>CM059797.1:12686117-13408617 GCA_030435695.1 Brachymystax lenok tsinlingensis | reverse complement strand
GCCCTATGTAATGGCAAATGTTTACTTGAACTGTTTGACTACCAAAATTACTTTTGAGATAAGGAGCCGCTAGCTTCCAGATGTTTTAACAGGAAATTAGATTCTAAAAGCCAGAAGCATGTTAATTTGAAGAGCAAAGACCATCTGCAAACGAGCCTGGAGTGAAATATTGTAATTACAGTAGATAACTCTACTGTCTAATCTATATTTACATATCTATCTGGATCCACATTCTTTACTTTGTTAGGAAATCTAAAGGTTTACAAATATCTGAATATATGGACTGATGGAGAAAGGGAAATTCTGTTTGTCTATATGTGACAAGTCAATAATGCTACTATTTTGTTCGTTTTGATACAGAATTGTAATGAAGTGACAGCTTAATAGGAACATACATTTTGACATACATTGATCTATACTGTCCTACGCATACACTTTATTCTACCATAGGTAAGAGGGACCAGGCTTGTGTGTGTGTGCGTTGTATGCACGTGCATGCGTGAGTGTGCATGTGTATGTATTAGAACGAGTGAGACAGTCCCTGTCTGTATTAACTACCATTGTTGCCAGGGTATTATATGAATGCCATGCAGAGCCTCAATTACAAAAGAGATGCAGTCATCATTAGGTTCAGCAAACTGTCATGTTCGAAGGGACTCATTAATTTCGGATACTTGTTGACTTCCACATTAAAGCATCAGCAGCAGCTTACATCCTGTAGGCTATATAAAAGGAATCAAGGGAAGGTCGTTGGTTTTCAATGAGCCAAACATCCTTTGTAGAGAATAGAGATCTCCTTTTTGAACGTGCTCCCTGGCAGCCAAACTGTTTCCACAGCCTCTGCCTTGTGCATCAACCTTGCAGATGACATACATGGGGAGAGTTTAATGGCAAACTAATTTGGATGTTCAGGGAACCTGCAGGAGCAACATTTTCTGTCTGAATAACGAAAGAAACATCATCGTTTAACCCAAACAGCCTCTCATTTCATTCTCTAGGGAGAGAGTTTAAACTGCTGCTTCAACATGCCCTCAGATTACTACCACCATCATGAGAAAAAAAAACAGTTCTAGGGACACAGATTTATCAATAATAAAATGTAAAACCTATTCTATTGAATGAATAGCACTAAAAGTTAAAGGTATAAAATTGGCTTCTCAGACAAAATAGTCTGTTTCACCGACACACTTTTACTCAGCAGGAAGCATGGGTCCCCTCAGACCCATGAAAATACGTTGTTTATGTTTTTTGTAATAGGATTTTTTCTATATTGTATGTGTCCCTGTGGACTAATGTGGGAATAGTTCTGATTTTTAACTTACAGTTAGGCTACAACTTGTCAATAATAGTAAATAATACTCTCTCTAAGTGTCTATGTATGATGGTTATATAATGTTTCAACTAATAGATACAGTATTTCAATACAACGAGTCTGGCATGTCAAACCTTCAGCCTTTGTTTTTATTACACTAACTCACTGTACATATCAACCCCTTGGTGTCCAGCACTGTTTTCTATCAGGCAAAGTTGAGGTGTCTGAATAAAATGGAATGTAACATTTTTCTCCCCTGATATCTATCATTACAATTGTCACTACATACGTGGAAAAGTGGAGCAGCCACCAGAAATGAGACATTTGAAAGGACTCAGAGCCATTATGTGATTAAATTACCATTCATAATCTGGTACTTAGCAGAGCCATTTGCCTGGCTGTCTCGCCATGTTGGTCTGTGTGGACAGGGCTTCCCAGCTAACAACAAATGTTCCCACAACTTTCGAGAATGTTCCCTTTAGAGTCTCGTTAGGTCATTAACTAAAGTCTTCAAAGGAATGTTTCTGTGATGTACAAGGAATCTTTCCAAAAGACCATTCTCTTAATGCAAAATAGAGCTTACCCCGAACATGGTTACCATGTTCTCAGAACATAAGATATTCATGTTCTAGACACGTTTCTTGGGCACGTTGCAAGAACATTCATATGTCCAGTTTTCTATGGGCAAGGAGAATATTCCATCAACGTCCCACCAAACATACACAGAACATGACTGTGATGTTCACAGAACATAAGATATGAATGTTCTAGACACGTTTCATGGGAACATGGTAAAAACATTAACGTGTCCAGTTTTCTGTGTGTTTGGAGAATATTCCACCAAAACATGCTAAAAAGGTTCTCAGAAGGTTTTTTGATAACATGGATTGTTCCCCTAACTAACTAAAAACTGGACACTCAAACATTAGGGGAACATTGCGGTTAACATTACAAAAACGTTCTCTCTCCCTAGAATTGTTAGCTGGGTTTCTCTCATTGTTTACCCAGATAGTGTTACTGAGATGGTACTTTGAGCACAGGAGGTTGGTTGCACCTTAATTGGGGAGGATGGGCTGATGTTAATGACCGTAGTGGAATGAGTGGAATGGCATCAAATACATGGGGCGGCAGGTAGCCTAGTGGTTAGAGCGTTGGGCCAGTAACCGAAAGGTGAATCAAATCCACAAGCTGACAAGGTCAAAATCTGTCTTTCTGCCCCTGAACAAGGCAATTAACCCTGTCATTGTAAATAAGAATTTGTTCATAACTGATTTGCCTAGTTAACTAAAAATGTATTTGATGTAATTTGCTCCACTCCAGACATTATTATGAACCGTTCAGCTTCCACTGATTTTGAGTACTGCTGGGGAAGACCTGAGCTTCAGGGTTTCCATTTAATCTAAACCGCATTGCAGTATTTACGCGGTAGATCTTTTTCCCATGGTCAAATACAATCATAGACAGTTTGGGGGTAGTCTTAAAACCTACTTCTACTAGATTCTCCTCACAGGCGAATGCTTCCTGTTTTCAAAATAACAAGTCTGTCTGCATGGGCAGTATTTAGCAAACATTGCTATGGTGGATTTAGTTGAATGCCACTTCAATTTCAGGATTATCTGTGTGCATTTGTATGTCCATCACCAGCTTGTAATGGTGTCATTTTATTTTACCGCTGCATGGTGTTGCTGCAGTGATACACACTGTCACTAGACTACTGTTATTCTCTCAGCTATGATAAACATAGCACCCAAAAGGTCTTCATCTTACCAACACTGCCTATCTACCTATTGTGCATCATCCTCTACTTGGCTGTCTGCCCTAAACCTAGACATGACCCATGATCCACAAAGTCTGAGCATATCACACCAGCCATGCTGCTGTAGTCTACTCCATTCCTGGAGGCTGTCCAAAAATCCCTGACTTCATTTAGTGCCTTGAAATGTTATGAGGATTTTGAGGTAGAATCACACACTCCACCACGGCACAGCTGTTCATAGACAAAAAAGTATAATCCAACTAATATAAATCTCCCTTCCCTCTGTTCACTGGTTTCACCCCGGCATGTTTGTTCCTTGCCAGCCATTATTACAGGTAGCAGCAGACAACATCCAATTGATAGGGCAGGTTTACTCGAGTAGGCCAGGAAAAACACCTTTTTCAAATGGTTGAACAGAGCCATATGCCAGCTCAAATGTCACCCCAGGTGTCTACAAATATAATTACAGCACTCAAAGGCTCCAATGGTCATAGCTTTCTTATAACTTCATGATTTGTTGTTTGTTTGTTTTTGTTGGAAGTGTCAGCTATTCCAAATGTGGATTTAGAACTGGACAGTAGTTTCAGCTCCAACTCTACTTGTTCTACATTCTTGTCCACACTACTCTTTAACAGTAGTGAGGACACTTTCGTAAGTGTTTTGTTGCTCGTGTCATTTTGTAATAGATTAAAAAAAAAAAAATGGGCATTACCCTTATACAGTATAATACAGTTGAAGTCGGATGTTTACATACACCTTAGCCAAAAACATTTAAACTCAGTTTTTCACAATTCCTGACATTTAATCACAGTAAGAATTCCCTGTCTTAGGTCAGTTAGGATCACCACTTTATTTTAAGAATGTGAAATGTCAGAATAATAGTAGAGAGAATGATTTATTTCAGGTTTTATTTCTTTCATCACATTCCCAGTGGGTCAGAAGTTTACATACACTCAATTAGTATTTGGTAGCGTTGCCTTTAAATTGTTTAACTTGTGTCAAACGTGTCAGGTAGTCTTCCACAAGCTTCCCACAATAAGTTGGGTGAATTTTGGTAGGTTGGTAGGCCTCTTTGCTCACACACACTTTTTCAGTTCAGCCCACAAATGTTCTATAGGTTTGAGGTCAGGGCTTTGTGATGGCCACTCCAATACCTCAAAGTCAAAGTCACCATTATTAGTCAGTTGTACAACCGAATGCCTTCAACCAAAATGTGTCTTCCACATTTAACCCAACCCCTCTGAATCAGAAAGGTGCAGGGGGCTGCCTTAATCAACATCTTCAGCACCTGGGGAACAGTGGGTTAACTGCCTTGTTCAGGGGCAGAAGGACAGACTTTTCCCTTGTCAGCTCGGGGATTCGAAATTGCAACCCTCCGGTTACAAGTCCAACACTCTAACCACTAGGCTACCTGCCGCCCACTACCTTGACTTTGTTGTCCTTAAGCCATTTTGCCACAACTTTATAAGTATGCTTTAACTTCCTGACTGATGTCTTGAGACGTTGCTTCAATATATCCACATAATTTTCCTTTTTCATGATGCCATCTATTTGGTGAAGTGCACCAGTCCCTCCTGCAGCAAAGCACCACCACAACATGATGCTGCCACCCCCGTGCTTCATGGTTGGGATGGTGTTCTTCGGGTTGCAAGCCTCCCCCTTTTTCCTCCAAACATAACGATGGTCATTATGGCCAAACAGTTCTATTTTTGTTTCATCAGACCAGAGGACATTTCTCCAAAACGTATGATCTTTGTCCCCATGTGCAGTTGCAAACCGTAGTCTGGCTTTTTTATGGCGGTTTGGAGCAGCGGCTTCTTCCTTGCTGAGCAGCCTTTCAGGTTATATCGATGTAGGACTCGTTTACTGTGGATATAGATACTTTTGTACCTGTTTCCTCCAGCATCTTCACAGGGTTATTTGCTGTTGTTCTGGGATTGATTTGCACTTTTCGCACCAAAGTACGTTCATCTCTAGGAGACAGAACGCGTCTCCTTCCTGAGCGGTATGACGGCTGCGTGGTCCCATGGTGTTTATACTTGCGTACTATTGTTTGTACAGATGAACGTGGTACCTTCAGGCGTTTGGAAATTGCTCACAAGGACGAACCAAATTGTGGAGGTCTACAATTTTTTTTCTGAGGTCTTGGCTGATTTCTTTTGATTTTCCCATGATGTCAAGCAAAGAGGCACTGAGTTGAAGGTAGGCCTTGAAATACATCCACAGCTACACCTCCAATTCACTCAAATTATGTCAATTAGCCTATAAGAAGCTTCAAAAGCCATGTCATAATTTTCTGGAATTTTCCAAGCTGTTTAAAGGCACAATCAACTTGTAAACTTCTGACCCACTGGAAACTTCTGACCCACTGGAATTGTGATACAGTGAATTATCTGTCTGTAAACAATTGTTGGAAAAATGACTTGTGTCATGCACAAAGTAGATGTCCTAACCGACTTGACAAAACTATAGTTTGTTAACAAGAAATTTGTGGAGCGGTTGAAACGAGTTTTAATGACTCCAACCTAAGTGTATGTAAACTTCTGACTTCAACTGTAACTACTACAGTTTAAGAATTTTTTCGTAACTGACTGGCCTAGTTAAAAACAGGTAAAATTATTATTATTATTATTATTATTTTACAGTATATTTCAATGATAGGTGCGAAACAATACATTGGCAGTACTTGTACCTTGTTTGCAGTGACACTGAAACGAGTGATAAATAAGCCCTCAAGAGGTATGCAAATATAAATAAGTGCACTGTCACTCTCAAAGGCCAAGCGGCGAGGCAATTTGCACATCACGTGACTGTACAGCTGAAACAAATCAATTACCCAGCATCACTTTCTTCAAGCAGTCTGGTAAGGTAAAAGACCCTGCATGTGCGTGGTTGGAGGTGTAGCTGTCTAAGAGTGACTCAGGAGGGGTTGCTGAAGGGTTACATCGTCCTACGCCGTTATGTCCTCTTTACGGGGAGTCAGACAGACAGAGTGAAAGATGCCCTACAGATCTGGGTGCCAAGCAACAGATGCCGATAACAGCCGCAGATTAGGTCTTAGATTGGCGACGGATCCCTCCAAGACGCTGATGCAATATTTACAGCCTTTCACCTCCGCCCCTCTGATCAACACTGCCTGCACTGAGTGTGTGTGTGTGTGTGTGTGTGCGTGTGTGTGTGTGTCGTTGGGTTTTGACTGGAGCCCCAGGTGTGAAATGGATATGAAAAATTAATTTAAGCGGTAGGAAGAATGCACGATTTTAATAAGTAGGGTAACGCAGTGGTGGAACAGAGAGGAGGGAAATCATTCCTGTGTGGAATGCAGAGGTGGAACAGAGAGGAGGGAGATCATTCCTGTGTGGAATGCAGAGGTGGAATAGAGAGGAGGGAGATCATTCCTGTGTGGAATGCTGGTTCTCATCCAGAGTCACTTGACCTTCTGGAGTGTGATATTAAAATGTAATTATCAAAATTATCAAGGGGCTATGTGTATTTTAGCTTTATTCTGATTCAAGGTTGTATCATACTGATGATAGTGTAAGGATCAGCCATTCCATTAAGGCCATTTCCATGTAAAAGTACCTATGAGCACCAACATGCAAAGTTTGTAGGAGCATATGAAATTTGGTGTCAAATGAAAGCTAAGGTCTCCACACAGTCTACACAATGGATCTGCAATGGATCTGATGGAGCTCAATTTGCATAGCGCTATATGTAGCTCTATGTCCTTTCGTGATGCTGTATTTTTTTTAAATGTGGCACAGGTGGCCTAGTGGTTAGAGTGTTGGGCCAGTAACTGAAAGGTTGCTAGGTTGAGTCCCTGAGCTGACAAAGTAAAAATATGTTGTTCAGCCCCTGAACAAGGCAGTTAACCCACTGTTCCTAGGCCATCATTGTAAATAAGAATTTGTTCTTAACTGACTTGCCTAGTTAAATAAAAAATTAAATACAGCAGAGCTCTGTTTGCGTATAACGTGAAATCTCTGTGGAGAGCCCTTAAAGAGTCTAGATTTGGGGGAAATGCAGGCATAAATATGTTTTTCAACCATTTTCCATCATAAAAATGAGAAATAAGCAAAGGCTTTGATTCCTGGTCCCACAGATGGAAAAGGGGTCTTAAAAAACGTGTACTAGAAAAAGTCTTAAAAGGTATTAGAAATACATCAAAACACAATAATGTTGAAGTAAAGACCCCTGCCAACTAATATCAACACGCGTTTTCTTGTCACTATTACCAAAAACCCAGATATCTTTAAGACATTTTAAAAATGTCTCTCCCTCATAAGGAGGGAGAATTATGAAGGTTCACAGAAGTAACAGGTAAAGGTAGTAAAGTTATAGTGCTTTTACTGATAACAGATTTGTTTATGAATTATAAATGATTGAAATGCATCAATCTGTTACCAAATCGGTAACAGAGTGACTGCAAAATCTGTAACAGAATGATTGCAATTGAATTGGCCACAATGAGTAATTATAATAGTCACAAACCACAGTTGCAGTAGAGCACAGCACAGTACAATACAGTAGAGCACAGCACAGTACCGTAGAGCACAGCACAGTACAGTACAGTAGAGCACAGTACAGTACAGTAGAGCACAGCACAGAACAGTAGAGCACAGCACAGTACAGTAGAGCACAGCACAGTACAATACAGTAGAGTACAGTACAGTACAGTAGAGCACAGCACAGTACAGTAGAGCACAGTACAGTACAGTAGAGCACAGCACAGAACAGTAGAGCACAGTAGTGCACAGTACAGTACAGTAGAGCACAGTACAGTACAGTAGAACACAACACAGTAGAGTAGAGCACAGTACAGTAGAGCACAGTGCAGTAGAGCACAGTAGTGCACAGTACAGTACAGTTGAGCACAGTACAGTACAGTAGAGCACGGTACAATACATTAAAGAAAAGTAGTGTAGAGTTCAGTACAGTGGAGTTCTGTACTGTACTGTACTGTACTGTGCTCTACTGTTCTGTACTGTACTCTACTGTGCTGTACAATTCTGTATTGTACTGTACTGTACTCCACTGTGCTGTACTGTTCTGTTCTGTATTGTATTGTACTCTCTGTATACATCAATGATGTCGCTCTTGCTGCTGGTGATTCTCTGATCCACCTCTACGCAGACGACACCATTCTGTATACTTCTGGCCCTTCTTTGGACATTGTGTTAACTAACCACCAAACGAGCTTCAATGCCATACAACTCTCCTTCCGTGGCCTCCAACTGCTCTTAAATGCAAGTAAAACTAAATGCATGCTCTTCAACCGATCGCTGCCCACACCTGCCTGCCCGTCCAGCATTACTACTCTGGACGGTTCTGACTTAGAATATGTGGACAACTACAAATACCTAGGTGTCTGGTTAGACTGTAAACTCTCCTTCCAGACTCACATTAAGCATCTCCAATCCAAAATTAAATGTAGAATGGCTTCCTATTTCGCAACAAAGCATCCTTCACTCATGCTGCCAAACATACCCTCGTAAAACTGACCATCCTACCGATCCTTGACTTCGG
This sequence comes from Brachymystax lenok tsinlingensis, assembly GCA_030435695.1. Classification (NCBI taxonomy): domain Eukaryota; kingdom Metazoa; phylum Chordata; class Actinopteri; order Salmoniformes; family Salmonidae; genus Brachymystax; species Brachymystax lenok. Next base: position 13,400,023 of record CM059797.1, on the reverse strand, counting down.
CGATGTCATTTACAAAATAGCCTCCAACACTCTACTCAGCAAATTGGATGCAGTCTATCACTGTGCCATCCGTTTTGTCACCAAAGCCCCATATACTACCCACCACTGCGACCTGTATGCTCTCGTCGGCTGGCCCTTGCTCATACTCGTCGCCAAATCCCACTGGCTCCAGGTCATCTATAAGTCTTTGCTAGGTAAAGCCCCGCCTTATCTCAGCTTGCTGGTCACCATAGCAGCACCCACCCGTACCACTCGCTCCAGCAGGTATATTTCACTGGTCACCCCCAAAGCCAATTCCTCCTTTGGCCGCTTTTCCTTCCAGGTCTCTGCTGCCAATGACTGGAACGAACTGCAAAAATCACTGAAGCTGGAGACTCATATCTCCCTCACTAACTTTAAGCAACAGCTGTCAGAGCAACTCACAGATCACTGCACCTGTACATAGCCCATCTGTAAATAGCCCACCCAACTACCTCATCCCCATACTTTGCACCCCAGTATCTCTACTTGCACACTCATCTTCTGCACATCTATCACTCCAGTGTTTAATTGCTATATTGTAATTATTTCGCCACTACGGCCTATTTATTGCCTTACCTACCTTATCCTACCTCATTTGCACACACTGTATATAGACTTTTTCTATTGTATAATTGACTGTATTTTTGTTTATTCCATGTATAACTCTGTGTTGTTGTTTGTGTCGCACTGCTTTGCTTTATCTTGGCCAGGTCGCAGTTGTAAATGAGAACTTGTTCTCAACTAGCCTACCTGGTTAAATAAAGGTGAAATAAAAATAAAAAATGTAAATTGTACTGTAGTGTGCTTTACTGTTCTGTTCTGTGCTGTACTGTCTAAACTGGTGAAACATAGACATCTATAATTGGTACAAATTTGGTCCAATCTGGATCAAACACATTTGGTGTTGTTTGGGGGCAGAGCTCATTAGTATAACATCCAGTGTGTAGAACAATACCCAAACATGCAAAGGAGGATAGTACATATTTTGTTTACCTTTGTGTACTATTCAGGATACATCACCATGAAGAGAATGACAGAATGACATCCATAATGATGCATTTCTGTATAGTACAGATCAAGGACCCATGATGTCATTCTGTTACCGTCATTCTGTTAGCGGGTGTTGATCCACTTCCCTTACTGTAGTTCAATAACCAAAAGCATTTTTTTTCAAACTGAAGGTGTCATATCGTAGCTAAGTTTTGGGAAAACGTGGTCACATAAAAAAACTGGGGGAGATTTGTATTGTAACTCTGTTACCAAACTTTGCACCTGCACTGTTCCTTAAGTAAATGTGTTTTAATAAAATAGGAGGCAATTTGTTAAAATAATAGGTGTATGGTTTGTTCAACTTTGCAATGAATGTTTTTTGCTTGGCATACATTTTAAAGTGAAAAAGTGAGTCTCAGCATCACGCTGTTACCGTGGAATTGCCCTTAACTAATTTGTTTAGTCTAGCCGATTGTACATCCATTACATTTTGTCCATGCATATCAAATACATTTGTTCATCTAAGCTTGAGGGTCCAAGACAAAGTGTGACCTCAAACATCATTGGAGCCCAATCTTATTTTCAGCTAAATCTGACAACTGGAATCCACAGTCAATGTTCTATGTAAAGTTTGCTTCTGGGTTTGACTGAAGGCCAGCCAGCACACCTTGAGGAGAATGTTTACGAACATGAAAACAACTCTCTCAGCAATAACGTCAGTGGAAATAAGTAGAGGGGAGGAAAAGTTTCAGAGTTTCAAATGAAAGAAGAAAAAAAAAGAAAACCACTATGCGATGCTGACACAACACAATTCTAACAGAGCTTTTTAGTCTGAATATCTTGCTTTTGCCTAACCTTCAAGTTACATTCCACTTTGTCTATTCAGTATTGTGGCAGTAATGTACAACTTTTTGGGAGGATTTCATTGGAATGAGGCTATCAATGGTTATCTACACTACATTAACAAAAGTATGTGGACACCTGCTCGTCGAACATCTCATTCCAAAATCATGGACATTAATATGGAGTTGGTCCCCCCTTTGCTGCTATAACAGCCTCCACTCTTCTGGGAAGGCTTTCCACTAGATGAGGGGACTTGCTTAGATTCAATCACAAGAGCATTAGTGAGGTCAGGCACTGATGTTGGGCGGTTAGGCCTGACTCGCAGTTGATGTTCCAATTCATCCCAAAGGTGTTCGATGGGGTTGAGGTCAGGGCTCTGTGCAGGCCAGTCACCAGTCAAGTTCTTCCACACTGATCTCGACAAACCTTGCTTTGTACACAGGGGCATTGTCATGCTGAAAGGGCCTTCCCCAAACTGTTGCCACAAAGTTGGAAGGACAGAATCGTCTAGAATGTCATTGTATGCTGTAGCGTTACGATTTTCCTTCACTGGAACTAAGGGGCCTAGCCCAAACCATGAAAAACAGCCCCAGACTATTATTCCTCTTCCACCAAACTTTACAGTTGGCCCTATGCATTGGGGCTGGTAGTGTTCTCCTGGCATCCGCCAAACCCGGATATGTCCGTTGGACTGCCAGATGGTAAAGCCTGATTTATCACTTCAGAGAACACGTTTGCACTGCTCCGGAGTCCAATGGTGGCGAGCTTTACACCACTCCAGCTGACGCTTGGCATTGCACATAGTGATCTTAGGCTGAGTGGCTGCTCGGCCATAGAAACCCATTTTATGAAGCTCCCTTTCGAACAGTTATTTTTCTGATGTTGCTTCCAGAGGCAGTTTGGAACCTGGTAGTGAGTTTTGCAACCGAGGACAGACAATTTTTACACGCTATGTGCTTCAGCACTCGGCAGTCCCGTTCTGTAAGCTTGTGTGACCTACCACTTTGTGGCTGTACCATTTTTACTTCTAGACTTTTCCACTTCACAATAACAGCACTTACAATTGTCCGGGGCAGCTCTAGCAGGGCAGAAATTTGATGAACTGACTTGTTGGAAAGGTGACATCTTATGACGGTAAGGTCATTCTATTGCCAATGTTTGTCTATGGCGATTGCATGGCTGTGTGCTCGATGTTATACACCTGTCAGCAACGGGTGTGACTGAAATAGCCAAATCCACTAATTTGAAGGGGTGTGGACATACTTTTGTATTTATAGTGTGATTTGAGTCACACTTTATTTGGATAGTTCATCTGTAGATGCTCTACAAATGCTCTACAGATGGTCATACTATCAACAATTAAATGTTGATAAGCAATAGCTTGCTAAGGTTACGGTTAGAATAAGAGTTAGGACTAGTCTAACAGAATTGCTTTGTCCCTCTCCTCTCCCCAATATGGGCTTGAACCAGGAACCCTCTGCACACATGAACAACAGACTCCTTCTAAGCATTGTTACCTATTGCTCCACAAAAGCTGCGACCCTTGCAGAGCAAGACAGAGGAACAGAGGAAACTGAAATATTATTTTATACACTGTAGTTGAAAAATATGTTCTGTCACTCAGCTTTATGTCCTTACAATGATCTTCTACCACGTAATACAAACCATTCTGTGGATGCTTCACCTAAAGTCTAGAGACAATCAAAACAATCAGATCACAGTTTGATCACACAGCACTTGATCCCCAGGGCTTTACTGTCAAAATGAAAATAACAAATCCTATTCAAGGTGAGTCTGTGAAAACAACATTGAATCTTAAAGAACGCAATCTACTCTGAGCCTTGTAATTTCTTGTCGTTACAAAAACTGTAACAATAAAAAGTGCAGTGGCAAAAATCTGTCTTGAGTTTAGAGTGAGGACACAGTTTGTCCTCCAAGGCAGTCAGGATGCAGAGCAGAGCTCCTTAATTGAAGAGCCTGAAATAGAGCCTCTCGATTAGGGCTGGAGATGCCCTGGCCCACTCCGCTCCCCTCAGCAGTCTATTACACTCTGACTCCATCATCCCACAGAACACTCCAGATAAAACCCAACCATTAAAAAGCTGTGCAAACATGACTAACTGGGAGTTGAAGCCACGATAGCCCTCTGAGCTAAAGCTGATGATTGAGGCACCTGGCTGGGAAAAGACTCAAGGAAAAGCTATTCATTATCACGCAGGTGTTGTTGACTGAACCACCTCTTCTACACCAAGACGTGTATAACCACACAAAGACTGAAATTACTGTTCATTCATTGCTCTCTTACACTACTTATGTGATGACATATATACATATAACTATGTTATATACTTTAAAAGGGTCAGCATTGCTTTGACTTTAGTGTCCTGTGGTTATCCCCCCCCAAAAAAAATGTAGTACTGTAACTTGTGTTTACTGGTGATAGGTGGAAAAGCCTACAGGGTTCTATGGAAGAGCCCCATTGGCATGAAGGCCATTCGTTAGCTTGGCTTGAATAACACAGCACTGCTCTCTACTGGCAAATATGGTGTATTGCAATAGGCAACAGAGATTCTTGAGATTAATAAGGTTGGAAAAAAGTTAAATTCATACAATTCACTGGGTGTATTTTTGTGTGTGAATAAGAACCATCACTTAGCATAGACCTGCAATAATATATTCCCTATTGTTAAAGAGTACATCACTGTATTGTTTTCCTAATGTTAAGAAGCATTCCCAGTCACTAATCAAACTTTCTGATGAGAGGATATTGAAATAACACTGTTTATTTAACCTGGCAGTTAAGAACAAACTCTTATTTACAATGACAGCCTACCACGGCCAAACCCTAACGACATTGGGCCAATTGTGCACCGCATTATAGGACTCCCAATCATGGCCGGTTGTGATACAGCCTGGAATCGAACCAGGGTCGTGACCTGTCTAGCACAGTGCCTTAGACCACTGCACCACTCAGGAGCCAAAATAAACAGAGAAGACATAGGTACTAGCCAAAGGCTGATGAGTAAGACATCACACATGCTTTGATGTGTGAGACAAACCTGTCTGAAGTCACAGAGAAGAATGTATCTCTCGTCACGGGCAAGTCAACACCTGCATTTGGAGTGACTGCTCTGGTGACTGGTTTCTGTTCTATCTCAGCCAGGTGAGATGATTACGTACTGGGACAGAAATCCCAAACGTCTGAACCACAGCTAGGAATTTTAGGTTCAGTAAAGACAATTACCTTCAACCTTAAAAACACCAGGTAGGATTATTTGAGAGGATCAGGAGAAAACTGTAATCCCTACTAATCCTGCTACGAATCCCAGAGATTTTAATGTTATGTTTGTATGGGAAACAAATTGTGTGGGGGTAAAGCCAATGAACTGGTTTATAAAGTCAGGTATAAACTAATGTAAGTCGTCCACATTAAATAAAAATAACAATAATTGACCCTTTATCAGATCACTTTATAAAACTCATGATTAAACTGATAACTTCATTTTGTTATATAGGATTATTGAAGTATTAAAAGTGCATATTTTAGGACAGTTAAGAATAAAGTGCTATGTTATTATGGAAACATTATGATAGCCTATTTGAACTGTGTCTAAATTGCAGTAGTCTATAATAGGATACTCTGTAAACGTGAATTTTCCATGATCTCGGCGCAGTCCTTGCTATTTGATAAAAATCACAACATACCTTACACATTTCAATATTTTTGTGTGCCTCTTATAGCCTATGAGCTGACAATGCGAACTCAACATTTCTGCGTGACAACTAAACACTCTTGAGAATAAAACAAAAATGGTACTTTAACATTTCAAGTGAAGCACCACAGTTTGTAAGATATAAGGTAAATTAACGCAACGTGAAATATACAGGAAATTAACAAATCAAGACCTTTGAAAGAGGCAAAGAGTTGCCGAAAAAAAGTATATACAAAGAAATTCGTCCAAATTCCAAAAACCATGCGACAGCTTCCTTTCCAAGACTCTGCGTCTGAGCTAGACTAGACTAATCTTATAGGTCAACAATCTGAATTCGGCCTTGCCTATAGGCTGACGGACATGTCACATATGAGTTCTTCCGCTATCGAAAGCTGAAGACGCAAGACAATCTTTGACAATTGTTAAAGTTCATGTTGGCGTTTACAAAGGCATTGAAGAGACATAGAAGGTATGTTGAATGTCGAAGATAAACTTTTATATTATTATAATTGGCCAGACACTCGAATCTGCACAGCTACCTTGTAGTAACTCCTATAATTGTTTGTCCTTATATGACTATGGCTTATCCGCAGTAGCCTATACAATTAAACCGAGAGAAGTAAAACATAGAATGAATGAACATTGATGCTCATTACCTGAACAAAACGTCGATGGGTTTTATAGCGTCTTCAATGTTTTTACACTTTCAGATTAATCTGAATGACTTCTAAAATAGTTCTAAAATATCCTGAATGATAGCCTATAATCAAAGATTGGCTAATATACATTTCACATCATATTTGATTCATGCTTTATTCTGGTTTCTCTGTTTTATGTATCCTGATTTGGTAGACATAATAGTCTGTCCTTAATGTACTGATATGAACCAGGCTATATGACTAGTACCAGGCTATATGACGGGAACCAGGCTATATGACGTGAACCAGGCTATATGACGGGAACCAGGCTATATGACGGGAACCAGCCTATATGACGGCAACCAGGCTATATGACGCGAACCAGGCTATATGACGGGAACCAGGCTATATGATGGGAACCAGCCTATATGACGGCAACCAGGCTATATGACGCGAACCAGGCTACATGACGGGAACCAGGCTACATGACGGGAACCAGGCTATATGATGGGAACCAGGCTATATGATGGGAACCAGGCTACATGAAGGGAACCAGGCTATATGATGGGAACCAGGCTATATGACGGGAACCAGGCTATATGATGGGAACCAGGCTATATTGACGGGAACCAGGATACTGTATATGATGTAACTGAACAAGTCTCTTCAACGGTCTTGTCTATTTATTGTCTGGTGATGTTTATATAACATGTATAACCTCACACACTAGCATTTTACATTGTAACATTGTGCCAACAAATAGACAAGAGCACACGCCTAGACGAGACTACACGCCTATCTTATCCAATAGTTTTGATGTATCACAGATGTGAAGCTAGTATTTTATTAAGCTGTCAATGTAAGGTCTGAAATTAGATCAGACTTTATGGGAATAAACCAGGAGGAAATCAATGAATTATAATGACTTTGTAAAAGGTGTTTTTTATTTGTAAAAGCACTGACATAATACTGAAATTCAAATTATTGCACAGCACACCCGACACAGACAGTATGCTGCAGATTTAAAAAATGAATGTCAGTTATCACTTTGTAATCTGATTGAGTCTCTTGATACATCACTTTATACAAGGAGTTGTCTGTTGTCTGTTGTAACCTGCAGTGACTGACTGAGTCATTCAGACAGTGTGCAGCAGGCCAAAGGGATTTTACTAATTAGCCCATGGCATCTGCTACTTGTGTGCTATGAGAGAGAAAGAGAGAGAGAGGGAGAGAGAGAGGGGGGGTGGACAAACAGACAGACAGACAGACAGACAGACAGATAGAGAGCCTCAGAGGTTCAGTTAGAAGTTTGTTACATGGGGAACATGGCTGACTAGGCTTAAAACAAACAAGGAAAAAAGGGATTATAGACGCAGGCATTTCTTTAGGAAGCGGAAATTAACATTTGGATTTCCCATGCGTTCAATAACATGCCCGTGCTATATATTTGAATAACACATTACTAGTGAGCGTACTTTCTGTCATGTGTTTTCAAGAACAGGGGATTAGATTTTTTTTTTTTTAAATGAACAGGTGGTGTTTACTAACGTGTGAAAATCACATGTAGGCTATACCTGGCCTAACGTGTTTCAAATACAATAAGAACACATTTTCTGACAGGTTACAAGAGGCTGTGAAATTAGCGAGGCTGTAAAAGCAGACGGAAGGAGGTGGGGATTTCAATTGGCATGCTAGCCATGTGGTCAGACCACAAACCAAGCCATGAGGGTATGGAGAAGACCCATCTACAGATCATAGATCTTTTACAGTACAGTGTGTGCTTGGATCTGGGATGAAACTGTCAGAATGAACCATAATGTATTAGAGTAATAACTTTGTGTGATTAGATTCAGATCAAGCCATACTATTTTTGCTGATGCATCCTTTGCTACTGTCTCAGAGCTCCGAAAAGTGAATTGATTCATATCCCGTAGAGTTTAGAGTCAGACTGTCCATTCAGATATTTGAAGTGTCTAGTTATTGGGATGCTGGGAGAGCTTCATAGCCCCCATGATGCTGTACAGTAGCAGCTCATAATCAAAGCCCCCTGGGCTCCCATCTCATTATGCAATGCTCTGAGCTCCGGCTGGCCCCTCCTGATGACTTCACGATGTGGAAACTTCTACTGGGCGACCACAGAACTCATATAGGAGCAGGCCTCCTCAATGCTTAGCGGTCGGAGCTGGGGGACTAATAAAGTCGAGAGACGGAGGCAGGCAGATTATACGGAGGGAATTAGGTCTTCTGCTTTTACCTGGTCAGGGACAACTGGCTATATGAACATAGGTTCATCAGCATATAAAACAAATTATTTTCATGGCTTATCCTATATAACTACTGCTGTACACACCTTTTCTATTCATATACTGTCCATACTGTCTAAACACACCATTATATTAGGGCTGTCCCTGAGTAAAACAAATCTGACTTTCGACCAAACGATTGGTTTAAATTTTAAAACATGTATTTTCCATATATAGACACACCCTGTGTTTGAATAAAATCATCTATATGTAGTTCTACTGAGCTTGTCTGATGCTTTAAGCACTGCGATTCAAAATGGAGACACACAAATTACTAAAGAAGGAACCAGAGATCAATATAGACTAACCAGAAGAAAAAAACCTGTACCCAACCCTCCTCCTCCCGCTGCCCTCTGCTGCTGGGCTTCACAGATTCGTCCGTTAAAAGCGCTGCATGGTCATTCTGCCGTCTGCATTGGCCCGTGCAGCATTTAGGTTGATGCGGCCTCTGCAGAATTCAAGGCATTCATACTTCTTGTACTTCACCAAGCAGCGCAGAGCTGTTATGAAGGAAGTTGTCAAAGGAAGTGAGTTTGTGTTTATACAGGACATCCCGCCCTCACCTACCGTCAACCAATCATGTCAATCCAGAGCTATAAGTGCCCTCCTCATTGTTAAACATTTTTTGGTGTGCGGCGATGTGATACAGAGCTAAATTTGGCCTCTGCATGCCTCCCGGACTCTTCGCAATTGCATCACACCATCCATACGACGCTTTCAATCACATTTTCGGATCAATCATAAACTGGCTCTTACGCTCCTGAAGTTGGCTCTTGCTCCACTAATAGGCTATATCAGCGGTCAGAAACCTTTTCCATTTGGAGTGCCAAGTTATCATACCATTTCTACTGGTCTGCGTTGCGTGCCAGTCATGATTTTCATATGCACTTTTTCATGGAACAGTTTTATTTAATTTATAATAAAGTCTTCATATCTCAAAATCAATATCATGTGGTTAATCAAAGTTCGATCTAATTGAAAATTATACAAATCGAAAAGTAACTTCTGTTGCCATTGCTAATATGTAAAAATAGTCTACAGTGGCAAGAAAAAGTATGTGACCCCTTTGGAATTACCTGGATTTCTGCATAAATTGATCATAAAATTTTATCTGATCTTCATCTAAGTCACAACAGTAGACAAACACAGTCTTCTTAAACTAATGACACACAAACAATTCTACGTTTTCATGTCTTTATTGAACACACCGTGTAAACATTCACAGTGTAGGCTGGAAAATGTATGTGAACCCTTGGATTTAATAACTGGTTGACCCTCCTTTGGCAGCAATAGCCTCAATCAAATGTTTTCTGTAGTTGCGGATCAAACCAACAGAACGGTCAGGAGGAATATTGGACCATTCATCTTTGCAAAACTGTTTCAGTTCAGCAATATTCTTAGGATGTCTGGTGTGAACCACTCTTGAGCTCATGCCACAGCATCTCAATCGGGTTGAGGTCAGGACTGGGCCACTCCAGAAGGCGTATTTTCTTCTGTTGAAGCCATTCTGTTGTTGATTTACTTCTGTGTTTTGGATCGTTGTCCTGTTGCATCCCCCAACTTCTGTTGAGCTTCAATTGGTGGACAGATAGCTTTACATTCTCCTGCAAAATGTCTTGATAAACTTGGGAATACATTTTTCCGTCGATGATAGTAAGCTTTCCAGGCCCTGAGGCAGCAAAGCAGCCCCAAACCATGATGCTCCCTCCACCATACTTTACAGTTGGGTGAGGTTTTGATGTTGGTGTGCTATGTCTTTTTTTCTCCACACATAGTGTTGTCTGCTCCTTCCAAACAACTCAACTGTAGTTTCATCTGTCCACAGAATATTTTTCCAGGAGTGCTGTGGAACATCAACATGCTCTTTTTCGATCTTCAGACGTGCAGCAATGTTTTTTTTGGACAGCAGTGGCTTCTTCCGTGGTGTCCTCCCATGAACACCATTCTAGTTTAGTGTTTTACGTATCAGACTTGTCAACAGAGATGTTAGCATGTTCCAGAGATTTCTGTAAGTCTTTAGCTGACACTAGGATTCTTATTAACCTCATTGAGCATTATGCGCTGTGCTCTGGCAGTCATCATTGCAGGACGGCCACTCCTAGGGAGAGTAGCAACAGTGCTGAACTTTCTCCATTAATAGACAATATGTCTTACCATGGACTGATGAACATTAAGGCTTTTAGAGATACTTTTGTAACCCTTTCCAGCTTTATGCTAGTCAACAATTCTTCATCAAAGGTCTTCTGAGATCTCTTTTGTTTGAGACATGGTTCACATCAGGCAACAGCAAACTCACATTTTGTGAGTGTTTTTTATAGGGCAGGGTAGCTCTAACCAACATATCCAATCTCATCTCATTGATTGGACTCCAGGTTAGCTGACTCCTGACTCCAATTAGCTTTTGGAAAAGTCATTAGCCTAGGGGTTCACAAACATTTTCCAACCTACACTGTGAATATTTAAATGATGTATTCAATATAGACATGAAAAATACAATAATTTGTGTGTTATTAGATTAAGCACACTGTGTTTGTCTATTGTTTTGACTTAGATGAAGATCAGATCAAATTGTATGACTAATTTATGCAGAAATCTAGGTAATTCCAAAGGGTTCACATACTTTTTCTTGCCACTGTACACAAAGCCAACAAATAAAAAAACATTGCAGCCCGCAGGTGGAAAATATCCTGATGAAAATATATATCCTATAAATCACATTGGCTACACATGGCCTGTCTAGCTCTGTTAGCCAACTTGCAAAATTTTATAACATATTCGGGGCCCTCAGAGTTTCCCGTGCCAGTGAGCTCCGGACAAGTAATCAAGTTTTATGATGTTTCCACCAGATCACAGCATACATTTCTTTTCCCCTTTCATGCTGAGTGGTTATCGGAAGGGAGAGAGCTGGAAAGATTTTTCAAATAGGCTACATTGAGGAACTATTGTCATTCTCAATGGATGTAAAAACAGACTTTGTTTACTTGCGCTCTGCAAACAATGTGTCCACTCTTACAATGACAAAGGTAAGATCTAATAATATATTGAATGCATTTGTCACGACTTCCGCCAAAGTCAGTCCCTCTCCTTGTTCGGGCGGCGTTCGGCGGTCGACGTCACCAGTCTACTAGCTATTGCCGATCCATTTTTCAATTTCCATTTGTTTTGTCTTTGGTTTTTTCACACCTGGTTTCAATTCCCCAATTACATGTTCATTATTTAACCCTCTGTTTCCCCCATGTTTGTGTGTGTGATTGTTTATGTTCTGGCATTTCTGACGGCTGGTTTTGTTATCGGGTTTTGTTATATTTACGCCTGTAGTGTTTTCGTGACAGGTATTTTTCCCCGCACCTGATAGATTGTATTTTTGGTACTGGTGCGTCTCTATTAAAATACCTTGTACACGCATCTCTGCTCTCCTGCGTCTGACTCCTGCTCTCCTGCGTCTGACAGAAATTACCGTAACCAAACAAACATTGTAGATTAGAAATTATGGTAATTAATGGTAAATGTACTACTGGTGATACTGGTGTAATGGAGACAGGTGTGAATCAGACTGGTGTCTCATGTGCCATACATTTTTTTATATATACAGTCGCGGACAATAGTTTTGAGAATGACACAAATATTAATTTCCACAAAGTTTGCTGCTTCAGTGTCTTTAGATATTTTTGTCAGATGTTACTATGGAATACTAAAGTATAATTACAAGCATTTTATAAGTGTCAAAGGCTTTTATTGACAATTACATTAAGTTTACATGAAATATTTGCAGTGTTGACCCTTCTTTTTCAAGACCTCTGCAATCCGCCCTGGCATGCTGTCAATTAACTTCTGGGCCACATCTTGACAGATGGCAGCCCATTCTTGCATAATCAATGCTTGGAGTTTGTCAGAATTTGTGGGGTTTTGTTTGTCCACCCGCCTCTTGAGGATTGACCACAAGTTCTCAATGGGATTCAGGTCTGGGGAGTTTCCTGGCCATGGACCCAAAACATTTATGTTTTGTTCCCCGAGCCACTTAGTTATCACTTTTGCCTTATGGCAAGGTGCTCCATCATGCTGGAAAAGGCATTGTTCGTCACCAAACTGTTCCTGGATGGTTGGGAGAAGTTGCTCTCGGAGGATGTGTTGGTACCATTCTTTATTCATGGCTGTGTTCTTAGGCAAAATTGTGAGTGAGCCCATTCCGTTGGCTGAGAAGCAACCCCACACGTGAATGGTCTCAGGATGCTTTACTGTTGGCATGACACAGGACTGATGGTAGCGCTCACCTTGTCTTCTCCGGGCAAGCTTTTTTCCGAATGCCCCAAACAATTGGAAAGGGGATTCATCAGAGAAAATGACTTTACCCCAGTCCTCAGCAGTACAATCCCTGTACCCTTTGCAGAATATCAGTCTGTCCCTGATGTTTTTCCTGGAGAGAAGTGGTTTCTTTGCTGCCCTTCTTGACACCAGGTCATCCTCCAAAAGTCTTTGCCTCACTGTGCGTGCAGATGCACTCACACCTGCCTGCTGCCATTCCAGGGCAAGCTCTGTACTGGTGGTGCCCCGATCCCGCAGCTGAATCAACTTTAGGAGACGGTCCTGGCGCTTGCTGGACTTTCTTTGGCGCCCTGAAGCCTTCTTCACAACAATTGAACCGCTCTCTTTTAAGTTCTTGATGATCCGATAAATGGTTGTTTTAGGTGCAATCTTACTGGCAGCAATATCCTTGCCTGTGAAGCCCTTTTTGTGCAAAGCAATGATGACGGCATGTGTTTCCATGCAGATAACAATGTTTGACAGAGGAAGAACAATGATTCCAAGCACCACCCTCCTTTTGAAGCTTCCAGTCTGTTATTCGAACTCAATCAGCATGACAGAGTGATCTCCAGGCTTGTCCTCGTCAACACTCACACCTGTGTTAACGAGAGAATCACTGACATGATGTCAGCTGGTCCTTTTGTGGCAGGGCTGAAATGCAGTGGAAATGTTTTTTTGGGGTTCATTTGCATGGCAAAGAGGGACTTTGCAATTAATTGGAATTCATCTGATCACTCTTCATGACTTTCTGGAGTAAATTAAATTGCCATCATACAAACTGAGGCAGCAGACTTATTTGTGTCATTCTCAAAACTTTTGGCCACGACTGTACATTTGCCACTGCTCGACAAAAAAATATTGGTTGACCAACAGCCTATCAATCAAACTATCGACCAGTCTACTAAATGGGGTCAGCCCTACATTATATACCTTTGAACAAAAATATAAACGCAACATGCAACAATTTCAAATAGATAAAAAATTGTTCACAACGTTGACATCAGCAAACCGCTCGCCCACACAATGCTATTCACGCTGTCTGCTATCTGCCGGGTACAGTTGAAACCGGGATTCCAAGAGTGTGCAAAGCTGTCATCAAGGCAAAGGGTGGCTACTTTGAAGAATCTAAAATAGAACGTATATTTTGATTTGTTTAAAACCTTTTTAATTACTACATGATTCCATGTGTGTTATTTCATAGTTTTGATGTCCATACTATTATTCTTCTATGTAGAAAATAGCAAAAATATACACACACACACTTCGTCAGGGCGTTCCACAGAGGTGCTGGCCCATATTGGCTCCAATGCTTCCCACAGTTTGGTCAAGTTGGCTGAATGTCCTTTGAGTGGTGGACCATTCTTAATACACACGGGACATTTTTGAGCGTGAAACACCCAGCAGCATTGCAGTTCTTGACACAAACCGGTGCGCCTGGAACCTACTACGATACCCCGTTCTAAGGCACTTGAATATTTTTCCTTGCCCAGTTACCCTCTGAATGGCACACAATCCAATTGCCTCAAGGCTTAAAAATCTTTTTTAAACCTGTCTCCTCCCCTTCATCTACACTGATTGAAGTGGATTTAACAAGTGACATCAATAAGGGATCATAGACTGACCAGGTGAATCCAGGTGAAAGCTATGTCATGGAAAGTGCAGGTGTTCCTAATGATTTATATTCATATTCTGTACAAATTTCTTTCTTTTTGCTTTTTGGATTTTGGGTGTAGTGTTTTGTGTTGCTATGTATTACTGCACTGTTAGAGCTAGAAACTCAAGCATTTAGCTACACCTGCGATAATATCTGCAAATTTGAGTGTGCGACCAATACACTATTATTTTGTGTTATTTTGTCATGTCTGACGGTCTCTTTCCAACTTACTAATAATATCCCAATGAGCTCACCGTGAGTTTCTGTAAACTCTTTTAAGGATCCCATTGCTTAGTGTGATACTCAATGAACTACACTGATTCCAAAGCCTGGCCTACATGTGTTGGCTGGCCAGAGTGTGGTTGTATGTTTGAGGTGTGGATACCACAGTGTTGTCAACAGACCCAGGGCAGCTGCACCAAGTAAAGAATGCATGGAGCCTACAAAGAGACCACAACACATCTCAAAAATTCTCTCCCCTGCCTTTTAACCACTAACTCTAAAGGGGTCCAACCAAAAGTTGGAGGGAGAGAGGATCCCAAAGCACAACTTGTTGAGTCTCGATATGAGCGAATATGGGAATGAATGAGGGCAAACAGCTCATTGTCAGTTACTTAAATATTTTTTCGACAACTATGTGAAAAATCTATATCTATACGGATTGGGACTGAGAGTTTCCGTCTCTGTCTGCTCACCATATGTTGGTGTATTGGTATTTGGTATTTTATTAGGATCCCCATTATCTGTTACAAAAGCAGCAGCTACTCTTCCTGGGGTCCACACAAAACATGAAACATAATACAGAATGACATAATACAGAACAATAATAGACAAGAACAGCTCAAGGACAGAACTACATACATTTGAGTGTGTGTGTGTGTGAGGCATTTGTCTCCACGTGTATGACGTTCACAAGCTCCTCACAAAGATAAGTGAACCATGAGAGTGAATGGAAAATGCAGTGCTTTTCTCTCAGCTTACCAACGCTTTCAGCTTTTATTAACGAAGGTCCAGGCCCAGTAGGGCCTGGTAAATGCATCTGTTTAAATAGTGGACCTCTTAGATTTAAAATTTGCCTGATATCCAAGTCTTTGCCAGATTTGTGCTAATTTCTGCCCTGTTAAAAGTTTATTCAAAATCTATAGTGATCCACAATGACCCACAGGATTCAAGGATGCTTTAACTTAAGTACAGTATTGGCCATCATATCCAAATATCTTGTTCATACACAAAGCAAAAAAAATGTTCATCTCATGCACATAACTTCCGTGTTGTTATATTATAAGGTATTGACAGTGTATGTCATGGTACTGACCCAGCTACTCTCCCCGGCGTGCCCATAGGAGTTCCAGATGAACATGGAGAGCCTGAGCAAGCCAGAGCTGCTGATGCTGTTCAGTGTCCTGGAAGGAGAGCTGGAGGCCCGTGACCTGGTCATTGAGGCCCTCAGGGTAAGAGCTATCCTTCTCCCCAGTCTTTCCCCTTGTTTCATTTCCAGGCAGGGCCCCAATGCCCTTCAATGATGCCACCCATTGACTATAATATGAGGTCCTAGGCATAGAGATAAACTATGATTTATACTTATGTCCGAGGAGTTTCCACGAAGCGCATGAAACAAACGATAGCATTGGTTCGAGTTGAGCATCCCATTTACTGACAAGAGGACTACCTGACAGATAGCAGGTCGGGCAGGTAACAGGTATCTAGAGTGGAGCTACACCTGGGAGATTGCAAGTTGGGCAGGTAACAAATATCCTACAACACCGGCTCTGACGCTCGTCGGATGTGGCAGGGCTTGAAAACTATTACAGACTACAAAGGAAAACCCAGCCACGAGCTGTCCAGTGACGCGAGCCTACCAGACGAGCTAAATGCCTTTTATGCTCGCTTCAAGGCAAGCAACACTGAAGCATGCATGAGACCACCAGCCGTTCCGGACGACTGTGTGATCACGCTCTTGGTAGCCGATGTGAGCAAGACCTTTAAAGAGGTCAACATTCACAAAGCCGCGGGGCCAGACGGATTACCAGGACGTGTACTTAAAGCATGCGTGGATCAACTGTCTTCACTGACATTTTCAACCTCTCCCTGACTGAGTCTGTAATACCTACATGTTTCAAGCAGATCACCATAGTCCCTGTGCCCAAGGAAGCGAAGGTAACCTGCCTAAATGATTACCGCCCGTAGCACTCACGTCGGTAACCATGAAGTGCTTTGGAAGGCTGGTCATGGCTCACATCAACACCAATATCCCGGAAACCTTAGACCCACTCCAATTCGCATACTGCCCCAACAGATCTACAGTTGACGCAATCTCAGTTGCACTCCACACTGCCCTTTCCCACCTGGACAAAATGACCACCTATGTGAGAATGCTGTTCATTGACTACAGCTCAGCGCTCAACACCATAGTGCCCGCAAAGCTCATCACTAAGCTAAGGACCATGAGACTAAACACCTCCCACTGCAAATGGATCCTGGACTTCCTGACGGCCCGCCCCCAGGGGGTAAGGGTAGGCAACAACATATCTGCCACGCTAATTCTCTACACTGGGGCCTCTCAGGGGTGTGTGCTTAGTCCCCTCCTGTACTTCCTGTTCACCCACGACTGCGTGGCCAAACATGACTCCAACACCATCATTAAGTTTGCTGATGACACAACAATGATAGGCCTGATCACCGACAATGATGAGACAGCCTATAGGGAGGAGGTCAGAGACCTGGCAGTGTGGTGCCAGGACAACAACCTCTCCCTCAAGGTGAGCAAGACAAAGGAGCTGATCGTGGACGAACAGGCCCACATTAACATCGATGGGGCTGTAGTAGAGCGAGTCGAGAGTTTCAAGTTCATTGGTGTCCACATCACCAACGAACTGTCATGGTCCAAACACACAAAGACAGTCGTGAAAGGCGCATGTCAACACCTTTTCCCCCTGTGGAGACTGAAAAGATTTGGCACAGGTCCCCCGGGTCCTCAGAAAGTTATACAGCTGCACCATTGAGATTATCCTGACCGATTGCATCACCGCCTGGTATGGCAACTGCTCAGCATCTGACCGTAAGGCGCTACAGAGGGTAATGCGTACGGCCCAGTACATCACTGGGACCAAGGTTCCTGCCATCCAGGACCTATATACCATTCGGTGTCAGAGGAAGGCCCAAAAAATGGTCAAAGACTCCAGTCACCAGTCATAGACTGTTCTCTCTGCTTCCGCACGGCAAGCGGTACCAGAGCGCCGAGTCTAGGACCAAAAGGCTCCTTAACAGCTTCTACCCCCAAGTCATAAGACTGCTGAACAATTAATCAAATGGCCACCCGGACTATTTACATTGACACCTCCCTCCCCCCCCCATTTGTTTTTACACTGCTGCTACTCGCTGTTTATTATCTATACATAGTCACTTCAAATCAAATCAAATAAAATGTTATTTGTCACATACACATGGTTAGCAGATGTTAATGCGAGTGTAGCGAAATGCTTGTGCTTCTTGTTCCGACCATGCAGTAGTATCTAACAAGTAATCTAACAAATTCACAACAACTACCTTATACACACAAGAGTAAAGGAATGAATATGAGTATGTACATATAAATATATAGATGAGCGATGGCTGACCGGCGTAGGCAAGATGCAGTAGATGGTATGGAGTACAGTATATACATATGAGATGAGTAATGTAGGATATGTAAACATTATATACAAAATTGTTTAAAGTGGCTAGTGATACATTTGTTACATCCAATTCCTATTATGTAAAGTGGCTAGAGATTTAAGTCAGTATGTTGGCAGCAGCCACTCAATGTTAGTGATGGCTGTTTAACAGTCTGATGGCCTTGAGATAGAAGCTGTTTTCAGTCTCTCGGTCCCAGCTTCGATGCACCTGTACTGACCTCGTCTTCTGGATGATAGCGGGGTGAACAGGCAGTGGCTCGGGTGGTTGTTGTCCTTGATGATCTTTTTGGCCTTCCTGTGACATCGGGTGGGGTAGGTGTCCTGGAGGGCAGGTAGTTTAACCCCGGTGATGCGTTGTGCAGTCCTCTCTACCCTCCGGAGAGCCTTACGGTTGTGGGCGGAGCAGTTGCCGTACCAGGCGGTGATACAGCCTGACAGGATGCTCTCGATTGTGCATCTGTAGGAGTTTGTGAATGTTTTTGGTGACAAGCCGAATTTCTTCAGCCTCCTGAAGTTGAAGAGGCGCTGTTGCGCCTTCTTCACCACGCTGTCTGTGTGGGTGGACCATTTCAGTTTGTCCGTGATGTGTACGCCGAGGAACTTAAAACTTTCCACCTTCTCCACTACTGTCCCGTCGATGTGGATAGGGGGGTGCTGCCTCTCCTGTTTCCTGTTGTCCACGATCATCTCCTTTGTTTTGTTGACGTTGAGTGAGAGGTTATTTTCCTGACACCACACTCCGAGGGCCCTCACCTCCTCCCTGTAGGCCGTCTCCTCGTTGTTGGTAATCAAGCCTACCACTGTAGTGTCGTCAGCAAACTTGATGATTGAGTTGGATGCGTGCTTGGCCACGCAGTCATGGGTAAACAGGGTTAACAGGGTCATCTTGCGAGGGTTAACACATTTAAATGTTTTACTCACATTGGCTGCGGTGAAGGAGAGCCCGCAGCTTTTGGTAGCGGGCCGTGTCGGTGGCACTGTATTGTCCTCAAAGCGAGCAAAGAAGTTGTTTAGTTTGTCTGGGAGCAGGACGTCGTGGTCCGCGACGGGGCTGGTTTTCTTTTTGTAGTCCGTGATTGACTGTAGACCCTGCCACATTCCTCTCGTGTCTGAGCCGTTGAATTGTGACTCTACTTTGTCTATACTGACGCTTAGCTTGTTTGATTGCCTTGCGGAGGGAATTGCTACACTGTTTGTATTCAGTCGTTTCCGGTCACCTTACCCTGGTTAAAAGCAGTGGTTCGCGCTTTCAGTTTTGCGCAAATGCTGCCATCAATCCACGGTTTCTGGTTGGGGAAGGTTTTAATAGTTGCTATGGGTACAACATCACCAATGCACTTGCTAATAAACTCGCTCACCGAATCAGCGTATACATCAATGTTGTTGTTCGATGCTATCCAGAACATATCCCAGTCCACGTGCTCGAAGCAATCTTGCAGCGTGGAATCAGATTGGTCGGACCAGTGTTGAACAGACCTGAGAACGGGCGTTTCCTGTTTTAGTTTCTGTCTGTAGGCTGGGAGCAACTAAATTGAGTTGTGGTCAGACTTGCCGAAAGGAGGGCGGAGAATAGCCTTGTATGCATAACGGAAGTTAGAATAACAATGATCAAGGATTTTACCAGCCCGGGTGGCACATTCGATATGCTGATATAATTTCGGGAGCCTTGTTTTCAAATTAGCCTTATTAAAATCCCCAGCCACAATAAATGCAGCCTCAGGATATGTGGTTTCCAGTTTACATAGAGTCCATTGGATTTCTTTCAGTGCCGTCGATGTGTCAGCTTGAGAGGGGATGTACAAGGCTGTGATTATAATCGAGGAGTATTCTCTTGGTAGATAATGGGGTCGGCATTTGATTGTAAGGAATTCTATGTCAGGTGAACAAAAGGACTTGAGTTCCTGTGTGTTGTTACGTCAATTTCTTCTGTATCCGTAGATACCAACCATTCGTCTGTGTGATCGACGGGGGCTGAGCTAGAGCGGTGTTTGTGAGACAAAGGAGGATCCCGAAAGGGCCCCCGGGCCGAGTCTGAATGGTTTGAGCTACAAACTGAATGGTTTGAGCTGAGACTGTCACGAACACTCACGTTTTGCTCTATGACACTCACAAGCTACACAAGAGTCGTTAGAAGGTAAGGGGGTTCTTCTACCTAGAAGATCGTAGGAAATCCTAGGACATAGTGTCTATAATACTGTAATAAGCTCACAAAGTTGCTGTCACAAACTCCAAACTCCACACAGTTGTCACTGACTAGTTTGATATTAATTTCATAGTGAGCAAACGATTCCTGTACTTACAGTATTCTTATAAAGTCATTTTTATCAGGTTTTTGGTTTGGCGGACCTTCATTTGACCTTCATTTGTCAATAAAACTCATGAATGCAACTATTTATATAAAAATCGTTTTTTTGTTCTTCTTGTAGCCCTGGTTGTCCTGAAAAGAACATGGTAAAACACTTAATTGTGAGGCTAAATATAAGGGTTGGACATGCAGATAAATGAAAGTCAGATAAATGAAAAGACGATTTTTGCTTAGATCTCAGGACTGATAGATCTCCTTGGTTGCCTCAGCAGTAGTCTCTTGTGGCCTGCAAACACACAAGATTTAGTTCTGAGATAAATTAGTATTGTACACTGGAATATGGAACCCCTTCTTGCCCTCACTTGAAAGAAAAATGAACAACATTACATCAATGGATCCCATAGTTACTCAAAGTGAGAAAGGCTTAGACTAGAGGGCTCGACCACTGAGCAGCTTTCATCTTTTGGTTTTCAGTAGATTTAAGTGTGTCAAATAACTGTCAAAGAATTGTGTGTCAGGTAGCATATGAACTCTCAACAACATTTGGAGCAAGAGATCATGTGAACAAGTCTCATTGCTCAGGGCACTCATACTACTACAGTCAGGAGAACTATTCAGTACGTGATTCTCCAGAGCAGCCACAAGCTGCCATTGACATGGAAACCTACTGTATGGTGGTGTGTCACTGTCAGCCACAGGGTGTTTTCCTATTTCCATTTAGTCTTAAGGGTTAAGGTTTATTAAGTTTGTTTTGTTCCCCTCTTGTTCCTCATTTCTTATAATAGCATGGTTTGCTGGGAAATGAAGTTGAGTTAATGTGATTATATAACAGATATTTCTGTGTTCTGTTTATACCATATTTGATGATGGATAAAGCTTTGCTCACTGTTAACCAGTACACATCCATGACTCATCTTGCCTGCTTCTCCTTATGCTGTGGCACGAATCACAATGTTGTACCCTAGCGATGCCCATATTTGGCACATAGCAGGGAAAAAATACTTTCCCTGGTTACTGTAAGAAGCACAAAATATGACTGCCTACTTTCAGGTCTGTTAGCATGTTAGCAGTGGCACATTAGTGCAGGAATGACTGAATAAGCATTGGTTGACCTGGCTGTTAAACATAAGTTACATCAGGAATGTGTTTTATGTCAGTCCTCCTCCTCACACTCCCCCCTCCTCAATTGCACCACTGGAACACCAAACCTCCTCCCTGTGCTTCGTGTGTGTATGTGTGTGTGTGTGTGTGTGTGTGTGTGTGTGTGTGTGTGTGTGTGTGTGTGTGTGTGTGTGTGTTCTGGGGGGACGCACCATTGTCTTAATCTCCTTGTTTACTCTATGAGGTGACAGGTGTCAGAGCAGTCCCTGTTGAGAGCTGGAACAGACAAGGCCTAAATGGATGACAACAACGGTCAGAAGACTCATTCAATCTGTAGTGCTGAAGATCCGCTTTGTAGCGCGATTGACAATTAAAAGCAATGTTCAATGTTCCCGCGGTCGCAGAGACTGCATTCACGGTAAACGCTGCATATGTCGGCTCAATCGGAAATTACCTTTACATTTTAACGTGGATCTTTGGTGATACGGATTGAATCCAGCCTTTAGTTAGCTACAGCACATACAGCTCTGGAACCAGGCTTGGTGCTTGGTGCGGGGACCAGGCTTAGCGCATGGTGCAGGGACCAGGCTTGGCACTTGGTGCGGGGACCAGGCTTGGCACTTGGTGCGGGGACCAGGCTTGGCGTGGGGAGCTTCACTGGATTGTTGTATTGTAATGTGGGAGAGTGAGGATTGTTCACCCTCTCTCCTGGGTCACACAGGTCAGATACAGGACCAGGGTATTGGGTCATTGGTCAGATACAGGACCAGGGTATTGGGTCATTGGTCAGATTCAGGACCAGGGTATTGGGTCATTGGTCAGATTCAGGACCGGGGTATTGAGTCATTGGTCATCATGACTAGCTGTCAGGCACTAGACTGTGCCCTCGGTGTGTTTCAGAGTCATGTCTTCTGTCTCACAGGACTCCTGTGCTTTCCTGCCTCTCCAGATGTTCTATCCTTTTTGATCTGCCCTCTCATATCCCAACGAACCAGATGAAATAACAGCATGAATTAAACTTATCAGCCTCTGTATCCCAATCAGTGGAGGCTGGGGGGAGGAGGCGTAGGAGGATGGGCTCATTGTAATGGCTGGAATGGAATAAATGGAAAGGAATCAAACATGTGGTTTCCATATGTTTGATACCGTTCCAATTATACCATCCCAGATATTACAATGAGCTATAGCTCCTCCTGCCATCCTCCTCTGATCCCAATGGATAGATATTAGAAATGACATTGGCTTTTGTTTGGTTCCAGCCTAGCAGAGACACGCCTGACTCTACTAGCTAATAATCTTGAAGAGTTTGACAAGTTAAGGTGTGTAAAAAAGCAAAAAAAAGGAAACGCCTGCCCAGCAGAAACAAAGTTGACCCTCAGCGGATAAGAATGGCCATCCCTGGTGATCAGCCATGGATCCTCTTTGTTACTAGACCTGTGCCTTGTTTCCCTACAACCACTATATTGACTCTTCCTAGGTTCACTGCAGCTCAGAAGCAGTCACTGAAGTCACCTAGACTCCCATTGTTCCCCATGCACTGGTAGAGTAAAACAGAGGTCTAGTCAGCCCTGGTCCTGGCCCCAGCAGCAGCCACAGCTGTCCCCAACCCTGTAAACGCTCTGACTGAAGACAGACACCATCTGTTGCTTCTTCCTCTCTCTCTACTGCCCTTTCCTCTTTTGCCTGCTCCCTCTCTCCCCTCCTACTTCCTCTCTCACTCCCTCTCTCCCCCTCCTACTTCCTCTCTCACTCCCTCTCTCTCCTCCTACTCCCTCTCTCTCCCCCTCTCTTTCTCTCCTCCTACTCCCTCCCCCCCTCTCTCTTTCCTCCTACTCCCCCTCTCCCTCGCTCTCTCTACTCCTTCCTCTTGCCTGCTCTTCCTCTTTCTCTCTCTCTCCTGCTCTCTCTCCCTCCCCTGTCCCCATCTTTCTGGTAGGAATCCCCACCCCCCATAGAAAATATGGTTGATGTTTCTCTTGGCATGTAATGTTTGCAGCTCTGGCTGACTTCCTGTTTAGCGGGCAGTGGAGTGGAAGGAAGATTCCTGCAGCAGGCCTGAAGGGAGAAAAAGAGCAGCATGTAGAAACTGAAAAAGAAACAGATCATGTATTTTAAAGTCACTGGGAAGCCAGGTTAAACTTGTGTATAGTACATGTTTATAGTGCCAGTTAGCGAGTGTCTGATGATGAGATTGGTTGATTTTCTTACATAGTTACAAAACTGTAAAATATCTCCGGTAAAGAGTGTTTATTTATGTAGAATCTTAAATGAGCATTACAGTAAGAGCTGACTGAACAATAACAACCACCATCGTACACCATATAGCCCATGTTGACACATGCATATAGTCTACACCAGTGTCTCTCAATCCTCCTCTGCTTCCTCAGGCCCAGCACAGAGACACCTACGTGGAAGAGCGGTATGGGAAGTACAACCTGAGCGACCCGTTCCTGGCTCTGCAGAGAGACAGCGATGCCTTGGGAGGGCAGAGCCCTGGGATCCACCAGGCTGCAGCATGCTCCAGCCCCCTGGCCGTGCTCAAGCTGGTGGTCACCCACTGCAGGAAGATGCATGAGAAGATGCTGGCCCAACTAGCTGCAGCTGAGAGCAGGCACAGGAAGGTAGGTCTGGGCTGGAGCTGGGGCAGTGGCTGAGCTGGGGTTGGAACTGGAGCTGGGGGAGTGGCTGGAGCTGGGGTTGGGACTGGAGCTGGGGCTGGGCCTGCAGCTGGGACTGGGGTTGGGACTGGAGCTGGGGCTGCAGCTGGGACTGGGGTTGAGACTGGGGATGAGACTGGGGCTTAGATGCCAACCCCTCCACTCTTGATTAGATTAAAGATAAACTAGCTGGCTACCCAAGCATAACTAATCAGGAGGGGTTGTTTTCCACCTTGACTCAGGGAAGTATTTAGTGAGCAGAATATCCTAGCCTGGGAACTGATCATTTCTGTGTCTCTGTCTCCCCCCTGTGGTTGTGTCAGGCCATTGCAGATCTGGAGGAGGAGAGGAGGAGGCATGCAGAGGACACGGCCGAGGGCGATGATGTCACTTGCATCTTGGAAAAGGAGAGGGAACGCCTCTTGCAACAGGTAGAGTTAACATCAATATCTGTAATTGGCAGTGTGTGCTCTTTTCGAAGGATGGATCCCAGTCCCAGTCTTTTCAGGGCTATGGGATACGGGGGGTCGGGGGTGGTCTGCCGGGCATTGGGATGACAACCCAACTCGGAATGAGAAGGGCTTTTAGCGGGTGGAATAGTTAGGACCAATTGGAGGTTTACTTAGTAGAAATGCAAATATCATGGTTCAGTTATATAGACACTCAATCATCATGTTACTTTTTTATGTTGTGAATTTGTTAGATTACTTGTTAGATACTACTGCATGGTCGGAACTAGAAGCACAAGCATTTCGCTACACTCGCATTAACATCTGCTAACCATGTGTATGTGACAAATAAAATTTGATTTGATTTGATTTGATAATGGTATGTTTACAAACATATATTTAGATAAATAGAATTGAAAGTTGTGTCTCATTATGGTAAGTGGTGAATAAGTATAGCCAGCTATAATTGTAATGGCTTAGCAGATAATAATAATCAGTATTTACCTGGCTAAAAGAGAAGGAATATAATATGTATTGTTTACAGGAAACTCATTCAACAATTTTAGATGACGTTTTGTGGAAAAAGGACTGGGGGTGAAATATAAGGGGGTGATGGATTTAAATAACAGTAATTTTGATCCAAATGTGCAAATTGTCCAAACAGATCCTCAAGGTAGATGGATTATTTAAAATATGTTATTGGACAATAAACAGATATGGCTTATTAACCTATTCGGTCCAAATAATGATTATCCAAGATTCTATGAAAATATATATAAAGATTTATCAACTCTACAAGCAACACTAGACTCTTATTATGGTGGGGGATTTTAATACGGTTTTAAATACCTCTATGGACCGTAAAGGAAATCACACTACAAACTATCACCCTCAGGCACTTAAGGAAATCATGAATGTCATGGATATATTGGAATTAGTGGATATATGGAGGCTTAAATACCCTGACCTAGTGAGATATACATGGCAGGGGCTTAATCAAGCTAGTCGTCTTGACTACTTTCTCATGTCATTCTCTCTGGAACCAAAAGTTTAAAAAGTGTTGATAGGGGACAGAATGCGGTCGGATCATCACATAATTGACATATATATTACTCTTACAGAATTTCCACACGGGCGAGGATATTGGAAATGTAATCAAAGCCTACTGGATGATGATAACTTGTTTATAACTAGGACAGAAGAATTTATAACTTACTTTTTCAGACATGACATAGGTACAGCAGATCCCCTTATTGTATGGGAGACTTTTAAATGTGCCTTTAGAGGCCATGCAATTCAGTACTCATCTATAAAACAAAAGCAATTTAGATCAAAAGAGTCCATATTAACAAAGGAAATTGAAGGACTAACAGTACAGTTAGATAGCAATAAAAACTGTACCATAGAGGCACAGAATAAGCTAGAGGAAAAACAAAAAGAATTGGAGGAACTTATTCAAGAAAGATCCAGTGTAATATATTATAAAAATAAAGCGAACTGGATGGAATATGGGGGAAAATGCACCAAAATATTTTTCAATATTTAACATAGAAATGCTACCAAAAATGTTTTATTGAAACTTGTTACAAATGATGGAGTCACGCATGATTCACCAAATTATATTTTGAAAGAGGAAGTAAAGTACTTTAAGAATATGTTTTCATTTCAGTCTCCTCCATCTCCACTAACTGAAACTAATTGTATGGATCTCTTTCCTAATAATAATGTAAAATTACCATCTGTACAGAAAGACTCATGTGAAGGCCAAATTACAGAGGAGGAACTTCTTGATGCAATTAAAGCCTTTAAGGCTGGGAAAACTCCAGGGCTGGATGGCATACCAGTGGAAGTACACCAAACTTTTTTTGACATACTCAGAGGACCGTTATTAGCATGTTTTAACAACTCCTATATAAATGGTAGATTATCAGACACGCAACAAGGTCTGATATCATTATTACTGAAACAGGACCCAAGTGGTATATATAAAGATCCAGTCCATTCAAAAAATGTGAGACCTTACACTTCAGTGTTGTGATGCAAAAATCCTAGCAAAATGCTTGGTGCATAGAATTAAAAAGGTATTGTCAGATATTATTCATCCTAATCCAACAGGTTTTTACATGGACGATACATTGGAGATAATATAAGACAAGTACTGGAAACAATAGAATACTATGAAATATCAGGGATACCAGGTCTGGTTTTCATAGCTGATTTTGAAAAGGCTTTTGATCAAGTACAACTGGAGTTTATATATAAATGCCTAGAATATTTCAATTTTGGGGAATCTCTTATAAAATGGGATAAAGTTATGTATACTAACCCTAGGTGTAAAATAGTAAATAATGGCTACATCTCAGAAAGTTTTAAACTATCTAGAGGAGTAAAACAAGGTTGTCCACTATTGTCATATCTATTTCTTATTGCCATTGAAATGTTAGCTGTTAAAATTAGATTAAACAATAATATTAAGGGATTAGAAATCTCTGTCTTAAAAAGGTGTCATTGTACGCTGATGATTCATGTTTTCTTTTAAAACCACAATTAGAATCCCTCCACAGCCTCATAGAGGATCTAGATACTTTTGCTATCCTTTCTGGATTAAAACCAAATTATGATAAGTGTACTATATTACATATTGGATCACTAAAAAATGCAAATTTTACATTACCATGTAGTTTACCAATTAAATGGTCTGACAGAGATGTGGACATACTCGGTATACAAATCCCAAAAGAAAGAAATTATCTCACTCTAATATATTTTTATAGAAAGTTAGCAAAAATAGATAAGATCTTGCTACCATGGAAAGGAAATTACCTGTCTATTTGTGGAAAAATCACCGTGATGAACTCTTTAGTCATATCACAGTTTAGCTATTTTCTTATGGTTTTGCCTACACCTAGTGACCTGCTTTTTAAATTATATGAATAAAAAATATTCAATTTTATTTGGAATGGCAAGCCAGACAAAATTAAAAGGGCCAATTTATATAACGAATATGAATTCGGAGGGCAGAAATTATTAAATATTAAAGCATTAGACCTCTCACTAAAGGCATCAGTCATACAAAAGTTATACTTAAATCCAAACTGGTTCTCTAGTAAATTGGTAGGAATGTCTCATCCTATGTTCAAGAATGGCTTTTTTCCCTTTATTCAGATTACACCTGCTCACTTTCAGTTGTTTGAAAAGGAAATAATCTCCAAAATATCATTATTTTTTAAACAAGCCTTAGAAAGTTGGTTTCAATTTCAGTTTAATCCACCTGAAAGGACAGAACAAATAATACAACAAATATTGTGGTTAAACTCAAATATACTAATTGATAAAAAAAACAACGTATTTTTCAAAGAACTGTTTAAAAAAGGTATAATTTTTGTGAATGATATCATAAGTAGGACTGGTGGAGTTATGTCACACATGCAGCTAACACAGACATATGGAAATGTCTGCTCTACCCAAAATTACAACCAAATAAATGCAGCATTACCACAAAAATGGAAGAGGCAAGTAGAAGGGGAAAAAAGTAAGGAACTTGTATGTCGGCCCTGTATTAAAGAACATAAATGCGGAAGACATATTTCAGTTGAAGGCATTTGGTTGTACAACTGACTAATAATGGTGACTTTGTGTATGTATATGGATATATATATTTACCCAAAAAATATATATGGGGGATTGGAAATGATGCAGACAATTTCATTGATGGAAGCAACAATCTTTCCGCAATATTAAGCTGATCCACCCCTTAAAAAAAATATATTTAAAAAAAAAATGATAACTGCTAAAGGCTATTTCTTTTTTATCCGTTGTAACCTATTCTACTCTATTCTGTGCCTGTAGCTGGAGTTTGAGCGAGGCCAGTTGTGTCGTCTGGAGAAGGAACAGAAGAAGGTCCTGGAGCAGCTGGAGGAGGAGCGGGTGCAGCACAAGCAGCTCTCCTCTGCCCTGGCCAAGGAGTGCAAGTGGGCCAGCCAGCGGGCACTGGAGGAGGGCCACCGCCTGGCTGAGGCAGGCCGTAGGCTGGAGAAGGAGCAGGGGGAAGTCCTTGCCCTGAGGGCTGAGCTGCAGGAGGAGAGGAGGAGGGCCCTACAGATGGAGGCCAGGGTGGAGGAGCAGCTGGCTGAGTTCGATACGGAGAGGGAGCAGCTCCGCTCCCGGCTCAAGAAGGAGGAGGTCCAGTGCTGCCAGCTGCAAGAGCAGGTGGAGGCCCTGAAGAGAGACCTGCAGGGAGAGAGCGGAGCTGAGGAGGAGAGGAGAGAATCTCCTGTGGACACCAGTGGAGGGTCACCACCACCACACCCCAGCCAGGCAGAGGGGGGCGAGACTGAGGAACCTAAAGTCAACGGGCACCATGACTGCCCCAGGGAGGAGCAGGTGCCAGCCATTCCAGACAGACTGGGCCAGGACAACTGGAGTGAGAACAACAGCTCTGTCCTGGTGTCCCCTGCCCTCCTGACCAAAAGTCTATCCCCCTGCAGCACGGGGCCCTCCTCTGTCACCTCCTCCCCCTGCTCCTCTCCTCAGCTGGCCACCAGCCCCAGCTACCAGTCCTCCTACCAGGCAGGCATCAACCATCGCTTCCATGCTGCTCGCCACAAGTTTCAGGGCCACACTGACCCAGAGCAGCAACAGCAGAGTGGAGGAGGGGGTGGCAGCCTGCCTCACTCCCCCAGAGACCTGTCCCCAACCCCCAGCCCATCCCCTGAGCCCATCTCTGTCCCTGTCCACAGCCCGGCCAAGCAGCTGGCCCGCAGCACCGTCACCCAGGTCCTGTCCCGCTTCACAGTCCAGCAGGGGGCTAAACCTCCGCCACCAAACAGCTCTCCCTTTGGCACTGACTACCGTAACCTGGCCCTGGCCCCCTCCTCCCCAGTCATCACCAGGGCCTCTGGAGCTGCTCAGTCTCTGGGGGTCCGCTCACCTACCATCCCCCGAGCAGAGAGGGGCAACCCACCCCCAATCCCCCCTAAGAAGCCTGGCCTGGCCCAGTCTCCAGCATCGCCTATCCCTGGTACCAGAGCCAGCCACTTCCCTGAGCTGTCAGGAAGCTGTGGTCTCACCAGCAGCCAGGAGAACGTTAAAGAGCTGGATATGGTGGTGTCCTCCACCAGCTAGTGTAGCCTGCTACTGGGTGCTACTAGAGCTGTGTTCTTTTATACTGCTCACACGTTTGTATGCAGAGAGACACTCCAAAACACTGTCAAGTTAACTGTATTTATTGGATTTTGTTTTTACATGCAGTCCGTTTCATTCTTCTATAGCACTATACGCAGAGTGGGCAAAACATTAGGAACACCTTCCTAATATTGAGTTGCACCCTCATTTAGCCCTCAGAACCGCCTCAATTCGTTGGGGCCTGGACTCTACAAGGCGTCGAAAGTGTTCCACAGGGATGCTGGCCATGTTGGCTCCAATGCTTCCCACAGTTGTTTCAAGTTGGCTGGATGTCCTTTGGACCATTCTTGTTGCACACGGGAAACGGTTGAGCATGGAAAACCCAGCTGCGTTGCAGTTCTTGTACCCCGTTCAAAGGCACTTAAATCTTTTGTCTTGCCCATTCACCCTGTCCATGTCTCAATTGTCTCAAGGCTAAAACATCCTTCTTTAACTTGTCTCCTCCCCTTCATTTACACTAATTTAATAAGGGATCATAGCTTTCACATGGATTCACCTGGTCAGTCATGTCATGGTACGAGCAGGTGTTCCTAATGTTTTGTACTCACTGTAGATATATTTGTATGTATCCATTTTTTGCTTTCTGAATCGTAATAAATAAAATAACAATAATAAGAAATAATAATAATAATAATAGCATAAGTTTATTCAGTAAAATGGTGAAAAACAGGCAAAAATGCATGTCAGTTGCTGCGTACAGTCATTGGACAATCAAATCTCTCTCGCTGCACTACTAATAGTCAGGGTTGGGCTCAATTCAGAATGTTGGAATTGACTCCCATTCAACAATGAGTTGAAATTAAAATTTAATTGGCCACACCCCACAGGATGTAGAATTTGAGTGAGTGACAGGAAGTGGAATTTAATTCAGTACAATTCAAAGAAATTCCACTCAGTCATAGAACATGATAGTTTCATTGAATCTGACAGGTCACATTTCTAGATACCAAATAATATATAACTTTTCTCTGGAAACAGTGTTCATATACTTTCTTCACCTCTGTGCTAAGAATAGCCAATTATATTTCCACCAAGCATTTCATTTGTTTGGCTTCTTTTTGAAGGCCTCAGGGTCAACTTGATGGATAAACATATGCATTCTGGGAAATGTAGTATTTTCTCAATATTGAACAACATTTAAGTGATTAATGAAATATAGTTTGTACTGAAAATCAATTGTTTCAATAATATTTTATATTCATGTATAGAATGACATGTTTGATGTACAAGATGTACAGTATATTTGTATAGACTACACCTAATATAGAATAGACATTTGAATTGCATTGAATTTCCCTGAATTCAATTCTATTTCATTTCATTGAAATTAAAATTGAAATTCTGTATCCTGTTTACTACTTCAATTCAAATACAATTCAAATTCATGAATTGTATTGGAATTTATGAGACATTCTCAATTACATTCTGAATTGAGTCCAACACTGCTTATAATACAGCTTCTGAAATTTAGTTAGGAAATATGCATGTCTCTAAATCAAGATTTGGATTTAGCCTACGTTCTTGTTCTGGAAATACTGAATAAATTAGGAGAGTTTATCATGAACTCAGAGTTTAATAATGAAACTAGGCGGCAGATAAACACATTATATTTCCTAACGTGGCACATGATTTTAACATTCTGTATCTTCAAGTCTTGATCAGTTGACAATATGTATAATGTATACAGTATTATTATTCATATAATGTATTATGTGTATAGTAGTTACTATAAAAAAATAATATTTTATCTCATACCAATGGTTAATTCTGTTTTTATATGGTACATCAGCATTAAATGTTACCTTAGTATATCACTTGGCTGTCAGGACTGGTAATCAGCACTGCTGCATGGTTTAGTAAGACAATCAAGCATTATATTATAGTTATAGTATTACATAGAATTTACTGTACTATAACTTGTGTTATTTACCCCATAGCTATTCTGGCAATGATGAGGGGGTAGTTGTGGGGGAAAATATCAAAGTATTATACATCATAAAAATGTAATATATTGTATTATCGTCACGTATGATTTCTGCTTGCATTTGCTGTTAATTTCATTGAATATGATCTTAAAGGTCCAATGCAGACATTTTTTTTCAATCTCAATATCAATTAATTACTGGGTGACAATTAAGTACCTCACTGTGATTGTTTTCAATTAAAATGGTCAAAGAGAAACAAAAAATTGCTTCTTAGCAAAAAGCAATTTCTCAAGTTAAATATTTTTATTAGGACTGTCTGGGAGTGGTCTGAGTGAGCGGCCTAATTGGAGTAGTGTAATGGGAGGGACATGTAACCTGAAAACTAGCTATTGCCAGAGAGGGCAAACTCTCTTTGTTATTGGTCTATTAACTTATACCGCCTGGTGATTTTGCCAGGCAGTCCAAAACCGCACCTATGCAAAACAAGCTGAAATTTCAGACAGTGTTTTAAAACAGCTCTTACACTAAAAGGGCATTATCATAATTTTCACAATTGCACAGTATTATTCTAACCTCAGTGTGAAAATATACACTGTAAATACAAAAGTATGTGGACACCCCTTCAAATGAGTGGATTTGGCTATTTCAACCACACCCGTTGCTGACAGGCATAAAAATCGTCTGTCCTCGGTTTCAAAACTCACTACCGAGTACCAAACTGCCTCTGGAAGCAACGTCAGCACAATAACTGTTCGTCGGGAGCTTCATGAAATGGGTTTCCATGGCCGAGCACACAAGCTTAAGATCACTATGCGCAATGCCAAGCGTTGGCTGGAGTGGTGTAAAGCTCACCGCCATTGGACCCTGGAGCAGTGGAAACACATTCTCTGGAGTGATGGATCACGCTTCACCATCTGGCAGTCCGACAGATGAATCTGGGTTTGGCTGATGCCAGGAGAACTATACCTGCCCCAATGCATAATGGCAACTGTAAAGTTTGGTGGAAGAGGAATAATGGTCTGGGGCTGTTTCCATGGTTCGGGCTTGGCCCCTTAGTTCCAGTGAAGGGAAATCTTAATGCTACGGCATATAATGACATTCTAGATCATTCTGTACTTCCAACTTTGTGGCAACAGTTTGGAAAAGGCCCTTTCCTGTTTCAGCATGACAGTGCCCCTGTGCACAAAGTGAGGTCCATACAGAAATTGTTTGTCGAGATCGGTGTGGAAGAACTTGACTGGTCTGCACAGAGCTCTGACCTCAACCCCATCGAACACCTTTGGGATGAATTGGAACAACGACTGCGAGCCAGGCCTAATCGCCCAACATCAGTGCCCGACCTCACTAATGCTCTTGTGACTGAATCAAAGCAAGTCCCCTCATCTAGTGGAAAGCCTTCCCAGAAGAGTGGAGGAGGCTGTTATAGCAGCAAAGGGGGGACCAACTCCATATTAATGCCCATGATTTTGGAATGAGATGTTCGACGAGCAGGCACTTTTTGGCCATGTAGTGTATGTATACACAGCACAATTCTATTTTACAGTACTCATATTAATATGTATTGTACTGCGTTGCATAACCTTTTAAACTTCCATGCATATGATTGAATGTTAATGGTTTTTTTTATACCTTGCTAATCATATGATTTGTTACAGTATTATCCATGATGGATATAAAATGAGTCCGCTCACTTCCTCGCCCTCACTGTATCTATTTATATATCTGGTAGTTTCCAATGCACATTAAAAGATCTGACCATGCTTTCCTGTTTTTACTGGTTGTCCATTGCTTTCTTCTGGTCTATGAGAGAATCTCAACTGCATTTCCTTGATTCCTTGCGTCCTCTCTCATCGTGTCATTCACAAAACCCATTGGATGAGAAGGTCATAGGTGCGAGAACTCTAACCTTCTGATCCAATGGATTTTGAGAAGGAGGTGAGGAGAGAGTATGTGAGGAATCAAGGAAATGCATGCAATTGAAATTGTTCCTCTTTTGAATCCCAGTGATTGTGGCTCTATCCACCAGGTGTCACTGTTTCATTACGTAGCAGGCAAAGGTACTCACTCTCGCTGTCTCTGGTATAAAGCCCCCAGCCAGCAGATAACACTGGAAAATCACTGTGTACACACACCTCTACTACACACACAATGAATGGTGATCGCTCTAATCACAGCCAACAGAAAAGGATTGGACTTAATAGCTCTGGTTAAAGTTAAATAAAGGTTAAATGAAAATAAAAGATGGAAAGTTGTAATTACCACACCACTTACAACTTTCCCATGAATAAGGCACTGATGCTTCAACCCAAAACATGCATGTTGTATTCTTCTGGTATGTGTTCGTCTTTTGGGTGTTGACTCAATCAAGAGTAGCACAAAGGCAGCCACCAGCTGTTGTGAAATTGCAAATAAAATAAAGAACAGGAAGGCCTCTACACTGTTTATGTTCCCAATTCAAGCGGTGAATCTTTTCTGTTCTTCACATGTATTCTTTATTAGCTCAGCACCTATGTTTTTTAAGGATTTGCGTATGACCACAAGCTTTTCTATTAAAATAGTGTCTTTTTTTGTGGTCCGAAATGTTACAGTGAAGTAGATGAATACAATTTCTGTCTCATCCAAAGTCAATCCATTAGTAACCCAGCACCCCGTTGCTCATATTCAACATGTCTCCTATATGGTCCAACACGTTCCTTACTATGGCCCGGTATCTGAAGCCAAAGTTAAGTCATTTCAGAGTGAGTGACCGTATGGAGTGTGGAGCAGGTCAGCATGCACTGACCAACCGACCGGGGTAGCAGACCCGTTTCTCAGCAGACAGGCGGTTCCTCCTCTCCTCTCCTGCCTGCATGGGAACAGAGCGGGTCACCTCCCCTGGGGTCACCTCCCCTGCTTCACTCACCTCATTAACATTCCTGTGTGGGACAGCAGGGCCGCATTGCGAGGCCAACACAGACATGTCTGGCCTCCAGCAAAGCTCTCTCAGTAAACACAGTCCCTGGATGATGAGCTGTGAGTGGCCACATCTGAGCTGCTGTGACAGGCTAGGGCTCAGGCAGGCCCTATCTGCCGGCCCAGGCTGAGGGCAGCTGAAGGCCAGAGCGGAGGCAGACTAAGCTCCCATGTCTGATGCCAGCCCATCACTTGACCTAGAGACATTTTCCTGTCCTCTGAGACTAGTTTGCTAATGTAGCACTTTTTCTTAGAAAAGAAAGTGGTTCTTTAAGTAGAAATAGCACTAGAATAGCACTATGTCTGTTACCACCACAACCAGGAGGTTCTACAACAGACTATGCTGTAAATCGTTGTGGTACAGTGTGAGAGAGCCAAGGGATGTACTGTAGCAAGGTACAGCAATAAGACATGGTGTAGTTAGTAGGACGTGATATGATATCATCCTCAACTACCGGTAGGTATGTCGGACAAGGTGTGAATGAAATTCATGCCGGAGAGGTCAAGGTGAACACATTAGCTGTTGTGATTTACAGAGAGAATTTACAACCCCTTCACAGACCTCCAACCACAAAATATGCTGAGTGACTGTTCGCACTGTCCCGACCCTGTAAGAGGAGATCTATTAACAGGCTGAAGGAAGTGACATGCGGTAGTGGCTGGCTCAACCATGTCGTCATCCAGGCCAGGACAGACATTTGATGGGGCCGGCAGGCACAGGCACAGTCTCGCCCCTGCCACTGTCCTCCTGTCCAAAATTAGCCTGGACCATGAGCCTGGCCCAGAATAGGAGGAATGGTCGCATTGTGGCATGGCGCTGAGCGCTCAGAGTCCACAGCTGGAGTGTTCTAGACAGGGGGCCCACTGGCCCATCACCAGCTTTCTGTAAAGCAATTTGTTATAGAGTTGTCACTAAAATCTACAGCCCGTCCGGGAGGTAAAGAAAGACAGGGTCACATGTAATGAGGACACCGCAGCCCCAGTCTGGCTGTGGTGTAACCGAAGGAAGGACAAACACTTCAAGCTTAGCCAGTAGCTGTGGGTAGACACACACATCTTTTTTTATGTACAGTGAAGCATGTATGCTCCATGTTTTAGAATAAAAAGATTTGTGAGGCCAAATACAACCGTGATGTGTCATGTCATATAATTAAACAGACAATAATTTCATTAGGCTTCTGAATCCCCCTGCTCCCCTCATTCCCAGGAGAGACACATACTGCGCCTCCACTGTTCATGTGTTGGTCATTTTAGACCACTCCCAGTACCACCAGCACCACCTCCACTGTTCATGTGTTGGTCATTTTAGGCCACTCCCAGTACCACCAGCACCACCTCCACTGTTCATGTGTTGGTCATTTTAGGCAGCTGCTGTATTGTTGTTTGACCTTTACTTAGGTCTCTGACTAATGCTCCTGGATTTGTGCAGATTATTATTATTATTATGACCCCACACGGCTCTTGCCTAGCTGCTCACACATAGCACCTAGCAACTACAAATGAACTGTGATAAGTACAAGGCCAGAAGTGTCCTTGAACATTGCTCTTTGTTTCCACATTAGCCAGACGAGATGATGAATACTATCTGACCAGAGTCATGTCTGTAGTGAGGGTAGGATACCATGCACTTCCATTGAAAAAAAATATGCTGTGAACCTAAACTGTGATGTTGAGTATTGAGTTGGCCACTGGGTGTTTGTTTGACAGGTAAGTGGCTGTAAGTCAGGAGAAGTCGATGGATCTGACCTGAAGGTCAGGTTGAGTTTTTCATGACCAGACCTCTCAGAGTACAGCAGGCCGGCAGCAACAGAGCTTCTGCTCTTCTTCTATATACAGACCCAGTACATACATTTATTATTCTATATGCTGACCCAGTACATACATTTCTTAATGTATATGCTGACCCAGTGCATACATTTCTTATTCTATATGCAGACCCAGTACATACATTTCTTATTCTATATGCTGACCCAGTACATACATTTCTTATTCTATATGCAGACGCAGTACATACATTTCTTATTCTATATGCAGACCCAGTACATACATTTCTTTATGTATATGCTGACCCAGTACATACATTTCTTAATGTATATGCTGACCCAGTACATACATTTCTTATTCTATATACAGACCTAGTACATACATTTCTTATTCTATATGCTGACCCAGTACATACATTTCTTATTCTATATGCTGACCCAGTACATACATTTCTTATTCTATATGCTGACCCAATACATACATTTCTTAATGTATATGCTGACCCAGTACATACAATTCTTATTCTATATACAGACCTAGTACATACATTTCTTATTCTATATGCTGACCCAGTACATACATTTCTTATTCTATATGCTGACCCAGTACATACATTTCTTATTCTATATAATGACCCAGTACATACATTTCTTAATGTATATGCTGACCCAGTACATACATTTCTTATTCTATATACAGACCTAGTACATACATTTCTTATTCTATATGCTGACCCAGTACATACATTTCTTATTCTATATGCTGACCCATTGCATACATTTCTTATTCTATATGCTGACCCAGTACATACATTTCTTATTCTATACGCAGACCCAATACATACATTTCTTCTTCTATATGCTGACCCAGTACATACATTTCTTAATGTATATGCTGACCCAGTACATACATTTCTTATTCTATATACAGACCTAGTACATACATTTCTTGTTCTATATGCTGACCCAGTACATACATTTCTTATTCTATATACAGACCTAGTACATACATTTCTTATTCTATATGCTGACCCAGTACATACATTTCTTATTCTATATACAGACCTAGTACATACATTTCTTATTCAATATGCTGACCCAGTACATACATTTCTTATTCTATATGCTGACCCAGTACATACATTTCTTAATGTATATGCTGACCCAGTACATACATTTCTTATTCTATATACAGACCTAGTACATACATTTCTTATTCTATATGCTGACCCAGTACATACATTTCTTATTCTATATGCTGACCCATTGCATACATTTCTTATTCTATATGCTGACCCAGTACATACATTTCTTATTCTATATGCTGACCCAATACATACATTGCTTATTCTATATGCAGACCCAGTACATACATTTCTTATTCTATATGCTGACCCAGTACATGCATTTCTTCTTCTATATACAGACCAAGGACATACATTTATTATTCTATATGCCGACCCAGTACATACATTTCTTCTTCTATATACATATACAGACCCAGGGCATACATTTATTATTCTATATGCTGACCCAGTACATACATTTTCCTGGCCTTAAGGTTCAACTTCTCTTGTTTTTTCCCTCTCAACCTTTATGATCTCCTACCATCAAACAACAATTGTTCATCAAATAAATACACCTCTACATGTTTTGTTTGACCACGGTCTCTTCTCAAGAGTTATCAAGATGACCATGCTACAGAGGAAAACACTTACTTTATCCTCACAATTGATAAGCTAATCCATAAGATATTTGCTCTAAAGGTTGAAGGTTATATACAGTAGGTGAGGTTACTGTAAGGGTTAGGGTTAGGGGTATAGCGTTTAAAATCATATATTTGAGAGACAGTGTACTCTGTTCTTTGTAGTAGGCTATGGTCCGATGGTGAAGGGAAAACTTAGTCAGTTGCACAACTGAATGTGTCTTCCGCAGTTAACCCAACCCCTCTGAATGTGCGGTGTGCTGCCTTAATCGACGTCATCGGCGCCTGGGGAGCAGTTGTTGTTGGCGGTTGACTGCCTTGCTCAAGGGCAGAAAGAACAGCAGATTTTTCCACCTTGCTGGCTCAAGGATCGGCCTTTTGGTTACTGGCCCAGCGCTCTTAACCACTAGGCTACCTGCCACCCCATGGTGACAACCATTCGCTCTCAAAGGCATCCAGCTGGGATCCAATGGCAGGCCAGGCCATGTGCTGAAACAGCCAACCAGGTCAGGCCAGGCCAAGCATGTGCTGAAACAGCTAACCAGGCCAGGCCAGGCCAAGTATGTGCTGAAAAAGCCCCCCCAGACAGATTATGAGGCCTTTCAGTCTATCTCTATGGAGATACCAAGTTCCTAGTTAATGATGTGTCAAAGCATGAAAGCTTGACCTCTCATAGTTGAAGGTGCCCCAAGCAAAACTTTCTCCAGCGCTTGCTGTGCTGACACAATGAAACTCCAGATACATATCTGTTTTACTCCCACATCATAGCTTACAATGCTATGTACCAAATGTAAAACATCTAGATCAAGAAAATCAAGAGATGAGAGTAGTTACTGATGAGATTGATGGTTATTATTCACCTCATTGGAAAGCTCACGGCCACCCTGTTTGCCTTGTTTAAGCTCTTACATGTGCACTAACTGCCTTACAATACACTGTCAATAACGGTCTGTTTATTCAGTCATTTCTGTTTAATTGGTCATTTCAGATACATTTCATAGGCCTAAGCAGTGTGCAATGTCATCTCCTAAAATAAACTACAGATTGTGTGGTCCCAGCCATCACACCATGTGGTCCTCATAGTAATGTTTCTTTTATGGGCTTAACACAACACCATAATGCATATGTAAGCAGTGAAATATATTACAGTTTTGGGTTGTTTCTTATGTATTTATATAACACATATAGAAATGCATTTGGTCTATTAGGCTATGTTTCATGAGGAAAATAGTGGGCAAAGGAAATTAAAGGCAACGGGATGAAAAGGACACCAACACCAAACAACATGAAACTAGAATTTGACCACTTTCATCCATCCATAAATTACTGAACTAGTTTCTCTAGTTTTAATTTGGTCAGGGCGAAAAAATAGGCATTTTATTATTGGTTATAGTACGCGTAAAGAAAAGGGAGCTCTTCTTTTACGCATGGCCAATTCTTGCCTATGCACATAAAAAATTGCTAAATACCTTAATTCAATTATTTCCGTATGACTTAGTTAACGTAATGAAAAGTCATTGATAATTTTCCTTATAGGGCACATCGAGACGCTTTATCATCAGTCAATGAGGGGTCACCCCGTTAGATTTGTGTGTATTAGGTAGTTGTTGGGGAATTGTTAGATTATTTGTTAGATATTACTGCACTGTTGGAACTAGAAGCACAAGCATTTCGCTGCACTCGCATTAACATCTGCTAACCATGTGTATGTGACCAATAACTTTTTATTTTATTTGATTTATCAAATCATTTCCAATATGGGGATCACCAATATTTAAACGGCTATGTAGGGTAGATAACTTGTACTTGTCGACGTCTAAATATAACGTCCCTGACCTCACCGTGCACATACCGGTGTTTGTAATTGTCTAACAAAAGGAGGGCATGGACAGCTGACGTGCTGGTGCAGTGTTTTGTCCTGCGGCGCATCTTCAGTCCCGACTGAGAAGAAGACGGCGGCGTAGCTATCTGTCTCATCCTCGGACAGATGAGTGACTGACTTTACCTACCAGGGACAAGCAGTGGTTTCAGTGCCATCTTTTTTCACAGTCTGTGATACCTGTGTTTGGGTTTGCAACTTCTTCAGCTTCACC
Source organism: Brachymystax lenok tsinlingensis (assembly GCA_030435695.1). Taxonomy (NCBI): domain Eukaryota; kingdom Metazoa; phylum Chordata; class Actinopteri; order Salmoniformes; family Salmonidae; genus Brachymystax; species Brachymystax lenok. The sequence goes on along the minus strand of CM059797.1, from coordinate 13,359,751 downwards.
TGTTATTCACGTCGAATGTCAAACGAATAGCCTAGGCTACAAAAACAATACGCAACAACGAGGAAAAGTGTTATCGTTGGCAACCGAACATCTGGCTGGACATTTGTGACAGTTTCTCAGAAGATTTGTGTTCATTCGATTTACTTTTACCAGGCGGACTTTTGATGAGCACTGCCTCGTCTCGAATAAGTCAGGGACAAACAATGGCATTAATGAACTGACAAGATATCAAATTAGCCTTTTGAAACAGGATGGATCGAATTTTTCAACTTCTATAGATAGGCAGGTTTTCCCCCAATTATGAACAGCAAACCATCGCCCAGGACTTGTATTCTTCATTTTATATTGTATGCCTTTTGTTCATGAAAATAGAAATGTTTTGTTTCTTCAAACCCCGAGGATATTCCAGGACCAGGACGGGGTCTCGAAATGGGACAATATCCCGACACTCCTCCAACTCAACCTCAAGGCTATACTTTACCTTTATTCTGCTGCTTCTCATCTTCACACCTAGAGTGGATTCTTCCTGGTGGTGAGTGGTTTCTTTCATGTGCGCTTGATCCTGCTGAAATAATCATATCGGTTCTATCCTATATTACATCTTTAATTTATGTCCAAGAGAGCTCTGTCATTGATATCCAAGATTAGATCTGAGTTTCCAGTGGTTTTGGATGACCAGTTGTCTTCTTAATGAGCTAATTCTAGAATATTCCAAGACCTTGCAAAAGTTAGCCCTATTTATGTTGACATTTTAGGAGTCGAAAATATAAGTGCGGAGAAATCATATTGCCGAATGCATATATAATGGATAAATATGAATGTAAGAAATGAAGACATCATTATAAATTCATCATTAAATATGCGAAACGTCTTGAACAAAGTCAAGATCAAATGTAAAGCATGTTTGGATTTCAATGGTTTTAGGGAAATGGTTTAGGCCTACAATCAAAAATTCTGTAATAATAATAATTAATTTTGTAAGAGTATATTCTGAGTAGGCTACATTTGCTTTTCACTGAAACCTGAGTTCATGTCTATGTTTATCCCAAGCCTGAGATTGCCAATTATGTCTTGAGAGATTTGAATTATCCTCGGGATGCAGGAGATGGGAACAATAACAAACACTAAATGATAGGCTGTATCACTATTATGTGGTAATTGAAAATATAAAAAATTCAAATAGTTTAACTCAATACACCCTTTGAAGTCTATACCTCCATCACACCTTAGAATTAGACGTACCCTGCTGGTACTTGTAAAGAGATCGCAGCCAACTCCAATTCAAATAACCACGGGCCGGGGGGGATTGGAGTTTAAAACATCAAAACAAATAACGGCACACTGTGTTCATGAAGATACATGGACTGGGGGACTTTCCACTATCAATCTTGCATATTGGAAATGGCAGATGCAGGCAGTGGTGCATGAAAAAGTGTTCTTTGATGATTTCTCTTGAGGGTAAGAACCCAGGGTGTATAAAGGAACCCCAATCTTACTGCACAAAACATGATCAATCAGCTTTCAGCTAGGGGCAAAATCTTAATTTTCTATTCTGTTCTTATAGTTGAACTAGTTAAAATTGATTAAATAATTCAAGTGGGCTCAACTCAAAAATACATTTGATGTAAACAACACTGAGGAATTGTATGACTGAATAAAAATAAGGCAGTGTGTGTAATTAAAACAGTGAAGTGAGGCAGAGTGGGGAGACATGGTAGCTCTCTTCAGACCAAGGGTCTAAATATGATTTATATAGTCCAGTTTTTTTTCTCATCATGATCGTGATCATTCAGATAAGCAGCAACGTGTTCTCTGGTGTTCTGGACTGATTGTCCTCCCTCCAAACTACGTATGAGGCGTAGAAACAGTCAGGGTCTTTTGGCTCAGCTCTCTACTCTCTCTATGGAGAGAGTAAACACTGTGTCTCTGCTCTGCTTTCCTGCTCAGGCTCAGACAGCAGGGAATGAAGGCAGATTGTTGGGGGGAAGGGACAGGGACAGCCATAACTGGAATGGAAACCCTTTTCTGTTGCTGTCTCAGTGGCGAGACACATAATGTAGCTGTAATTAAGTCTGGCAGTAATGATGTGCGGTCATCGTAGGGAGCGGGAAAGTTAGAGGAGCATGCCAGCTTATAGGAGACTGGTCACTCATAGGAGACTGGGGACTTATAGGAGACTGGCGACTTATAGGAGACTGGCGACTTGTACCAGACTGGCGCCTTGTAGGAGACTGGCGACTTGTAGGAGACTGGAAACTTATAGGAGACTTATAGGAGACATATAGGATACTTATAGGAGACTTAAAGGAGACTTATAGGAGACTGGAGACTTATAGGATACTTATAGGAAACTTATAGGATACTTTTAGGAGACTTATAGGAGACTGGAGACTTATAGGAGACTGGAGACTTGTAGGAGACTGGAGACGTATAGGAGACTTATAGGAGACTGGAGACTTATAGGAGACTGGAGACTTATAGGAGACTGGAGACTTGTAGGAGACTTATATGAGACTTATAGGAGACTGGAGACTTATAGGAGACTGGAGACTTATAGGAGACTTATAGGAGACTTATAGGAGACTCGATACTTATAGGAGACTTATAAGAGACTTATAACATACTTATAGGAGACTTATAGGAGACATACAGTGAGGGAAAAAAGTATTTGATCCCCTGCTGATTTTGTACGTTTGCCCACTGACAAAAACATGATCAGTCTATAATTTTAATGGTAGGTTTATTTGAACAGTGAGAGACAGAATAACAATGAAAAAATTCAGAAAAATGCATGTGAAAAATGTTATAAATTGATTTGTATTTTAATGAGGGAAATACGTATTTGACCCCTCTGCAAAACATGACTTAGTACTTGGTGGCAAAACCCTTGTTGGCAATCACAGAGGTCAGACGATTTTTGTAGTTGGCCACCAGGTTTGCACACATCTCAGGAGGGATTTTGTCCCACTCCTCTTTACAGATCTTCTCAAAGTCATTAACTTGTTAGGGAGTGGCAGCTGAGGGGTCGGTTTTGGAGAGCCTGGCGTGCCCAAAGTAAAATGCCTCCCATTCAGGCCCAGAAAATAGGATGGTACCATTGGATAGGAAACACTCTGAATTTTCCAAAACTGTTAACCATTTGTCTGTGAGTAAAACAGAACGCATATAGCAGGCGAAACCCTGAGGAATTTCTGTCCTGGAAAAAGTGATTTTGACACATTGCTCATTTGGGCACCCCTCCCTCATGAAAATGACCATATAAGGGCATATGAATGCAGTACCCATCGCTTCCTTTAGATGTCAACAGTCTCGAGACAGTGTATTTTTTTCATTTTGGATGAATAAGACCAGAGAAGAAGAGCAAACAAGGAAGTCACTCTGTTATGTAAACAGTACCCAGCGCGCGCTCCCGACAAAGCGCGCAGTGTCTTTTTTACCGTCGTTATCGATCAGTTTATATTCCGGTTGATTTATAATAGTAAATATACGTAAAAGTGTTCCTAAGGATACATTTAAAACTATGTTTGATTGTTCTTGGACAAGTTTATAAGTATAAGATGAACGAGTTCGCGTCACGTTTTAATGGAGTAGTGGAAGCTGTCGTTTCTGATTATAACGCGCGAACCAAATGGAGGATTTATGGATAAAATACATTACTTTTTCTAACAAAAGAACCATGGATTGTCTTCGTTGGACACTTAGGATGACCTCAGCAGAAGTTCTTCAACAGGTAATTGATTTGTTTTTACTGAGAAATGTGTTATGTGTGTGCCATGATGGCTAATCGATACATGGCTATGGGAAAAATATGTGAGGTGCTACTCTCAAACAATCAAATGTGCTGCTTTCGCCATAAAGCCTTTTTGAAATCTGACAACGCTGTGATATTGCCAAGAAACAGAGCTTTTGATGAGTATGGAACACTTGTATATTGGTGGATGTTTAATAATTCAACTTTTGGATTTTGAATTTGGCGCCTTACATTTTACCTGGTAGTGTCGGGAGCAGCCCGCTAGCGCCCCAGTGATCCCTGAGAAGTTAAGGTTTCGAGGCTGACGTTTGGCAACTCGAACCTTCAGCTCCCTCCAAAGATTTTCTATGGGATTAAGGTCTGGAGACTGGCTAGGCCACTCCAGGACCTTAATGTGCTTCTTCTTGAGCCACTCCTTTGTTGCCTTGGCCATGTGTTTTGGGTCATTGTCATGCTGGAATACCCATCCACGACCCATTTTCAATGCCCTGGCTGAGGGAAGGAGGTTCTCACCCAAGATTTGACGGTACATGGCCCCGTCCATCGTCCCTTTGATGCGGTGAAGTTGTCCTGTCCCCTTAGCAGAAAAACACCCCCAAAGCATAATGTTTCCACCTCCATGTTTGACGGTGGGGATGGTGTTCTTGGGGTCATAGACAGCATTCCTCCTCCTCCAAACACGGCGAGTTGAGTTGATGCCAAAGAGCTCCATTTTGGTCTCATCTGACCACAACACTTTCACCCAGTTGTCCTCTGAATCATTCAGATGTTCAATGGCAAACTTCAGACGGGCATGTATATGTGCTTTCTTGAGCAGGGGGACCTTGCGGGCGCTGCAGGATTTCAGTCCTTCACGGTGTAGTGTGTTACCAATTGTTTTCTTGGTGACTGTGGTCCCAGCTGCCTTGAGATCATTGACAAGATCGTCCCGTGTAGTTCTGGGCTGATTCCTCACCATTCTCATGATCATTGCAACTCCACGAGGTGAGATCTTGCATGGAGCCCCAGGCCGAGGGAGTTTGACAGTTCTTTTGTGTTTCTTCCATTTGCGAATAATCGCACCAACTGTTGTCACCTTCCCACCAAACAGCTTGGCGATGGTCTTGTAGCCCATTCCAGCCTTGTGTAGGTCTACAATCTTGTCCCTGACATCCTTGGAGAGCTCTTTGGTCTTGGCCATGGTGGAGAGTTTGGAATCTGATTGATTGATTGCTTCTGTGGACAGGTGTCTTTTATACAGGTAACAAACTGAGATTAGGAGCACTCCCTTTAAGAGTGTGCTCCTAATCTCAGCTTGTTACCTGTATAAAAGACACCTGGGAGCCTGAAATCTGAAATCTTTCTGATTGAGAGGGGGTCAAATACTTATATGCATATCAATTTATAACATTTTTCACATACGTTTTTCTGGGTTTCTTTGTTGTTATTCTGTCTCTCACTGTTCAAATAAACCTACCATTAAAATTATAGACTGATCATTTCTTTGTCAGTGGGCAAACGTACAAAATCAGCAGGGGATCAAATACTTTTTTCCCTCACTGTATAGGAGACTGGAGACTTATAGGATACTTATAGGAGACTTATAGGAGACTGAAGACTTATAGGAGACTTGAGACGTATAGGAGACTAGAGTCTTATAGGAGACTGGAGACAGGAGACTGGAGTCTTATAGGAGACTAATAGGATACTTATAGGAGACTGGAAACTTAAAGGAGACTAGAAAATTATAGGAGACTGGACACTTATAGGAGACTGGAGACTTCTAGAAGACTGGAGACTTATAGGAGACTGGAGTCTTATAGGAGACTTATAGGAGACTGGAGACTTATAGGAGATTGGGGACTTATAGGAGCCAGGCGACTTGTAGATGTCACGTCCAGGCCTGAGTTTTACAGGTTGGCGTGTTTAGTTTAGTTTTTGGTGTAGGGTTTTTGAGTTCTAGGTTGTTTATTTCTATGTTGGGTTAATAGTTCCCAATTAGAGGCAGCTGAGTGTCGTTACCTCTAATTGGGAACCATATATATGTTTGTGGGTTTTCACTAGGGTTTTGTGGGTTATTGTTTGATGTTTGGTTCATAGCTTTAGTGTTTATTCTATGTTATGTTCCGTTGTTACGATCTTCGTTCGTTTATTGTTTTTTCCCAGTTACGTTACGTTTAATAAATATGTATACTGGAAGCATCGCTGCGTCTTGGTCCGTCCATAAAGAAGATCGTGACAGAATAACCCACCATAAAAGGACCAAGCAGCAAGAGTACAAGGCGTCCTGGACATGGGAAGAGATATTGGCTGGAAAGGGACCCTGGGAAAAGACTGCGGAGCATCATCGCCCCAGGGAGGAGATGGAAGCAGCGAGGGCAGAGCGGAGCATGGATAAGGAGAGATATGCTGGGACACGCCTGGCGAGGAAGCCCGAGAGGCAGCCCCCCCAAAAATTTGGGAGGGGGCACACGGGGAGGTTGGCTGTTTCAGGGTGGACTCCTGAGTTAACTCCTCGTGCTCTTTGGAGGTAGCGTCGCACTGGTAAGACGCCGTGCTATGGTGTGATGCGCACGGTGTCTCCAGTGCGCATTCATAGACCGGTGCGCGAAATTCCAGCTCCCCTCATCTGTCGGCCTAGGTTGAGTGTGCAGCCTGGAAGAGTGGTGCCGGCTCAGCACTCCTGGTCTCCGGTGCGCCTCTTCGGACCAGGATATCCTGCACCGGTTCTGCGTGCAGTGTCTCCGGTGCGAGTCCACAGCTCGGTGCGCGACATTCCAGCTCCACTCATCTGTCAGGCTAGGGTGAGTGTGCTGCCTGGAAGAGTGGTACCGGCTCTGCACGCTAAGTCTCCAGTGCACCTTCTTGGACCGAAATATCCTGCGCCGTGCGTGCAGTGTCTCCGGTTCGCGCCCACAGCCCGGTGCGTGACATTCCAGCTCCCATCATCTGTGAGGCGAGGGTGAGTGAACAGCCGGGTAGAAGGGTGCCGGTCCCGCACACCAGGCCCCCTGTGCGCATAGAGAGCCCAGCACGTCGGCAGGTAGCCTAGTGGTTAGAGCATTGGACTTGTAACCGGAGGGTTGCAAATTCGAATCCCCGAGCTGACAAGGTAAAAATCTGTCGTTCTGCCCCTGAACAAGGCAGTTAACCCACTGTTCCCCGGGTGCTGAAGACGTGGATGTCGATTGTGGGTTTTCACTAGGGTTTTGTGGGTTGATGTTTGGTTCATAGCTTTAGTGTTTATTCTATGTTATGTTTTGTTGTTACGTTTATTGTTTTTTCCCAGTTATGTTACGTTTAATAAATATGTATACTGGAAGCATCGCTGCGTCTTGGTCCGTCCATAAAGAAGATCGTGACAGTAGGAGACTGACGGCTTGTAGGAGACTGGCGACTTGTAGGAGACTGGCGACTTGTAGGAGACTGGCAACTTATAGGAGACTGGCAACTTATAGGAGACTGGAAATGTGTAAGAGACCGGACACTTATAGGAGACCAGAGATTTATAGGAGACCGGAGGCTTATAGGAGACCAGAGATTTATAGGAGACTAGAGAATTATAGGAGACCGGTGACTTATCCCAGACTGGCAACTTATACCAGACTGGCGACTTATAGGAGACTGGATACTTATACTTATAGGAGACTGAAAACTTATAGGAGACTGGAAACTTATAGAAGACTAGAGTCTTATAGGAGTCTTATAGGAGACTGGAGTCTTATAGGAGACTGGAGTCTTATAGGAGACTTATAGGAGACTGGAGTCTTATAGGAGACTGGAGCCTTATAGGAGACTGGAGTCTTATAGGAGACTGGAGACATAGGAGACTGGAGACTTATAGAAGACTGGGGACTAATAGAAGACTGGAGTCTTATAGGAGACTGTAGTCTGATAGGAGACTAGAGATTAATAGGAGACTGGTGACTTATACAAGACCATGTCACACTGTACAGTCATGGCCAAAAGTTTTGAGAATGACACAAATATAAATTTTCACAAATTCTGCTGCCTCAGTTTGAATGATGGCAATTTGCATATACTCCAGAATGTCATGAAGAGTGATCAGATGAATTCCAATTAATTGCAAAGTCCCTCTTTGCCATGCAAATGAACTGAATCCCCAAAAAACATTTCCACTGCATTTCAGCCCTGCCACAAAAGGACCAGCTGACATCATGTCAGTGATTCTCTCAATAACACAGGTGTGAGTGTTGACGAGGACACGGCTGGAGATCACTCTGTCATTCTGATTGAGTTCGAATAACAGACTGGAAGCTTCAAAAGGAGGGTGGTGCTTGGAATCATTGTTCTTCCTCTGTCAACCATGGTTACCTGCAAGGAAACACGTGCCGTCATCATTGCTTTGCACAAAAAGGGCTTCAAAGGCAAAGATATTGCTGCCAGTAAGATTGCACCTAAATCAACCATCTATCGGATTATCAAGAACTTCAAGGAGAGCGGTTCAATTGAAGTTGATTCAGCTGCGGGATCGGGGCACCACCAGTACAGAGCTTGCTCAGGAATGGCAGCGGGCAGGTGTGAGTGCATCTGCACGCACAGTGAGGCGAAGACTTTTGGAGGATGGCCTGGTGTCAAGAAGGGCAGCAAAGAAGCCACTTCTCTCCAGGAAAAACATCAGGGACAGACTGATATTCTGCAAAAGGTACAGGGATTGGACTGCTGAGGACTGGGGTAAAGTCATTTTCTCTGATGAATCCCCTTTCCAATTGTTTGGGGCATCCGGAAAAAAGCTTGTCCGGAGAAGACAAGGTGAGCGCTACCATCAGTCCTGTGTCATGCCAACAGTAAAGCATCCTGAGACCATTCATGTGTTGGGTTGCTTCTCAGTCAAGGGAGTGGGCTCACTCACAATTTTGCCTAAGAACACAGCCATGAATAAAGAATGGTACCAACACATCCTCCGAGAGCAACTTCTCCCAACCATCCAGGAACAGTTTGGTGACAAACAATGCCTTTTCCAGCATGATGGAGCACCTTGCCATAAGGCAAAGGTGATAACTAAGTGGCTCGGGGAACAAATCATCGATATTTTGGGTCCAAGGCCAGGAAACTCCCCAGACCTTAATCCCATTGAGAACTTGTGGTCAATCCTCAAGAGACGGGTGGACAAACAAAAACCGACAAATTTGGACAAACTCCAAGCATTGATTATGCAAGAATGGGCTGCCATCAGTCAGGATGTGGCCCAGAAGTTAATTGACAGCATGCCAGGGCAGATTGCAGAGGTCTTGAAAAAGAAGGGTCAACACTGCAAATATTGACTCTTTGCATCAACTTCATGCAATTGTCAATAAAAGCCTTTGACTTTTATGAAATGCTTGTAATTATACTTCAGTATTCCATAGTAACATCTGACAAAAAATATCTAAAGACACTGAAGCAGCAAAATTTGTGGAAAATAATATTTGTGTCATTCTCAAAACTTTTGGCCACGACTGTATGACTGCTTCACTGCACTCTGTGTTCCTATTCCAGTCTCAGTGGTCAGAGGTCACTGTCACGTCCTGGCCATAGATAGCCCTTTTGGCTGCTCTATGGTGGTTTTGGTCAGGACGTGAGCAGGGGTGGTTTTTGTTCTATGTTTTATTTTCTAGGTTTGGTTTGTGGATGGTTCCCAATTAGAGGCAGCTGAGTGTCGTTACCTCTAATTGGGGACCATATATATGTTTGTTCTTTTCCCCACTTGCAGTGTGGGTCATTGTTTATTGTGTGAGCACCTGTATGTGCTATACTTTCGTTACGGTTGGTTTGTGCTTTGTTTTCACCAGTTACGTAATAAAGAGAATATGTATACTGGATACCTCGCTGCACCTTGGTCCGTTCTTCACGACGATCGTGACAGTCACTCCTAGTTAACTGTGTGGACTCTTCACTGTCTGTGAAAGCGCTTCTGAAGATCTCACATTTAATAAAACTTTTATGGCATGTTTCACAGCGTGGGAATGGTTATATGCACACTTTGTAAGAATTCCTGCTGTTCAATAGTCAATTAAACTAATAATGAATACCCATTGATTCTTGAATGTAGCTTGTCAAGCATCTGACTGGACCTGACTAATATCCAGTATCTTGTCCTTCAGAAAGAAAACTAGATAAAAACACATTCGCTTTTGCATAATAATCGTCCCTGGAAGTTTCCCTGGCCTACCACTGACAGTGCACCTGTCTATCTGATCTGCAGGTACATTGGAGCCCTGGGTGCAAGGGTGATCTGTGACAACATTCCAGGCCTGGTGAACAAGCAGCGCCAGCTGTGCCAGCGCCACCCGGACCTCATGCAGTCTATTGGGGAGGGTGCCAAGGAGTGGATCCGCGAGTGCCAGCACCAGTTCCGCCACCATCGCTGGAACTGCAGCACGCTAGACCGAGACCACACTGTCTTTGGCAGGGTCATGCTGCGCAGTAAGTCTGTGTGTGTCCGTGTTTGCGTCTGCGTGTGTGTGTTTCCGTGTGTGTGTGTGTGTGTGTTAAGAGGTTTAGTATTCAACCACTTGAATCTTGGATGTAACATTCACTACATGAATTTGATACACTACATAAAAGTGATGGATTGTTGTAGACTATTACAAAACTATAATGGGACCGCTCAGTTTGCTTTTAGACTTACAGACATCCCAGCCTTAAAGGGAAATGTCCAACAATGTTCAACTTCATGTTCAGCATCTCCAGCACCACCCCAAGATCAGTATATGTGAAAATGGCACGTTTCTATGTTTTGTAGGAAAAAAGATAGAGGAAGATGTGTTTTTACAATGACATCATTGATGTGCATCTTGTGATTTTACCAATTATGAGGAGTAGTTGCCTACTAATTGCCTACTAATTGTCCTGTAATTGTCCTGTAATTATCTATTAATTGTCTACTAATTGTCTACTAATTGTCCTGTAATTGTCCTGTAATTGTCCTGTAATTGTCCTGTAATTGTCCTGTAATTATCTACTAATTGTCTACTAATTGTCCTGTAATTGTCTACTAATTGGTTGATGTCATTGCAAACACTGATCTTCCTCTATCTTTTTTTACTACAAAACATTAAAATGTGACATTTTCACATATGTTGATGTTGTGATTTTTTCCTTTAAGGGTATATGCATGTTATATACATATCTCAGTTCAACACTTCATACAACAGTTTATCATCTCTATGTACAGATGCGGTCCAATATATTGGCACCCCTTGCACTTTACAATGGAGTGAAATGTAGCAGAAAGTTCTGTTTTCTCTTTTCAATGGAATGGCTATTTTTACCCTGTAAGCACCTGCAACTTACCACAGGTGAGATAAATTACAAAGTAAACTCGATAACTTGCCTCCAACTCAATGTATTTGAATTTTGAATAATTTCACCAGACCATTTTTACTATGAAGTGATTTTTTTATGAAGTGATTTTTTTAAACATCAAAAGTTCAATTTCAACTTATTTTAGAAGAAATAGATAATCGTGCAAGGGTTCTGTCTGCAATAAAGCCCTTTTGTGGGGACAACTCATTAGGATTGGCTGGGCCTGGCTCCCCAGTGGGTGGACCTGGCTCCCAAGTGGGTGGGCCTATACCCCCTGCCCACCCATGGCTGCGCCTCTGCCCAGTCATGTGAAATCCATAGATTAGGGCCTAATTAATTTATTTCAATTAACTGACTGGACAGCTGATGAAACGGAAGAGTATTTAATACTCCTCAGTTTCATCAGCTGGACAGGTGGCTGGTCTCAGACGATCCCGCATGGGAAGAAGCCGGATGTGGAGGTCCTGGGCTGCTGTGGTTACACTTGATCTGTGGTTGTGAGACCGGTTGGATATACTGCCAAATTTTCTAAAAAGATGGAGGCGGCTTGTGGTAGAGAAATGAACATTCAATTCTCTGGGATCAGCTCTGTTGGACATTCCTGCAGTCAGCATGCCAATTGCACGCTCCCTCAAATCTTGACATTTGTGGCATTGTGTTGTGTGACAAAACCGCACATTTTAGAGTGGCCTTTTATTGTCCCCAGCACAAGGTGCACCTGTGTAATGATCATGCTGTTTATTCAGCTTCTCGATATGCCACACCTGTCAAGTGGATGGATTATCTTGGCAAAGGAGTAATGCTCACTCACAGGGATGTAAACAAATTTGTGCACAACATTTGAGAGAAATAAGCTTTTTGTGCGTATCGAACATTTCTGGAATCTTTTATTTCAGCTCATGAAAAATGTGATTATGTTGCGTTTATATTTTTGTTCAGTAATAGTTTCACCTTCTCCAGGAATGAGGAGAGTTGGAGAAAGTTGGTATTCTCTGAAGACAGGTAGCAGATAGAGAGATCCACATGGTGATGTCTAAACAGTAATAGGAGATGTAAATATTTGGGTAGATGTTTCTGGCAGGCAGACAAAGCCGTGCTCCCTGACATATCGCCTGTGTTCTGGTTCATTGCGTGAGGAGGAATGAAAACTATAGGTGGGTGGGAAAAGCAGACCAAATAACCCTGAATCTGCTCTCCTCTCAGATGAAAAGATACCTAGTGGCTGAGAAAGCTGCCATCTGTGCAAATTAAAGGGTGAAAACGAGAAGCACCTTAAATGGGCTGCTGGTAGCTATGTTTCTTTGTTCTAGCTATCCACCATAGGCCTGCTGTACATGGACGGATTGTACAGGAACATTGTACAGAGACAAACATGCTCCAAGTTCCAAGGACCGTAGACACTGTTTAAATTCAGATTGCATGGGATATAGCGCACACAAACAGATTTTAATCAAATATAGGCATATTTGTTTCTGTGCAATGTCATCTGGACTATGCAAGTCCAAAGATTTAAGTTGGGCATATGTTAGCGTTCAAAGCATGAAGTTGGCTCTAGACTCTAGATTACTATAACAAAACACACTCTGCTGGTATAGTGTAACTGCCTGTTTAAGACTGACATTGATTTGACCAACAAAAAAAAAACAGCTCCAGCCTCACTTCCACCAATCCAGACCATCTATTTCTATTGTGAATTGGCCTTAACCAGGGACGGCCAGCTCTGTTCCATGTGGACTGTCTACGGTTTTTCCTACTCTTCAACTTGGCGACTGATTTAGAACTGAGAAATTAGGTGTGTGTACTCTCAATCCATTCAATAATAAATTACATTCATGGATCAGAGAAAACCAGCAAACTGCAGTCTCTGAGGAACACACATAGCTGCAGGAAGTAGTTTTGGGGTGTTTTTTTTTCACCAACTGGGTTTGTAGACACACTTATCCAGAGCAAATTACAGAAAGTAGTGCAGCACATACATTTTCATACTTTCTCATACTGGTCCCCCTGTGGGAATCGAACCGACAACCCTAGTGTTGCAAGCCCCATGCTCTACCAACTGAGCCACATCCTCACATCATCACAAACCACTTGATGTCTCAATGTACTCAATTACTGAATTGCACATTGTTTTATCGTCATGGTGATGGAAAGTCTACAGGTACAAACCTACATGACCAGCCTATGTACAATACAGTAATGTACATTTACATTAAGTGGTTTGTAAGGATGGTCAATTAATATGCACAAAATGTGGTTGTTTTCAATGTAATTTGATTAATTTGGATGGATGTTTTGGGTCTTTGCCCATAACTTTGCACCTTTTGATGTAAATGTTTGAGGACAGGGTTTTGTTCTTTCTGGATTCCATTAGAATGACAATAGCAGGAAAAGAGACAGGGCAACAACTCTTACAATTCCAACTACTGAATCCTGCAAGATACTGTTCTTAATTATTCAACTACCTTTTTTGACAAAGCTAAGATGCTGCTACAGAGGTCTATATTGGTCCACTAATACAGGACTAGTAAAGGCTCAGTGCACTACTTTTGTGAAAAAATCTATTTTTCAATTCTTTTAAACTTTTTTATTAAAGTTATTATTATTTGTTAAAAACTCAGGGGGTGCTGCAGCACCCCTACTTCCCACAGCTATGGGAACACATCTGCCCCTCCCTTTCCTGACCTTAACTGTAGCTATCTAACGATGACATCTTCTAACACATAATCTCCTCCAAAATATCACCCCAGGTAGCCGGGAAGCAGCGTTTGTGTACGCCATCTCCTCGGCAGGCGTGGTCTATGCAATTACCAGGGCCTGCAGCCAGGGGGACCTCAAGGTCTGCAGCTGCGACGCCCAAAAGCGGGGCCAGGCTAGTGATGACAGGGGCGAATTTGACTGGGGCGGCTGCAGCGACAACATCAACTATGGCATCAAGTTCACCAAGACCTTTGTTGATGCCAGAGAAAAGATGGTGAAGGACGCTCGGGCACTGATGAATCTACACAACAACCGCTGTGGACGAATGGTGAGCAGTGGCGTAGGGGTTAAGGGGCATTATACTTGTGCACTGTGATGCATCTGGACTTGATACACACAGCTAACTGGCTGACAGGCAGTCCCTTTCAACTAACAGAGCATGCTATAACTACTGTGTAACAACATGGCATTGCTGGTAAAATTCAGGCCACTGTTGAACAGACGTTCTGTAAATGCTCTAGACGTGAATAGCGAGTGTACTGGGTTGGTCACAGGTGAGCCACCAATGACATTATCCAACCATTTCGATTTCAGGCAGTGAAGCGCTTTATGAAACTGGAGTGCAAGTGCCATGGTGTCAGCGGCTCCTGTGCCCTCAGAACCTGCTGGCTGGCCATGTCGGACTTCCGGAGGACCGGGGACTACCTCCGGAAGAAGTACAACACGGCCATCGAGGTGACCATGAACCAGGATGGCACCGGATTCATGGTGGCTGACAATGACTTCAAGGGAACCACCAAGAATGAGCTGGTGTATGTAGAAAACTCCCCTGACTACTGCCTCATGGACAGAGCAGCAGGTGGGTCAACTCAAGCAGTTAAAGATGTTAGGTAGGGCCAGGAGTTTTTCCTCAACACATGACCTGACAGAGAAAAACACATATGTTTTAGCAATGGCTAAGAGGAAATCTCTTTATGCAAAAATTTGAGTATATTACTCGGAATAATATCACATTTAGTGATACATAGTTTGAAAACATATGGGATGTTATTCAAGTACTTATCACCAAATGTATATTTTGCCATCAGACACCTAGTTGAGTCAAGAGTGTTACTCAGAAGGTAGATAATACAGCGGCCTACTCCTCAAATACGTCTATGAGAATCCCAGACTCATCTGCCGAAGGCCTGCATACCTACATAGCTTAGAGTTCAATTATTTCAATTATTTGACCTTTAACTTCTCTCTAATTCCAACTGTGTTTTCTCTGCCTTGGTAATCTCTGTTTCTCACGCCCCTCATGTCCTATCACTTCAGCAGAGAGTTCAAAGAGCTCCAGAACAGCTAACAGGCTCTGGTTATGATACTTTGGATGTATTGTGTGTTACTGGTATCATCCTCATCTCTGTTAGACCTATGGTTATAGGTTGACATGTAGTGAACTGATGTTAATTAAGTAGAGAAGCTACACTACGCCCCTAGACTACTTCAAGGTGCAGCAGGGCTGATTTTAAAGGGCTTATAGCTCTCTTCTCCGCTAATCTCTATTGTATAGGAATTCACACCCTAAGGATACAACACGGTAATTTTTCAAGTCCTTCTGTGGTCACTATTAAGCTCCACTCCCTAATGCTCAAGGGGAATACCTCCACTCACACCCATTCTCACACCCCATCACTCACAGGCCATCTGTCTTGTTCCCTCTCCACAGGCTCCCTGGGAACGGCAGGGAGAGTCTGCAACAAGTCTTCTAGAGGCACAGACAGTTGTGAGGTCATGTGTTGCGGACGGGGCTACGACACAATGCGCGTCAAGCGAGTCACCAAGTGCGAGTGCAAGTTCAAGTGGTGTTGCGCCGTAGAGTGTAAGGACTGTGAGAACACGGTGGACATTCACACCTGTAAGCCCCACAGGCGACCCGATTGGCTGGACCAAACCAGACGCTGAGGCCCATTCTTTCAAAGGACGTAGCAGTGGCCAACTGCATTGTGGGATATGTATTTCCTACCCCTGACTCCTTTCGGACCTCCATTACCTCTGACAACCCCTTCTAAAGTGACATCCTAAAGAACCTTTCCTAAGGCGCCGTATCCCAACTTGGTTTGGATGGTTCAGTACTGTATGGGACTGTTCTGTGGGAAGGCTGTCTAAGAGAATGGTTGGGCTGGGAGAGGAGGTAGTTCCTATTTATGTTTGTGTTTGTTTGTGTTGATCGTGTGCTGCTTCCAAGGTGCTGAGGACACTATTTTCTACAGACATTCATTCACACAGTATCTGTTGTGGAAATGCAGAACAGGACATTGTACTGTGAGCACACCAGAGATTGAGTTAGGATTGTTGGCTGGTGTATGTGTTGTTGTTTTTTGCTTTGTTTAAGACTATGTTCTCTTTCTAAATCGGTGATCACTTTGTTCAGTGTTTCATTGGCCTTACAATGGAAAGAGATGAAGAACTGAAATTGTACTCTGCTTGATATAATGGAAAGACTGACTTGTATTCAGTTGCAAAAAAAATATTTAAAAAAGATGGACATCATGCCTTACCCTACTGGTAAAGTGCATTGGGATGGATGTACAGCAGAAAGTCTAACAATCAACTTTTACCCCGGGCCAGAGAGCTGCTCTATAGACACTAATGTAAAGTACCAGTCAAAAGTTTGGACACACCTACTCAATCAAGGGTTTTTCTTTATTTGTACTATTTTCTACAGTGTAGAATAATAGTAAAGACATCAAAACTATGAAATAACACATATGGAATCATGTAGTAACCAAAAAGGTTTTAAACAAATCTAAATATATTTTAGATTTGAGTAGCCACCCTTTGCCTTGATGACAGCTTTGCACACCCTTCTCTCAACCAGCTTCACCTCGAATGCTTTTCCAACAGTCTTGAAGGAGTTCCCACATATGCTGAGCACTTGTTGGCTGCTTTTCCTTCACTCTGCGGTTCAACTCATCCCAAACCAATCTCAATTGGATTGAGGTCGGGTGATTGTGGAGGCCAGGTAATCTGATGCACTCTATCACTCTCCTCCTTGGTCAAATAGCCCTTACACAGCCTGTAGGTGTGTTGGGTTATTGTCCTGTTGAAAAACAAATGATAGTCCCACTAAGCGCAAACCAGATGGGATGGCATATCGCTGCAGAATGCTGTGGTAGCCATGCTGGTTAAGTGTGCCTTGAATTCTAAATAAATCACAGACAGTGTCACCAGTAAAGCACCCCCACACCATCACACCTCCTTCTCCATGCTTTATGGTGGGAACCACACATGCGGAGATAATCCGTTCACCTACTCTGCGTTTCACAAAGACATGGCGGTTGTAACCAGAAATCTCAAATTTGGACTCATCAGACCAAAGGACAGATTTCCACCGGTCTAATGTCCATTGCTCGTTGTTTCTTGGCCCAAGCAAGTCTCTTCTTCTTATTGGTGTCCTTAAGTAGTGGTTAGTTTTCAGCAATTAGACGATGAAGGCCTGATTCACACAGCCTCCTCTGAACAGTTGATGTTCACATGTGTCTGTTACTTGAACTCCGTGAAGCATTTATTTGGGCTGTAATTTCTGAAGCTGGTAACTCTAATGAACTTGTCATCTGCAGCAGAGGTAACTCTGGGTCTTCCTTTCCTGTGGTGGTCCTCATGAGAGCCAGTTTCATCATAGTGCTTGATGGTCTTAACGACTGCGCGGATTGACTGACCTTCATGTCTTAAACTAATGGACTCTTTGCTTATTTGAGCTGTTCTTGCCATAATATGGACTTGGTCTTCTACCAAATATGGCTATCTTTTGTATATCACCTCTACCTTATCACAACACAACTGATTGGCTTCCACAAATTAACTTATAACAAGGCACACCTGTTAATTGAAATGCATTCCAGGTGACTACCTCATGAAGCTGGTTGAGAGAATGCCAAGAGTGTGCAAAGCTGTCATAAAGGCAAAGGGGGGTTACTCAAATAAATATATTTTGTTTTTTATATATTTTTTATATTTGTTTAACACTTTTTTGCTTACTACATGATTCCATATCTGTTATTTAATAGTTTTATGTCTTACTATTATTCAACAATGTAGAAAATAGCAAAAATAAAGAAAAACCCTGGTATGAGTAGGTGTCCAAAATGTTGACTGTTACTGTAGCTAAATACGGAGCAAAGAAATTCATATAAACAAATGTTTCTGTTATAAGAGTTAAGTGAAACAAACGTTGTCGACTGAGATGGATAGTATGTTTCCTCTCTCTTCAGTGTGACAGGTACTCTTACAGTATGTGCTATCAATCTATTATTGTACGTGTTCCTAAATGTATACGGTGTGATGGACGGGAGCTGTCATCTCTCTTATTATTTATCACTGGTTTCCAATTACTGAAGCTGCTAGCTTCTGCTGTATATTCAGAAAGTATTCAGACCCCTTGACTTTTTCCACATTTTGTTACCTTACAGCCTTATTCTAAAATGGATGAAATATATATTTCAATCTACACACAATACCCTAAAATGACAAAGTGAAAACAGGTTTTGAGAAATGTTTGAAAATGTATAAAAAAAAGAGAAGAGAAATACCTTATTTACATAAGTATTCAGACCCTTTGCTATGAGACTTGAAATTGAGCTCAGATGCATCTTGTTTCCATTGATCATCCTTGAGATGTTTCTACAACTTGATTGGAATCCACCTGTGGTAAATTAATTGATTGGACATAATTGGGAAAGGCTGACACCTGTCTATATAAGGTCCCACAGTTGACAGTGCATGTCAGAGCAAAAACCAAGCTCTGATGTTGAAGGAATTGTCTGTAGAACTCAGAGACAGGATTTTGTCGCAGCACAGATCTGGGGAAGAGTACCAAAAAATGTCTGCAGTATTGAAGGTCCCCAAGAACACAGTGGCCTCCATCATTCTTAAACGGAAGAAGTTTGGAACCACCAAGACTCTTCCTAGGGCTGGCCGTCCGGCCAAACTGAGCAATCGGGGGAGAAGGGCCATGGTCAGGGAGGTGACCATAAACACGATTGTCACTCTGACAGAGCTCCAGAGTTTCTCTGTGGAGATGGGAGAACCTTCCAGAAGGACAACCATCTCTGCAGCACTCCACCAATCAGGCCTTTATGGTAGAGTGGCCAGACGGAAGCCACTCCTCAGTAAAAGACACCTGACACCCTCCCTACGGCGAAGCATGGTGTTGGCAGCATCATGCTTTGGGGATGTTTTTCAGCGGCAGGGACTGGGAGACTAATCAGGATCAAGGGAAAGATGAATGGAGCAAAGTACAGAGAGATCTTTGATGAAAACCTGCTCCAGGGTGATCAGGACCTCAGACTGGGGCGAAGGTTCACCTTCCAACAGGACAACAACCCTAAGCACACAGCAAAGACCACGCAGGAGTGGCTTCGGGACAAGTTTCTGAATGTCCTTGAGTGGCCCAGTCAGAGCATGGACTTGAACCCGATCAAACATCTCTGGAGAGATCTGAAAATAGCTGTGCAACCTGTCAAAGCTTGAGAGTATCTGCAGAGAAGAACGGGAGAAACTCCCCGAATACAGATGTGCCAGGCTTGTAGCGTCATACCCAAGAACACTCAAGGCTGTAATTGCTGCCAAAGGTGCTTCAACAAAGTACTGAGTAAAGGTGTCTAAATACTTATGTAAATGTGATATTTCAGTTTTTTATTTGTAATACATTTGAAAAAAATTCGAACAACCTGTTTTTACTTCGTCATTATGGGGTATTGTGTGTAGAATTTTATCAATTTTAGAATAAGGCTGTAACGTAACAGAATGTGGAAAAAGTAAAGGGGTCTGAATACTCCCAAGTTATCATTCTCACTTTGGGGCACTTTTATTCTGCATCCGTATGCAACACTACAGCCATTTCACTTTCAGGGTTGTGTGTAGGCTACAGGTTGTTCTGACCGATCTGGGAGAAATTAAGTACTTTCTGAAACTAGGCTATGATGTTACACAACGTAGATGAGCTGAAAACCAGAATTTAGAAGTGCATGTAGGGCTATAGGGCCAGTGGAGTCAGGCCATTGGAGACTGGACAAATGGTACAAAGATTGAACAACATGGAACCCAAGATTGAACAAAAGCAGTAAAATCCATTTGAAGATCATAACATATTTTTAAGCTGAATGAGGCGTCAATTTATGTTAAAAACATAACTGATATAATTTAATGCAATGTTCTCAAACGGTTGGGAGGGGTGGGCCAAGTTGTAGTGTAATGTTAGTTGAAGGGTTATTGTCACCTTGGGTAGGACCCAAAAATACCACACTTGTTCTATATTAAACCTTGTTGATCCTTCTGTCATTCACATCAGATTTCTTCCATCCTCATACTGCTGCCCATGTCACTGAGGTAAAGGAGCTGATATTCACTGAATGTAGCCTACTCCACACTGTTCTTGAGTAATTCATTAAATTAAGATAGATTTAAAAAATCCTCCTGTCAGTGCCAGACTCAGCACTTGCCAAATCTGTGGAAAAGACCCTCCAATTACAACAGAGTACTCCCCACCAATGCCAAAAGTTGGAATTATTTCTCTATTTCATAGACTGTATAAACCAGGGGATATTATGCAGACTGTTTTCTTTACACAGAGCATTATTGTAAAATGATTAGTCATATTAATCACTTTTGAAAAAATATTTTATTGGTCTCTAAATCTTTTTAAAGGGCAGTGCAGCTGTGTCCTTGTGGAAATGTCCTGCCAAATCTCATATAGTGAACATGGAACAGGAAACACCTGCCTTTCTCACATCCGTCTTTTAAAATAACCAGCTTGTCACTGCCTGCATTCTCCTCCCATCATAGTGATATCTAATGGGCATCTATTTAGTGACAGGATGATCATTCTAAAATTGTCCCAGGGGAAAGAAAGTTGAGGGTGGAAGACCTCAATGCACTCAGTAACACAATAAAAATAAATAATGATCGTAGTGTATTAACTTCTTAAATCATACAACAGTTAGTTTACATGCAAAAACATCTTTATCAGTATGAATTATTGTAATTCCTATTCATTAATTACAAAAAGTTACTGGGGGCCTCTGTGGTTCACCATGCACTCCTTGCCAAATCTGTCATAAATTCAACACGATATGAATCATAGCATATTGTCGTAAACCCATAGTCAATACACATCCCACATCTGGTCCCACTGCGTTGCGATCTAGGGGGCTGCTTTAGAGTTGGGTGGTGGGTCAGTGTTTGGTTGAGCCATGTGCTTGCTACTTACCTGTCTGTCCGAGCTGACCGCAGTCCACAATAGCGCAGCATAGCAGCAGGCTTAGGGTCAGTGCCAGTGATAGGTCCCCGGGGCAGATTTATAGGGGAGTTAATTGTAAATATACGTGACCTTTAGGGACATGTATGGCAAGGCTCCTAGGCGAGGTTCATGGTCTATTAACATGTTCGCTGTCCGGGTGAGATTACCGGCCTGGCGGTAGAGGATTAACACATGAAAACCCTTATCTAGTGAGTCAACTGTCAAGAATGCATCTCTCGCCAAGTTTTTGTGTAACTGTCTTTTGCTGTAGAGAGGATGAACAGAAGATGGATACGAAGATAGCGTCTGCTCAGTTATAGGCCAACCCTTTTTACATGAATGTGCTGACCCAGACAAAATCTCGCTTGACCTAGAACTAAAGTCTTTAGTCAGATGCTCGATTATGTTGTGTGCCGAGAAGAGACTGTAGAGGAGCTCCACCCTCTCTCTTTGCAAGTTACGGGCAAGTCTTTAGGCCAAATAGCCCCTCCCCTTCCAAAATTCAAAAGATATTATCACCTGCGATAGTGAATGGTCCAAAGCACCGGAACTAATGCTGCTGGTTATCTCACGCATGCCGTTGTATCATGACAGATCTGTGTTACCATTTATGTTTACGTAGTCTGTCCACGAGAGATTAACCTGAACCGCACTGTGCTGGCTCAGATTTCTTCTGTCTCTTCCAGTATGGTTCCAGCAACTCTTGTGAATGTGAAACGAGGCCACCTTTGTTTGACTCAGTAGTGTGACAAGGGTTTTATTCTCCCTGCCATTTGGTGGATTATTAGCCTGGCCCCAGATCTGTATTAAACCAACACCTCTCACTACTGTTGTATAGCCTACATACGCAACAGACAGGAATTTGCTAAAGCACATACAGATCTGGGACCAGGCTAGTGGTTTATCTTATATGCCTCAGTCTGTCAGTCAGCTTACCCCCTCCTCTCCAGCTTCTGACCTCTGATTAACAGAGTTGACTATCCGGGCCGGCCAGCTCCGGTATTGTTTGGTTTGTAGATGAGGTGATACCAGGTATATACAATATATTATGAGCTTCATCAAAGGGACTTGTGTCCCACATCAGTCCATCCAGTCTCCATGTGCAGGAGCACACCAAACAACCATCTCTATCCCACCACATAGCCTCCGCATGTCACAAACCAGAGAGAATGAGGGCTGGCTACAACCTTCCCTTTCTCAACTCCAATCAGGAAATTGTTTCAGAGTAGCTTTGAGAGTATAGAGAACAGTAGCTTTGAGAGTATAGAGAACAGTAGCTTTGAGAGTATAGCTACTGCCATCTGGGGGTATGGAGTGTGAAGTGGGATTTTGCAGTATTCTTTTTTTGCAGCTTACCCAATCCTTTCAGATATACACAAATACCTAGAGGGGATAAGGGTTGTTTCAAACCCCCCACTTTGGTGTTGCAAGCACTAACCCTAACCCAAGCACCATGCTCCAAGCCAATGAGTCATGGTAACCACTCTCTATAAGTCTCTGTGTATCTCTTCTGACAAAGACAAAGTGGCTGTTTGTGTATCTTTATAGGGGACCGATGAGAGTGTTTTGTCCCTGCTGTTGTTGTCACGGCCCCAGTCTGAGGAACGTTCACCAGCAGTTTGTTGGTTCAAACAAAAACATCATCATTAGTAACTGTCACAAACCCCTGGACCTGATACAACTTCAATAAGTGGCCAACTTCCTCTAAGCGCCAAACTGCAAGTATAAACGTAAATATAACAGTTGAACAACCCCTAGTCTAGTGTTAGGAGATGGTGTGGGGGAATGGTATAATGTAGGTACCCTCAGCTTGTCTTACATGTATGTTCACTGTCTAGGGCAGGGCTGCCCAACCCTCTTCCTGGAGATCTACCGTCCTGTAGGTTATCAGTCCAACCCTAATTTAACACACCTGCTTCTACTAATTAGCTGCTCAACAAGACCTTAACTAGCTGAATCAGATACACTACATTAGGGTTGGACTGAAAACCAACAGGACAGTAAATCTCCAGGAAGAGGGTTGGACTGAAAACCAACAAGACAGTAGATCTCCAGGAAGAGGGTTGGACTGAAAACCTACAAGACAGTAGATCTCCAGGAAGAGGGTTGGACTGAAAACCTACATGACAGTAAATCTCCAGTAGGAGGGTTGGACTGAAAACCTACATGACAGTAAATCTCCAGGAAGAGGGTTGGACTGAAAACCTACATGACAGTAGATCTCCAGTAGGAGGGTTGGACTGAAAACCTACATGACAGTAGATCTCCAGGAAGAGGGTTGGGCAGCCCTGGTCTAGGGTAAACCATAGGGCCTAGGCCACACCCCCAAAACATACAGATCAGTCTTAAATCTGTTTTTAAAATTTATTTGTTCACAAAGTACAACAAAAATTCAAACACAAACGCATTAGATTTACATTCAAGAACCAATTTATTGTGAGGTATCTAACTCATATGGTAGTAAGGTCAAATATTAGGACTTCTGTCTTCAGCATTTCATCTTGTTATTCTGGACTATCCAAAATATAATCCAACAGTATGGAATTAAAATAGTGTACAGTAATTACACACAGATAGTGCACAGTATAGCCAGGTAGGAGTGTTGCTGGCAAACCAATTGAGAGCTGTTCCAAGCACAGTGCACAAATATCACATTATGCAAACGGCCGGATTACCGAACGGGCACATGACAAAATGTGTAGAACTGCATTATAAAACTGCACATGTTGAAATGCAGAAAGTTAGCTGTATTCCGAGGCCCAAAATGCGTTAGTCCGGCTCTGGATGCAATGCACTTACCAGCAACCAATAAACAGTCAGCTCTTGCTGCCATCTTTACTCATAATTGGGATTATGTATGCTAAAATACATAATACAGTTGAATTAGCAAATGAATGAGCAGGTTCTGAAACCACTGTGTGCCGAAACATTGGTTCATCAATACAATACATATCTGGGAGTATTGTGAGCAATAACTTTTAATTTCATCAAGCCGCTTGAATCCAATCTATCTGTTGAGCCAGTGAGGCACAAAAGGCCCTTTATGCTATTCATGATCAAATATCGAGTCCTGACACAATATATAATGTAGGATATTGACTAGTCTTAGATAATGGTTCAGTGTATTTGCTGTTGAGGCTAGGGTGAAATCACAGTGATTCAAACAAAGCGTCCTGTTGTGATTGGCTGATTACACCTGAGCAATACGAGTTGACTACAACTCATAGAGGACCTGGAAACGCAGCGTTCAGTTATGTGATTGGCTGTAAGTGATGCCATGACTACCCATGCCGTAACCGGTCATAATCCCACTCACATGTTTATGCTACGTTTGAGGGGGAGCAGGTTGCCAGTGATATAGCGCGGAGGTGGCATGCTGTAGCAACAACTGGCAAAACACTGCAGGCGTTGTATACACTACAGACAGAGTGAGGCAGTAAATCAAGGATCTGTTTTTAGAAGGTCTCACAAACTTAAACTCTGCCCCATAGGATGACTATGTACCATAAAGGCTATGCTTTGTTTTAACCTATCTGAACCGGCATGACACACATACCTTATTCCAGAGCCATGTATTCAGATTTTCTTAATTATATTGTTCTAATTCTAGGCATTGTTACATAGCATTAGACATATACCCCATGTAATGTAAATGGGGCACTAACATGCCTGCCATGTACTGTTGTCTCATGTAAATGCATCATAAAGCAGAAATTACAATGTCCCAACTCTCTAAATACATGGCTCTGCCTTATTCTAGTGAACATTAATGTGTTTGTTCAGACATGCAATCATGGAAAACGGGCTTTTCTATAGATACCCATGTGTCTCCTGCTGCACCAGCTAACAGACAATACATTCAGACAGATATTATGAATAGCAACATTCAAACTAGGGTTGCAAAATTCCAGGAACTTTCAATAAATTCCATGTTTTTCCCAAAATCCCAGTTGGAAGATTCTCAGAATCAGTAGGGGAATAAGGAGGAAATCCAGAATTCTACAACCAGGATCTCAGGAAAATCAGGGAATTTATCAAAGGTTCCTGGAATTTTGCAACCCTAACTAGAACAGAGGGATACTACTTCCATGAACTGTAGTGTTAGCCTTCACAATAATGAAACAAACTAATAATACATTTATTGTTTCAGCACTTAATTCATAACTGTATGAGAGATTGACGTAATTTAGAGGTGGGACTTGGAAGTAAAATGTAGGTTGAAATACTTTCTATGTACCGTTCTGTGTAACTCAACATAACTTCAAGTTCCTATAATAATAATAAACGAATAACTGCGTGAATATCTGGTAAATGTTTACTTTAAAAACCTGGCTTCTTTAGCAGTTGCATCTCTGAGTTGCGTCTGGATGTTGATACAAGACTTGGCCAACATAATCAGTACCAAAACAACAAGTGTGTGTGCATGCTGAAGACAGGAGAGCAAACATTTCTGTCTGTAGTTTTGGAGTGTTGGTGTCTGAGGGGTGTGTATGTGTACGTGTGTGTGATGGGGTCAGATTCGAGTCAGCTGATGCCAGAAACTGGACGGCATGAAGCTCTCCATCTTGTCTGCGAAGAAACCCAGGGGTGTGAAGAGGGTGCTGAAGAACTGAGGAACAAAACAAAGTCAATTCAATACACCGCTTTCAATAGCCTACAACCCATCCAGAGATGGGGCTATACGGTTCTATCTGCAAAAAATATGATTCTGAGATAATTGGCTGATTCCTAACCCTCATTGGTTTGAATGGTGTCAGGAATTTTTATGTTGTATTCTTTTGAAGTTAACAACATGAATTGGGGGTATTTAGAGCACTATATAGTTGGGCTCCCGAGTGGCGCAGCGGTCTCAGTGCAAGAGGCGTCACAGCAGACCCTGGTTCAAATCCAGGCTGCATCACGTCCGACCGTGATTGGGAGTCCCATAGGGTGGTGCACAATTGGCCTGGTGTAGTTCGGGTTTGGCTGGGGTAGGCTGTCATTGTAAATAAGAATTTGTTCTTAAATGACTTGCCTAGTTAAATAAAGGTGACATATAGGGAGGAGAAATGAAAGTGAGACTTGTTGACTTGTATTGAGGGCAGGGGGCACATTAGAATTTACCCTTCATCTAAGGCTGAATACTAGAGCTTGCATCACTACTACACCCTAGGGACCCAGGTCTAATTCTATAAAATTCTCTCCCAAAACAAATAAGCAAGTAGAGAGGAGACCCACAACCCTTGCTGAGGCCTCTCCCTCTCCAGCTTTACCAATTGAAATCATCCACAATCACGCATCTGAAAAATGTTCAACCCCAATAGTTCAATCTACCATAAACAACATTTTGTGTTTATGAAGCAATACATTTGCGAGGTGAACAGATGGTTTTGACAGGATATGGGAAGCAAGGCCACAGCATTGTTCTAGTATGTGGAACTATGGCCAAGCATGCCATGTAATGGGTCTCTCTTCTCCAGTTCCAACCCTCACTTAATACACACACTAGGGCTGGGTGGTATCCAGATGTTCATACCATTCTTGTACAATACTGGGGTATACGCATAGGCGCCTGAGCAATGGAGCAGCTGGACCCACACTTTCAAAATAGGGTTGCAAACGTATGTTTTTGCACCCCCACCTTTTTTTTTAACCAGAAAATGATGTATTGGGTAATGTAATTTTCAATGATTAGTAATATTTTAAAGTAGTCTGTATTAAAATAGATATGTCCATTTTATATATGACACTATAATAATTAACTGATTGCATGTCACTACTGTCCTTGGTTCGAATGCAGACTGTATCACATCCGGACATTATTGGGAGTCCCATAGGGTGGTGCACAATTGGCCCAGGGCCGTCATTGTAAATAAGAATGTATTCTTAACTGACTTGCCTAGTTAAATAAAAGGTAAAAAATTATAATAAAACAATTTGAACCCACTCCCCCGGTGCCTCAAGATTAATGGTATTGGACAATAGAAAGGCTTGCTTCACTCCTGCGTGCTCTGTGTTAGTTCAGTAAAGTTAGAAAGCACTAGTTGCACCACTGGTGTTCAATATGACCTGCAAAATATTTATTTAAATCTATTTTGTTGCGCTGTCATTTCATTTGTACGGTTGTTTCATGTCAGAGTGTTTGGTCCAATGGTGTTGTTACAGGATATTTGTATCACGATAAAACAGCTCTGCTTGGTTTGGTAACTAATATTGACCAAATAAGCAATTTAGACTCTCTTCTCATCAAATATGCATGGTGCAGAGACAAGTTCATTTAAAAATGTTCATGGTGACAGCGCTTCAAACAATGGCACCAAAAAAAGTCCATGTCGGAGTTAAAGCGGAAACATCAATTACTGTGCTTGCTGAGACTACACTTTTGCTATTCCTCATACTTTTCATGGTTATTCTGTTTATATTCTACTCACAGTGGTTGTTGTTCAAAAAGGCCACTATTAAAACAGAATTACAATTCTTTTTTTTATTGATAGTGTTGCAGGCTACAGATTTGTTCAAATGTAAAACCCTTTTATTTTCACTCATCTTAAAAAGGCAAGATTCTCAAGGTAGGCTACAATAGAAAGATTTTGGTTCTCATAACTCAGATTAAGTGTTTAATATATACACATATACAGGATTGCAGGTGTGATTGCAGGGTACAGTAAACATCTTAGTCCTACATGTTGGAGCTCGGATAGTAAGTAAAAATAAAACAATGAAAATGCTAATACATAAAACAACAACAGAAATAGCACTATATACACATCATAACTGTAGCAATGATTAATAAAATCGGAAATTAATAAAAAATGCATGGTTCTAAAAACCAAAACGCAATTACATTACTTTGTTTCTATTCATCAAATTAGGCCTACACAATAACAAAATATGCAGGCTGTAAATGAGTAGCTTGTGGAAAAATGTTTTAGTATTTAGTGACCTTTCTGAAAGAAGAAAGAGCAGGGGTCTCCAACTTATCTCAAACTGCTCAAATATGACCCATATTACAGGAGCTAGATTTTATTATTTCTATTGCAGATTCAGTGACTCCCAGTCCAAATTGGTTGTTGATCATTGTTAGACAGCCATTTGTAGGTCTTGCCATAGATGTTCAAGCAGATTTAAGTCAAAACTGTAACTCGGCCACTCAACAACATTCACTGCCTTCTTGGTAAGCATCTCCAGTGTAGATTTGGCCATGTGTTATAGGTTATTGTCCTGCTGAAAGGTGAATTCCTCTTCCAGTGTCTGGTGGAAAGCATACTGACCCAGGTTCTCCTCTAGTATTGTGTGCTTAGCCCCATTCCGTTTCTTTTTTATCCTGAAAAACTCCCCAGTCCTTAACGATTACAAGCATACCCTTAACATGACGCAGCCACCAATATGCTAGAAAATATGGAGTGGGACTCAGTAATGTTTTGTATTGGACTTTCCCCAAAACATAACACTTTAATTCAAGACAAAAAGTGAATTGCTTTGCCAATTTCTTACCTGTATTACTTTAGTGCCTTGTTGCAAACAGTTTGCATGTTTTAGAATATTTGCATTCCTTCATTTCACTCTGTCAATTACAGTTGAGTCAGAAATGTACATACACTTAGGTTGGAGTCATTAAAACTCGTTTTTCAACCACTCCACAAATTTCTTGTTAACAAACTATAGTTTTGGCAAGTCGGTTAGGACATCTACTTTGTGCATGACACAAGTAATTTTTCAAACAATTGTTTACAGAAAGATTATTTCACTTATAATTCACTGTATCACAATAACAGTGGGTCAGAAGTTTACATACACAAAGATGACTGTG
This sequence comes from Brachymystax lenok tsinlingensis, assembly GCA_030435695.1. Lineage (NCBI taxonomy): Eukaryota > Metazoa > Chordata > Actinopteri > Salmoniformes > Salmonidae > Brachymystax > Brachymystax lenok. The sequence goes on along the minus strand of CM059797.1, from coordinate 13,330,945 downwards.
CATTTAAACAGCTTGGAAAATTCCAGAAAATGATGTCATGGCTTTAGAAGCTTCTGATAGGCTAATAGACATAATTTGAGTCAATTGGAGGTGTACCTGTGGATGTATTTCAAGGCCCACCTTCAAACTCAGTGCCTCTTTGCTTGACATCATGGGAAAATCAAAAGAAATCAGCCAAGACCTCAGAAAAAAATGGTAGACCTCCACAAGTCTGGTTCATCCTTGGGAGCAACTTTCAAAACGCCTGAAGGTACAACGTTCATCTGTACAAACAAAAGTACGCAAGTACAAACACCATGGGACCACACAGCCGTCATACCACTAAGGAGATGCGTTCTGTCTCCTAGAGATGAACGTACTTTGGTGCGAAAAGTGCAAATCAATCCCAGAACAACAGCAAAGGACCTTGTGAAGATGCTGGAGGAAACAGGTACAAAAGTATCTATAACCACAGTAAAACAAGTCCTACATTGACATAACCTGAAAGGCCGCTCAGCAAGGAAGAAGCCACTGCTCCAATACCGCCATAAAAAAAGCCAGACTACGGTTTGCAACTGCACATGGGGAAAAAGATGGTACTTTTTGGAGAAATGTCCTCTGGTCTGATGAAACAAAATATAACTGTTTGGCCATAATCACCATCGTTATGTTTGGAGGAAAAAGGGGGAGGCCTGCAAGCCGAAGAGCACCATCCCAACTGTGAAGCACGAGGGTGGCAGCATCATGTTGTGGGGGTGCTTTGCTGCAGGAGGGACTGGTGCACTTCACAAAATAGATGGCATCATGAGGCAGGAAAATTATGTGGATATATTGAAGCAACATCTCAAGACATCAGTCAGGAAGTTAAAGCTTGGTTGCAAATGGGTCTTCCAAATGGACAATGACCCCAAGCATACTTCCAAAGGTGTGGCAAAATGGCTTAAGGACAACAAAGTCAAGATATTGGAGTGGCCATCACAAAGCCCTGACCTCAATCCCATAGAATAATTGTGGGCAGAACTGAAAAAGCGTGTGCGAGCAACGAGGCCTACAAACCTGACTCAGTTACGCCAGCTCTGTCAGTAGAATGGGCCAAAATTCAACCAACTTATTGTGGGAAGCTTATGGAAGGCTACCCAAAACATTTGACCCAAGTTCAACAATTTAAAGGCAATGCTACCAAATACTAATTGAATGTATGTAAACTTCTGACCCACTGGGAATGTGATGAAAGAAATAAAAGCTGAAACAAATAATTCTCTCTACTATTATTCTGACATTTCACATTCTTAAAATAAAGTGGTGATCCTAACTGACCTAAGACAGGGAATGTTTACTAGGATTAAATGTCAGGAATTGTGAAAAACTGAGTTTAAATGTATTTGGCTAAGGTGTATGTAAACTTCCGACTTCAACTGTATGTTAGTATTGTGGAGTAGCTACAATGTTGATCCATCCTCAGTTCTATCACAGTCATTAAACTCTGTTTTAAAAAGTCACCATAGGCCTCATGGCGAAATCTTGGAGCAGTTCTCTTCCTCTCCAGCAACTGAGTTAGGAAGGACGCCTGTATCTTTGTTGTGACTAGGTGTATTGATACACCATCCAAAGTGTAATTGATAACTTCACCATGCTCAATGGGCTATGAAAAGGTCAGCTCATTTTTTTTTTTTTATCTACCAATTAGTGCCCTTCTTTGCGAGTCATTGGAAAACCTCCCTTGTCTTTGTGGTTGAATCGGTGTTTGAAATTCACTGCTTGACTGAAGTATTCATTCAAAAATCATGTTAAACACTATTATTGCACACAGTGAGTCCATGCAACTTGTGACTTGTTAAGCACATACTCCAGATTTTTTTTGTAGTTGCCATAAGAAAGGGGTTGAATACTTATTGACTCAAGACATTTCAGCATTTAATTTATACATTTGTTAAAAAAAACATACACTTTGACATTAGGGTGTACTGTCATGGCCAAACATTTTGAGAATGACACAAATATTAATTTTCACAAAGTATGCTGCCTCAGTTTGTATGATGGCAATTTGCATATACTCCAGAATGTCATGAAGAGTGATCAGATTAATTGCAATTAATTGCAAAGTCCCTCTTTGCCATGCAAATGAACTGAATCCCCAAAAAACATTTCCACTGCATTTCAGCCCTGCCACAAAAGGACCAGCTGACATCATGTCAGTGATTCTCTCGTTAACAAAGGTGTGAGTGTTGACAAGGACAAGGCTGGAGATCACTCTGTCATGCTGATTGAGTTCAAATAACAGACTGGAAGCTTCAAAAGGAGGGTGGCCGTCATCATTGCTTTGCACAAAAAGGGCTTCACAGGCAAGGATATTGCTGCCAGTAAGATTGCACCTAAATCAACCATTTATTGGATCATCAAGAACTTCAAGGAGAGCGGTTCAATTGTTGTGAAGAAGGCTTTAGGGCGCCCAAGAAAGTCCAGCAAGCTCCAGGACCGTCTCCTAAAGTTGATTAAGCTGCGGGATCGGGGCACAACCAGTACAGAGCTTGCTCAGAAATGGCAGCAAGCAGGTGTGAGTGCATCTGCACGCACAGTGAGGCGAAGACTTTTGGAGGATGGCCTGGTGTCAAGAAGGGCAGCAAAGAAGCTACTTCTCTCCAGGAAAAACATCAGGGACAGACTGATATTCTGCAAAAGGTACAGGGATTGGACTGGGGTAATGTCATTTTCTCTAATGAATCCCCTTTCCGATTGTTTGGGGCATCTGGAAAAAAGCTTGTCCGTAGAAGACAAGGTGAGTGCTACCGTCAGTCCTGTGTCATGCCAACAGTAAAGCATCCCGAGACCATTCATGTGTAGGGTTGCTTCTCAGCCAAGGGAGTGGGCTCACTCACAATTTTGCCTAAGAACACAGCCATGAATAAAGAATGGTACCAACACATCCTCCGAGAGCAACTTCTCCCAACCATCCAGGAACAGTTTGGTGACGAACAATGCCTTTTCTAGCATGATGGAGCACCTTGCCATAAGGAAAAAGTGATAACTAAGTGGCTCGGGGGAACAAAACATCGATATTTTTGGTCCATGGCCAGGAAACTCCCCCAGACCTTAATCCCATTGAGAACTTGTGGTCAATCCTCAAGAGGCGGGTGGACAAACAAAAACCCACAAATTCGGACAAACTCTAAGAATCGATTAACTTCTCAAGGATCACTGGGGCGCTAGCGGGCTGCTCCCGACACTACCAGGTAAAATGTAAAGCGCCAAATTCAAAATCCAAAAGTTGAATTATTAAACATCCACCAATATACAAGTGTTCCATACTCATCAAAAGCTCTGTTTCTTGGCAATATCACAGCATTGTCAGATTTCAGAAAGGCTTTACGGCGAAAGCAGCACATTTCATTGTTTGAGAGTAGCACCTCACATATTTTCCAATAGCCATGAATCGATTAGCCATCATGGCACACACATAACACATTTCACAGCGAAAACAAATCAATTACCTGTTGAAGAACTTCTGCTGAGGTCATCCTAAGTGTCCAACGAAGACAATCCATGGTTCTTTTGTTAGAAAAAGTAACGTATTTTATCCATAAATCCTCCATTTGGTTTGGCGTGCTATAATCAGAAACGACAGCCTCCACTCCTCCATTAAAACGTGACGCGAACCCGTTCATCTTATACCTATAAACTTGTCCAAGAACAATCAAACACAGTTTTAAATGTATCCTTAGGAACACTTTTACGTATATTTACTATTATAAATCAACCGGAATATAAACTGATCGATAACGACGGTAAAAAAGACACTGCGCGCTTTCACGGAAGCGCGCCCAGCCTACTGTTGTCATCAAAGAGTGACTTCCTTGTTTGGTCTTCTTCTCTGGTCTAATTCATCCAAAATGAAAAAAATACACTGTCTCGAGACTGTTGACATCTAAAGGAAGCGATGGGTACTGCATTCATATGCCCTTATATGGTCATTTTCATGAGAGAGGGGTGCCCAAATGAGCAATGTGTCAAAATCACTTTTTCCAGGACAGAAATTCCTCAGGGTTTCGCCTGCTATATGCGTTCTGTTTTACTCACAGACAAATGGTTAACAGTTTTGGAAAATTCAGAGTGTTTCCTATCCAATGGTACCAAATATATGCATATCCTATTTTCTGGGCCTGAATGGGAGGCATTTTACTTTGGGCACACCAGGCTCTCCAAAACCGACCCCTCAGCTGCCACTCCCTAACAAGTTAAGCAAGAATGGGCTGCCATCAGTCAGGATGTGGCCCAGAAGTTAATTGACAGCATGCCAGGGCAGATTGCAGAGGTCTTGAAAAAGAAGGGTCAACACTGCAAATATTGACTCTTTGCATCAACTTCATGTAATTGTCAATAAAAGCCTTTGACACTTATGAAATGCTTGAAATTATACTTCAGTATTCCTTATTAACATCTGACAAAAATATCTAAAGACACTGAAGCAGCAAACTCTGAAAATTTATATTTGTGTCCTTCTCAAAACTTTTGGCCACGACTGTAGAAGCACAAGCATTACGCATACACTCGCATTAACATCTGCTAACCATGTGTATGTGACAAATAATAACTTGATTTGATTTAACTTTTAAAGGAAGAAAAACTGTAGGGCAGCAGTCTCTAAGGTGCAGAGCAGAGTACCGGGTGGTAGCCAGCTAGTAACAGTGACTAAGTTCAGGGCAAGGTACTGGGCAGAGGCTGGCTAGTGGTGACTATTTAACAGTCTGATGGCCTGGAGACTGAATAACAGCTTCTCTCTGTCCCAGCTTTGATGCACCTGTACGGTCTCCTCCTTCTAGATGGTAGTGGGGTGAACAGGCCATGGCCTGAGTGGCTGAGGTCCTTGATGATCTTCTTGGCCTTCCTGTGACACAAGGAGCTGTAGATGACCTGGAAGGCAGGCAATGCGCCCCCGGTGATGCGCTGGGCTGACTGCACCACCCTCTCCAGGAGAGCCCTGCGGCTGCGGATGGTGAATTTGACATACCAGGCGGTGATACAGCCCACCAGGATCCTCTCAAAGGTGCATCTGTAGAAGTTTGTGAGGGTCTTAGGGGCCAAGGTTGAAGAGGCGCTGTTAAGCCTTCTTCACCACTGTCTGTGTGGATGGACCATTTCAGGTTGTCAGTGATGGAACGCAGAGGAACTTAAAGATTTTCACCCTTTCCACTGCGGCCCCGTTGATGTGGATGGGGATATGCTATCTCTGCTGTCTCCTGAAGTCCAAGTTCAGCTCTTTCGTTTTGTTGATGTTGAGGTTATTTTCCTGGTACCACTCCGCCAGGGCCCTCACCTCCTCCCTGTAGGCTGTCTCGTCATTGTTGGTAATCAGGCCTACCACTGTTGTGTCGTCAGCAAACTTGATAACTGAGTTGGAGACGTGCGTGGACACGCAGTCATGGGTGAAAAGGGAGTACAGAAGGGGGCTGATCATGCACTCGTGCAGGGCCCCTGTGTTGAGGATCAACGTGGCAGAGGTGTTGTTGCCTACCTTCACCAACTGGGGTTGGCCCGTCATGAAATCCAGGATCCAGTTGCACAGGGCGGGGTTCAGACCCAGGGCCCTGAGCTAAGTGATGAGCTTGAAGGGCACTATGGTGTTGAAGGCTGAGTAGTCAATGAACAGCATTCTTATTTTTGTGTGTATTTTACCCCCCTTTTTTTTTCTCCGCAATGTCATGATATCCAATTACGATCTTGTCTCATCACTGCAACTCCCCAACGGGCTCGGCAGAGGCGAGTCATGCGTCCTCCGAAACATGAGCCGCCTAACCGCGCTTCTTAACAATCGCCCGCTTAACCTGGAAGCCAGCCACAACGTGTCGGAGGAAACACAGTTCAACTGACGACCGAAGTCAGCCAGCAGGGAGTCCCTAGAGTGCGATGAGCCAAGTCAAGCCGCCCCCCCCGGCCAAACCCTCCCGTAACCCGGGCGCAACCCTATGGTTGTGTCTGAGGATGCGGCTTTGGATGCCGTCTGGGAAGGCAGCCTTGCGAGGGTTAACATGCCATAAATGTCATACTCATGTCGGGCACGGAGAACGAGATTTCACAGTCCTTGTGAGTGGCGGTGGCCCACGTTGGCGGCTCTGAGTTTTCCTTGAAGCGGGCGAAGGTGGTGTTTAACTTGTCCCTTTATAATCTTTGATTGTCTGGAGTCCCTGCCTCATACGCCTCGTGTCCGAGCCTTTGAATTGTGACTCCACTTTGTCCCTGTTGTTGCGCCTCGGATTGCCTTATGGAGGGCATAGCTAGTCTGTTTGTACACTTCCATGTTCCCAGTCACCTTGCAGTGGTTAAATGTAGTGCGCGAATGTTGCCATCTGTCCACGTTTTTGGGTTCTAATCGTGACAGTGGGAACAACATCCTCTATGCACTTCAGTCACCGAGTCAGTGTGTACATCAATAAAATTCTCAGAGGCAGCCCGAAACATTTCCCAGTCCGCGTGATCAAAACAATCTTGAAGAATAGATTACGATTGCTCAGACCAACGTTGAACAGTCCTTACCACTAGTACTTCCTGTTTAAGTTTCTGCTTATAAGAGGGGAGGAACAAAATGGAGGCATGATCTGATTTGCCGAAGGGAGGGGGCAGTGCCTTATAGCCATCCCGGAAGGGAGAGTAGCAATGGTCAAGAGTGCTCGATGAGCGAGTAGCACAGGAGATGTGTCGATAAAACTTTGTTAACCTTTTCCTCAGATTTCCTTTATTAAAGTCCCCAGCTACAATAAATGTGGCCTCAGGATAAGCAGTTTCCAGTTTGCACAAAGTCCAGTCTAGTTCCTTGGGGGGGACGGGGGAGATATGCACGACCGTGACGATAACCGAATAAAATTATCTCTGGAGGTAATGTGCTCGGCATTTGATGGTGAAATATTCCAGATCGGGAGAACAAAAGGACTTGAGTTCCTGTACGTTACCACAATCACACCATGAGTCATTTCCTCATTGCAATTTTTTATCCTGGCCACATTCTTAACAGTTTGGCCTATCAATTGATCAGTGTGGATGGGATTGTCAGGGGAGGAGCAGGAGGTTTCACACCTGTCAATTAATTATTGGGGGTGGGAGTAAATTAGTAATCTAGTCATTAAAACCCTTTTTCAATATAATTTATTGTGGCAACACCCCCCTCCCCCAAAAAAGAGAGTTATATTCTGTTAAGAAACAGTGTAGAATTGTAGGTTTCATTATCATTATTAAAATGTTATGGGGGAAGACCCATGGGTATACGGTATTACCAGCAGCACACACAAGGGCCGCTGTTTATTTCCAAACATTTTACAGATTTTTTTTACTCATAAAACAAATTTAAGCAGTAAGGATCTTTATCCAGGAGGGGATTGATTGTCTCTACTGTAACCAAGAAGCTCGATCTTGCAAGACAGTCACTTAGATAGCAAGTTAGCAAACCAAATGCATAGCTGGAGATAACCATCTTAGATTTGCCAAATAATTTAAGGTAGGGCGTAGCAAACCCCCCAAGCTTTAGGGTGCCCGAAACGGTATTGAAAATCATACAGTTGGTATTTCAAAATGTATATGGTATACTGCCCAAGCCTAACACACTCTTTAATGAAGTAGAGGAAAATGTGCAAAATAGTCTCAACCTACAGCGACAACACCACACAATATGATAACATAGGCTAGTCTTTATGCCTAGTACAACAACTGGAATGTATAATGTCTATACTTCACGTTAACATATCAGCCCAATTGATCAAGATTTTAAGATATCTGCTTAATTGATCATGGTTTTTCACATTCAGGTAGGCAACATTATACAAGACTGCAAAGTTATGACTGCAAATTTTCATCTTGAGTGTGGTCTTCACACATTCCGTGCTGAAGTGTATTTTGGCAAACTATTTTCTTGCGTTTATAAAAACAAGCCTTTTGGTAAACATTTCAATAGTCACAGGTCTACAGACACGTCCACCCAGACACAAACAGAACAGGGTGTCGTGACCAAATGCATAGCTGGAGCCGTGAGTTGGAGATCATTTATTTGGCACATCTAAGACAGTTAAGCAAGGGCGTATCACGCACCCCTCAATCTTTAGGGTGCCCCAAACGGTATTGAAAATCATACTGTCTGTTGGTATTTCAAAATACCCCGGTATACGGTATATACACGGTATACCGCCCAAGCCTACACACTATCCTTATTGAAGTAGAGGACTGTAATAAGGAAATTGTGCAAAATACACTTAAGTCTCAAACTACAGCGACAACACCACACAATATGATAACATAGGCTAGTCTTCATGCCTAGTACAACAACTGGAATGTATAATGTCTATACTTCACGTTAACACATCATGGTTTTAAGATATCAGCTTAATTGATCATGGTTAAGATATCAGCTTAATTGATCATGGTTAAGATATCAGCTTAATTGATCATGGTTTTAAGATATCAGCTTAATTGATCATGGTTTTAAGATATCAGCCCAATTGATCAAGGCTTTAACATATCAACCCAATGGGTCATGGTTAAGATATCAGCCCAATTGATCAAGGCTTTAACATATCAACCCAATGGGTCATGGTTTAAAGATATCAGCCCAATTGATCATTGTTTTTCACATTCAGGTAGGCGACATTATACAAGACTGCAAAGTTGTGACTGCAAGTTTTCATCTTGAGTGTGGTCTTCATACATTCCATGTTGAAGTGTATTTTGTCCAACTATTTGCTTGTGTTTATAAAAACACGTCTCTTGGTAAACATTTCAATAATCAGAGATCTACAGACACGTCCACCGAGACCCAAACAGAACAGTGTGTAGTGACGAGGAGTCAGATGTTTCAAAGTGAGTAAAGACACTCAATCAGATACGATTTACAAAGATACAACTTTCTCTCTCGTCATATCACTCAGTCACCTACAGTGCCTAGCAAAAGTATTCATCCCCCTAGGCGTTTTTCCTATTTTGTTGAATTACAACCTGTAATTTAAATTGATTTTTATTTGTTTTTCATGTAAATGGACATACACAAAATAGTCGAATTTGGTGAAGTGAAAAAAAAAAAAAAAAACACGTTTAAAAAAATTATACAAAATAAAAAACGGAAAAGTGGTGCATGTATATGTATTCACCGCTTCAAGATTGCGTCGAGCACGTGGACTGGGATATGTTTCGGATAGCCTCAGACAACAACATTGATGTGTACGCTGATTCGGTGAGCGAGTTAATTAGCAAGTGCATCGGTGATGTTGTACCCATAGCAACTATTAAAACCTTCCACAACCAGACACCGTGGATTGATGGCAACATTCGCGCAAAACTGAAAGTGCGAACCAATGCTTTTAACCAGGGTAAGGCGACCGGAAACATGACTGAATACAAACAGTGTAGCTATTCCCTCCGCAAGGCAATCAAACAAGCTAAGCGTCAGTATAGATACAAAGTGGAGTCGCAATTCAACGGCTCAGACACGAGGGGTATGTGGCGAGGTCTAGAGTCAATCACGGACTACAAAGGGAAAACCAGTCCCTTCGCGGACCACAATGTCTTGCTCCCGGACAAACTAAACAACTTCTTTGCTCGCTTTGAGGACAATACAGTGCCACCGACACGGCCTGCTACCAAAACCTGCAGGCTCTCCTTCACCACAGCCAACGTGAGTAAAACATTTAAATGTGTTAACCCTCGCAAGGCTGCCGGCCCAGATGGCATCCCTGGCCGCGTCCTCAGAGCATGCGCAGACCAGCTGGCTGGTGTGTTTACGGACATATTTAATCAATCCTTATCCCAGTCTGCTGTTCCCACATGCTTCAAGAGGGCCACCATTGTTCCTGTTTCCAAGAAAGCTAAGGTAACTGAGCTAAATGACTATCGCCCCGTAGCACTCACTTCCGTCATCATGAAGTGATTTGAGAGACTAGTCAAGGATCATATCACCTCCATCCTACAGGACACCATAGACCCACTCCAATTTGCTTACCGTCCCAATTAGCCCACAGACGACGCAACCGCAATCACACTGCCCTAACCCATCTGGACAAGAGGAATATCTATGTAAGAATGCTGTTCATCGACTACAGCTCAGCATTTAACACCATAGTACCCTCCAAACTCATCATTAAGCTCGAGACCTATAGGTCCCGACCCTGCCCTGTGCAACTGGGTCCTGGACTTCCTGACGGGCCGGACCCAGGTGGTGAGGGTAGGAAACAACATCTCCACCCCCGCTGGGGCCCCACAAGGGTGCGTTCTCAGCCCTCTCCTGTACTCCCTGTTCACCCATGACTGCGTGGCCAAGCACGCCTCCAACTCAATCATCAAGTTTGCAGACGACACAACAGTGGTAGGCTTGATTACCAACAACGATGAGACGGCCTACAGGGAGGAGGTGAGGGCCATCGGAGTGTGGTGTCAGGAAAATAACCTCACACTCAATCAACAAAACAAATCCCTATCCACATCGACGGGACAGTAGTGGAGAAGGTGGAAAGTTTTAAGTTCCTCAGCGTACACATCACGGACAAACTGAAATGGTCCACCCACACAGACAGCGTGGTGAAGAAGGCGCAACAGCACCTCTTCAAACTCAGGAGGCTGAAGAAATTCAGCTTGTCACCAAAAACACTCACAAACTTCTACAGATGCACAATCAAGAGCATCCTGTTGGGCTGTATCACCGCCTGGTACAGCAACTGCTCCGCCCACAACCGTAAGGCTCTCCAGAGGGTAGTGAGGTCTGCACAACGCATCACCGGGGGTAAACTACCTACCCTCCAGGACACCTACACCACCCGATGTCACAGGAAGGCCAAAAAGATCATCAAGGACAACAACCACCCGAGCCACTGCCTGTTCACCCCGCTATCATCCAGAAGGCGAGGTCAGTACAGGTGCATCAAAGCTGGGCCCGAGAGACTGAAAAACAGCTTCTATCTCAAGGCCATCAGACTGTTAACTACTTAGGGAGTGGTGGGGCGCTACCCGGTGAAATGCAAGGCGCCAAATTCAAAATCCAAAAGTTGAATTATTAAACATTAAACAAATATCACAGCGTTGTCAGATTTCAAAAAGGCTTTACGGCGAAAGCACAACATTTGATTGTTTGAGGGTAGCACCTCCAATATTTTCCATTAGCATAAATTCATAAACCATCACGGTTCACACAAAACACATTTCACAGCGAAAACAAATCCCTTGTCTTTTGAAGAACTTCTGCTGAGGGCTTCTCAAGTGTCCAACGAAGACAATCCATGGTTCTTTTGTTAGAAAAAGTCATTTATTATATCCATAAATCTCAGTTTGGTTGGTGCGTTATGTTCAGAAAATCCAACGTCGAATCGCCCATTGAAACGTGAAGAGAACGCGTTCAAATACACCTATAAACTTTTCCTAAACAAATCAAATACCAGTTAAAATGCATCCTTAGCTATCCTTTTATGAATATGAGTGATAATATTTCACTCGGATGGTCACCTAAACGTAAAATAAAGTGGGGCGCGCAGCCAGACTAGCGCATGAGAAAATTTGTTGACATCTGAGCTACCTTGGCCATTTCCTGTACCTATTCTTCCTGCTTCCTCCAATCTCTCTGAGGCTTTATATATAGACTGTTGACATCTAGTGGAAGCCATAGGTACTGAAATCTCAGAGCTGCTTGCCATAGAACTCAATAGGGAGACTGTCAAACAGAGCCAATGTGACAAAAAAAAAAACAGTAATTCCGGATAGATGTTTCGCCTGCTATTTCTGTTCTGTTACACTCACAGACATAATGTTAACACTTTTAGAAACTTCAGTGTTTCCTATCCAATAGTACTAATTATGTGCATATCCTATTTTCTGGGCTTGAGTGGGAGACATTTTACTTTGGGCACGGCAGACTCTCCAAAACCGTCACCTCGGAACCCGCTCCCTAAGAAGTTAAACAGCCATCACTAACATTGAGTGGCTGCTGCCAACATACTGACTTAAAACTCAAGCCACTTTAAATAATTGAAAATTGGATGTAATAAATGTATCACTAGCCACTTTAAACAATGCTTTATATAATGTTTACATATCCGACATGACTCATCTCATATGTATATACTGTACTCTATACCATCTACTGCATCTTGCCTATGCCGTTCGGCCATCGCTCATCCATATATTTATATGTACATACTCGTATTCATTCCTTTACACTTGTGTGTATAAGGTAGTTGTTGTGAAATTGCTCGATTACTTATTAGATACTACTGCATGGTCGGAACTTGAAGCACAAGCATTTCGCTACACTCGCATTAACATCTGCTAACCATGTGTATTTGACAAATAAAATTTGATTTGATTTGAGAAAGTACTCTGGTCAGATGAGACTAAAATGTAGCTTTTTGTCCATCAAGGAAAACACTATGTCTGGTGCAAACCCAACACCTCTCATCACTCCGAGAACACCATCCACACAGTGAAGCATGGTGGTGGCAGCATCATGCTGTGGGGATGATTTTCATCGACAGGGACTGGGATACTGGTCAGAATTCAAGGAACGATGGATGGTGCTAAATACAGCGAAATTCTTGAGGGAAACCTGTTTCGGTCTTCCAGAGATTTGAGACTGGGATGGAGGTTCACCTTCCAGCAAGACAATGACTCTAAGCATACTGCTAAAGCAACACTGGAGTGGTTTATGGGGAACATTTAAATGTCTTGGAATGGCCTAGTCAAAGCCCAGACCTCAATCCAATTGAGAATCTGAGGTATGACTTAAAGATTGCTGTCCACCAGAGGAACCCATCCAACTTGAAGGAGCTGGAGCAGTTTTGCCTTGAAGAATGGGAAAAAATCCCAGTGGCTAGATGTGCCAAGCTTATAGAGACATACCCCAAGAGACTTGCAGCTGTAATTTCTGCAAAAGGTGGCTTGACTTAGGGATTTCTTGTTTGTTTCACAATAAAAAATATTTAGCATCTTCAAAGTGGTAGGCATGTTGTGTAAATCAAATGATACAAACCCCCCAAAAATCTATTTGAATTCCAGGTTGTAAGAATTAGGCTAGTCTCTACTGAACAACTGCCACCAATGACCTACAGAATAGGTAGCCTAATTTTTGAATAGGTAGCCTAGTATTTTATGTTTTTTAATAATAAAAGTTCTAAACTTGCTTTATGAGTATTGTGTTACCCTAGGGTGGCAAAACATACATTCGAAGTGATTTCAATGGGTCTTTCTACATTCTGATTGTTTTATACTGTTCAATTAAATTTCCATACATTTTTGCATTCACTAAACTTATTTGAGGTAATTTTCACACTGCCATGTAGGGCTGCACAATATGGGGGAAAAAACAAGGCCTTATTTTTCACCAAATATTGCAATTGCAATTTGACTTGCGATTTAGGTCAAAATAACTGCAGGAATCATGGAAATAGAATAATCATTCTAATTCTATAGTTAGAATATAATAGTGGGCACTTTGAATACAGTGTTGTTTGACATGACAATTAATGAAATTGCCAGGGAGGAGTTATTGTGACAAGGTAGGAACCAAAGTGATGGCCAGTGTTTCCTAGGGGACCCTATAATATTTTTGTTTCTTCATGTAGCCAACATATTCATGCTTCACCTATTCCGTTTTGATTTAGAACATACTGTTGCACAAATTTAGGCCTACACCAGCACTGGTATCAGGCTGTATTAGCTAGCTACGGTTGCTCTGACTCAGTACATTTATTAGCTAGCTAGCCAGCTAACTAATGATTAGCATTAGCGGCTAACACAATTTAGCTTAGCTAAGAAAAGACAAACTAGATGTTTGCAGATGTAAGAAACGAATAGTGTAATTATAGAACACTTGTGGATTCATATTAATCAAATGTCATCAAAATTGGTGCATGTGCTTCATTGACCATGCAGACTGAATGCAAGTATCTGGTGGTCAAGCAACAACAAATGCTTTCCTTGAGCGATAGGGGGCGGGGCTAAGTATGTGAGGAAAGCGGCATGGAGAGATAGAGAGAGCGGAGGGGGATGACTAAAGTTTTTTTAAATGCTTTTTATTTAACTAGCAAGTCAGTTAAGAACACATTTTTATTTACAATGACTGCCTAACCCGGCCAAACCCTCTCCTAACCCGGACGACGCTGGGCTAATTGTGCGCCGCCCTATGGGACTCCCAATCACGGCCGGTTGTGATTCAGCCTGGAATCGAATCAGGGTCTGTAGTGACGCCTCTAGCACTGAGATGCAGTGCCTAAGGACTCCCAAGTGGCGCAGCGGTCTAAGTTGTAGCGGTGTAAACAATAAAAATGGACGTTACACACGGCATATCCCATTTAACAAACCAAACATTAAAATACAGTTATAGAAGGTAAAGTAAAAACCCAAACCAGTCCGTGCATCAATATCGGTATATAGTAAAATACAGTATACCACCCAGCCCTAGTTGAGGACAGCTACGGCTACCATGTAGTGTGACTAGGAGTAGATAACAGCTACAGCTGTCATGTAGTGGGAATAGGAGTGGATAAGAGGAAGCCAGGGGGCGGTTTCCCTCAGAGAATGGTGGGGGCCTGGCCGTTCTTCCCTCCAGCCTCTGAGGCTTTCATGTAGTGCCTCTATCTGGCCCTTACACAAACCAGGCTCTCCGCCGCGCTGTAAAAACCAGGCTCTCCACTATCTAGAGGTAGCCTTTCCCATAACAAAAGTCTGAGCATGAGACAGTCTCTGAGGGCTTGCTTTTACCCAGGCTAATAGTTCTGCTTTGTAAAGTGAGAGCTAATAAACAGGGCCACTGTAAACAGAGGATTAGCCTAGTGTGAGAGAGGGCCTAGCCAAACAAGCTAAAAACAGAAACACAGAGTCTGCCACACGCGTCTTATAAATACATAAGAAATGGGACTAAAACATCAAAACATGTTGGTCTCATGTTTCATGAGCTGAAGTAAAATATCCCAGAAATTTTCCATACGCACAAAAACGTATTTCTCTCCAATTTTGTGCACAAATTTGTTTACATACCTGTTAGTGAGCATTTCTCTTTTGCCAAGATAATCCATCCACCTGACAGGTTTGGTATATCAAGTGCACCTTCAGCTGAGGACAATAAAAGGCCACTAAAATGTGCAGTTCTTCCCCACAACACAATGCCACAAATGTCTCAAGTTGAGGGAGCGCGCAATTGGCATGTTGACTGGAATGGAATGTCCATCAGAGATGTTGCCAGAGAATTTAATGTTCTTCATTTCTCTACCATAAGCCACCTCCAACTTAATTTTAGAGAATTTGGCAGTACGTCCAACCGGCCTCACAACCAGACTATGTGTAACCACGCCAGCCCAGGACCTCCACATCCGGCTTCTTCACCTGCGGGATCATCTGAGACCAGTCACCCGGACAGCTGATGAGGAGAATTTCTGCCTGTAATAAAGCCCTTTTGTGGGGCTAAAACTCATTCTGATTGGCTTGGCCTGGCTCCCCAGTGGGTGGACTTTGCTCTCCCAGGCCCACCCATGGCTGTGCCCCTGCCCAGTCATGTGAAATCCATAGATTAAGGCCTAATGAATTTATTTAAATTGACTGATTTCCTTACATGAACTGTTAAATCATTGAAATTGTTGCATGTTGCATTTATATTTTTGTTCAGTGTATTTCCAGCAACCAAACTAGTCATGACTGTTGTAAAGTTCTGCCTACGGCTTAGTATGAAATGTAGTCGTAATGCTGAGGCGGCATTGGCACGCACTAACTACGCTCTTAAGCTCTTGATGGTTGCAAGGCAGCGCCCGCTACTACTATCCTCCTGCCAGTTCTAAACTTTGCAAGGAATGTCACTTCACCCGTCTCTTTGCATAGTCCAACACATGCACTGTTTTCTTAACCACAACTGGATGGATCCATAAAGAATTACTGGGGGAATAAATATCACTGGGTGACGTAAATATTGGAATGAAGTAAGCGAATCCAAGTGGAAGGCAAATTGATGCGTACTGAATCTCTTAAAGTCATCCAAATGTTATAATACATTTGAAGCAATAGCCTACCCGTGTGTTCAACTATTTCAGCACCATTTCGTGCTGCTTTTAGACAAGCGTGGAGAGTCATCTTGAAAAATCAATCAATGTCAGATTTGTATTTTTACTGAATCTCTGTTTGGATATAGGTTAGGCTACAATTAGGCTGTGGAAATGTTGAGTTGGCTCATTCATTGACACTGATCAGAACATTTTGTCAGCATGTTATGTAGCTTAACAAGTGGGTTGTTTTTCACTTCACTCACAGCCACTTAGTAGCCTAGGCCTACACCCGTCCAAAAGCCTGTACTTGTCTTAATCAAAGGGATTTTTTTCACTGATTCTCCATCTGTATATTTGGTTAATTCTCTGGCTGGGCAAACAAGTGGAGGTGGTAGCTAATCTATTCGTTTACTCATCTATCGCTGATCAGAAACATTTAGCATGCAATAATGTAGTCTTAACTTCTTTGGGAGCAGCGCACGAGGTGACGGTTTTGGAGAGCCTGGCGTGCCAAAAGTAAAATGCCTCCCATTCAGGCCCAGAAAATAGGATATGCACATATTTAGTACCATTGGATAGGAAACACCCTGAAGTTTCTAAAAGTGTTAACACCCGAGGAATTTCTGTCCTGGAAAAAGTGGTTTTGACACATTGCCTCGTTTGGAACCCCTCCCTTATGAAAATGCCCATATAAGGGCATGTGAATGCAGTACCTATTGCTTCCTCTGGATGTCAACAGTCTCGAGAAAGTGTTTTGATAATTTTTTTGCTGCTTTTAGATTGTAGAAGAAGACGAATAAGGAAGTGGCCACACAGATGTCAATAAAAGAAAATGCGCGTTCCCGGCTGGCGCGCTCTGTGGTTTTTTACTTTCTTATCGCCCAGTTTATATTCCGGTTGAAATATTATACTATATATACATAAAAGTGTTCCTAAGGATACATTTACAATTATGTTTGATTGTTTTGGACAAGTTTATAGGTATAAGTTGAACGAGTTCTCTTCACGTTTCAATGGACGAGTGGAGGCTGTATTTTTTCATTATAACGCGCCAACCAAACTGAGATTTATGGATATAATACATTACTTTTTCTAACAAAAGAACCATGGATTGTCTTCGTTGGACACTTGAGAAGCCGTCAGCATAAGTTCTTCAAAAGGTAATTGATTTGTTTTCGCTGTGAAATGTGTTTTCTGTGAACCGTGAAGGCTTATGAATTTATGGTAATGGGAAAAATATGTGGGGTGCTATCCTCAAACAATCAAATGTGGTGCTTTCGCCGTAAAGCCTTTTTGAAATCTGACAACACTGTGATATTGCCAAGAAGCAGAGCTTTTGATGACTATGAAACACTTGTATATTGATGAATGTTTAATAATTCAACTTTTGGATTTTGAATTTGGCGCCTTGCATTTCACCGGGTAGTGTCGGGAGTGGGGCGCTAGCGCACCACCGCTCCCTAAGAAGTTAACCTCTACGGGCTAGGGGGCAGTGTTCGGAAGTACGGAGAGTTTGACCTGCCCAAAGTAAACTGCCCAAAGTAAACTGCCTGTTACTCAGACCCAACATTAAAATAATGTCTGTGAGTATAACAGAACTGATATGGCAGGCGAAAACCCAAGGAAAATCCATCCGGAAAATGTTATTTTTTTATGTCACAGTTTTTCCATTGACTTGCTATTGTCTATAGAGGGAATTATCTCCCAGATTTCAGTTCCTATGGCTTCCACTAGATGTCAAGTCTTTAGACATTGTTTCAGGCTTGTTTTTTGAAAAAACGAACAAGAAATAGAAGTTCTTACAAGTGGCTGTGCACGCTCCTTGTTATTTTTCTTTCCTATTGAACAGACTATTCTCCGTCTGAAATAGTATCGTTTATTTAGATATATGACAACCTGAGGATTAATTAGAAACATTGACTTGTTTGGACGAACTTTACCAGTACTTTTTGGATTTCTTTGTCTGCATGTTGAATGACTGGATTACAGAACTCAATGGCGCCAACTAAACTGACTTTTTGGGATATAAAGAAGTCTTTATCGAACAAAACGACCATTCTTTGTGTTCCCGGGACCCTTATGATTGTAAACAGAGGAAGATCTTCAAAGGTAAGTGATTGATTGTATTATTATCTCGTAAAGGCAACTCCAAAAGCCAGCAGAGGTTGTGGAATACAAACATGACTCAAATGCTTTTTAAAATATTGATTGCTATTATTTTCTATCGGTATCATGATGAACATTTTCTCAATGTAAGACACTACGCCTGCTCCCTAACAAAGTGAATGTGAGGGTAGGAAACAGATGAAACGTGGATAAAGATTATTTTTTTTAAAGCATGGGCTTGTTTCAAAATATCACTTTTTTTATATGACAGCGGTTCCA
The DNA here is from genome assembly GCA_030435695.1 of Brachymystax lenok tsinlingensis. NCBI lineage: Eukaryota > Metazoa > Chordata > Actinopteri > Salmoniformes > Salmonidae > Brachymystax > Brachymystax lenok. The sequence continues at coordinate 13,312,598 of CM059797.1, read as the reverse complement.
AATGTTGCCATGACACAAAAGTTATGTGGGAAAAATATGATTTATATTTTATTCTGTTATAATAGGTTAAGAATATAATGAAATATAACATACATGTGTGTGTTGACTGTGATCAGGGTAGCCTAAGTGTGTCTTGTCTGTTTAACAAAATAACTATTGATTTCCTGTGCATGGCACAGCCATGTAGCCCATAGGCTGCACAGACCAGTAACATAATTAAACAAATGTACCATTCTATTCTTTTGAAAATATATATTTTAGTCTAATAATGTTTTTTAAGACCTGCCTAAAACACATTAATAAATGGATTTCTTTGTATAGGTGTATATGGATTTATTTGTAATGGATTTATTCAAATAGATGTCCACCCACATAAGCCCACTCCTAAACTTGCCGGCACAAACAAGGTACCTATAAAAAGGCTTGTCCCGGAAAGAATGTGGTCAAAATGGGACTGTATGAATTTGGCTCTAAAAAACATTGCCAGATTTTTTTTATTTTGGCAACATACTGTTAAGTCTGTCTGTCAAGGGTATGTTATCAGCTGCTTACACACTCTTTCGGCCACCATAAATGCCCATAACGTCAAGGAAAAGGGGCTTGGTGAATTTGTCTATGGGGGCAATTGGAGTTCTCTTTGCTTTTGATGTTTAACTGGCATTGTGCCTTAAGAAATTGAGCCTGGGAACAGCCCTTTGAGAACGACTGAGTGGAGGTGTTAGCCTGTTGTCGTAGTGACAGGCACTCTATCATCCTGAAGCTGACCCTCCTGACAGGGTGCGGCTCTGTGGAAAACTAGCATCATCAATTGGAACTGGCAATGCAAGACTAGCCTGTTAGACTATTACGATCCTAGATCTGAACTAGTACCCAGAGTGGCCCTCCTAGCTGTTGGTCCTTGGATGGTCTTCAAGTCCTGCTATCCAATACAGTGAACTGAACTACTAACTACCTGGCTGGGACAGAGCTAGTTGGAGATGCTGCTTCTGTGCTGTGACATTCATGGAATTTTGGAGGACAGTTATTTGTCAGTCAAATGACCACAGGTCGCCGTTAGAATAGTTTTTTTGACTGCAGGGAGGGGGACGTTGCCTAGGAAACCAAATACTTTATTGCTACAACACCTTGCTTCCGGAGCAAACGGACTCAACCGGCCGTCCTGTCGTCAGTCAGATGTTCGTTCCATTTTTTTCCCCCATACCGGTTATGACGGTTATTTTATTTTCATTATGGTCTTCATCCATAATTGTCGGATACACAATTATACTGCTTTAAGCACCAGCTTTTAGCCCATCTGTAAACTACTGCTTTTAGCCCATCTGTAAATAGCCCATCCAACTACCTCATCCCCATACTGTATTTATTTATTTATCTTGCTCCTTTGCACCCCAGTATCTCTATTTGCACATTCATCTTCTGCACATCTACCATTCCAGTGTCTAATTGCTATATTGTAATTACTTCGCCACCTTAGCCTATTTATTGCCTTACCTCCCTTATATTACCTCATTTGCACTCACTGTATATAGACTTTTAGTTATTTTTCTACTGTATGTTTTGTTTATTCCATGTGTAATTCTGTGTTGTTGTATGTGTCGAACTGCTGTGCTTTATCTTGGCCAGGTCGCAGTTGTAAATGAGAACTTGTTCTCAACTAGCCTACCTGGTTAAATAAAGGTGAAATTATTTTTTTATATTTAAATAAGACTATAATTGTGCCATCCCTATTCTGTGCCAAGTCATACAGTACTCTAGACATCTACAACAGGATATGGTTAGGCTATATTTCATATTAAATCATACAACATTTTGGCTAGATTGCTTAACTGCGGTGCACAGCAAGTTGATGGAGAGCAGCAGTTGAGGTGTAGGGAGTGAATGTGCAGTGATGGTGTAGTCGCCTCAACCAGACGCAGGCATCCCATGAGCCTCGTTGTTGACGGAGACGAGGCAACGACTACACCAGAGGTCAACCGGGTCAGAGTACATAACAACACGCATACAACCAACGGTGTATAAACCCTGGATTGCTGATGCTATGTGTATTTGGCAATGAGAAGCATTGAAGCCATGCATACAACATGTCTTAATAATTTAATTGTTCCCATTAAAACTCTAACTTCTAATTTAAACAGATCCAGTCCAATATCAAACAATCATTCTAGGATCAGTGGAAGAGAAGTGCAGGACTTACTGCTTTGACAAAGACACCCATGAGCTCAGGGAACTGGTGTGTGAGCATGGCCAGCATGGCAGTGAAGGAGCAAAGGCCCGCTGTGAAGAGGATGAAGAAGGGAAGCTCTTTCTTTGGGTACACAGACACCTCATGGAAGGCTGCAGAAGAGAAGGAGAGTGAAAGGTGGGGTGGGGGTAGAGAGGCACATAACATGAGTGGACAGCAGAATTGACCATTGCATTGAGTATACTGTATAGTAGTGACTTGTCCTACTTACTCGGCAGCAGTTCCCGATCTGCTGTTTCTGTGCACCCAGGGTAGGGGTAAAACAGGTGACCCTTCTCTAGAGGGTAGGGAATTATCCGAAAAGCTGCAGGAGAGAAATGCAGAAAAAAATGACTTGAATCAATTACTTTTAATGTGAGTACATAATCCTTTAAATAAATCAACCAGTTAATCAATTAACACACTAATTCAATCAATCAATCAATGTCCTACAACTAGTACGTACTGCCTTCCCAGGTGCAGTGCAGCAGGTTTAAGGCTCCCTCGGCCCTCTTCCAGTGCTGCAGGTGAAAGAAGGCGTAGGCCACCGCCTCGCTGTCCCCCCTCTTCAGGATGTGTTCTGGAGGCAGGATCAGACTCTTCATCTCTAATAAATACTAGACAGAGAGGGAGACAGGATCAGACTCTTCATCTCTAATAAATACTAGACAGAGAGGGAGACAGGATCAGACTCTTCATCTCTAATAAATACTAGACAGAGAGGGAGACAGGATCAGACTCTTCATCTCTAATAAATACTAGACAGAGAGGGAGACAGGATCAGACTCTTCATCTCTAATAAATACTAGACAGAGGGAGACGGGAAAGTAACACCATTATATAACATTATAGTCAAAGGCATTTACATCATAGTTATTTAGCAGACACTGTGTGTGTGTGTGTGTGTGTGGCGGCGTGGCTGTGGCGTTAATCCCCTCTGAACTGGTCCCCTGAGCTGTGGAGGCCGTGGGGGCTGTTGGCGTTGGGCCTGCTGGATTCCCAGGCTGCCTGCTTCACTGGACTATGAGTCTCAGTCTGACACTTTGGGAAGGTTACCATAAAGCTAATCCTGTCTAATCCCCCCCATGGTCACAGGCTCAGCCAACCAGCCAGCCCAGTGCAGAGCAGCAACGCTCGCCTGGGGCACACCCAGGGGAAGGAGAGGGAGACAAGCCCCAACCCTCTGCTCTGCTCTTCTCTCAGGGACAGTTAGGTGGTGGTAGCTAGCTGGCTACAGTGTAAATGTGGTGGTGATGGGTATGCTTGGATACGTGTTGAAACGTGTTCTGCATACACCACTCCTCACTGCTGTGTTTTATTTGACTGCCAAGTCGTGTGACTTTCATGTCCTCTCCAAAGTTGAGACTTTAACGTGGGTCAGCACTTACTGCAAAAGGGTGCTGGTCATTCTCTATACTGTTACGAGCAGCACCTTTACCCAGGTATCCCAGTGTTTAATAAGAGGGTAGAGGTGATGTTTACCAAAGCATTTGACTGGCAGCTGTCCTGCCTAGCATGTCCTGGCATAAGGGTGGGTAACACCCCTTCCCCCCCACCCATCCTCAGTCGCCTCTTTGATGAAGAGATTGCGTTTCATTGACGCTCCCTTTTATCTTGGAACACTGATGAACCGGAGTTTAACTTATAAGCCTCCCTCAGATTTTAATCTTCGGCATTTAGCACAATGGAACACGTCGACAATAATGACATAATCTAGCCATCGTCTCATTGGCTCACGGTGCTGGTGAGGATACAGATGACCTCTGATGCCGTCTACCATGTTAGGTCACCGTCAGCCATCTGTGGATGGTACTGGACAGACGCCGAGTAGGAGAATGATATTGACCATAGACACTGATCTTAGGTCAGTTTTGAATGGTTCCATCCAATGATTAGGGTTTGGTGAAGGGAAGCTGATCCTAGATCTGTGCTAAGGCTTCTTCCTACTAGTCAGTCAATAACTACTACTCTCGGTCTCAGGTGTTGTGTCACACCTGCTACTATCTATGTCAAGCCTCCATCCCCCTGAATCCTGAATAAGGCTGAGGAGGCCATTGCCACAACATAGGCTACCAGGCACAAAGCAGCACACTCCAAAGGCGTGAGGAATTGTTACCACAGGAGCGTGCTAAATTTAAAACACATTCAGGTGTCCTTCACACATGACCAGCAGGCTGCCGTACCTTGGGGTAGGGGGTAGAGAGCGCATGAGAGAGAGGGGAAAATAAAGGGGGGAGAGACTAATTGGGACAGGCAGGCTAAAGAGTAGAGAGGAGGACAGGTGGAGCAAGCGTGGCGGTTGAGCACTGAAACAGCTGGGTGTGTGGAGAATTTAGTGCTGTCTGCTCATGTGATGTAGCGTGATGTCCATATATAATCCCTTCAGGCATGCTGCCATGCTGGCCCTAACACTCCCCACACCTGAACCAGAATGCCAATAAATCTTGCCTTCATTACACTGCCCTTCACAGGCTGGCTGGTGAGGGCTGGCTAGGGGGCTGGCAGGCTGGCTAGCTGGGGGGCTGGCTGGGGGCTAGCTGGCTGCTGAGGGGTCACGTTGCCAAGGCCAATAAAGGAATTGGGGGGGGTTCTCGCTCGTTGATTGAAGCGGAGAATGTGGGGAAGCTGCTGGGAATGGAAGCCCACCCACAACAGAGCCAGAGCAGCTCGCTCCAGTCCAGTGAACCACTGGTATCTGTGTGTGAACACTGGCTGCTGGGCAGAAAACAGCCCACACCAGGCATGCCTCGGGCTCTACGGCTACAGGTGCACTCACTGGCCATTTAGACAGACATAGACAGCGCACCTCTGTGAAAGAGATACAGAAGATCTCAATGGGACTCAACTTGATAAATAAAGACAGGTCTGACACAAGTAAATGGAAATAATCCCACTAACTGCAAAATTTCAGTCAACAAGAGCCAAAAGCTTTCACTATATGAACATTAGTGGAGTCAATGAGGTGAGTTGACTTGACACGGTGAGGCCACAGAACGTGTTTCACTCCCGAGAACACTCCGACCGACAACTCTTTGCAGGTCATCACATCAACAGCGCTGCATGTCACCGGCCATTTTGACAGCACAGCTGAGTTCCTCCTCCTCGGGGTGTCTCAGACTCAGAGTTCAGCCGGTCTGTCTGCCTGTCTATTATGAGACGTGAAGCCCATGTGAAAGACTGAGGGAGAAGCTCTGCTTCAATGGGACAGAGATTGACAGATAGGAGAGATTAGTCTCTCCTAGCTCAACGGTCTAGGGTATCACCAGTTGAAAGCAGAGGTACTGTAGATGTGAACTATCTCTGGGATCACTACTTTATAGTCTGACCCGCCCTGTGTGTATGTCAACGCCGTAACGGGGGGGCAGCAGTGCCCCTGGGGGCGGGTGACACTCAGGATGTGGGCCCTGTCATCAAAGCCTGGATCAAAGAGATGAGTTTCCCCCTCTCTGCCTGTGACTACCACACACACACACGGGGAGCGCACAGGATGCAACACACACACAGACTACATTCTGCTGTAGGGGGAACTGCGACCTGTGTGTGTGTGCATATGAGTGAGTGTGAGAGAGAGAGTGTGTGTGTTTTAGTATGGGACATCCAAGCCTAATCCCTGTGGGAAGAGATGTGCAGGAATTGTTTCTGTCTGTCTACTGCAGGGAGATGCATCAGAGAGCCAGGGGCCCCTTGTTGTCGCCCAGAGCCCAGACAGATGCATGATCAGGGAGGGTGCACTTCCTGTTCAGAAGGTAGAAAACATTTTGAAACTGGGGATGTACTACCTGACCTGTACTACCTGACAGATTTGTATTTTCCATTGCAAAAGATTTTTCTACAATGTGTCGTACTGAACAAGACCTCGATCTCACTATGAACTCTTTATAGTCCACTGATATATATTTATTTATTTTATTTCACCTTTATTTAACCAGGTAGGCTAGTTGAGAACAAGTTCTCATTTGCAACTGCGACCTGGCCAAGATAAAGCATAGCAATTAGACACATACAACAACACAGAGTTACACATGGGGTAAACAAACATACAGTCAATAATACAGTAGAAACAAATTAAACAAAAAGTCTATATACAGTGAGTGCAAATGGGGTAAGATAAGGGAGTTAAGGCAATAAATAGGCCATGGTGGCGAAGTAACTACAATATAGCAATTAGACACTGGAATGATAGATGTGCAGAAGATGAATGTGCAAGTAGAGATACTGGGGTGCAAAGGAGAAAGATAAATAAAATACAGTATGGGGATGAGGTAGCTAGATGGGCTGTTTACATATGGGCTATGTACAGGTGCAGTGATCTGTGAGGTGCTTAAAGCTAGTGAGGGAGATATGAGTCTCCAGCTTCAGTGATTTTTGAAGTTCGTTCCAGTCATTGGCAGCAGAGAACTGGAAGGAAAGGCGACCAAATGAGGAATTGGCTTTGGGGGTGACCAGTGAAATATACCTGCTGGAGCGCGTGCTACGAGTGGGTGCTGCTATGGTGACCAGTGAGCGGAGATAAGGCGGGCTTTACCTAGCAGAGACTTGTAAATTACCTGTAGCCAGTGGGTTTGGTGACGAGAATGAAGCGAGGGCCAACCAACGAGAGCGTACAGGTCGCAGTGGTCGGTAGTGTGTGGGGCTTTGGTGACAAAACGGATGGCACTGTGATAGACTGCATCCAATTTGTTGAGTACAGTGTTGGAAGCTATTTTATAGATGACATCGCCGAAGTCGAGGATCGGTAGGATGGTCAGTTTTACGAGGGTATGTTTGGCAGCATGAGTGAAGGATGATTTGTTGCGATATAGGAAGCCGATTCTAAATTTAATTTTGGATTGGAGATGCTTAATGTGAGTCTGGAAGGAGAGTTTACAGTCTAACCAGACACCATAGGTATTTGTAGTTTTCCACGTATTCTAAGTCAGAGCCATCCAGAGTAGTGATGCTGGACGGGCGGGCAGGTGCGGGCAGTGATCGATTGAATAGCATGTATTTAGTTTTACTTGCATTTAAGAGCAGTTGGAGGCCACAGAAGGAGAGTTGTATGGAATTGAAGCTCGTCTGGAGGTTAGTTAACAGTGTCCAAAGAGGGGCCAGAAGTATACAGAATGGTGTCGTCTGCGTAGAGGTGGATCAGAGAATCACCAGCAGCAAGAGCGACATCATTGATGTATACAGAGAAAAGAGTCGGCCCGAGAAATGAACCCTGTGGCACCCTTATAGAGACTGCCAGAGGTCCGGACAACAGGCCCTCCCATTTGACACACTGAACTCTATCAGAGAAGTAGTTGGTAAACCAGGCGAGGCAATCATTTGAGAAACCAAGGCTGTCGAGACTGCCAATAAGGATGTGGTGATTGACAGAATCAAAAGCCTTGGCCAGGTCGATGAATACGGCTGCACAGTAATGTCTCTTATCGATGGCGGTTATGAAATCGTTTAGGACCTTGAGCGTGGCTGAGGTGCACCCATGACCAGCTCTGAAACCAGATTGCATAGCGGAGAATGTACAGTGGGATTCTAAATGGTCGGTAATCTGTTTGTTAGATTAGATAAATAGATAGCCATGACAACGGAATAATAACTAGACTAATAGTCTCTCCTTTAGTAAAATCCACCAAGTGTATGGTACCATGTTCTTCTGTGCTGCAGAGAGAGTAGAAGTGGCTCACAGGTCCAGTCCTGACTACAGCAGCTACGTTTACTATGCAGTGCAATACTGACACATGCTGGCTAACATAGGTCATTACAGGTAATACAGTGGAGCACAGTTCGGTCACTTCAAGTTGAGAAGTTGATGATGCCCTCTCTGCAGCTATCACTCAAGAGGAGTATGGCGTACAGAGACAACTAAATAGCCATCACCTGTGTGTGTAAAATATGAGACTTTGCTCAAATAAAGCAAACTGTATATACAGACAATGTCGTATATCAGTCGTGTTAACCCCACCATTGGTTCAGGCCAGAAGTTAGTTTGAGTAGGATACGGTAAGATGATCCTAGATCTGTACATTTCTCCCCACTAATGGTTAAGGTTAGGATTTGGATTGGGTAAACTGATACTAGATCTGTGACTGAGGGTCTGGACTGACCTTTGGCACATGTGGGTTAAACTCTACGGCTCTGTGTATAGCCTCCACAGCGTTCATCTCTGCAGTGCTCAGGCCCCGCCGGGATGCTGCCTCAGGAGAAAACCTGGGAGATAGAGAGGGACAGAGAAAGAGAAGACACATCCATGGTAAGACACAGGAGTCAGGACAGCTTTAAGTAGGAGATATCATGCACTTCAGTCACAAATATGGGGTTTGATGATGTCCCACAAACAAGTCTTGAAGATTAGTCTGACCTATAAAGACAGATGCATCCATGTCAAGTATAGATCATACTGTTTGTTTATATCTTAAAAATGGTACATTAAATCACATTTCTGTCTTTCCACAGGGACATACTTCTCTGATACAGCCCGTGCTTTCAGCAGTGCAGACGTGTAGCATATAGTAGCTGACTTTGGCAAGCTGATATCTACAACGAGAACACATGACGGTTATTTCACTTTAAGCTCAAACTAGGAGTCTGGAAATCATGAGTATCAAAATCAAATTTGTCACATGAGCCAAATACAGCAGGTTTAAACCTTACCGTAAAATGCTTACTTACAAGCCCCTAACCAACAATGCAGTTAAGAAAATAGAGTTAAGGAAATATTTACAACATAAATTACATTTAAAAAAAATTATAATAACGAGGCTATATTCAGGGGGTACCGGTACCGAGTCAATGTGCGAGGGTACAGGTTAGTTGAGGTAATTTGTACATGTAGGTAGGGGTAAAGTGACAAAGGACTGGTTTAAAGTTGTTGTAGTTAGTTGGCTTGAATCCTGTTTTGCTGATGTGGTCCTGCGTGGCTCAGTTGGTAGCCTGATGCTTTCAACGCCACGATCATGGCTTTGATTCCCACTGCTGGCCACAGACTCACTACTGTCGCCTTGGATAAAAGCATCTGCTACATGGTATATATCTTACCATCGTATTTGGCGAGGACTGCTTGTACATCAGCGTAGGCCTGCAGCTCCAGTAGTGCCTCCAGGAGGTTTTCATGTATATTCAACATTCCCAACAGTGGGAATTCTTTCATTAACTGGGAGAATTAAGGAACAGTGAGTGAATAAAGGAATCATCAAAATGGCAGGACTAACCAGTATTAAAGGAGCATAGAAGAGGAATAAAGACAGGACTACACAAATCAGGGCTACGTTCAGTAGTCAAACGTTCATGAACGGTGCAGATGGAAATTCTTCTAATAGAGCCGACGTGATTCCTTGTCATTCTACATGTCAGAGACATGTTTGTTCTACATAGCATATTTCTATCCAAAGGTTCCAAAACGGTGTGTCCTGCTGAGTGCGCCCCAGGGCCTCCATGTCCACAATACTTCTGGTTGTTCTTCTATTCTCTAAACAGCGACTGGTTCAGACTTGGGACAACAAGTGTGTGAACACTCCCTCTAGCCAATCAATGACATCAGCTACTAGGGAGCAAAGAAAAGCAGCCATAATGCAGAATTCAAGGCCCTGATTTGAACACCCCTGAATAAGGAAATGGCAACACTCACATCTCTCATCATTTTCACTGCCTCCTTGATGCGTCCCAGCTTGCGTGCACACATGGCCAGTCTGCGTTTGATGTACACCAGCAAGTTGATGTCTTTGCCAGCTATGGAAGAGAGGAAAATGATTCCATTTAATTATAACAATCGCATCCCTGACTAATGCTTTTAAACAAAGGGTTAGAGGCCTGAGGCTTGTGACGGGGTCCTATACTCTCTGTTCTCTCTTACCACTCCGCAGGGCTTGTTTAAACAGCCTCTCAGCCTCTGTGATGGTGGTGGCTTCCTCCTCTGCCAGTAGCACATAGGCAGCAGCACACCTAAACACCACAGGGAAGACATTTGCTATGCAATCTACTTCATAAGAATATACATACTTGTTTAACTGAATGAGAAAATGTATTTGGGATTTTCCTGAATGAGCATGCAGTCTAACAGAAACTGAAACTGTTATGGTGGAACTCACTCGTGGTTCATCTCTATGGCCTGGTAAGCTGCTCTGATCCGGGCTTGGGGATTCCTCTCCCTCCAGGCCTTCTGCATCACTGTAACAGGCCAGAACCAGACAACAAATACTGTACTGAATGCATTACAGAGAGATGGATCCAGAAAAATATCAACAGAGTAGGGGTGAGGCCAATGAGGACCAAAGCAGTCTTTCAAAAGGAATTAAAGTGTTCTGTTCCTTCCCAGACATTTACACTTTGGCTAACACTTTTCAATGATATTCCGATTAAAAAGTTTGGATTCTAACCAGTATCTTCAGCCTTGATTTGCTGAGTGTCACCAGTGAAGAAAGTCTGGTGGTCTTGAGCAGACAAGTTCATATCGTAGTACGTCAAAGGCTCCTTTCCAGTCACCCAGGTGTACCTTTAGATGGGTACAGTACAACATGAAGACAGTGTTAGGCTGAAGTACAACATGAAGACAGTGTTATGCTGAAGTACAACATAAAGACAGTGTTATGCTGAAGTACAACATAAAGACAGTGTTATGCTGAAGTACAACATAAAGACAGTGTTATGCTGAAGTACAACATAAAGACAGTGTTATGCTGAAGTACAACATAAAGACAGTGTTAGGCTGAAGTACAACATAAAGACAGTGTTAGGCTGAAGTACAACGTAAAGACAGCGTTAGGCTGAAGTACAACGTAAAGACAGCGTTAGGCTGAAGTACAACGTAAAGACAGCGTTAGGCTGAAGTACAACGTAAAGACAGCGTTAGGCTGAAGTACAACGTAAAGACAGCGTTAGGCTGAAGTACAACGTAAAGACAGCGTTAGGCTGAAGTACAACGTAAAGACAGCGTTAGGCTGAAGTACAACGTAAAGACAGCGTTAGGCTGAAGTACAACATGAAGAAAGCGTTAGGCTGAAGTACAACATGAAGAAAGCGTTAGGCTGAAGTACAACATGAAGAAAGTGTTAGGCTGAAGTACAACATGAAGAAAGTGTTAGGCTGAAGTATCTCATCCTACCTGCTGTATTCTGCTCCTCTGAATAGATTTAATGGATTCCTCCAAACTTTACACTCTGCAAAAGACAGTGTCATTGTATCATACTTTGTTACATTGATGGCCTTGCAAACCTGAATCACATATTCAACCCACGGTCATTTGAGGAAACATTTTAGTTGGTGAAATGTTTACCTGAGACACTGGGTCTGGGCTCAGCCTCTCCATTGACTGAGGAGAACAAGCCAGTGGTTGAGCTGCTCTCCACCCCACCTAGGAGGGGTCGCAGATGGCTAACAGACACCTGCTCGATGAATGAGGTTCCATACTTACGGAAGTACCACCACTCAAATATCTGGGGGCAGGGGATTGGGACAGTCATACAGAGAGCAATGTACAAGTACACAAATCATCATGGCTATCATTTATTTGATTATCATATCATTATTGTGCACTGTACAATGAATATATGCTACCATTGGTGTTGGTATTTGAAATCCAAATTTCCAAATGTAGTGTCTACAATCAAACTAGAAATACAACTCACCAAGATTAGGCCAGAGATGAGAGAGGATGTTCCAGTGAGAGCCACATAGAATTTAGGGGTCAGAGTATTCAAGAACACAGATGCTGAAACAACAATGAACGCTGTTAGATCAAACGCATCACACACACAAATGAATGACACTTGCCTAACAGGGATTCAGACTGTCAACTCTGAAGGTAGCAAGTATCTTGCTGATCAGAGCCTATCACACTGACAGATGCTGACTGAGTCAGTGTGTACTGTAGCTAGTTACAGTAGTGATGTTGAAGTACCATGACCATATAGCTAGATGAAGTTATAGCCACCGATATAGCTAATGTTATGTAACAAGCTAATTTACAAAATTCAGGCTAGCTATGTATCTAGCAAATAGACACAATGACTAATAAACTTATGCGGGGCGGTAGGTTGCCTAGTGGTTAGAGCGTTGGGCCAGTGACCGAAAGGTTGCTAGATCGAATCCCCGAGCTGACAAGGTACAATTCTGTCGTTTTGCCCCTGAACAAGGCAGTTAACCCACTGTTCCTATGCTGTCATTGTCAATAAGAATTTGTTCTTAACTGACTTGTCTAGTTAAATAAAGGTTTAAAAAAAATGCAATTCTAGCTAGCGTTATGCATTGTTTGAATGATGTTATCTAACGTTAGCTAGCTGGCTAGTTGTTATGCACAAGCGTAACAGTAACAGCTAGCTAACGTAGATAGCTAGTAGCCGCTAATATTTCTAGCTACCATTCAAGAAATAAACCAACCTGGGATATGTTTTTCTGCAATGTGTTGTCATACAGTTAGCCCACTTGCTGTCGAACTTTCAGTTCCTCCACTGTCTCTCGATTTCTATTTGCTAGTTAACTCGCTAACGTTAGAAGGCTGACTAGCCCACTATTAGAACGCTAGCGTTAGCTAACTCACCTGAGGTAAGAGTGTCCTGCAGTTTCAAGGGGCTTCGCAGAACATAGATCATAGTTAAAACCATAGCAAACCAAACGGCACATATGTATGTCCATGACCAGGACAACCATGATTTTAATTTATCTGTAAATCCAAGAGATTGAGGATTACTGCTGGTCGCGTCCCCCATGTTTTTGAACGGGTGGCGGTGCTGTAAACAGAGGAATCATGTGCCGCTGGCACCGTCCAGATCCGCCTCGTCGCCGTCCGCTGCAGTCGCGGATCACAAGACGCTTGTCTCATCAGCCAACATGGCCGATTTCGAAGAACAGCTCACCGAGGAAGAGAAGGTATAGTCTTGAGAAGCTTTGCTCATTGTTTTACGACGTTTAGTAAATTATGTTGTTTGTGTCCTTACTCAATTATTTTGGCCGCAATTTTTTTTGCTAAGCTACAACTAGCTCGCTAAGCTAACACTAAACTCTAGCTACAGTTAGCGAACAAACTGACACGGGGAGTACATTGTATCACCTAGTTAGATACAGTAACGTTAGCTAGATACAACTCCATACCATACACAATAAGCAATTTGCGTACACATGAGAAGCAGTTTGCTTACTGCTTAACTAACTAGCTAAAATGTTTGTAAATGTTAGCCATGTTCCTTAGCCAAATATTAGCTAGCACAGTATGTGCCTTAGCATTGTCAAGTCTGACTTTAGCTGGGCTTTGCCACATTTGGGCTTTTGCACGGTGGCTAGCTAACATTACAATGGCAATTGTCCCACCGAGTCAAGTAGATACTATCTAGCAATGCATGACCATACAATTGTTGGGTTATTTGCAAATGGTTTTAGTCTAAAAACACATTATTAACTAACGTTAGTTAGCTAACTAGAAAAGACACTACTTCCTGTATTGACTGCAACAGCCTCCACACCCTGCTAGACACAACTCTGAGATATTAGGAATCATTTATAATCCAATTTTCTGTTTTGGGATGGCCCCTGGCCTGTTGACTGTAACGCATTACAACACAAACTTTCGATTGACCAATTATTTGGTATAGGAATCATTGAAGTCGTGATTTAATGAAAAAGTCCTCAAAAACATACAACCCCATTCATAAGACTTTTGAAGGTCACACAAGATAAAAGTGATTGTGGGCATTTTCAACCAATTGAGATTGAATCACCAAAAACTCAACAACCTTAATATGAGAGCTTGGGTTTGACCATTGTTGCTGTCAGCAGCATGCAGATAGATCCATGTTTGAGGCTGCCTACTGGTGTCTAGCATTCCTGCCGCTTCAGTGGCAGGCCAACAGCAGGGATGAGGTCAGATACATGTACAGACCAGTAGAATGAGCATAGGTATTTTGTAAATACAATACTTAGCATGGGAAGGAACAGTGTTTGGGAGCATCTAACTGTATGGCAACAGCACATACACACACCAGAAGTTCCAGAACCTATTGGTAGTGTTTTCAATGTCCTAGTGAAGTGTTGCAAAAAAATACTTTTATTTTTACAGTTGAATTAAGCTGTGTAACACACACAACCTTTGGGTATGTTTCTGGACATGAAGCCATACATTAGGGCCTAAAATACTGCCGTTCTGCATACTGATTTCAGTGCAACTCTAGACTTTCAGGGAAGCCCTAATGAAGATTGCCTAGCCCCCTCCCCCCCTGTTTCACTGTTTTTGGTTCTGATCTGACACCACATGCTTACACATGCATTACAGCTGCTAAGAAAAGCTCTTGCCGTCTAAGGAGTGGCGTGGACAGCGCAGAGGTAGGCAAGTCAGGAAGCCAAGTTAGTCACCGCTCTTTGCTTCACCCTAGTGGCCAGTGTAATAATGACTTGGCTGCATAATTACACTGTCTCTGGGTCTCGTATCAGTGGTAGAAATATTCATATGCTGCATATGCAATATATTTTCAAGTTGAATTAGTCATATGTACAGGATACGCATGGTATGCACCATCCAATGAAATGCTTATTTGCAGGTCTCTTCTCAACAATGCAACATATATAAGAATATGAACATAAAGCAAATGGCTCCGTAGAATAGAATAAACATTTTGATCATATAGTACCAAAAATGTTCCGTTGGCACTCAGCTGTAAAAGCTGTCTGGCTAAAAAGTGGATAATAGCCTATTTACCTCGTATTTTCTTTCCATCAGGTGCGCATTGCGGGCAAATTTTGTCGTCCATGCTCCACCTGGAGAATTCAATGAAGTCTTCAACGGTGAGTGTGCTTAGAAATCGTATTCTTTGTACTGCTTGTTTATTTACCAATACACTTGATTTGTTATATAGTCTGCCAACGCCTAACAATCTCTTGATAAGGCAATCTCTTGGTTTCAGATGTGCGGCTACTGCTCAACAATGACAATCTTCTCAGGGAGGGTGCAGCACAGTTAGTAGTATTTTGGGGATTTATTTACTATATTCTGTTCATGTATTGGTGCAAATGTGTTGCTGTATTTAGTTTTTTTCTCCATTGGAAAACAGTGCCTTTGCCCAGTACAACATGGATCAGTTCACGCTTGCCAAACTTGAAGGGTTTGATGATCAGGTAAGATGCTCAGTCATTTGAGCTGTGACTCCTTCCCAGCTGTTTTGAGTCTTGTTGGTCTCATACTGTGATATATACACTGAGTGTACAAAACATTAAGGACACCTTCCTAATATTGAGTTGCACCATCCCCTCAGAACAGCCTCAATTCGCCGGGGCATGGACTCTACAAGGTGTCAAGCGTTCCACAGGGATGCTGGCCCATGTTGACTTCAGTGCTTCCCACAGTTGTGTCAAGTTGTCTGGATGTCCTTTGGGTGGTGGACTATTCTTGATACACACAGGAAACTGTTGCATGTGAAAAACCCAGCAGCGTTGCAGTTCTTGACACAAACCGGTGCGCCTGGCACCTACTACCATACCCTGTTCAAAGGCACATACATATTTTGTCTTGCCCATTCCCCAGCTGAATGGTACACATACACAATCCATGTCTGTCTCAAGGCTTAAAAATCCTCCTTTAACCTGTCTCCTCCCCTTCACCTACAATGATTGAAGTGGATTTAACAAGTGACATCAGTAAGGGATCATAGCTTTCACCTGGATTCACCTGGTCAGTCTTTTTCATGGAAAGAGCAGGGGTCCTTCATGTTTTTTACAGTCGGTGTAGATTGAACGCATCATTAAAATACAGGTTTTTTTCTGGATCAAAAGGGGGCTTAGGTGGTGGGTGTGGCAGGGGGCGTGGCAATGGTTGTTGTTGCAAGAATTTGGAATTTTAATGCCCCCCACATCTTGGTGATAAAGCATAAGCCTGCAATTGTCTGATTTTCTACATGGAGCCAAGATACATCTTTGCAGTTTTAAAGCACATTTCCAGGGATTCTACATATTCTGCAATGGAACTGAGATAGAATTTCGCAATTTTAAAGTTAATTTCCTGTGCATTTTGCCATGGCTAATGCTGTGTTCCTTTGCTCTGACATAATAGGTTGTTTTAGTTCTCAAATATTATATTATAATAAAAAATATAGGTCCATTATCTTTTCTACATTATATCTGGTTTTAGTCATTTAATTCACACTGAAAGTGTTTACACTGAAAGTTTTTTTTCCATCCAGAAGTGTGTGTATATATAAAAAAAAAAAATCTAATTTTAAAATATATATATATATATATATACATTTTTTTTTTTACAGTTTGGACTTAGGTGTCCCACAAAAACGCTTAGGTGGCCCGCCCAATAGTTTTTTTTACGGCAGAAAAATCCCTGTAAGATCAATGCAGCAACTGAGGACCTCTATCTGTGTCCCTGTGATCCATTTCCCCTCCAGGTGCTGATCACAGAGCATGGAGATCTGGGCAATGGCCGTTTCTTTGACCCCCGCAACAAGCGGTCATTCAAGTTCGACCACCTGAGGAAGGAGGCCAGTGACCCCCAGCCCCATGAGGGAGAGGCAGCTCTCAGACCCTGGAGAGACGCGTGTGACAGCGCCCTGAAGGCCTATGTCAAGGAGCACTACCCTAGCGGTGTCTGCACTGTACGTCCCGTCTTTCACGTGCATGATACAATAACATTATCTTTAAGATGAGCATGATAAACAATGACAGGACCTTGTTTTATTTATCACAGGTTTATGGGAAAACTATTGACGGCCAGCAAACCATAATTGCTTGCATTGAAGGTCATCAATTTCAACCAAAGAACTTCTGGTAAGTGTAGTCTCATGGACACCAATCATTTATTTATTTAACCTTTATTTTATCAGGGAATGAGTATACTAAAATGTGCATTTTGAAGCATTCGACTGTATGTCCATTGTTTGTATTAAACATTTAATTCTGTCTATAATAGTGCCTTAGACATAACGCAAATGCACTATACATTTGGTAAAGGACTAATCATTTGATTTCTGTTCTTAGGAATGGTCGTTGTAGGTCTGAATGGAAGTTCAGCATCTCCCAATCTACAGCTCAAGTCGTTGGAGTCCTCAAAATACAGGTAGGCTAGTAGTGTCCATCGCCAAGGGTTGTCCACCATTTTGTCCGGCTGTCTAAAAGCCTGATCAAAGACAACTGGTTGGGCACAGGTAGCCTGCAGAATGTGAGCTTGCGATATTAGGATGGTTCGTACGAGGCTAGGGCACATGACCATGCAAGTTAACTTGATGAACTGAAATTGGATATTGTTTTGTCATATTGTATATAGTTTCCCTCACCCGCCATCTTGTGGTTGCAGGTACATTACTATGAGGATGGAAATGTGCAGCTGGTCAGCCACAAGGAAGTACAGGAATCCCTCACTGTAAATGTGAGTACCTCTTTCAGTGGGATATTTTAGACCTGAACATAAGCAATCAAAGGAACAAGGGTGTAAAACCTTTTCCTGGTTTTACAGAAATCCTAGTTGTAGAATTCCGGATGTCCTGCTTATTCCCTACTGATTCCGGGAATCCTCCAAAATGTATTGAAAGTTCCAGGAATTTTGCAACCCTAGTGCTGTTCATTGGTGCATGAGAAGAAGGATTAAGTAAATTAACAAGTGAAATGTCCTTTATGATAAAGAGAGATGGTCTTCAATCCGTCAAGTTTACAGGCAATTCAATTGTCAAAGGCACTCATTCTGATATTTGCTTTATTAGTCCTTTCTTTGGTGTGAAAACTCTTCCTCAGAGGTGTGACACTCGGTTATATTGTCTTGTTTTGGCAGAGTGAGACTCAGACTGCAAAGGAGTTTGTGAAAATCATTGAGGATGCAGAAAATGAATACCAGGTATGCAACATGTTTCCTCACAGTAATATTGGCATAATTGGAATAAATCAGTTAAATGTATTTTTCTTTCCTCAATGAGGGGGGCAAGTGTCTAAACATTTGTTTTCCTTGTTTCCAGACTGCCATCAGTGAGAACTACCAGACCATGTCTGACACCACATTCAAAGCCTTGCGCCGGCAGCTTCCTGTCACCCGTACCAAGATTGACTGGAACAAGATCCTCAGCTACAAGATTGGCAAGGAGATGCAGAATGCTTAGAGGACAGTGTGTCGGTCATTGTTACTGTGTTACTGCAAAGACAGAGGGTAGGGGAAATCAGAAGGCGTCACAAAGGGGAATAAAAATGATACTCTATTCTGTCTTTGTTAAAGAATGCCACGGTTTGATTTGGTGTGTGGAGTTGGTATGCTTTCTTCGGCGTTAGGAGGGATGGCTTTTTAAGAGGACATTTTGGGTTGTTTAGCTCTGGCTCATTTGCTCATTTTTCATTTGAACAAAATGCCTTTAGTGACACTGTGAAAGTTTGGATTACATGGGCCAACCTCGCTCTCCCACACCGATGCTTCAAAAATCAGAGTCATATCCTCATTCCCCTCATTTGGTTGACTTTGTGTCTGGGGGCCACAAGTAGTAATCAGTTTAAGCCCATTTCGTAACCCACTATGGCCGGGATTAAAACAAAATGCAGATAAATGACCCGGTGCGTTGTGGTTAATCTTTAAAGGCGATTTCTGACTGAGCTGCCATCCACTGCAAGATGTCTGGGAAATTGCCTTTAAAAAGCCTATCGCTGTGTGCAGGTTGTTGGATTGATTCATGATCTATATTTTATATAGGTTGTGGCCAATCTATCTGTAACCCAAGGTTTCCTCCAAGTGAGGTGTATACTCCTTAATGACTAAATTTAGCACACCCCCTTAAAAAAGAAGTCCCAAGTACCAGCTCTGTCCCCTGCAAGCTTTCCCGTCAGGCCTAAACAAGCAGATTACCATCAGTATCCACTATCAGTGATTAGACCAACTTTAATATATAAAATACCTATATTCCTCCTTACCTCCCACATGCCTTCCTTTAGCTTTTTGCTATATTTTTTTATACAAAATGTAAGAACATGTATAATTCAAAGGAATAAAGAAATTGCACCAAATACTATGTTGTAACTATTGTGATCATTAACCGTTAACCATAAATATTGTTTTACTTACCAGAATGTAGAAATATGCTGATTGGGAAATAATCTGATGTGGTGCCAAATGTGTATTTGTGTGTAAATCCTGGCTAGCACAGAAAAAAGTAAAAGGAACATTTGAATAAAGAAACAGATTATTGTATATCACTTTAATGGAGCACACCTTAAAATGCGTCTCTTGACGTTTTGCGTCATATTTCATCTGCATTGTCTACATTTTGTGTTGAATGTGTAAAACCGTGTTGATGGACAAAAACATTCTCTGCTTTCAGTCCCTTTCTCTGAACGCTTCGATATGACCTTCATTATACCCGCATGATAAATCTTCACATGCTGTTGTGCTGCTTTAGTGAAAACATTTACCGCCCATTTTAGAAGAAAAAAAGTACAATTTGAGGATTTCAACATGAAATACAACTAAATAACACAATTCACAGGACAAGGGGTGACAGACAACACAATCAGTTGTCTTAGAATACTAAGCACAGAACCTAGAACTTCATGTTTTAGATCAGACAAGTGATGTCAGAGATGCTGATTGTTTGCATTGTGTCACACCCTGATCAGTTTCACCTGTCCTCGTTATTGTCTCCACCCCCTCCAGGTGTCGCTTGTTTTCCCCAGTGTATTTATCCCTGTGTTTCCTGTCTCTCTGTGCCAGTTTGTCTTGTATGTTTCCAAGTCAACCAGCGGGTTTCCCATTCGTATGCTTTTTGCATTCTCCTTTTTCTAGTCCTCCTGGTTTTGACCCTTGCCCGTTTCTGGACTTTGTACCTGCCTGCCTGCCTGACTGTTCTGCCTGTCTTGACCAAGAGCTTGTCTGCCACTATGTACCTCCTGGACTCTGATCTGGTTTTGACCTTTTTGCCTGTTCACAACTATTCTCTTGCCTACCCCTTTGGATTAATAAACATTGTAAGACCCCAACCATCTGCCTCCTGTGTCTGCATTTGGGTCTCGCCTTGTGCCTTGATATTTGCATTTTCTACACACAGTTCCACTGCTGCAGTTGAAGGGATTATCATTACATTCATGTGAACATAAACACTCTGTGATGAGCATATTTATTTGACATAAAGGTTAGTCATTCAGCAGATGCTCTTATCCAGAGAGATGTACAATTAGTGTGCTAATTTTAAGATAGCGAGGTGGGACAACCACACATCTCAGTCATATTAAGTACATTTTTCCACCAAAGCTAGTAGGGGGGAAGAGTCAAGTGCAAGTATTAGATCACGGAAAGCAAATTTTTTTTTTGGGGGTAGCTGTTGGATTATTTAAGATGAAGAGGTGGGGGTTTTTGGAAGATGGTCAGGGACTCTGCTGTCCTAGCTTCAGGGGGAAGCTGGTTCCACTATTGGGGTGCCAGGACAGAGGAGAGCTTTGACTGGGCTGAGCAGGAACTGTACGAAGTGTTGAATCAGTTTATATATCAACTCATACATCTTGTGCCATGGAATCAGTGTATTTATTTTTTTCCCAGCTATTTTGCAATCTGTATAGCACAGCGGTCCACATCCTGGTCCTCAAATGGAACTGGTATACTGTCCTATTTCTGCGATTATTGTACCTCTGCCAGTTTTGATTATTTGTATTGGGCAGACAGACCAATTCCCTACCTTCTCCCGCTGCATCCTCCATTTTGGGGGTATTGCTGTAATCAATTGGTTGTAATTGAGTCTGTGTTACGTTCCCCAGCAAGAAAACCAAAAATGCCACTCACTATAATGGCACCGGAGGGGATGGCTGCCATTTTATGTGCTCCTAAACAACCGTGCTATTTTTTTATTTTTTTGCATTGTTTGTAACTTTTGTACATAATGTTGCTGCTACTGTCTCTTATGACCAAAAAGAGCAGCTGGACATAGAAATCTTCTTTAATGAGTCGGATGAGAGGGATTTACTCCAGACACCCAACAAGGTCCTCATCCACGTCATTCACAGGAGAAAGATGGAGATATCGAGGACAAAGGTCGGGGTGCCTTGTAAGGATACAGCGGCGAGCGAGTAATCTGCCTATTAGCCAACGTACAATCATTGGATAATAAAATAGGACGAACCACATGCACGTATATACTACCAATGGACATTAACTGGAATATCTTATGTTTCACCGAGTCTTGGCTGAACGACGACATGAATAACTTACAGCGTGCGGGTTATACACTGTATCGGCAGGATAGAACAGCAGCCTCTGATAAGACAAGGGGTGGCGGTCTATGTATATTTGTAAACAACAGCTAGTGCACGATATCTAAGGAAGTCTCAAAGTTTTGTTCACCTGAGGTAGAGTATGTCATGATAAGCTGTAGACCACACTATTTACCAAGAGAGTTTTCATCTATATTCTTCGTGTCTATGTACCACCACAAACCGATGCTGGCACTAAGACTGCACTCAATGAGCTGTATACGGCCATAAGCAAACAGGAAAACGCTCATCCAGAGGCGGCGCTCCTAGTGGCCGGGGACTTTAACGCAGGGAAATTTAAATCCGTTTTACCTAATTTTTACCAGCTTGTTAAATGTGCAACCAGAGGGAAAAAAACTCTAGACCACCTTTACTCCACATACAGAGACACGTACAAAGCTCTTCCTCGTCCTCCATTTGGCAAATCTGATCGTAATTCTATCCTCCTGATTCCTGCTTACAAGCAAAAACTAAAGCAGGAAGCACCAGTGACTTGGTCAATAAAAAAGTGGTCAGATGAAGCAGATGCTAAGCTACAGGATTGTTTTATGTTGTGGGATTCCTCCAATGGCATTGAGGAGTACACCACATAAGTCACTGGCTTCATCAATAAGTGCACTGATGATGTCGTCCCCACAGTGACTGTAAGTACATACCCCAACCAGAAGCCATGGATTACAAGTAACATCCACACTGATCTTAAGGGTAGAGCTACAAGTAACATCCACACTGATCTTAAGGGTAGAGCTGCCGCTTTCAAGTAACGGGACTTTTTTTAAAACCTTTATTTAGCTAGGCAAGCCAGTTAAGAACAAATTCCTAATTTATTTACAATGACGGCCTACATCGACCAAACCTGGACAATGCTGGGCCAATTGTGCGCCGCCCTATGGGACTCCCAATCACGGCCAATTGTGATACAGCCTGTTTCCGAACCAGGGTGTCTGTAGTGACGCCTCAAGCACTGAGATGCAGAGCCTTCGACCGCTGCGCCACTCGAGAGCCCAGAGGCTTATAAGAAATCCCTCTATGCCCTCCGACCAACCATCAAACAGGCAAAGCGTCATACAAGACTAAGATCAAATTGTACTACACAGGCTCCAACGCTCGTCGGATGTGGCAGGGCTTGCAAACTATTACAGACTACAAAGGGAAACCCAGCCACGAGCTGCCCAGTGACACGAGCCTACCAGATGAGCTAAATTACTTCTATGCTCGCGTCGGGGCAAGTAACACTGAAACATGCATGAGAGCATCAGCTGTTCCAGACAACTGTGTAATCACGCTCTCCGTAGCCGATGTAAGACCTTTAAACAGGTCAACATTCACAAAGCCGCAGGGCCAGACGGATTACCAGGATGTGTACTCCGAGCATGCGCTGACCAACTGGCAAGTGTCTTCAATGACATTTTCAACCTCTCCCTGTCTGAATATATAATACCTACATGTTTCAAGCAGACCACCATAGTCCCTATGCCCAAGAACACTAAAGTAACCTGATTATTTGACTACCGACCGATAGCACTCACGTCTGTAGCCATGAAGTGCTTTGAAAGGCTGGTCATGGCTCACATCAATACCTTTATCCCAGAAACCCTAGACTCACTCCAACAGATCCACAGATGATGCAATCTATTGCACTCCACACTGCCCTTTCCCACCTGGACAAAAGGAACACCTATGTGAGAATGCTATTCATTGACTACAGCTCAGCGTTTAACACCATAGAGCCCTCAAAGCTCATCACTAAGCTAAGGGCCCTGGGACTAAACACCTTCCCCTGCAACTGGATGGGCCCCCCCAGGTGGTAAGGGTAGGTAACAACACACCCGCCACGCTGATCCTCAACAGTAGGCCTGATCACTGACCATGATGACAGCCTGAAAGGAGGAGGTCAGAGACCTGGCCGAGTGGATCCAGGACAACATCTCCCTCAACGTGATCAAGACAAAGGAGATGATTGTGGACTACAGGAAAAGGAGGAACGAGCACGCCCCCATTCTCATCGACGGGGCTGTAGGGGAGCAGGTTGAGACCTTCAAGTTCCTTGGTGTCCACATCACCAATAAACTATCATGGTCCAAGCACACCAAGATAGTCGTGAAGAGGTCGCGAAATGCTTGTGTTTCTAGCTCCAACAGTGCAGTAATATCTAAGAATTTCACAACAATACACAATACACACAAATCTAAAGTAAAGTAAAGGAATGGAATTAACAATATATAAATAATTGGACGAGCAATGTCAGAGCGGCATAGACTAAGATACAGTAGAATAGAATAGAAACAGTATCTACATATGAGATGAGTAATGCAAAATATGTAAACATTATTAAAGTGACACTACAAGGTGTCGAAGGCGGCCCATGTCGACTCCAATGCTTCCCACAGTTGTTGGCTGGATGTCCTTTGGGTGGTAGACCATTCTTGATGCACACGAGGAAACTATTAAGCATGAAAAACTAAGCAGCGTTGCGGTTCTTGACACAAATCGGTGCGCCTGGCACCTACTACCATACCCTGTTCAAAGGCACTTCAATCTTTTGTCTTGCCCACTCACCCTCTGAACGGCACACATACACAATCCATGTCTCAATTGTCTCGAGGCTTAAAAATCCTTCTTTAAACTGTCTCCCCCCCTTCATCTACACTGATTGAAGTGGATTTAACAAGTGACATCAATAAGGGATCATAGCTTTCACCAGGATTCACCTGGTCAGTCCATGTCATTAAAAGAGCAGGTGTCTAATGTTTTGTACACTCAGTGTACATCATAACTGTAGCACTGATGAATAAATAAATGCCCATGTTGGTGGAGGCAGAGTAAAGACTGTTTAGGGGGTGCGGGGGAATGACCATTAAACAAAATATATCCTTTGTCCTGAAGAAGTCTCTCTGGTTGACCACACTGTGCTGGTGTTCCTCCCCTAGGCTTGTGTCCGAGGGCGTCCCAGTCGGTCACCTCACCCACGTGTTCATAGATGAGTCGGGTCAAGCAGTGGAGCCAGAGAGTATCATTGAGATTTCAGGTAAGAGATAATACCAAGCATTTTACTACACCTGCAATAACATCTGCTACAGTTGAAGTCGGAAGTTTACATACACCTTAGCCAAATACATATAAACTCAGTTTTTCACAATTCCTGACATTTAATCCTAGGAAAAATTCCCTATCTTAGGTCAGTTAGGATCACCAGTTTATTTTATGAATGTGAAATGTCAGAATAATAGTAGAGAGAATTATTTATTTCAGCTTGTATTTCTTTCATCACATTCCCAGTGGGTCAGAAGTTTACATACACTCAATTAGTATTTAGTAGCATTGCCTTTAAATTGTTGAACTTGGGTCAAACGTTTCGGGTAGCCTTCCATAAGCTTCCCACAATAAGTTGGGTAATTTCTGGCCCATTCCTCCTGACAGAGCTGGTGTAACTGAGTCAGGTTTGTAGGCCTCCTTGCTCGCACATGCTTTTTCAGTTCTGCCAACAAATGTTCTATAGGATTGAGGTCAGGGCTTTGTGATGGCCACTCCAATACCTTGACTTTGTTGTCCTTGGGCTATTTTGCCACAACTTTTGGAAATATGCTTAGGGACCCATTTGCGACCAAGCTTTAACTTCCTGACTGATGTCTTGAGATGTTGCTTCAATATATCCACATCATTTTCCTGCCTCATGATGCCATCTATTTTGTGAAGTGCACCATTACCTCCTGCAGCAAAGAACCCCCACAACATGATGCTGCCACCCCCGTGCTTCACGGTTGGGATGGTGTTCTTCGACTTGCAAGCCTCCCCCTTTTTCCTCCAAACATAACGATGGTCATTATGGCCAAACAGTTCTATTTTTGTTTCATCAGACCAGAGGACATTTCTCCAAAAAGTACAACCTTTGACCCCATGTGCAGTGCAAACCGTAGTCTGGCTTTTTTCATGGCGGTTTTGGAGAAGTGGCTTCTTCCTTGCTGAGCGGCCTTTCAGGTTATGTTGATATAGGACTCGTTTTACTGTGGATATAGATACTTTTGTACCTGTTTCCTCCAGCATCTTCACATGGTCCTTTGCTGTTGTTCTGGGATTGATTTGTACTTTTCGCACCAAAGAACGTTAATCTCTAGCGCGTCTACTTCTTGAGCAGAATGACGGCTGTGTGGACCCATGGTGTTTATACTTGTGTACTATTGTTTGTACAGATGAATGTGGTACCTTAAGGCGTTTGGAAATTGCTCACAAGGATGAACCAGACTTGTGGAGGTCTATCATTTTTTTCTGAGGTTTTGGCTGATTTCTTTTCATTTTCCCATGACGTCAAGCAAAGAGGCACTGAGTTTGAAGGTGGGCCTTGAAATACATCCACAGCTACACCTCCAATTGACTCAAATGATGTCAATTACCCTATCAGAAGCTTCTAAAGCCATGACATCATCTTCTGGAATTTTCTATGCTGTTTAAAGGCACAGTCAACTTAGTATAGTATAGTATAGTAAACTTCTGACCCACTGGAATTGTGATACAGTGAATTATAAGTGCAATAATCTGTCTGTAAACAATTGTTTGAAAAATTACTTGTGTCATGCACAAAGTAGATGTCCTAACCGATTTGCCAAAATTATAGATTGTTAACAAGAAATTTGTGGAGGTGTTGAAAAACGAGTTTTAATGACTCCAACATAAGTGTATGTAAACTTCCGACTTCAACTGTAAGCGACCAATAACATTTGATACCAGTGAGGGTAATGCTCAATGTGTGAGCCCTACAGTAAGCTGTGCATGAAAAGCCTGGCTTGTGGCACAACGTTTTGAAATGGAGAACAGCCATTTTTTACCTTATTGGACAAGTTCCTGTTACACCTCATTTTTATTTGTTTTACATTTTAGCAGACGTTCTTATCCAGAGTATTGAGTGCATACATTTTCATATTGGTCCCCCATAGGAATCAAACCCACAACCCTAGCATTGCAAGCGCCACGCTCTAGCAACTTAGCCACATGGGACCTCCTCCGTTTAACTCTATTTCAAAACGCTTCATCCAGTTTTGGCCCTAGTCAACATGACCATGTAGTCTTTCTACTATCCACTAGCCAATGGCTGCCTCTTGTTTCCATAGGCCTGCACCATCGACAGGCCTGCTCCATACAGACGAGGGCTGGTGTTGGCTGGAGACCCTCAGGAGCTAAGACCCATCTTACGATCACCCCTGGCCCTGCAGTATGGAATGGGTAGGGACTAATATGCAATCAATTAATCATACCCAATCATTATTGTCAATACACAATCCCCATTGCCATCATGTCTCATGTGTTTGATGCCATTCCATTTGTAGCGTTCCGGTCATTATTATGAGCAATCCTCCCCTCAGCAGGATCCTGGGCTAGAAATATTAGCAAATGACATCAAATGCACCCTTTTTGAAATTCTGCTTTTGACCTATTGTGGTTTAAGACCAGACGAGGCTGCAGAGGGGAGGACGGGTCTTAAATGTTTTTCAATGGGGATTTTTTTTATTACGCCAATTAGATTTATACGGGGGAGTGAACATCGTCCTCAGGGTTTTTTAAAGTGTTTTCTCAAATGTAGTGCGTACTAGACATGATTCTAATCCGAGGTCTGTGAGGTGTGTGCGTTAGTGTTGTCACACCTCCGGGAAGGGACTCTTCTCTCCAGGCAGCTCAGTAGTTACAATATCAGCTTGTGTGTGCGTGTGTGTGTGTGTGTGTCTCAGTCTGTCTATCTGGCCACAGAGCTATTCCTGAATCCTCATTAACATTAGCAGCAGCATATTTAACAAGATATCTTCCTCTGTTTAAAACATGCAGCTACAGGTCTGTTTCGACTACTTTTTCTCCTGATTTTTTTCATTAATATTTCAAAACAAAATGCTACATCAAATATGTGTGCCCATGTTGCAGGAAGCTGTATGGTAATCATGGGTTAAGTTGTGATTGTGTGGGTGGTGGAAAAGTCTCCAGTATTGGATGCATTCTGGTGGTGCTTCTGTACAGGGTTTCCCAGGGATATTCTATGCAGTGATGGGGAAGGATGAGAGAGAGGCCAACAGTCCGTCCTTCTTCAACGTGTTGGAGGTGGAGGTCCTGGTGGACTACCTGACCAATCTGATGGAGACCAAGGACAGACTCTCCCTTAAAGACATCAACATCATCGGTCCGTACAGGAAACAGGTGAGATGGCACCCATCACAACCTTGGAGTTAACCTCTCTGCGCACGGTGGGACGTGACCGTCCCACATCTACAACATCCGGTGAAATTGCAGAGCGCAAAATTCAAATTACAGAAATACTCATTTCAAACATTCATGAAAATACAAGTGTTGCACACTCTTCAAAAGCTTAGAATATTGGCAATCTCACAGCGTTGTCAGATTTCAAAAAGGCTTTACGGCGAAAGCATAACATTTTATTGTCTGAGGACAGCGCCTCGTGTACTTCCCCCATTAGCATAATAATAAAACCAGCGCGGGTGTCACAAAACACATAAAAAGAGCTAAAATAAATCACTTACCTTTGAAGATCTTCTGCTGATGGTAATCTGAAGTTTCCAAGCAAGATAATCAATGTTCCTTTTGTTTGAAAAAGTCCCTCTTTATATCCATAAAGCTCTGTTTGGTTGGCGCGTTCTGTTCAGAAAATCCACCGTCCACTCGTCCATTATACAAGACATACAGAGCGTTCAAAATATACCTATAAACTTTGTCCAAACAAATCAAACAATGTTTCTAATCGATCCTTAGGTACACTATTATGTATATTAACTATAATATTTCACATGGATAATAACCTGGGCGATAGAAAAGGAAAAAAAAAACGAGGCGCGCACTCACGGTCCCGAGCGCCAAACCCAAAAGGTACTTCCTCACTCCACTTGGATACACTTCATCTACTCCCTTATTTTTTAAGGTAAACGCATGAAACCTTGTCTAAAGATGGTTGACATCTAGTGGAAGCCATAGGTACTGCAACCTGGGAGCTGGATTTAAGCATTTCCAATAGCAACTCAATGGAAAATGAGCCAGCTCACAGAATCACATTTTCTCGGATTGGATTTCCCTCTGGTTTTCGCCTGCCATATCAGTTCTGTTATACCCACAGACATTATTTTAACAGTTTTAGAAACTTGAGTGTTTTTTATCCAATACTACTAATTATGTGCATATCCTAGCTTCTGGGCCTAACAGGCAGTTTACTTTGGGAACGTTTTTTCATCCGAACTTCAAAATACTGCCCCTTAGCTCAAACAGGTTAAAGCACCCATCACTAAATCATCTTATGTGAAGGAACAAGAGAGTTTTACTACACTCGTCTGCTGTTTTGAACAGGTTGAGAAAATCCAGAATGCTCTAAAGTCTGTCAAAGAGTTGAGTCAATGGAAGGACATCAAGGAGCTCAAGGTGAGTCCCGTGCTCAAGGTGAGTCCAGTCTTAAAATCTGAGTGTGTACGGGGCCCTTGTTCAGACGAGGCCTTGAGTGTTGAAGATTGTTGTTGTTGTTTCTTAACCATGTTGTTGTTGTTCCAGGTGGGTTCAGTGGAGGAGTTGTAGGGATGGGATAGGAAGATCATCATGGTGTATACCACAGAAACTTGGTGGCACCTTAATGACTGAAGTGGAATGGATTCAAATACAACAAACACATGGTTTCCAGGTGTTTGATGCCATTCCCCTGGCTCCGTTCCGGACATTATTATGAGCCGTTCTCCCCTCAGCAGCCGCCACTGGTGTCTACATCATGATAGACCAAGACTTTAACCTCAGCTTCCTCACTAACACGAAGGTTTTTCACTGCACTTACAGAACCTTTTACTCACTCTTTCCCTGAATAATATCTGTGTGGACATGCATAAATCATAGTCTAGTAGTTATAGCCAAGAGAAAATGTTAGCTTTTCACCATGTCCCGCAGCTTTAAATCTGCACCTTCTGTTCAGAAGTCAACTGACCCAACCATTTCCTCTCTCATATTTTGTTGTTGTACTGTTTATCCCTTTTTCTCCCCAATTTTGTGAACTCTACAGAGGTTCAAAGTGGCCATGACCAGAGCCAAGGCCCTGTTGATAGTGGTGAGAAACCCTGTTATCCTCAACAAGAACCTAACCTGGGAGCGGTAACACCTCTGTTCTCCTAAGGGCCAAGAGTAGTTAACCTGGGTACACTGTTCACTATCCTCCACACACTGTACACCTACTGGTTGGTTTTGTGAGACTGTTCACTATCCTCCACACACTGTACACCTACTGGTTAGTGTTCTGAGACTGTTCACTATCCTCCACACACTGTACACCTACTGGTTGGTTTTGTGAGACTGTTCACTATCCTCCACACACTGTACAACTACTGGTTAGTGTTCTGAGACTGTTCACTATCCTCCACACACTGTACACCTACTGGTTAGTGTTCTGAGACTGTTCACTATCCTCCACACACTGTACACCTACTGGTTTGTGTTCTGAGACTGTTCACTATCCTCCACACACTGTACACCTACTGGTTAGTGTTCTGAGACTGTTCACTATCCTCCACACACTGTACACCTACTGGTTAGTGTTCTGAGACTGTTCACTATCCTCCACACACACACACACACACACACACACACACACACACACACACACACACACACACACACACACACACACACACACACACACACACACACACACACACACACACACACACACAAAATACAGATTTTTGCTGCCTTTCTGAACTTGATACCAAAATGAAGTATTGCAATTAAATAAATAGGCAAGAACTGCACTTTAGAACATTTTGGGATGGGTTGAAAAGTGTTGCCTTGATGGGTGACTAAAATCCTTGCTCAGTAGAAACTGGATGAAATCTTCAGCCTGACCAGTTCACCGTTTGGTAATCCGAAATGTCCCACTGACAAGTGACCAATAAAAACAAACATGTAATTCAAAGGGCAGTATCTCCTCAGAGCATTTGATGGGAGAATAGTTTTATCAACTATTTTATATTCACAATACATTTGATATTTTCTGTTTTTGTCTATGTCTTTTTAAACCTCCACTGTATTTTCAGTATGCTGACAATTGAACCACTACATTTTAGATGCAATAG
The DNA here is from genome assembly GCA_030435695.1 of Brachymystax lenok tsinlingensis. Lineage (NCBI taxonomy): Eukaryota > Metazoa > Chordata > Actinopteri > Salmoniformes > Salmonidae > Brachymystax > Brachymystax lenok. The sequence goes on along the minus strand of CM059797.1, from coordinate 13,282,115 downwards.
TATGATGACTACTGGATCAGTGTCATCTGGTCTAACATCATTACATCATGTTTCAGTCATTTATCCACAATAGATATTACCCATCTCTCAGGAATCTAGAACCATGCATGTTCATGTCTCACTACTACGTCCCTAACTGAAGCAGTGGCTGCTAAACAAGCAAGAAATGTGATAAAATAGTCTGTGTAAAATGGAAAAACTGAATAAGGAAGGCTGTGTATAATTGTGTCTCAAAAATAATTTATTACCATTGTTCATGTTTACTTTTTAAATCAAACATTCACTACAACACTTTCCTTTTACAAAGCATTATTACAATGTTCTTTCATATAAACCTGGATTATCAATTGAAATACTTCCAGAAAGAGGAGAGTTGCAAATAGAAGCTGTTCCCATAGTCAAGCCATAGTGTCCTGTAGAGACCATGGTGATACTGACATGATAAAGACATTCTTAGTTTAGTAGCAGTGTGATCTTTAGCTTACACAAAACAGCAGTATACATGCTTCTCTTGGTGATATGTGGTTTGCCTTCTGTTTTGTGGGTGCGGGTTGGTTTTAACATTATGCTGTGCTGTTAGTATTATGCTGGACTTCTACAGTCTCACAAATGCCTTCATCTAGCTCAGTGTTTCCCAATTCCAGTCCTCCAGTACCCCCAACAGCATACATGTTGCTGTAACCCCGGACAAGCACACCTGATTCAACTTGTCAACTAATCATCAAGCCCTCAATGAGTTTAATCATGTTCTGCGGGGACGGGGGCTGGGATTAAAAATATATAAATAAATATAGGACAAAACACATCACGACAAGAGAGAACACAACACTACATAAAGAGAAACCTAAGACAACGACATAGCAAGGCAGCAACACATGACAACACAGCATGGTAGCAACACAACAACATGGTAGCAGCACAAAACATGGTACAAACATTATTGGGCACAGACAACAGCCCAGAGGGCAAGAAGGTAGAGACAACAATATATCACGCAAAGCAGCCACAAGTGTCCATGATTGAGTCTTTGAATGAAGAGATTGAGATAAATCTGTCCAGTTTGAGTATTTGTTGCAGCTTGTTCCAGTCGCTATCTGCTGCAGCGAACAGAAAAAGAGGTGTGACACAGGGATGTGTGTGCTTTCGGGACCTTTAACAGAATGTGACTGGCAGAACGGGTGTTGTATGTGGAGGATGAGGGCTGCAGTAGGTATCTCAGATAGGGGGGAGTGAGGCCTAAGAGGGTTTTATAAATAAGCATCAACCAGTGGGTCTTGCAACGGGTATACAGAGATGACCAGTTTACAGAGGAGTATAGAGTGCAGTGATGTGTCCTATAAGGAGCATTGGTGGCAAATCTGATGGCCGAATGGTAAAGAACATCTAGCTGCTCGAGAGCATCCTTACCTGACGATCTGTAAATGATGGTCATCTGAATCAGGGTTAGTCTGTACTGTACAGTCAAGTTGGCTTCGGTTTGCGGGGGCTATTCTTTAAAAAGCCTGTCAAGCTTCTCTCTACAGGGGTTCAGAACGACTGTGAGGAACAGCTGTTTATTTGAGGGGCGGATTAACTTCTCCTCTGTACCCACATCTGTAGGGCCTTGTTACAGTGCCTTGAAGGTGCTCCGACTAACAGTCATTTACTGTGCGAGGTGGACTGATTTCAGACTATGTTATGCTATACCGATTGGCCGACTGATGCTTTACGCTAAGTAAAATTAAGTCTGAAGTTGTTTCTTGCAGTGGTGGAAAAAGTACCCAATTGTCATACCTGAGTAAAAGTAAAAATACCTTAGAAAATGACTCAAGTAAAAGTGAAAGTCATCGAGTAAAATACTACTTCAGTAAAAGTCTAAAAGTATTTGGTTTTATTTACACGTAAGTATCAAAAGTAAATAATCCCTGCACCTGTTCACAGCCCATCTGCAAATAGCCCACCCAACTACCTCATCCCCATATTGTTATTTATTTTTGCTCTTTTGCAGCCCAGTATCTCTACTTGCACATCATCATCTGCTCATCTATCACTCCAGTGTTAATGCTAAATTCTAATTATTTTGCCACAATGGCCTATTTATTGCCTTACCTCCCTAATCTTGCTACATTTGCACACATTTGCACATATATTGATTTTTCTATTGTGTTATTGACTGTATGTTTGTTTATCTAATGTGTAACTCTGTGTTGTTGTTTGTGTCACACTGCTTTGCTTTATCTTGGGCAGGTCGCAGTTGTAAATGAGAACTTGTTCTCAACTGGCCAACCTGGTTAAATAAAGGTAAAATAAAATAAATAAAAAAATGTAATTGCTAAAAATATTCTTAAGTATCAAAAGTGAAAGTATAAACAATTTCAAATTCCTTATATTAAGCAAAACAGACGGCACAATTACTTTTTTTATTACGGATAGCCGGGGGTACACTCCAACATTGAGACATAATTTACAAACGAAGCATGTGTATAGTGAGTCCGCCAGATCAGAGGCAGTAGGGATGACCAGGGATGTTCTCTTGATGTGTGTGAATTAGACAATTTTCCTGTCCTGTTAAGCATTCAAAATGTAACGAGTACTTTTGGGTGAGAGGGAAAATGGATGGAGTAAAAAGTACATTATTTTCTTTAGGAATATAGTGAAGTAAAAGTTGTCAAAAATATAAATAGTGAAGTACAGATACCAAAAACTACTTAAGTAGTACTTTCAAGTATTTTTACTTAAGTACTTTACACCACTGGTTTCATGTGGCTAGTTGTCGACAGCCCTGAAAGCCCTGGGTTTCAGGGCACCGATTGCATAACAATACATACTGTGTTTCAAAGCACCGATTGCATAACAATACATACTGTGTAAAATGAACAGTGGGAAGGCCCTCAGCTCCCCTGCTAGTGAGTTGACCAACAGGTCACGACCATTACTTGGTGGTATGCAAGGACTTAAAAAAATATGAAAAATAACATAAAAAAAGAACTGGTTCTAAAGAACAAAACATCTCCCCTGGAAAGTAGACCCTCACCATAAAATCTATACTAACTGACAGCAGGACAGGTTACAAATGAACAAGGGTTTGGGCGAGTCCTGATTCCAATAGAGTGCATGTTAATAATAAGAAGCTCAGGGGACCAACTGTTGCTTGTACAGGTAAAGGAAATGCTTGTAAAAAACTACATGAAAGACAGTGTGCCCATTGCAGGAAATGAACAATAAAAAATGTATGAGGTTAAAACACTAATTTATAACCCGTGTTTATAGCCGTGGGATAGTAGGGATGACCAGGGATGTTCTCTTGATAAGTGCGTGAATTGGACCATTTTCCTGTTCTGCCAAGCATTCAAAAGTACTTTTGGGTGTCAGGGAAAATGTATCTAAATCTAAATTCTTTAGGAATTTAGTGAAGTAAAAGTAGTCAAAAATATAAATAGTAAAGTAATGTACAGATTCCCCAAAACACTACTTCAGTAGTACATTAAAGTGTTTTTACTTAAGCACTTTACACCACTGGTTAAACCTACATTAGGGCTCGATATACAGTATCTGAGGGTGGAAAACACCCCTAAAACCACTGAAATATAATCCTACTAGCCATAATGGAAATGTCTCTGCCTATGATTACAATTAATTGAAAGTAGAATGACTCATATTGATGCTGCGCTCCTGGTCTTGGCTGCTTGCATTCATTTCATAAAACATGAAGATTACTACTTAAAAACTATTCTGCAATCTTGGGAAGTTAATGAAACTGCTCTCGAAGGAGTTAAAATAAGCGTAGCTAAACAAATGGTTCTTGACATAAATTCTGAATAAAAAAACAACATACACAATGCGAACCTCCCTTATACTGCTGTTGTTAAAATGCTGATTGTGTGGAACCACCAGGCAGTTTCAGAATAACTCAAAGAGAGAGAGAGAGAGAGAGAGAGAGAGAGAGAGAGAGAGAGAGAGAGAGAGAGAGAGAGAGAGAGAGAGAGAGAGTAAGAGATGCCTACACCCATGCTTCTATTTCCTTCTCAAAACATTATCCTCTGGAGCCATCAGTTGGTTAAATACACATCACTAGCCAGTATCCACTACATTGATGAAGAGACTGACATTTGATTAACAGCCTTATATAGAAATCTAATAAGTATAGAGTCCTCAACAGAACTGAAGACTGTACTAGGAAAACATGGCCAAGTTGTTTTCTATTCACCTTAGAGCACAATAATACAGGTGGCTCTAAGGGATAAGTATGTGTGTAACCTTAAATATATTTAAAAACAACGACACAAAAATATTTGTATCCAGTGGGACGGCAGGCATGTTTTAATTCACCTAGCATACCATTGAGACATATCCAGCTAGATATGGAGGGATTTGTATACCTCCACTAATATAGACTACATGGCCAAAAGTGCTTGTCGACCATCTCATTCCAAAGTCGTGGTCATTAATATGGAGTTGGTCCCCCCTTTGTTTTTTGTTTTTTTGTTTTTTTTAAGGGGTGGATCAGCTTAATATTACGGAAATATTGTTGCTTCCATCAATGAAATTGTCTGCATCATTTCCAATCCCCCATATATATTTTTTGGGTAAATATATATATCCATATACATACAGATATGCATACATAAACACATATATACATACACCTACATATTTAGACATACACAGTTTTTTTTGAATATACCTTTATTATTCCCCGCAAACCCTACCACCCTTCCCCCAATTGGAGTAAACTAATAAACAATAACACTTAGGCTTCTACCTTCAGTTTATACATCTTATACACTTTTTACAGACACAATCTATTTTACAATAGTTATATTTTGTTTGTTTTTAGTCTTTCCTCTATTTCTGATGTCCATCCAGTTTGATTGCTATTTGTAACTGTGCTATTCACAAAATGTTTGAACCTATATACATTTTACAGATCCCGTATATTTTACATTGGTTATCTTGTTAGGGTCCCCCCTTTGTTGCTATAACAGCCTCCACTCTTCTGGGAAGGCTTTCCGCTAGATGTTGGAACATTTCTGCACAGACTTGCTTCCGTTCAGCCACAAGAGCATTAGTGATGTTGGGTGATTAGGCCTAGCTCGCAGTCATTGTTCCAATTCATCCCAAAGGTGTTCGATGGGGTTAAGGTCAGGGCTCTGTGCAGGCCAGTTAAGTTCCTCCTCACCGATCTCAACAAAACATTTCTGTATGGACCTGCTTTGTGCACTGGGGGCATTGTCATGCTAAAACACGAAAGGGCCTTCCCCAAACTTTTGCCACAAAGTTGGAAGCACAGAATCATCTAGAATTTCATTGTATGCTGTAGATTTAATATTTCCCTTCACTGGAACTAAGGGGCCTAGCCAGAACCATGAAAAACAGCCCCAGACCATTATTCCTCCTCCACCAAACTTTACAGTTGGCACTATGCATTCGGGCAGGTTGCGTTCTCCTGGCATCCGCCAAACCCAGATTCGTCCGTCAGGCTGCCAGATGGTGAAGCCTGATTCATCACTCCAGAAAATGCGTTTCCACTGCTCCAGAATCCAATGGCAGAGAGCTTTACATCACACCAGCAGATGCTTGCCATAGAAACCCATTTCAAGAAGCTCCTGACGAACAGTTATTGTGCTGACGCTGCTTCCGAGTTTGGAACTCGGTAGTGAGTGTTGCAACCAGACGTTTAGACGTTTCAACTTCACAATAACAACACTTACAGTTGACCAGGGAAGCTCTAGCAGGGCAGAAATTGGACGAACTGACTTGTTGGAAAGGTGGCATCCTATGATGGTGCCACGTTGAAAGCCACTGAGCTCTTCAGTAAGGGCCTTTCTTCTGCCAATGTGACTGTGGAGATTGCATGGCTGTTCGTTTTTATACACCTGTCAGTAACGGATGTGGCTGAAATAGCCAAATGCACTCATTTGAAGGGGTGTCCACATACTTTGGTAGTGTATCTGTGTTGACTGTGGAGAAGGCATAACACTCTGAGCTGTTTGCTATTCTCAGTTACACTTTCTCAAAACCAGAAAGACAATGTTGAGGTACAAAACAAGGCACTTTCGCAGGTTTATAACCAGTGCTTAATTTGTAAATCGTGAGGTGCCGGAAACAAAAAGTGAGCGCGAGAGGGGGGTGACCTGCGGAGCTCTGAGGTACCGGAACTCATGAGAAAAATATTATAATTGCATGCATATCATCGTATTTGCGTAGTGGCATAGAGCAGTAGACGCATTTCAACGCATTTCATGCAGTTCTACGTCATTTTACACGACTGGAGACTCATGCTCCCTCACCCATGCTATCTTTGCCCAATTGAAAATGTCTTCAGTTTTTTTATCGCTTCCCATCATGTTCGGTTAACACATACTGTAACTTCACATTTCTATGCAACAAGCTTATTAATGATCTTATGATTTGGGCCTAGGCTCCTTGGTCCTTAACAGACATAGGGTACCTCTGGCCCTATAGTCAGACCCGGCGCAAGGATAAAGTGGTTCTTGAATTGGAATTATATTGAATTCTGCTTATATCACGCTATACCACAATAAACACAGTTCAAATGCCGAGACCATTGAGTACTTTCGAAGTGACAGGTTTGCGCGAAATCTGTAGCCTATCAACATAATGGACAGCGCCCCACACACTAAAGCAAGGCCATTTTGGTGATACATATACAGGTAGGCTACAAGATAGACAATGCCGAAGTTGCAAGTCAACAGAGAGGAAGAGGACAACAACAACTACAACAACAACAAAGGGAGACTGCCCTGGTGAATATGGTGATTGCCAATAATGCCATCCGTTCGAGGGGAAATTCAAACCCAAATAGTTGAAGACCAGGTAGTCTTCCAAGGAATTGACAGCATCAGCATTTCCACCATTGACCGGATGGTTCAGAAGAACCACATAAGGACAAAGCAGCTGTACCGTGTGGAATTCAAAAAGATAAGGCGCAACGATTCCAATGTGTGCAGTTAATTGCTATACTGTACCGATTTTTTACAGTATGTAGAGTATGGCCCATCTCTCTAGCATATCAATACAGTACTGTATAGTAATGTGTTATAGTAACTGCAGTACACAATCTTTCGTTCCAGTAGAGTAGTACACTACATACAGTGAGGGAAAAAAGTATTTGATCCCCTGCTGATTTTGTACGTTTGCCCACTGACAAAGAAATTATCAGTCTATAATTTTAATGGTAGGTTTATTTGAACAGTGAGAGACAGAATAACAACAAAAAAATCCAGAAAAACGCATGTGAAATTTTTTATGAATGCAATTGTATTTTAATGAGGGAAATAAGTATTTGACCCCTCTGCAAAACATGACTTAGTACTTGGTGGCAAAACCCTTGTTGGCAATCACAGAGGTCAGACGTTTCTTGCAGTTGGCCACCAGGTTAGCACACATCTCAGGAGGGATTTTGTCCCACTCCTCTTTGCAGATCTTCTCCAAGTCATTAAGGTGTCGAGGCTGATGTTTGGCAACTCGAACCTTCAGCTCCCTCCACAGATTTTCTATGGGATTAAGGTCTGGAGACTGGCTAGGCCACTCCAGGACCTTAATGTGCTTCTTCTTGTGCCACTCCTTTGTTGCCTTGGCTGTGTGTTTTGGGTCATTGTCATGCTGGAATACCCATCCACGACCCATTTTCAATGCCCTGGCTGAGGGAAGGAGGTTCTCACCCGAAATTTGACGGTACATGGCCCTGTCCATCGTCCCTTTGATGCGGTGAAGTTGTCCTGTCCCCTTAGCAGAAAAACACCCCAAAGCATAATGTTTCCACCTCCATGTTTGACGGAGGGCATGGTGTTCTTGGGGTCATAGGCAGCATTCCTCCTCCTCCAAACACGGCGAGTTGAGTTGATGCCAAAGAGCTCCATTTTGGTCTCATCTGACCACAACACTTTCACCCAGATGTCCTCTGAATCATTCAGATGTTCATTGGCAAACTTCAGACGGGCATGTATATGTGCTTTCTTGAGCAGGGGACCTTATGGGCGCTGCAGGATTTCAGTCCTTCACGGTGTAGTGTGTTACCAATTGTTTTCTTGGTGACTATGGTCCCAGCTGCCTTGAGATCATTGACAAGATCCTCCCGTGTAGTTCTGGGCTGATTCCTCACCGTTCTCATGATCATTGCAACTCCACGAGGTGAGATCTTGCATGGAGCCCCAGGCCGAGGGAGATTGACAGTTCTTTTGTGTTTCTTCCATTTGCGAATAATCGCACCAACTGTTGTCACCTTCTCACCAAGCTGCTTGGCGATGGTCTTGTAGCCCATTCCAGCCTTGTGTAGGTCTACAATCTTGTCTCTGACGTCCTTGGAGAGCTCTTTGGTCTTGGCCATGGTGGAGAGTTTGGAATCTGATTGATTGATTGCTTCTGTGGACAGGTGTCTTTTATACAGGTAGCAAGCTGAGATTAGGAGCACTCCCTTTAAGAGTGTGCTCCTAATCTCAGCTCGTTACCTGTATAAAAGACACCTGGGAGCCAGAAATCTTTCTGATTGAGAGGGGGTCAAATACTTCTTTCCCTCATTAAAATGCAATTCCATTTATAACATTTTTCACATGCGTTTTTCTGGATTTTTTTGTTGTTATTCTGTCTCTCACTGTTCAAATAAACCTACCATTAAAATTATAGACTGATAATTTCTTTGTCAGTGGGCAAACGTACAAAATCAGCAGGGGATCAAATACTTTTTTCCCTCACTGTAAGTGTATTTGTAGTACAGTAAAATATATATATTTTTTTAACTTCTGTAGAGAATCTTTGAGCTGGATGCCATGGCTGACCCACAGGTGTACATCTTCATCGACGAGGCAGGGTTCAACCTAACAAAAAGGCGCAAAAGGGGGCGCAACATCATTGGTCACCATACAAGTTCCAGGCCAGAGGGGAGGCAACGTCACCCTATGTACAGCAATCGTGGCGTCCTCCACCTCCATGTCAAAGCATGGCACAACTCCTTCAATTTATAGATCAGCTGCACAATAACATTCTTCAAAAGTAAGGGGAGCCAGGGCAACCAGAGCAAGCCCAATATGTTGTCATTTGGGATAACGCGAGTTTCCATCGGGCTGCTCTGGTTCGAGCCTGGTTCAATGATCACCCCAGGTTCACCTTTCTTTTTTTGCCAGCATGTTCCCCATTTCTGAATCCGATTGAGAAATTTTTCTCAGCATGGCGGTGGAGTGTATTATCACAACCCCTACGCACAGCAAAACCTCCTGGAGGCAATGGTGGATGCCTGTGGAGTCTATCCAGGGTTTTCTAAGGCACATAAGGGCATTTTTCCCACGCTGCCTGGGAAGAGCAAACATAATATGTGATGATGAGATATTATGGCCTGACCCAGACCTGAGATGATGAGAATGCTGAGTAACCTGTACATTTGCTGCATTTGGAAATAAAGCTTTTGGAAATTGGGTATTTTACTGTGCATGGACTCTTCCTTACATGTTTTGTCAGTGTGACATTTCAAAGGTCAGGTTTTTGACCAAAACAGCATATACAGTAGTATTCCCTTATCCACTAATGTAAGAGGTATTTATTCGAGTACTGTTTTAAAGTTCTCTCGCCAGGGTGTTCCTGAAAGGGTTATCTGGATAGTCAGTGCTGTGATTTTACAAAGTTCCAAATAATTTATCTGAAAACCTATTCTAAACATTGTGGTAGCAGTGTTTTGAATTAATCCCTCAAATGTGTAACAAACAGTCATGTAGTCTGTGTTTTTGACAGATTGTGTGTGTTGTCTGAGGGTAAAGTTTGAATTGGGACCCAGAAGTTAGATGTTTGTACCGTTGGGTGAGTTTTTAAAATTGTGTGTGAAGATTTGAGAAAATTGTGAAGTGTTCCAGGAATTGTGTCTAAGCAATTGAGAAACTGTAAAGCAATCTCTGCACTGCCTAAACAGCTTACCAGCAAAGTAAACTGTATCTGTTCTCTGAGAGAAAGGCGTGCAGGCTGCCATCTGCTCTCTAAACGATGTACTAAAGCAGGCCAACCAATAAACTAAACAGCCAACAGCCGGGATTGGAATGACTAGACTTTAACATTTCTGGTCTTTAACCTACACTGCCATACCCAACTGACGCCCCTGCTATGGTCACGAGCCACCACCTACTTTTCCAACCTACGCAATGTAACCTAATCACTTATTTCCAAATGGACAATCCTAGTCCACATCAGTAACTGTAACACTTGAAGACGATCTTTAAACAAAAAATAATTCATCTTTATTCTGGTCACTGCTCAGATTTGACTCCGGTCTTCATTCCCTCTGAATCGTGCCATCCTTTCTGCAGTATTCTGTAAATTAGTCCAGTGTTTCTTAAACCTCTCCTCAGGGACCCCCAGCCGTTCCATGTATTTGATCTATTCCAGAGAGAGCATCTGATTAAACTTGTCAACTAATCATCAATGCCTTAAATAGGTGAATCAGCTGAGCTGGTTCAGAGCTACAACAACACTGTGAAACGTCTGGGGCTCCCCGAGCGAGGAAAGGTTTGACAACCGCTGAATTACTAGCCTACATAGAGGGTTCTAAGAAACAGGCCAGACAAATATAGGGTCTCTATTGATCTCTATTGGTTATGGACGAGGTGCAGCCGTTGGAATCAGTGAGGTCCTCTCCCTTTCCACGGTCAAAAATAATGGGTGGAGATTTCACATAAGGGCCAATGAAATGGTCTAAAATATGCAAACTCCGCTCACCCGGGGCACCGGGCCATGCAAAACGAACTCTAACATTGATGTATTTTTTTTACCGTGGAAATGGAGGGGACCACACTGATTCCAAAGACTGCACGTCATCAAGCCAAGGGGCCAAGGAAGTACACTTCTTTTCTAGGGAGTTCCTAGCTACCGTGATTCTACAACGGCATTGCTTGCTGTTTGGGGTTTTAGGCTGGGTTTCTGTTGAAGCACTTTGTGACATCTGCTGATGTAAGAAGGGCTTTTTAAATACTTTTGATTTGATTTGATACACTAGTAGGGTGTGGATAAAATGGTATCCTAAACAGTTCTTATTTAACAGCATCTTCAGAGATATTACTGCCCTATAAAATATATTCTGTATGTGGCTTACTGTGTTGCAGGATTTGTATTTAAGGTAGTAATTACATTTTCCATAGCCTATAGTTACAGTTTTACAAACGATTCCTTACTTTTGTCATCTGGATTAAACATCTAAGAAATTATTATAATTAACAACCATCAAAATGAACATAAACTAAACATTATGGTATCACCTAGTCATTTATTTAATAACTCTAAATGTTTTTCCTCTACCTTCCCTTTCTAGATTTAGAGGCCAGAGAGCTATGTATAATTGGAATGGATTTGCACACATCTCTGAAAGATTAACAGGGTTTATTCCTGGACATTATCTAACTGCATTAGGCATAATTCCATAATTTACCAAATTATTAGTTCAACATACGGTTCCGAATTACTGGTAGAATGTTCAAAGGATATGGGGAAATGAGCAAGGCACATAGTGTACTTCTTATTTTGGTATTAAAGGATACTTTATTCCCTACCTCTTTATTATAAATAAAGCAATAATGTATGATACCGTTTTTAACCAAAGTTCTCAAAAGCTCTGGATAACGTACTTAGTGACTACAGCGAGAAGTAAGACATTTGAGGGCATACATTTTTCTTAGCAACTTTTAACATGAGTGAAATGAAGCATTTGATATGAATGAGTTAACATATAAACATACAGGCCCTGGCTCACAATGCCCCTCGAGTGTTAGTAAGGCAGTCAAGTGAAATTGATCACAATTGATTCTCTACCACAAGTTGTCAATCCAGAAAATAAAGTAGAAGATAACACATCCAGTGCACTCTTTAATTGGAGCAATAAAGTGTGGATCTTTTAAATCTGGGGGAAAATACTCAAATACACCGATACATTCTATAGGACCACTGATAGGAAAGAAAGCTTTGTTTCATTCAAATTCAAAATGACATTGCGCCTATATGTCAAAAGACCCTTTGATATTTGAGTTTGATCGAATTACATTACAACAGACTAATGTCATGAACATCTCAGTCCAGCTTAGTCATTTCTGACACAAAACAAACAATCTACTTTCTTGGTGACAACACAAACAATAAAAACAAAAAGATATCTCTAAACATACATCATTCAAGAAAAGCCATTGAATTCATCACCACTAAACAAACAGTCTTAAAGTGCTTCAGGTTTCACATCTTCATCATCATTCACTGCTTTGACATTGGACATTGAAGCACTGACACGGGACGGGTCACAGACTTTCCCCTCTTCATTCTCTGTGTCTTCCTCATCCCTGTCCTTGTTTCAGACGCATCTCCCGACTTTTGACACGAGGCTTATATAGATATTTTCTCACAGAGCTCCACTCCTTTCTGAGAAGTGGCGTCACTCCTACTTGAGGCTAGTCCCTCAACTGCTATCAGAGTCACGCTATCTGCATTAAACAATATGCATGGCCATCTACCTCCACCTGTCATACTGTGCTCTACACAAGCCATAAATTGGATTATTTTACCAATTTAGCATGACATAAATCACATGTGGGGGTCATAAGCTAATAAGGAGATTTTATTCAGAAGGGCGAACCAAGCACTGCTATAAGATGATGGCCAAACCAACCCTGCTGAAATGATCAGCCATTCAATTAAAGAGATTAAAATGTGAAACTACAGGAGCAGATTTCTGGTTAAATAGCGATCATAAAGAGCAGGTTTCAGAAATGGACATGTGTCAGTCGGTTGGTCGGGTAATGTTATTGAACACCGGTTACAGGAGTACCAAACATAAACAATAAGGAGAGCCCGGTGGGTGAGTGTGTTGTTGTAGAAGCCAGGGGAATGGGCCGGTCAACAGGTGTTAGCGGCCAGATCTCCAACCTGAGGCTTCCCTCCAAGCGAGGTTTTTTCTTTCCCCCTCCCCCAGGCTAGGGGGGACGGAGTGACACTGGTCGGTCCTAGGGAACTAGTGCTCTCCTGGCGGGCTGGTGGGACAGGGCCTGTCATGTCTCTGTCGCGGGCCCCGCCGGTCCCGCCAAGGGGATCACATAACAAGTGATGTCGTCTCCTGAACCCAGCCTCTCATTGGGTAATCGCCAGCCCCTCTCTTTCAGGACCCCTCGCGATCGCATCAACAGGTCCTGGGCGGCCAGCGTGTATCTGGATGAGAAGAGTTGGGGTCAAATTAGTATTGAATTTGCAATGCATCCCAAATATGTGTTATGTGAAGGTGTTTGTCAAAATGGTCTTGCCATTTCAAAAGTACCGTAGTCTTTTGTACAGGCTAGATACTGGCCTCTAGTGGAGATATCATTTAAATACTCTTCCTTTACTAACCAATATTCAGCAGTGGAGGCTGCTGAGAGAAGGAGGGCTCATAATAATGTCTGGGACAGAGCAAAATGGAATGGCATCAAACACCTGGAAACCATGTGTTTGATGTATTTATACCATTCCACCTATTCCCCTCCAGCCATTACCACGAGCCAGTCCTCCTCAATTAAGGTGCCACCAACCTCCTGTGATATCTACACTGTTTAAATTGGTAGCAACTGTAATAGTATGAATCACATCCTTCCATGACAAGGCAACCAACCATTCTCTGCCTCCAGTGTCTCTCCCTGGCACCCCCGCCTTAGGCGTCAGGTGAGTTTACAAAAAAAAGAAGGGAAATGGGCATTCGGTAACGCAAGTAGTAGAGATGGCCTAGTCATAGTTTGAGTAGTGAGTATTATTCATACAATGTTGACAGTGCTTACATATTTATGCTATTGCTGAACTTCACGCATGGCTCTTACCTACAGTTGAAGTCGGAAGTTTACATACACTTACATATACATACACTCCAGAAATTTCTTGTTAACAAACTATAGTTTTGGCAAGTTGGATAGGACATCTACTTTGTGCATGACAAGTAATTTTTCCAACAATTAATTACAAACAGATTATTGCACTTATAATTCACTGTATCACAATTCCAGTGGGTCATAAGTTTACATACACTATGTTGACGGAGCCTTTAAACAGCTTGGAAAATTCCAGAAAATTATGTCATGGCTTTAGAAGCTTCTGATAGGGTAATTGACATAATTTGAGTCAATTGGAGGTGTACCTGTGGATGTATTTCAAGCCATACCTTCAAACTCAGTGCCTCTTTGCTTGACATCATGGGAAAATCAAAAGAAATCAGCCAAGACCCCAAAAAACAATCGTAGACCTCCACAAGTCTGGTTCATCCTTAGGAGCAATTTCCAAACGCCTGAAGGTACCACGTTCATCTGTACAAACAATAGTACGCAAGTATAAACACCATGGGACCATGCAGCCGTCATACCGCTCAGGAAAGAGACGCGTTCTGTCTCGTAGAGATGAATGTTCTTTGGTGCGAAAAGTGCAAATCAATCCCAGAACAACAGCAAAGGACCTTGTGAAGATGCTGGAGGAAACAGGTACAAAAGTATCTATATCCACAGTAAAACGAGTCCTATATCGACATAACCTGAAAGGCCGCTCAGCAAGGAAGAATCCACTGCTCCAAAACCGCCATAAAAAAGCCAGACTACAGTTTGTAACTGCACATGGGGCCAAAGATCGTACTTTTTGGAGAAATGTCCTCTGGTCTGAAACAAAAATAGAACTGTTAAGCCATAATGACCATTGTTATGATGAGGAAAAAGGGGGAGGCCTGCAAGCCGAAGAACACCATCCCAACCGTGAAGCAAGGGGGTGGCAGCATCATGTTGTGGGGGTGCTTTGCTGCAGAAGGGACTGGTGCACTTCACAAAATAGATGGCATCATGAGGTAAGAAAATTATGTGGATATATTGAAGCAACATCTCAAGGCATCCGTCAGGAAGTTAAAGCTTGGTCGCAAATGGGGTCTTCCAAATGGACAATGACCAAAAGCATATTTCCAAAGTTGTGGAAAAATGGCTTAAGGACAACAAAGTCAAGAGATTGAAGTGGCCATCACAAAGACCTGACATCAATCCTATAGAAAATGTGTGGGCAAAACTGAAAAAGAGCGTGCGAGCAAGGAGGCCTACAAACCTGACTCAGTTACACCAGCTCTGTCAGGAGGAATGGGCCAAAATTCAACCAACTTATTGTGGAAAGCTTGTGAAAGGCTACCTGAAACGTTTGACCCAAGTTAAACAATTTAAAGGCAATGCTACCAAATACTAATTGAGTGTATGTAAACTTCTGACCCACTGGGAATGTGATTAAAGAAATAAAAGCTGAAATAAATCACTCTACTATTATTCTGACATTCCACATTCTTAAAATAAAGTGGTGATCCTAACTGACCTAAGACAGGGAATGTTTCCTAGGATTAAATGTCAGGAATTGTGAAAAACTGAGTGTTATATGTTTTTGGCTAAGGTGTATGTAAACTTCCGACTTCAAATGTATATGACCACATGTCCTGGTATAGTTTTGCGCTACCGCAATAGTTTATTAGTTAATGGTTAATAAATAAGGCATTGCCATATTTATGTCAAGCTATTTACTGGGGCACTCATAGATCTGCCTACCAAGCATGTTATTATATGTGTCTGTGTTTGGTTAGTTTCTGAATGTGGCCCATCCATTCTTATGTTGGCCTAGTCCAGATATGACTCAGTACTCATGTTCAGGTTTTAGCTGGCCTCTATGGGCCTACAGCCGTGGCATATTCTTAATTGAATGCCCCTTTGCTCTGCCATTCTTTGGCTCTGTTCTTGCCTGGCATCCCTGTGGTCCTTCAGACATCTCTGAATCAGTGCATAGTTCAATGCCACTCAAAAGTGAAGTACATTGCAAGGATATGAATATTTGCAAATGCAATGCAGCAATGTTTTGTTCTAGCTTTGCGTGTTTCCTTTACTACCCGCCTGGGGCAGCACCTGTCTGTTTTTATGGACTCATTAGCTGACAACAGACAGGTGTGAACCACAGACAGGTGTGAACCACAGACAGGTGTGAACCACAGACAGGTGTGCGGGCAAAGATAAATAAATACATTGGCATCCATATTATATTTTCATTTGGGGAGGGGCAGCATCTAAAAACTGGATTGAATAGTTTATTGTTCACTGCTCGCGACGCAAACAGCAATTCTTCAATCAGAACCGTCTACCGATAATTGATGTAGCTTCGAACGTGGGACACATGCTGCTAGCAGGTACAGTCTTTGACCCGTGACTTATCTCGAAAGCAGTCGCTATGGAATACTCTTAGACCTCATCTTATTAATTAATTCAATAATTAATCAGAGGTCTAATATTGTGTAGATTACAGACTAGAGATTACAGTACAGTACCTCACAGGATCAGTGGGCTCGCAGCAGGACAGGAAGCCTGAAACTGTGTCTGCTACCTCCCCGTCCGTGGTCACGTCCCACAGCCCATCTGTACCCATCACCAGCACGTCGTCAGGGCCGTGCTCGTACTCAGACATGTCGTACACTATCACCTGGAGGAGATACAAGAGGGAAGGAGTGCAGTTCGAGTGTTAAACACGGCTGTAATAATAGGAGAAATCATAGAGGCTTCCCATCTATCAATGAATTTGGATCAGATATCTTTGCTTTTCAGGATAATCAATAAAATACTGGACAATACATAGATTGATGAGCCAAAATGAAGTAAACTTATGTCATTAGATGTCGGCCAAGATTTGGAACACACTAGGATCCTTCTAGACAAGTCTTGATCTTGCAGATGGTGGGCGATAAATGGTCCTAGACACAAACAGCATAACATCTCTCATTCACCTCTGGGCAGCAGGAGAGAAAGGGCTTGATGTAGATGTTGGAGTTGTACACCTTCAGGTCATGATCCCCTAGGCCACGTGTTACCCCAATGGTGGCCATGACACGGGCCTACACACACACACACACACACACACACACACACACACACACACACACACACACACACACACACACACACACACACACACACACACACACACACACACACACACACACACACACAATGTAGGTTAGTGCAAAAAAAAATCCACTTATGAAGGATTAGTGACTCAGGACCACTTATCTTTAACCACACAGCTAAAGACTGGGAGAGTTCAGTAACAACCACACAGCTAAAGACTGGGAGAGTTCAACCATGAAATCCTCCCACACATACAGTGGAATGAACACTAAAAGTTATATCTTGCTATGTCTGTCCTGGAGGTGAACTGTCCTGCAGCGTAAACAAGGCAACAGTAAACATGTCGTCCCCACGAATGATGCCCCCCACCCTTGGGCCAAATTAGATGTCACGTGTGACTAACACACTTCAGTTAATTACTGTAGCTCCCGCCTTGGGCCAATCTGTGTAATTTTATAAATGCCAGATCTTTATGGCAAGACGCATCATTCACCCAAGTTTAGTCAAAATTGGGCCAGTGCTGTCTGAGACACCGTGTGTGACGAACATACGAACGGAGACAGATTTACAGTTCCATCCCCGTTTTCGTTGTGGGGGACAACTAAGCTAAGCAGCTAAGCATTATTCCTGTCAGGGAAACATGACGAGGGCGGGAGGACAACCGCAACTCTACATGTGATTTGAAGACCCAGCTATACTTTACTGTATGGCCAATCCAATGTCTCATGACTTGGGCAGGGTTTTATCTGGTCAGGAAAAATTATGTGGCTCTACCTACTGTACGGTAGACCTTACAGCACCATATATCTACTGTCCCCTACCCATGGTAGACCTTGCATCACCATATATCTAATGTAAACCTACCCATGGTAGACCTTACAGCACCATATATCTAATGTAACCCTACCCATGGTAGACCTTACAGCACCATGTATCTAATGTAACCCTACCCATGGTAGACCTTACAGCACCATATATCTAATGTAAACCTACCCATGGTAGACCTTAAAGCACCATATATCTAATGTAACCCTACCCATGGTAGACCTTACAGCACCATATATCTAATGCAAACCTACCCATGGTAGACCTTACAGCACCATATATCTAATGTAAACCTACCCATGGTAGACCTTACAGCACCATATATCTAATGTAAACCTACCCATGGTAGACCTTACAGCACCATATGTCTAATGTAACCCTACCCATTGTAGACCTTACAGCACCATATGTCTAATGTAACCCTACCCATGGTAGACCTTACAGCACCATACATCTACTGTGCTGTTCTGTTATGATGTCCACCAGTATCCAGTCCATAAACATGCCCAAGTGTTTCACCTTTTTGCCCTCTCCATATATGAGTGGGAACTTGAGGTCGTCTTCTACGATGGTTTTGTAAGCCCTGCAACAAATAGGATTACGGGTTAGGGATTAGTGATTCTATTCTTTCAAGAAGTATATTATTTTTCTGGTCAGGTTGTGGTCTGTCAAAACTCCTGGCCCAAATCATAAAAAATACAATGGCCTGAAATGTAACACACATGTTTGACAACAGCTGTCATTTACCAGCCGTTCATTGTGTGGTCCCTGAAGAGCATCTTCCTGCCCAGCTCCCTGTACTGGATCCTGCGAGGGAACTCCATGGGTGTGAACTCGTTTCCAAGCAGCTCCGGTCTCAGGAAGCCCTGTAGGGACACACAGAGCAAAGAAAACAGTGACAACACTTTACATGACAAACTGTCATGTCAAATTGACTTGTCTTGTCTTGACTTAATATATTTTTAAGATGTGAATAGAGCAATAATCATCAGGGTTGGGGTCAATTCCAGTCAATTCAGAAAGTAACCCAAATTCCAATTCCACATTTTCTGCATTGGAAAGCAATGAAGAGAATTGGAGTTGGAATTGAAATTTCAGTTTACTTCCTGAATTGTCTGGAATTGACATGGAATTGACCCCAACCCTGATAAACATATCGTCAAGGAAGTGTCATGGTAGTAAGAAAAGTGAGCATGGAACATTATGTAGCTGTAATACACAATCAACACACAGTACCATTCATCCCTCTCCCTGAGGGTTCCACCACTCTCCCACACAGCCAGCCACTCCACCAAGCAGACAGTAAATTAATAAAGATGTAGTCTGAATCCGATATTGAATAACATCACCCTCCCTCTCCCCTGCATCTTTTTTTTTGGCCTTGGAAAAGCGATTCATATCCTGTGGTGATGGGACTCACCTGGTTAAAGGGACATTACACTTTAAAATCAAAGTTTCTCAGATGTTTTCAGACCTCCTCCTCTTTAATTTATGAGTGAATCTCCCTTTTAAGTAAGTAATACATAAATACATGTATTAACCCCGTTCTCACCAGATACTGCAGGCGCTGCCTCTCAGACTCTGGCGTGAACTCGTTGGACATGGGGATGACCTCACCGTTACGGATGATGATGGCTCTGTAGAGACAGAGGAAGAACCAAAGTAGAATGAATAGTGATTCTATTTCTGTGGGAGGGACAACGACATACTGTATGATGACAAAGACAGACACCATAATGTGACCCCATATTAGGAGGACACTCAAGACAGATAATGTGGTGTTAAGAGGGATGACACAGCATGAAGCCCAGGGATGTTACTGGATGATTATTGCCCCTAGATGCTGATCTAAGGTCGGTCTAGACTAAGATTGACAAACAGTATACTGATCCTAGATCTGTGCCTATGGGCAAGTTCTACAAGGAGCTTACGGTTCATGATGAATGGTGTTGCAGTACAAAGAGTGGCCAACAGAGGTCAAAAGAACTGCTGTGTGACATTATTATGAGAATGGAAACTTATTTGAATCAATGGCTATGGGCATCATGTTATCACTTCCTTTAACCTCTGTTTCAGTCATTCAACTCTGCATTGAGTGACTGAAATCAAATACATTAAGTTGAATGTGTACAACAAGTAGGCCTGTAATACATCAGTCATTAGCCATTAGGGAATTAATCAATCCTGCTGCTATCAGTTTGACCTGTCGACCTACCTGCTGTCTCCTGCATTGGCAACGTAGAGCTTCCCCATCAAATGAATGGCAGCCAAGGCACAACAACCACCAGAGATGGTATAGGACATCTTCTCTTTCTCTATCAGTTCATCCTGTAATTAACAGAACAGGAACAGAAAACAAAAGGTAATTCATTCATTGGCTTGCAGAATGAAGTAAGCAGAACTTACTGCATTAAAGAGGTTATACTTAACTTCAGAGATAACGACTACCAAAAGACAAATAATCAGTGCATTCTGGGAAACCTATTTTGCTCAATAGCTACTGTATCCCGTCTCTAATGTGGTAAAACGCTAGCCTCAGATGGATGGTCTCGCGAGACTAGTAGAGCGCTATTTCACAAAGTAAGGTGATATGCTGTGAGTGTACGCCTGTGGTTTACCATCTGTTTGAAAGCGTTTTCTATGACACCCATGATCAGACTCTCCAGACTGACAGCCTTCTCCATGTGGAATCGGATGGAGGGATCAGCGATGGCATCAGGGTCCTCTGGGTCCTGGGTGGCATTCGCCCCCTTCTTCACCGCCACCTGGTAGGGGCTGCCATTCTTGGCCAGGCAGATAGGGAGCGCCGCAGAGGGGTTCTCCAGCAGGTGGGCAATGTCTTCTAGTCTGTCTCTGATAAGGCAATGGAGGAGTTTGGACGCCATGATGGCACACCCTGAGCCGGCGTGGCCGTCGAACATGCCCCAATACTGCAGAGGGATTCCTGTGCCATCCTGGAAAAGGTTTAAGTCAAATCAAGATCAAATCATATCAAACATGCATTTAGATATATCAATACAATTAGGCTGACAGTAAGAAATGAGATAAATAGCCTGAAATAATAACACTGGCCACATGGGTCTCTCTAACAAGTCTCTCTCAACATTTTAACTTAATGAGAATTACAAGCTCAGTGAATGCCTAAAGGATTCCCAGTGTGGAAATTTCTGTCAGAGAATGGATGGGAATAATTCTAACTGCATGACACTACATCATAGTAAATATGTGCACAATGACAGCAGTTACTGTGCCACAGAAAAACCTCCTAACAGTGAATATCCCACTTGATTTAATTCCCTTCCACAGGATTTTATTATGCTGGTAAATCCCACTAACTATATTTTCACCAAACCGGTGAATCTTACTTCTCACCATCTTCCTTTGCCTTCTCTCCTATTGTAGTGCTGTAGGCCTAGTCTATGGGCCGTCTAGTAATATAATCATAATTACTAGAACTAATGCTCAACATTCTATGATTTCAGGTAGTCTCACCCCATTGTCGTCCAGCAGTGTGGAGTTGCGCTGTTTTTTGTCGCTCAGCTTCTTCACGTAGAGCAGCTCACAGGACGCTTGGTCCTCATTCAGCATGCTCTTCCCAGCATTGATGGTCCTGGGGAGGGTGGGATGGTGGTAAAGAAGGTATGGGGATATCATAAATCTATGAGAAAATATATACACATCTCCTTGGTTCAGGTGCTGGACAGACAAATCACCCAACCAAGGTGCATCTCAGATAAATCACTAATGAGAGCATATCAGCGTGGCAGACATTGTTTCATTTTGTCATGGTGAGATAGTAATGTTATGATCTATGTAAAAACATAAACGTGGAACAGATAGTGCTGTAGGACTGGGATTAAGTGTTTTCATTACTGGCCTATGCTGCTTAATGATAATGGCTTTGTGCAGCATGACTTCATATTCTGACCATCTCAGTGGACTGGGGCTCAGTGGGCATGTGACTGTGCTTGCAGTATGTGAGAGTAGACACTGCAGTAGTCTGAGCAGAGTTTTTTTTCTCATACTTGTGTACTATTACCATAGTTAATATCATACCATCCTATCACATGTATTAGATACAGTATAGCCCCTTTAAGAATATTTTGCCACAGAGGACAGTTTCCAGCTCTCTCCCTTCACCTCAGATCACTGCAATGTTTACTCTTTTCAGGACACTGAAATGGAATGAAGTCATGCATTACATTACAAAGCCATTATCCTTAGGGCTTTGTGATTCAGAAGAGGGGCTGCCAAAAGGTTTCACCCCTGTTGTACCGTTAAAGCTGAGAAACGATGATTCTCTGCCACTTCGGTGTGAGGAACCAATAGGGTCAAGCCACTTTTTTAGCCTTTCAGATTCAATTAGCGGTATTTAGAACAATGGGTATTAGCCGGATCGTATAGTAAAAATGTATTGCACAAATTGGAGCATAATCCTTAAAGTGTCCCTAACTATTACGGAGGTGGCCTAGCAGTTAGACCGTTGGGCCAGTAACTGAAAGGTCGCTAGTTCAAATCCCATCGACAGAAAACTCTGTCATTGATAATGGCAGATCCTGGCCATGACTCCATTCTCCGAGGGTGTCTCAGGGAGAGTTAGATCACACAAAAAACAAATTTCCAATACACATTTGTACATGTGTGAAATAGGACAAATATAAGCACCCACCAAATTATTATTAATGATGTACTAGGAGTGGTGTGGAGAAAGAGAGAGTCTGTTTTATACAGCTGTGCCCTTACCCCAGTCATAAATGAGAGATACTTCATCACCTGAGAGGATGGGTGATATCTAACCAACAGGTTTACAAGCTGGTCCATTATGTACATTAGCCACCTGTCTAGGATCATGATGAGTGTATTTGAGTGGGCAGAGTCAAGATACTGACTTTCACCTTTTCACAATGGTCTTGCACTAAACAAATTATAACTTTAAAGGCTTAGTTAAGCCTATACATATCCTTCAGAAATCATTCTTAAAGCTGCAATATGTAACTTTTTGGGCAACCTGACCAAATTCACATAGAAATGTGTGTTATATCTCTGCCATTCTCATTGAAAGCAAGTCTAAGAAGCGGTAGATCTGTTCTATGTGCACTATTTCTATGCTTCCCCTTCTTAAGTTTAGTTTTTGCGTCTTTTACTTTCGGTTTTGTACACTAGCTTCCAACAGCTGAAACTCCAATATTTTTGGTTATGGAAAATATACTTGCTTGTTTTGTCACAAACTGAAATTAAGCAAATTATTCTAATTTTAGCAATCAGGAAATGGCAGATTGATTTCTGCATAGTGCACCTTTAAGCAAATGTCTTGCTATATAAAAGGTGAAAAAAGGGCTATGTCAAGTTTGGTAAAATAAATGCCATTTCAACTGGTAGAGGGAAATTATCCCTATTTGGTTTGATGTTCTGATATCATTGTTCTAATATGAGGTAGAAACAGCAATGGCTGCCCACATCAGGATTATAAAAAGCCATCCAGTTTGTAATCAGTAAGCTGGCACCGTAGAGTAGTGGCCAGGGGAGCATTAGTGATGACAGGGACATGAATTACAAGTCATCATGGTCATGTCAACTTTGAGGCCAGGTCAGGGTCATGTTGTACAATCAATGATGTATATAAACCCTGGATTGATGATGCTATGTATTGGCCATTGAGAGGCTTTGAAGTCACCAGTCAGACATATTGACACTTTATTTAACTAGGCAGGTCAGTTATTTAACTAGGAAAGTCAGCCTACCCTGGCCAAACCCAGCCAAACCTGGGCCAATTGTGCACCACCCTATGTGACTCCCAATCACAGCCAGATGTGATACAGCCTGGATTTGAACCAGAGATGCAGTGCCTTAGACCATTGCGCCACTCGGGAGCAGTCCTCCATAGGAATGAATGAAATTCTACAGTATTTCAATTAAATGTTTCAAATGTTTAAGTATTTTTTTGTTGTACTGGGGACAGTATCATTAGTAATCTTAAAAGATCTAAAAAAAATATATACTTTAAGGATGTTTTAAAATTTGTACATTTTTTAAATGTTTATGTTTAACTCACATAATATAAAGTATACACGGAAGTGTCTGTAATAGAGTAAATGGGGCAAAAAACGAATGTACTGTAGACATTAATAAATGCATTTCTGTATTTTTTACAATGTTGGGGGAGTGCCAAGATAGATTCACAGTGGCTTCAACACAGCAACCCCCTAATAGTCATCTAGTGCATTATATAAATCATTGTTTACAACACATATGCAACCGGTTTGTCAATATCATACATTGGGTTGGAGAGGCCTTTACCCTGCTGGATGCTAAAGTCAAGTCCTTTGTCCGAGCTTGCAGCTTTTTCAAAATGTTCACAAACATTTTACATCTCACAATTCATGGGATTTATTTTGTATGTGTCACATACGCAATATATTTTCACGATTTCATTATACCTCATTTGGCAACCAAGGAATGTACTGTATGCCTACGAGTAAATAGACATCCGCTTCAGTGAGTCCATTAAAGTGCAAGCCAGTCATTCCCTGGCCTTGATGATGTACGAGAACAAAACAATGAAGATCATGTTCTACTCAATTTGTGACATATTTTCTCATCAAGGGACAGTTTCAGTCATTGTAAACATGTGACTGAAATACTTTGTCTGCGTTAAACAGAAGAACATCTGTTTTTTAAATCTTGCTAACTCACGTAGGAGACTTTCAAAAGAGGAAGCCTCCAGTTCCACTGAGTTCCTCATCAGATTGGTAAGTTTTTTTGCAGTTGATGAAAATCGTTCATTCCCTTTTTCTAAGTAATGATGACATACTGTAGTACCATCTAAATGTTTTGCTCTATTTGTTGTATAATTCATTCTCTCAAAAGAATTTAGCATACATCACAGACCAGAGTGATGATGATTACAATTCATTGAACCAAATCAAATCAAATGTTATTGGTTGCGTACACATATTTGCAGATGTTAGACGTAGGTGCGTCAAAATGCTTGTGTTTCTAGCTCCAACAGTGCAGTAATACCTAACAATACAAAACAATACACACGAAACCGGAATATAAATATATATGTGTATGATGGTGTGTATAGACATTATGGACAGTATATTAATACAAAAGGTGTGTACAGCAGTAGTTATATAGGATGAGCCATGACTAGAATACAGTATATACATATAAAGTGGGTAAAACAGTATGTAAACATTATTAAAGTGTCCAGTGCTCAATGATTATGTATATAGGGCAACAATCTCTAAGGTGCAGCAGGGTTGAGTACGGGTGGTAGCCAGCTAGTAACAGTGACTGAAGTTAAGGGCTGGGTACTGGGCAGAAGCCAGCTAGTGGTGACTATTTAACAGTCTGATGGCCTGGAGATATACGCTGTTTTTCAGTCTCTCGGTCCCAGCTTTGATAAACCTGTACATCTCCTCCTTCTGGATGATAGTGGGGTGAACAGGTCATGGCTCGGGTGGCTGATGTCCTTCATGATCTTCTTGGCCTTCCTGTGACACCGGGTACTGTAGATGTCTTGGAGGGCAGGCAATGTGACCCCAGTGATGCGTTGGGCTGACCGCACCACCCTTTGGAGAGCCCTGCGGTTGCGGACGTTGCACTTTCTGTACTAGGCGGTGATACAGCCCGACAGGATTCTCTCAATTGTGCTGTTGCACCTTCTTCACCACACTGTCTGTGTGAATGGACCATTTCAGGTCATCAGTGATGTGCACGCCCTGGAACTTAAAGCTTTTCACCCGCTCCACTGCGGCCCTGTCGATGTGGATGGGGGAATGCTCTCTCTGCTATTTCCTGAAGTTCACAATCAGCTCCTTCATTTTGTTACATTGAGGGAGAGGTTGTTAACCACTGCACTGCCTCATGTTTGACTTCATCACATTTCAGTCACATTTCTTAACAAAGTGAACTTGGTGGTCAAAATAACTCTGATTATAACTTCATTTATAATCAGTTTTCTAAGAAAGCCACACGAGTTTATCAGCAGAAGTCAAGATGATCTATTCCTGCCTGAGGTGCCTGTGGTTTCCTGTCACAGTTTCTCAAGCATGCAGTGAGTCGTTGTAATGTAGGAGGACCTGTATGACAATGGCCTCCAAACTTCTCAAACTATTCAACTTCTCCGAAAACTATATAGTAGTAAAAAAAGTTATTCAAGTTAATTTATTATCTTATGAACACGTGATAGTTGATCTGATATAACATTTGGAGGATGTAAACTGTTGGCTCTATTACATTGAGAGTGAGATAAGGAGGGTGGTACAAAAGATAGTGAGGGGAAATATGCTAATTGTGTAGTCGAAACCTTGTACTTACAAGGTTATACAATTATATACTGAACAAAAATATAAATGCAACATTAAACAATTTCAAAGATGTTACTGAGTTACAGTTCATACAAGGAAATCAGTCAATTTAAATAAATTCAGTAGGCCCTAATCTATGGATTTGACATGTTGCGTTTATATTTTTGTTCAGTGTATATAGCAATTTAACTTTCAAAAGTAGTTTACAGGTAGAAACAACTGAAAAGTAAACACCACAAACATTTAGACTCCGAGGTCTTGTTTAGGCAGTGTTCACAGCCTATTTGGTTTAGGCAGTGTTCACAGCTTCTTTTTTTTAGGCAGTGTTCACAGCCTTTTTGTTTTAGGCAGTGTTCACAGCCTTTTTGGACGATTTGTAAATTGTGCTTCTAATATAATTTGACTGAAGGCTTTTAAAGTGGAATGTAATGGAAGGTAGTTCCGGGTTACAGATAATTGATGCCAGGCTCACTGAGATGACTCGCTACTGTAAGAGTAATTCAAAAGGCTTCTGAGCTCCAGCATGCCTTTAAAAAAGCCTTTAAAAAAGTTAGAGTCGTCCTTTGAATTCCTGTACAGTAACGCTTACTGTGACTCTCTGCTCCCACCTAAAAGCTTTCACAGACAGATGACAGATCTGTTGTTTGCTAATTGTTTATACTGTGAGGCAACTTAA
Organism: Brachymystax lenok tsinlingensis; assembly: GCA_030435695.1. Taxonomy (NCBI): domain Eukaryota; kingdom Metazoa; phylum Chordata; class Actinopteri; order Salmoniformes; family Salmonidae; genus Brachymystax; species Brachymystax lenok. The sequence goes on along the minus strand of CM059797.1, from coordinate 13,255,419 downwards.
TTAAAATAACTTTTAATAATTGTATTCAAAAGTACAACTGCAAACATATTTACATATGTGATTCGTTTTTAGACAAACAAATGTAACATACAAAACAGAACATTTGTAGCATTTTGATTGGTTATGATTGGTAAACAATGTATCAGCCTGTCTTGTTTGAGCAGTGAAGAGAGGAGTGTTGTTGTTAGACATTTAGTTTTTTATTGGATAACTTTTTGGGAGCTCCCAAAATAAAAGTACTGGTCGCACAGCAACATCCAACGAAATGCTTACTTGCTGGTTCTCGACAATGCAACAACAAGCTAGCTACATGAAGAAAACATGTCATGTAACATCTAATTAGGGTCCCCTGGGAAACACTGACCGCCACGGTTCATACCCTGTCACAATAATTCCTCCCTGGCTTTTTTCGTCAAAAAACAATGTATTCAAAGTGCTGCCCACTATATTCCAACTATAGAATTAGAATAATCATTCTATTTCCATGATTCTAGCAGTTCAACAATGAATTAGGCCTAGCTTTTTCTACCCATATCATACAGCCCTATGTGCAGGAAATGCAAACATTGATGAAAATTATGAAAATTAATTTGGGTTGAAGTTGGATTGAACAGTATAAAACAATCAGAATGGCTAAAACCCCATTGAATTCACTTATAATTTAAGTGTTGCAACTCTGGAGTCATGAACTACTTATAAAAACTATTTAGAACTTGTATCATGCAAAAACATAAAATACTGTCAAATACCATCACAAATGTGAAAAATATTGTGATATGATATCTTGGCCATATCGCCCTACAAATGATTAAACACATTTTGGCCAAGGGATCCGTGGATAAATAACATTTAGAGGGTGTAATACAATACAATACAATACAATGTAACATTATTAATCTACAATTGATGTTCTTAGCCCTGGGCAACATGGGCCTGGGAGGTTTACAGGGACATTGGTATCCTCAGTACTCCACCAATTATACATTTCTCAACTCCTTATTTATTGTACTCTTGTAATGTGCAGAATTGCAGGAAATTTGAACAAAAGAGTAACATTTTCTCTCCAATGCCAAGGGCCCTTTCCAAGGCCCAAGACTTGGTTCGTCTGACCATGTACTGACAAAGTCATAGCAAAACTAAAACAAAGAAATGGTGCAAAAAAACTGAACTATACCAAACGTATTTTGACACGTTCAAGTAGTATAGTAGTACACAGTCCATCCATATCCTATAAGTCACACATGTCCAGCAATAGCTTTAAGTTACATGATTTATATTATTTGATGTCCAATTAACAAAGAAAAGGCTTATAATTGATCATTAGTGACGTGGACAAATTATCATAGACTACTACTGGATATATCATACTGTCTGTAGCGTTTCAAGGTTTTTGTTTATCCTACATTTTGCGAGACCCTATTAAATACTAGATCCCCAAAAATATTGACCTGCAACAACTTTAGCAGTTCATTGTTTGTTACACTGTTTCATAGTAACCAGGCAGTGGCTGCTACAGCATCAGTTTCAGCAGCAGCAGTTTCAGCAGCAGAAAGCTGTGTGTTATTTGGTGAATTTGTAATAGCAACCCCCTGTCCATATTCGCCACACACCGATAACTGCGTTCTCTACTGCAACACTAAAACGGTTTTATTGTCAACAGTGCATATGAATGACCTGTCGAGAAACCACTCACTCTGCGTATCCTGTCCGCCAGGGAAGCCTGCTGTCCCTCTTCAATGTCAGCACAGGTCGAGATGCATGTTCTGTCGAGTATTGAAGAAGCTCCGATGTAAGGTCCAGAAATTCGGGTCGACCGTATGGGAACCGTGGAGGCAGACCGTCCTGGTGACAGTTCTGGTGATGAACGTTCCCGGATCCGTGGTGCTGGTGATGACCGTGGGGTATCATTCCTCCCACCAGCGTGGACATCGCATTTTTTACTTTGCTTATCATTGCGGTGGGAATAATAACCTAACCCGACACAGAAATTAATTAATAACCCAATATTACCGTAGCGAAGAACAAAATGATCCAATGACTATAAACAGCATTCCAGGAAGCGATCGTTTCCGGCCTCATGTGACGTTTGACAGACACTGTTTTCCTCATTGAAAATATAGCCTACCCCTTGCCCACTCAGTGCATATAATAACCAAGGAGTCCTTCAGAAGGCAGGGGTTTAGTGAACGCTGCTGTCTGTGGGGAGACACACTCCAAATTGCGCGCTAATCTGGACTGGACACAAAATAACTATTATGGCTGTCACAATGAAGACAATGCACACTCTTGAGCAGTGCAGTGATCCATTTATCAAAATAAATGTTTAACCTCTATTAAGGATGGGCAACTTTGATGGGGTTGGGGGCCACAAAAAATCAGAACTCATCATGGAGTGGCTCATGGGTCTGCATACCCACATCCACACCACACATGCAGTCAGAGCCGGCCCTCGCCTTTTGTAAGCAAAGTTTTAGAGTTAATTTCCTGCAATTCGACACATTTTGCCATGGGGCGTAGAGAAGATTTAGCAATTGTATAACTAATTTCATGCAATTCGACTCATTTTACCTTGGGACCTAGAGAAACCTTGGGACCTAGAGAAACAGTTTTACAGTTAATTTCCTGCAATTCTACACATTTTGCAATACGGTGGAGAACAATGTTTCAGTTTTTAGTATGATATCTGACTGAGTGTGACTAACAAAATCAATGCCCCCCCCCCTCCTGGTTGGTAATTCGACCATGATTACAAGTTTAGATAGCTGGCTGCGAGACTAATTTACAATAAAAAAAAATGTAGTTGACATGGGCTAATTGAGTGACTGTCAGTAGCTAGGTTTCCACCCAATTGGCGACATATTTTCATGCAAATATTATTAAATCTGTATAAATAAAATATTGTAATTTTCCCACCAGAGATGTCTTTCCATCAAATTAACTTGTCACGGATAAAAGTCCGTACGTGATGACGTAGTACACATAAACAAATATTTTTGCGGTTAAATTTCCATGTACTGAATAAAAAATACAAATTAAATGGGTTTCCCTCACATTTTCAACTTTTTGGTTTTGTCACAAAAAAAATACTGTTTATAGCGCATGTGCCCACTCTGGTATTGGCACGTGCACTCTAGCCAACAGCTCGCAGATACAGTGCGTGTATAGCCTACATTATGAGATTATTATGGACAAAAGAGAGAGATTATTTTAATTTGTAAAACGGCAGCCAAGCATCGATCATTGTGTCACCAGAATAAGACCCTTGATATTTATTGGAAAGGAACATCATCACCGTGCACTTTCACCACCCTGTGAAGTTCATCATAATTTATTTCATCTTTAGCCTAGTAAACTGCATGGTTTCCAGAGTTAAAATTGATCTGTGGGCCTACAAAATCCCTGGCCTATATCAAGGACAAATTCACATTCACCTGCATTGTGATGATACATTTCAGTCTGATTTAGATATGAAAGCCTGAGGGGTCTGGACCTTTATGACACTGCCTGTTCCCCTACAACGCTACACTGGTGGGAGTGGTGGGACAATCAGTCTTTGCCTCAGTCTTTGTCTGGACCTGGCACAAGACAGGTTGTTCCAGAGGTGATGGAGCTGTTCCCCTTCAATTGTTACACTACTGCAATGACCTTTGGATGAGGGTCTGCCAATTCCCTCACAGTTTTGTTTCTCCAGGTCTAGGATGATGCATATATTTCAAGGTCTTCAGTCTTTGACAGAAGAACATCATCCAAAAACATGTGTTGTGTTCAGTTAAAAGTGGTAGTCTAATCCCAGAGAGATCAAGTCACCTTTTCTCTGTAATTACTCTAGGGCCATATAGTGTAAATATTTCCCCAATAGAGGGAGCCAGAGTATAGGAGATGAGAAGCAGTTTGGTTCATCAGCTGATGAACAGAGGAAAATGTAATGTAGTAATGGTTATTTAGTAGACACTTGTAAACAAAGTGATTTGCAGTTACCACACATTTAAACTAAGTATCTATGGCCCATGCAAGAATCAAATCCACAAATATGTTGTAGCATTCACCATGCTCCAATCAACTGGGCTCTTGGAGCCAAGTGTTTATGAAGGGATACAGGCCATATTTGTACTTACTGTTAATGCCTGATGGCCATTATGTTGCTAAATAGAATGCATTCATATTACATTTTTTGCATGTTTTTGCTTACCATAACTAACAACTGTGGTTATGTTTCTGCGATCACTGTTGGTGATCTAGATACACCAAAATACATGCTGCCAACAATGCCAGGAAGCAACCCTGGCAAATTATACCAGAAAACAAAACGAGAATTTTAGCCTTAATTAAAGGACAATTTTTGGTAATTTTCTATTTTGTCTAAGATAAAGTATTCCCAACTTACCAACTGACTGTGGTTGGCATTGAAGATGTAATCTCTGAGCTGATATAGGGCCCTTTACTTGCCTGTCAGAAGAATGATTTACTGGGCCCAAATGTGTAACCCCAGACCTGAGCTGTATCATATTGGAAAAAGAGAGAATGACACGTGACTTAGTTTCTTCGATCTCCTCTCTCTCTCTCTGTGGGGGTGTGTGCTCTGGGAGAGGCAGCCAAGACTGACAGGTAAAGCTAAGTTGGGATAGAGGGGGAGGGAGGGAGAGAGATAGAGAGAGAGAGGGAAAGCGGGGGAGAGGGAAAGAGAAAGAGAGAGAAAGAGAGAGAGTGAGAGAGAGAGAAGGCCAGGTGGGTGGGAGTGCAGAATAAGGACAGAGAATGAGATGAAAGGCAGTCCTGTGTAAATGATCTGTGGTTCATCTTGGCTAGATTTACAGTACATCATTGAATCATATGTTGGCTGGTTATACTGTAAATCAATCATTACATTTGGTATTGCAATGTATACCATGGCATTGTTGAATACCTCTTTCTGATTGGCTTGAAGGGCATTCTAGAGCGTGTGTTATTTCCCTTTATAAACTGGGTGGTTCGAACCCTGCATCCTGATTGGCTGAAAACCGTGGTATATCAAACCGTATATATTTTTACTACTCTAATTACGTTGGTAACCAGTTTATAATAGCAAAAAGGCACCCCAGGGGCTTGTGATACATGGCCAGTATACCACGGCTAAGGGCTGTATCCTAGCACTCCGAGTTGCGTCATGCGTAAGAACAGCCCTTAGCCGTGGTATATTGGCCATATACTACACCCCCCCCAGGCCTTATTGCTTAAATAAAGCACAGTATATTTGCACCGTATAATTCATAGGCTATAGTCCATTCTTACATGTTCTATATTTGAGCTGCTTTTGAAAGCAAATGTAGAATTGAAGACACATTAGCATTGTTGAATTCAAATTTCATAATGGCAAGCTAAGACTGATGGTTTGGTTTGCTAAACTAGCAAGCTGTTGTGGAAAAAGTACCCAATTGTCATACTTGAGTAAAAGTAAAGATACCTTCATAGAAAATGACTCAAGTAAAAGTGAAAGTCACCCAGGAAAATACTACTTGAGTAAAAGTCTAAAAGTATTTGGTTTTAAATATACATAAATATCAAAAGTAAATGTTACTGCTAAAATATACTTAAGTATCAAAAGTAAAAGTAAAAGTATAAATCATTTCAAATTCCTTATATTAAGCAAACCAGACAGCATAATTTTCTTGTTTTTAAAATGTACGGATAGCCAGGGGCACACAACATTCAGACATAATTTACAATCAAAGCATGTGTTTAGTGAGTCCACCAGATCAGAGGTAGTAGGGATGACCAGGGATGTTCTCTTGATAAGTGCGTGAATTGGAGCGTTTTTCTGTCATGCTAAGCATTCAAAATGTAACGAGTACTTTTGGGTGTCAGGGAAAATGTATGGAGTAAAAAGTACATTATTCTCTTCATGAATGTAGTGAAGTATAAGTAAAAGTTGTCAAGAATATAATTAGTAAAGTACAGAAACCCCCCAAAACGACTTAAGTTGTACTTTAAAGCATTTTTACTTAAGTACTGTAGCGACTCGCACAGACAGCTGTGTGTTAGGAGTTATGCTGTTTGTTTGTTGTGTTGTACTTACCAGTACCGTGTTTGCAGGGTCAGACATGCCAGCCAACCTGATATCTGCCAACCACGGGAATGCATGGAATGTTCCGGTGCCAGGCAGGGTGGTTTGGAAGGGGGGTGGAGCACGGCAAGTTTAAGACCATGCTTAGCCATTATTCTCTCTCTTTACATCTGGTCAGAGATGGGTCACTGTTGTTTGATACTGTTTCCTTGGTTTATTTGGCGTGGACTACGGCCAAACAGTAGCCTGTGTTGAGTTTGGTTAATAAACCGGGAATTAGTAAACGCAATCCTCTGTCTGGACATTTGTTAATTTATGATCGAGCCAGGTCATTACATTGGTGTCAGAAGTAGAAACTTAGATAAAAGTTAGCCAGCTAGCTAGCTGACTACCGTGGCTAGCAAATGTTACATGGAGAACGGGGTTGAAAATGCTTTGAGGGAATTCGTGAGTGAAGGAGGAGGCAGGGGATGATCATGGCCAAGGAGATGCGTGCCTGGACGTTGGAGGATCTGGACGAGGAGATCTCCAGGGCATCGGAGCACAGAGGCCCTTTGAGGGAGAGCGCTAGAAGGATGGTGGCTGGGCATGGGTGTTTCTGCAACTGTGCTTTGTGCGGATTCTGGGGGGCGGACCGAAGGGGTGACGTCGCCGCTGCGTGACGAGTAGGCTGGAGCTCAGGATGTCAACAAACATGGCGGCGCCCAGTCCTGGATTGCATCCGTATCTGTGAAGACCCCGAAGTAATCCGGTAAGGCAGATTGGGATGCTTTTCATGCTCAGTTTGAACTGTTAGCTCATTCTGGGGGGTGGTCGAATGAAGATAGGGCACTGCAGCTGGCTTTGTGCCTCACGGACAATGCTCTGTCCTGTTAGATATTGATTAGCCCCAAGAACAGACAGGATTATGGGGCTTTAGTTGGAGCACTGCGGAGGCGCTTTGGACAGTGTGTACAGCCCGGGCTGCTGCGCTTTGAACTGAGTAATAGACGCAGGCAGCCTGGAGAGCCACTACGGGTGCTAGCTAATGACATTGAGAGCGTCTCTCGGCGAGCATATGCTCACATGCCCCCCTCCGTGCAGAGCAAGCTAGCACGGGACCAGTTCATACAGGCACTCTCTCCTACGGAGTTGCTCATACAGACCCAGCTGGCTCATCCTGAGTCATTGCAGAAATCCTTTGAGATGGCTATGGAGACGGAGCTCGTGTGGGCTGGGTCTTCAGCTGGGGCTTCATTGGGGATTTCACATTCACACAACACAACATCCCCCTTATTCCAACTGTTAAAGTTAGCAGAGACTCATGGCTGCCCCCTTCCCCCACATCTGTGTGTAACTTTTCCCCAGCCCCTCTGTCACCTACGGCTGTGTGTTACATTCCCCCAGCTATCTCCACGACACATCCATCCGTGAGCCCGGGCCGTACCCCCCCCAGCCCAGCTACCCCAGATGGGAGAGGAGAGGACACTGTCTGCTTTGTTAGTCTTGACCCCGAGCAGCAGGAACGGTTGTGGCAGTTGCTGTTTGGGTTCAGAGACATCTTTGCTCTGAATGAGGAAGAGGTGGGTCAGACTCATTTGGTGCAGCATGAGATGAACACAGGTGATGCTCGGCCCATCAAGATGCGTCCCGCCAGCACGCCAGGAGGACGGCAGATAAGTCTGTGTTGGAGATGCAGCGGGCAGACTTCATCGAGCCATCAGACAGCCCCTAGGCGGCACCAGTCGTCATAGTTCCTAAGAAGGGGGCCAAGCTGAGGTTCTGTGCGGACTACAGGCAGCTGAATGAGGTAACCAGGAAGGAATCATACCCCATACCATGCATTGATGAGTCTCTGGACCTGGTTAGGGGTCCTCCTGGTTCTACTCACTAGACCTCCGCAGTGGCTACTGGCAGGTGCCCATCTCACCAGAGGCCAGAGCCAAAACAGTGTTATCCACCAACAGAGGACACTGGCAGTTCAAGGTCCTGTGCATCGGCCTGTACAACGCTCCAGCTACTTTTGAGTTTTTGCTGAACAGGGTGCTGGATGGCATTCCCCAACAGGAGTGTCTGGTATACCTCGACGACATCCTGGCCCATGGCAGCTCCTTCCAGTCAGCCCTGGGGGGCGCTACGGCGTGTGTTGGAGAGGATGGCTGCCGCAGGCTTCACCCTGAGAAGTGCCACTTCATGCGGAGAGAGGTGACCTTCTTGGGCCACCAAGTGGGGGAGGAGGGTATCAGCACCCTGGAGGACAAAGTGGGGGCTGTCCTACCCCCACCAACCAGCAATAGCTGAAGAGCTTCCTGGGCCTTGCCTCGATACTACAGGAGGTTTGTACGGGGCTTCTCAAGTGTCGCTGCTCCCCTGAACCGCCTGCTGCCGAAGGACAAGATTTACACTTGGACAGTGGAGTGCAAGGAGGCCTTCAGCACCCTCAAACGTGCACTGATCAAGGCCCCCGTGCATGCCCCCCTGACCTCACCTTGCCCTTTATCCTGGACACAGACGCGAGCAATGTGGGTATGTGTGGGGTGCTGGCCTAGGTGGGGCCAGAGGGGGAGAGAGTGGTGGCGTACTTCAGCAAAACATTCAACAAACATGAGCGCCTCTACTGTGTCACCCGGTGGGAGTTCCTCAATGTGGTGGCTTCCGGCAAACACTTAAAGTACTAACTGGGTGGCCTGCCCTTTACTGTAAATACTGTGTCTTTCAAAGAGCCAGAGGGACAGGTGGCAGTGTGTCGGGCGAGCGGGCCTGTCTGCTGTGAGCTGCAGACTGTCGACGTGGCTGAATGGGGGGCAGCAGCACGGACGGGACACAGACCAACAGCCAGTGCTACAGTGGGTAGAAGTGCAGCTGAAGCCACCGTGGCTGCCATCTCTTCCCACAGTGGCTTCAGCTGCACTTCTACCCACTGTAGCACTGCAGCGCTCTCACTCGTGACCAAAGGTTTGTGGTCAAAGTTTGAGACACTGCGGCTAGCTGTTGGCGTGCTACAGCGGGCATGGAAGGAGCCAGCTATGGGAGAGGAGAGGTGGAAGGTGGTGGTACCAAAAGGGACTGGACACTTTGGGGTCACAAAAACCCTCCGCCACCTCCGTCAGGGCTTTTATTGGGGACAGCACAAGAGGGATGTGGAGCACTTTTTCAGCTGCTGTGACAACTGCACAGTGAGAAAGGACCCTCCAGGCCATTCTCATGCTCAGCTCCAACAGTTCCCAGTTGGGGCTCCCATGGAGAGGGTGGGAGTGGATGTGGTTGGGCCATTCCCCACCACAGACAGTGGAAACCACTGAGTGCTCATGGACTATGTCACAAAATGGCCAGAGGCCTATGCTCTGCCTGACCAGGAGGCAAAGACCATCATTGAAGCCCTGACAGCAGGGCTGTTCAGCAGGTTTGGAGCTGCGGAGTCCATCCACAGCAACCAAGGCAGAAACTTTGAGTCCTGTGTGTTCACCACCATGTGTGAGAGGCTGGGTATGCACAAGACTACTCCTCTCTATCCTCAAAGTGATGGCCTTGTGGAGCGCTTTAACAAAATGCTTGGACAGCATCGTTTCTGCTAAACACCAGCGTGACTGGGACAAGCACCTGCCCATGGTCCTCATGGCATGCTGCTCCACTGTCCAAGACTCCACCTCCTGCACGCCTGCCCTCGTCATGCTGGGGAGAGAGATCCGCACCCCTGCGGAGATGGTGTTTGGTCGGCCCCTGGATGCCCCTCCTGTTCCCACGGGGCTGGAGTAGCTGCTGAATGCAGGTGTGAGGCAGAAGAGGAACTAAGATGTGCACATCCGGGAAGGCACTTTGTGGCTGGGGAGCTGGTCTGGATCTACAGCCCCCTGAAAAAGAAAGGCAGCGTCCTGGAGAGGGTAGGGGAGTTTGTGTACCGGGTGCAGCTTCCTCCCAGGCGGAGAAAGGTGGCACTGCACCGGGACAGATTAGCCCCATACAGAGGGGCCTCTTCTCCCCAAACCCCAGGGACCCCAGGGACCCCCTCTGGCAATGAAATTTCCCAAGCATCCATACCCAGACGCCGCAGACAAGGCTCCAGAAAGCCCACTCACCCAGTCTTCCTCCCTGTGTCATCGAGTGGTTCTCTGGAGCCACGTACTGTATATACTTTTCCCTCATCCTTGTCCCCCATGTCTTGCTTTCATCCCTGGGCCCCAGAGGCAGCCCCTACCACGGACTGAGCCCCTGTTCCACATCTGGACACTCTATCTCCCATCACGGCCACGCAGGAAAAGGAGACATCCAGGTTGCTTCAGAGACTTTGTTTGTTCCCTCGGGGACAAGGGACTTTGTGGTGGAGGGGCTGTGTAGCGACCCGCACAGACAGCTGTGTGGTAGGAGTTATGCTGTTTGTTTGTTGTGTTGGACTTACAAGTACCCAGTGTTAGCAGGGTCCGACATGCCAGTCAACCTGCTATCTGCCAACCACGGGAATACCTGGAATGTTCTGGTGCCAGGCATCCTTGTTATAACAAGTTTAAGACCATGCTGATCCATTGATCTTTCTCTTTATGTCTGGTCAGAGATGGGTCGCTGTTGTTCAATACTGTTTTCCTTGGTTTATTTGGCGTGGACTACGGCCAAACAGTAGTCTGTGTTGAGTTTGGTTAATAAATCGAATTCGTAAACGCAATCCTCTGTCTAGACATTTGTTAATTTATGATCGAGCCAGGTCATTACATTGGTGTCAGAAGTAGAAACTTAGATAAAAGTTAGCCAGCTAGCTAGCTGACTACCGTGGCTAGCAAATGTTACATGCAGAACGGGGTTGAAAATGCTTTGAGGGGAATCCGTGAGTGAAGGAGGAGGCAGGGGATAATCATGGCCAAGGAGATGCGTGCATGGACGTTGGAGGATCTGGACGAGGAGATCGCCAGGGCATCGGAGCACAGAGGCCCTTTGAGGGAGAGCGCTAGAAGGATGGTGGCTGGGCATGGGTGTTTCTGCGACTGTGCTTCGTGCGGATTCTGGGGGGCGGACCGAAGGGGTGACGTCGCCGCTGCGTGACGAGTAGGCTGGAGCTCAGGATGTCAACAAACATGGCGGCGCCCAATCCTGGATTGCATCCGTATCTGTGAAGACCCCGAAGTAATCCGATAAGGCAGATTGGGATGCTTTTCATGCTCAGTTTGAACTGTTAGCTCATTCTGGGGGGTGGTCGAAAGAAGATAGGGCACTGCAGCTGGCTTTGTGCCTCACGGACAATGCTCTGTCCTGTTAGATATTGATTAGCCCCAAGAACAGACAGGATTATGGGGCTTTAGTTGGAGCACTGCGGGCGCTTTGGACAGTGTGTACAGCCCGGGCTGCTGCGCTTTGAACTGAGTAATAGACGCAGGCAGCCTGGAGAGCCACTACGGGTGCTAGCTAATGACATTGAGAGCGTCTCTCGGCGAGCATATGCTCACATGCCCCCCTCCGTGCAGAGCAAGCTAGCACGGGACCAGTTCATACAGGCACTCTCTCCTACGGAGTTGCTCATACAGACCCAGCTGGCTCATCCTGAGTCATTGCAGAAATCCTTTGAGATGGCTATGGAGACGGAGCTCGTGTGGGCTGGGTCTTCAGCTGGGGCTTCATTGGGGATTTCACATTCACACAACACAACATCCCCCTTATTCCAACTGTTAAAGTTGGCACATCCATCCGTGAGCCCGGGCCGTACCCCCCCCAGCCCAGCTACTCCAGATGGGAGAGGAGAGGACACTGTCTGCTTTGTTAGTCTTGACCCCGAGCAGCAGGAACGGTTGTGGCAGTTGCTGTTTGGGTTCAGAGACATCTTTGCTCTGAATGAGGAAGAGGTGGGTCAGACTCATTTGGTGCAGCATGAGATGAACACAGGTGATGCTCGGCCCATCAAGATGCGTCCCGCCAGCACGCCAGGAGGACGGCAGATAAGTCTGTGTTGGAGATGCAGCGGGCAGACTTCATCGAGCCATCAGACAGCCCCTAGGCGGCACCAGTCGTCATAGTTCCTAAGAAGGGGGCCAAGCTGAGGTTCTGTGCGGACTACAGGCAGCTGAATGAGGTAACCAGGAAGGAATCATACCCCATACCATGCATTGATGAGTCTCTGGACCTGGTTAGGGGTCCTCCTGGTTCTACTCACTAGACCTCCGCAGTGGCTACTGGCAGGTGCCCATCTCACCAGAGGCCAGAGCCAAAACAGTGTTATCCACCAACAGAGGACACTGGCAGTTCAAGGTCCTGTGCATCGGCCTGTACAACGCTCCAGCTACTTTTGAGTTTTTGCTGAACAGGGTGCTGGATGGCATTCCCCAACAGGAGTGTCTGGTATACCTCGACGACATCCTGGCCCATGGCAGCTCCTTCCAGTCAGCCCTGGGGGGCGCTACGGCGTGTGTTGGAGAGGATGGCTGCCGCAGGCTTCACCCTGAGAAGTGCCACTTCATGCGGAGAGAGGTGACCTTCTTGGGCCACCAAGTGGGGGAGGAGGGTATCAGCACCCTGGAGGACAAAGTGGGGCTGTCCTACCCCACCAACCAGCAATAGCTGAAGAGCTTCCTGGGCCTTGCCTCGATACTACAGGAGGTTTGTGCAGGGCTTCTCAAGTGTCGCTGCTCCCTGAACCGCCTGCTGCCGAAGGACAAGATTTACACTTGGACAGTGGAGTGCAAGGAGGCCTTCAGCACCCTCAAACGTGCACTGATCAAGGCCCCCGTGCATGCCCCCCTGACCTCACCTTGCCCTTTATCCTGGACACAGACGCGAGCAATGTGGGTATGTGTGGGGTGCTGGCCTAGGTGGGGCCAGAGGGGAGAGAGTGGTGGCGTACTTCAGCAAAACATTCAACAAACATGAGCGCCTCTACTGTGTCACCCGGTGGGAGTTCCTCAATGTGGTGGCTTCCGGCAAACACTTAAAGTACTAACTGGGTGGCCTGCCCTTTACTGTAAATACTGTGTCTTTCAAAGAGCCAGAGGGACAGGTGGCAGTGTGTCGGGCGAGCGGGCCTGTCTGCTGTGAGCTGCAGACTGTCGACGTGGCTGAATGGGGGGCAGCAGCACGGACGGGACACAGACCAACAGCCAGTGCTACAGTGGGTAGAAGTGCAGCTGAAGCCACCGTGGCTGCCATCTCTTCCCACAGTGGCTTCAGCTGCACTTCTACCCACTGTAGCACTGCAGCGCTCTCACTCGTGACCAAAGGTTTGTGGTCAAAGTTTGAGACACTGCGGCTAGCTGTTGGCGTGCTACAGCGGGCATGGAAGGAGCCAGCTATGGGAGAGGAGAGGTGGAAGGTGGTGGTACCAAAAGGGACTGGACACTTTGGGGTCACAAAACCCTCCGCCACCTCCGTCAGGGCTTTTATTGGGGACAGCACAAGAGGGATGTGGAGCACTTTTTCAGCTGCTGTGACAACTGCACAGTGAGAAAGGACCCTCCAGGCCATTCTCATGCTCAGCTCCAACAGTTCCCAGTTGGGGCTCCCATGGAGAGGGTGGGAGTGGATGTGGTTGGGCCATTCCCCACCACAGACAGTGGAAACCACTGAGTGCTCATGGACTATGTCACAAAATGGCCAGAGGCCTATGCTCTGCCTGACCAGGAGGCAAAGACCATCATTGAAGCCCTGACAGCAGGGCTGTTCAGCAGGTTTGGAGCTGCGGAGTCCATCCACAGCAACCAAGGCAGAAACTTTGAGTCCTGTGTGTTCACCACCATGTGTGAGAGGCTGGGTATGCACAAGACTACTCCTCTCTATCCTCAAAGTGATGGCCTTGTGGAGCGCTTTAACAAAATGCTTGGACAGCATCGTTTCTGCTAAACACCAGCGTGACTGGGACAAGCACCTGCCCATGGTCCTCATGGCATGCTGCTCCACTGTCCAAGACTCCACCTCCTGCACGCCTGCCCTCGTCATGCTGGGGAGAGAGATCCGCACCCCTGCGGAGATGGTGTTTGGTCGGCCCCTGGATGCCCCTCCTGTTCCCCCGGGGCCGGAGTAGCTGCTGAATGCAGGTGTGAGGCAGAAGAGGAACTAAGATGTGCACATCCGGGGAAGGCACTTTGTGGCTGGGGAGCTGGTCTGGATCTACAGCCCCCTGAAAAAGAAAGGCAGCGTCCTGGAGAGGGTAGGGGAGTTTGTGTACCGGGTGCAGCTTCCTCCCAGGCGGAGAAAGGTGGCACTGCACCGGGACAGATTAGCCCCATACAGAGGGGCCTCTTCTCCCCAAACCCCAGGGACCCCAGGGACCCCCTCTGGCAATGAAATTTCCCAAGCATCCATACCCAGACGCCGCAGACAAGGCTCCAGAAAGCCCACTCACCCAGTCTTCCTCCCTGTGTCATCGAGTGGTTCTCTGGAGCCACGTACTGTATATACTTTTCCCTCATCCTTGTCCCCCATGTCTTGCTTTCATCCCCCTGGGCCCCAGAGGGGCAGCCCCCTACCACGGACTGAGCCCCCTGTTCCACATCTGGACACTCTATCTCCCATCACGGCCACGCAGGAAAAGGAGACATCCAGGTTGCTTCAGAGACTTTGTTTGTTCCCTCGGGGACAAGGGACTTTGTGGTGGAGGGGGCTGTGTAGCGACCCGCACAGACAGCTGTGTGGTAGGAGTTATGCTGTTTGTTTGTTGTGTTGGACTTACAAGTACCCAGTGTTAGCAGGGTCCGACATGCCAGTCAACCTGCTATCTGCCAACCACGGGAATACCTGGAATGTTCTGGTGCCAGGCATCCTTGTTATAACAAGTTTAAGACCATGCTGATCCATTGATCTTTCTCTTTATGTCTGGTCAGAGATGGGTCGCTGTTGTTCAATACTGTTTTCCTTGGTTTATTTGGCGTGGACTACGGCCAAACAGTAGTCTGTGTTGAGTTTGGTTAATAAATCGGGAATTCGTAAACGCAATCCTCTGTCTAGACATTTGTTAATTTATGATCGAGCCAGGTCATTACATTGGTGTCAGAAGTAGAAACTTAGATAAAAGTTAGCCAGCTAGCTAGCTGACTACCGTGGCTAGCAAATGTTACATGCAGAACGGGGTTGAAAATGCTTTGAGGGGAATCCGTGAGTGAAGGAGGAGGCAGGGGATAATCATGGCCAAGGAGATGCGTGCATGGACGTTGGAGGATCTGGACGAGGAGATCGCCAGGGCATCGGAGCACAGAGGCCCTTTGAGGGAGAGCGCTAGAAGGATGGTGGCTGGGCATGGGTGTTTCTGCGACTGTGCTTCGTGCGGATTCTGGGGGGCGGACCGAAGGGGTGACGTCGCCGCTGCGTGACGAGTAGGCTGGAGCTCAGGATGTCAACAAACATGGCGGCGCCCAGTCCTGGATTGCATCCGTATCTGTGAAGACCCCGAAGTAATCCGATAAGGCAGATTGGGATGCTTTTCATGCTCAGTTTGAACTGTTAGCTCATTCTGGGGGGTGGTCGAAAGAAGATAGGGCACTGCAGCTGGCTTTGTGCCTCACGGACAATGCTCTGTCCTGTTAGATATTGATTAGCCCCAAGAACAGACAGGATTATGGGGCTTTAGTTGGAGCACTGCGGAGGCGCTTTGGACAGTGTGTACAGCCCGGGCTGCTGCGCTTTGAACTGAGTAATAGACGCAGGCAGCCTGGAGAGCCACTACGGGTGCTAGCTAATGACATTGAGAGCGTCTCTCGGCGAGCATATGCTCACATGCCCCCCTCCGTGCAGAGCAAGCTAGCACGGGACCAGTTCATACAGGCACTCTCTCCCACGGAGTTGCTCATACAGACCCAGCTGGCTCATCCTGAGTCATTGCAGAAATCCTTTGAGATGGCTATGGAGACGGAGCTCGTGTGGGCTGGGTCTTCAGCTGGGGCTTCATTGGGGATTTCACATTCACACAACACAACATCCCCCTTATTCCAACTGTTAAAGTTAGCAGAGACTCATGGCTGCCCCCTTCCCCCACATCTGTGTGTAACTTTTCCCCAGCCCCTCTGTCACCTACGGCTGTGTGTTACATTCCCCCAGCTATCTCCACGACACATCCATCCGTGAGCCCGGGCCGTACCCCCCCCAGCCCAGCTACTCCAGATGGGAGAGGAGAGGACACTGTCTGCTTTGTTAGTCTTGACCCCGAGCAGCAGGAACGGTTGTGGCAGTTGCTGTTTGGGTTCAGAGACATCTTTGCTCTGAATGAGGAAGAGGTGGGTCAGACTCATTTGGTGCAGCATGAGATGAACACAGGTGATGCTCGGCCCATCAAGATGCGTCCCCGCCAGCACGCCAGGAGGACGGCAGATAAGTCTGTGTTGGAGATGCAGCGGGCAGACTTCATCGAGCCATCAGACAGCCCCTAGGCGGCACCAGTCGTCATAGTTCCTAAGAAGGGGGCCAAGCTGAGGTTCTGTGCGGACTACAGGCAGCTGAATGAGGTAACCAGGAAGGAATCATACCCCATACCATGCATTGATGAGTCTCTGGACCTGGTTAGGGGGTCCTCCTGGTTCTACTCACTAGACCTCCGCAGTGGCTACTGGCAGGTGCCCATCTCACCAGAGGCCAGAGCCAAAACAGTGTTATCCACCAACAGAGGACACTGGCAGTTCAAGGTCCTGTGCATCGGCCTGTACAACGCTCCAGCTACTTTTGAGTTTTTGCTGAACAGGGTGCTGGATGGCATTCCCCAACAGGAGTGTCTGGTATACCTCGACGACATCCTGGCCCATGGCAGCTCCTTCCAGTCAGCCCTGGGGGGCGCTACGGCGTGTGTTGGAGAGGATGGCTGCCGCAGGCTTCACCCTGAGAAGTGCCACTTCATGCGGAGAGAGGTGACCTTCTTGGGCCACCAAGTGGGGGAGGAGGGTATCAGCACCCTGGAGGACAAAGTGGGGGCTGTCCCACCCCCACCGACCAGCAATAGCTGAAGAGCTTCCTGGGCCTTGCCTCGATACTACAGGAGGTTTGTACGGGGCTTCTCAAGTGTCGCTGCTCCCCTGAACCGCCTGCTGCCGAAGGACAAGATTTACACTTGGACAGTGGAGTGCAAGGAGGCCTTCAGCACCCTCAAACGTGCACTGATCAAGGCCCCCGTGCATGCCCCCCTGACCTCACCTTGCCCTTTATCCTGGACACAGACGCGAGCAATGTGGGTATGTGTGGGGTGCTGGCCTAGGTGGGGCCAGAGGGGAGAGAGTGGTGGCGTACTTCAGCAAAACATTCAACAAACATGAGCGCCTCTACTGTGTCACCCGGTGGGAGTTCCTCAATGTGGTGGCTTCCGGCAAACACTTAAAGTACTAACTGGGTGGCCTGCCCTTTACTGTAAATACTGTGTCTTTCAAAGAGCCAGAGGGACAGGTGGCAGTGTGTCGGGAGCGGGCCTGTCTGCTGTGAGCTGCAGACTGTCGACGTGGCTGAATGGGGGCAGCAGCACGGACGGGACACAGACCAACAGCCAGTGCTACAGTGGGTAGAAGTGCAGCTGAAGCCACCGTGGCTGCCATCTCTTCCCACAGTGGCTTCAGCTGCACTTCTACCCACTGTAGCACTGCAGCGCTCTCACTCGTGACCAAAGGTTTGTGGTCAAAGTTTGAGACACTGCGGCTAGCTGTTGGCGTGCTACAGCGGGCATGGAAGGAGCCAGCTATGGGAGAGGAGAGGTGGAAGGTGGTGGTACCAAAAGGGACTGGACACTTTGGGGTCACAAAAACCCTCCGCCACCTCCGTCAGGGCTTTTATTGGGGACAGCACAAGAGGGATGTGGAGCACTTTTTCAGCTGCTGTGACAACTGCACAGTGAGAAAGGACCCTCCAGGCCATTCTCATGCTCAGCTCCAACAGTTCCCAGTTGGGGCTCCCATGGAGAGGGTGGGAGTGGATGTGGTTGGGCCATTCCCCACCACAGACAGTGGAAACCACTGAGTGCTCATGGACTATTTCACAAAATGGCCAGAGGCCTATGCTCTGCCTGACCAGGAGGCAAAGACCATCATTGAAGCCCTGACAGCAGGGCTGTTCAGCAGGTTTGGAGCTGCGGAGTCCATCCACAGCAACCAAGGCAGAAACTTTGAGTCCTGTGTGTTCACCACCATGTGTGAGAGGCTGGGTATGCACAAGACTACTCCTCTCTATCCTCAAAGTGATGGCCTTGTGGAGCGCTTTAACAAAACGCTTGGACAGCATCGTTTCTGCTAAACACCAGCGTGACTGGGACAAGCACCTGCCCATGGTCCTCATGGCATGCTGCTCCACTGTCCAAGACTCCACCTCCTGCACGCCTGCCCTCGTCATGCTGGGGAGAGAGATCCGCACCCCTGCGGAGATGGTGTTTGGTCGGCCCCTGGATGCCCCTCCTGTTCCCCCGGGGCCGGAGTAGCTGCTGAATGCAGGTGTGAGGCAGAAGAGGAACTAAGATGTGCACATCCGGGAAGGCACTTTGTGGCTGGGGAGCTGGTCTGGATCTACAACCCCTGAAAAGAAAGGCAGCGTCCTGGAGAGGGTAGGGAGTTTGTGTGCAGGTGCAGCTTCCTCCCAGGCGGAGAAAGGTGGCACTGCACCGGGACAGATTAGCCCCATACAGAGGGCCTCTTCTCCCCAAACCCCAGGGACCCCAGGGACCCCCTCTGGCAATGAAATTTCCCAAGCATCCATACCCAGACGCGCAGACAAGGCTCCAGAAAGCCCACTCACCCAGTCTTCCTCCCTGTGTCATCGAGTGGTTCTCTGGAGCCACGCACTGTATATACTTTTCCCTCATCCTTGTCCCCATGTCTTGCTTTCATCCCTGGGCCCCAGAGGGGCAGCCCCCTACCACGGACTGAGCCCCCTGTTCCACATCTGGACACTCTATCTCCCATCACGGCCACGCAGGAAAAGGAGACATCCAGGTTGCTTCAGAGACTTTGTTTGTTCCCTCGGGGACAAGGGACTTTGTGGTGGAGGGGCTGTGTAGCGACCCGCACAGACAGCTGTGTGGTAGGAGTTATGCTGTTTGTTTGTTGTGTTGGACTTACAAGTACCCAGTGTTAGCAGGGTCCGACATGCCAGTCAACCTGCTATCTGCCAACCACGGGAATACCTGGAATGTTCTGGTGCCAGGCATCCTTGTTATAACAAGTTTAAGACCATGCTTAGGCATTGTTTTCTCTCTTTATGTCTGGTCAGAGATGGGTCGCTGTTGTTTAATACTGTTTTCCTTGGTTTATTTGGCGTGGACTATGGCCAAACAGTAGTCTGTGTTGAGTTTGGTTAATAAATCGTGAATTCGTAAACGCAATCCTCTGTCTAGACATTTGTTCATTTATGATCAGGCCATATCTTTACAGTACTTTACACCACTGCTAGCAAGTGTGTTTGTTTGGTTACCATGGCAACTACTGTAGCTTTCTAGTAAACTTGCTAGCTACTTCAATGGATGTTGAACACATTTCTACCACAAATGAGCACATTTACTGTATAGCGGAAATTGTAGCCATGGTATAAAAGGGATAATCTACTCGGGGCTCTATGCGTTCTCTGGAAAATAATGCAACTCAGTGGAAAGTCAGTTCCAGTCCGCTAGCACGTCGTGGAACACACCTTGCACGTTGTTAATTATTTTCCATAGAACGCATACACCCTCGTTGATTATCCCTTACACACTTTCATCCAAAATACCACATCATTATAGTTATATTAACAGATAAAGAGGCAGCACTGATTACCAATCTGTGGATTAGATCTTATAATTTTACTGCAGTCTGATTTGTGGAACTTAAAGTTTCTTATTGATATGAAGCATTGAGAGTGGGTGTTGTGGTATTAAATGGTCAAATTAATTTGACAAACTAGGGCATATTGGTTTCATATTATTACAGCACAAGGCTTTCTTATTGTTTCAACTTTTCATCCTGTCTTTGCATTTAGTTATGTTACTGGTTACTTTTGATGGAAAACTCTTGAAATATGATAGCACAGAGCCCAAAGGAGGTGCTTTCTCTTTTATTAGCTTATATGCAACAAATTGCAGCAATATCTTCAATAGTCTTCTATTTTCCATATTCTTGCAGTTGAGAGAATTGCCACTGGGAGCAAAGGTAGTTGGAAAGTGGAAACTACAGTACATTTACAATGCCACTTGATGCAAACCCATTAGTGAAGGCTGCAGCCAGTATTGGGATAGAGTAGCTACTTGGAAAGACCTGGTACAAAGACTATTGTAGTAGTCATAAAGCCTAATGCCTCTCTCTGCCTTTCTCCTGGGTATCCTCTATCTTTGGTCAAAATGACGGAAGACGAAAATAAGTGTCTGTGAGTCTGCGGACCTGTTGAATCAAGGGGCATTAACTGCTGCTGCTGCTGAATAATTGATGGACAGCTACATCCCAGAGGCCATTATGCCTCCTATTTTACCTCCTGCACTTTTTTGCTGGATGTCACACCGTCTTCATCCCATCCACGGTGAAGACAGGGAGGGGTTCAGGACGAGGACTGCCTGGGGAGGAGGCAAGGAGGTTACTCCACTCGCAGGGCCTGTTATTTTAAGCAGAGCCACCACAATAATTTCCCCCCATTGGGCCTGGGAGTTTTTCAGTGTTATTTTCCCCCGTGCTCGAATTGAGAGAAAGCAGGGGCTGACATTGTAGTCTATGCGGGGTCTACACAGAAAACTCATCAGTCCCACTTTGTACTCACTGCTATCACTATTATTCACAGCTGAGGTCCTTCATGGAGATGTCAAATGCGCATATGATAGCATTCCCATAGAATTGAATTCCCCCTCATTGCTTTAGCTACAGAAGTTGCCCGTTATGTGACCCCGGCACATATTAGGAACAGTGTTGAATGGCCATGATGCTTCATGGCTATCCCTCTATCTGTCTAATGCTGGGACCTTGGTGAAGTATGCCCATAATAAAGATGTGTGGGTATGGCTCCGGGGCTGGGATTGCTTTGATCTTTCCTTGTGGAGCCTTACCTCATGGCTGAAGCCATCCAATCACATGACTTAATGAGAGCAGTGCGTCCACAGAAATGTGTCAGTGGAATGAGCTGCTGCTCCCCTTACAATGTAAATAAACATTAGCACAGGAGATTAATGAGATAATCTCATTTTAGTATGCGTGTGAGTGCGTGCATGAGTGTATTTGTGCGCACTTATGTTATGCTTATGTGTGCATATGTGTGTGTATATGTGTGGGTGTGTTTGTGTTTGTTTGTGGTGGGGAGGTTGTTTTCAGGGAGATATTGACAGGCTTCTAGTGTTCCAAAGCTCCCTGTTAAATCTACACATTCTGGTTTGTGTTTTGATAGACACATCAAAATACAAACTGTATGACGGTATAATTTAAAGGCATGGATTTTTACAATTACACATTCTGTAAGGAGTGATGCAACGTCTGTAGCCATGACTTCAGTAAGTTCCTTCAATAATGACACAGAATATTATGTCATAAGTCAATTAAAATGGCCAGGTGTTTTTCCCCCAAACATGAATTATCAGTCATGCAGTGATTTTCATGTCCTGCCCACTGGCTCTGTTCACTGTGTGTGTGTGTTTGTCTGTGGGGGTCTGTGAATGTGTGTGAGTGTGTGTGTGTGTGAGTGTGTGTGTGTGAGTGTGTGTGCGATTGTGCGTACGTGTGTGTGTGTGTTCTCTGAGAGGTAGATGGCTTGAGTTTATGATTAAAGCACTCCGAGGGTGTCCAAAAGCAATCAAAGTCAAATCCAAATGTTTGCCTCCTCTCTCCGGAGGCGATTTCAAAGCATTATCTTGATTATTCCGCCCATTCCTGTCTTTTGGGGAAGACAAAATACAACGCTTGAGAAATGGAGAGATAATAATGCAATTACTAGAGAGAAACCCTTTTAGACTGAGTGGTAATGCTTTGGGAGGTGAAAGAGTGAGTCTGAGAACAACAGGAGCGTACTCCCAACCTGAGTATGTCAGGGACATAATGCATATTATAACACATCAGCTGCTCTCTGAAGATGTTTTCATGCAGACAATCATAGTCAGGGCTTCTCTGAAATCCTAACAAATAGTTATAATTTTACTGCTTTGTGTTACAGCCTTGCCAAGGCACCTCTTTCAACTTGTCCTTGTCGTCAGCGTCCTCCAGGTTTCTACTCCGTTCAAATCCAATCAAATCAAACCAAATTTTATTTGTCACATGCGCCGAATACAACAGGTGTAGACCTTACAGTGAAATGCTTACTTACAAGTCCTTAACCAACAATGCAGTTTTAAGAAAATACCAAAAAAAAAGTAAGAGATAAGAAAAGCAAATAATTAAAGAGCAGCAGTAAATAACAATAGCGGGGCTATATGCAGGTGGTAACGGTACAGAGTCAATGTGTCAATGTGCGGGGGCACAAACAGGAATTCTCAGACATAGTGCCTGTGTCTGAGAATGCCTGCTTGCTACCTTCCTTAGGGCTTCCTGAAGGCTATTGTCAAAATGAGTTATAAATGCATACGTTAATACATTTAGTAAGGTACTTCTTGGATGAGTTTGAACATTTAAAATGAAAAATTTGATTAATTAGTATATCTCAGTAGTGTTTTTTTTATTGAATCGGAATTTATGTGCAATAGCGATACCATCATCCCAAATTGACAGTAGGCTAGATCTGGGTCTATTGGGAGCTCAAGTTTCAGCACCACAATGTAAGTTACTAAATCTGGCTTATTGTGAGGTCAATAACTCTGATAAATAGGCCTACATCATGGGCAAGAAACATACTGTTTTTAATAAAAAACCTATTACAGTAGTAGCAAGCTATCAAAGTTGACCTCTGGTCCTCCTCATCTTCGCGCTCTCCTTCTCAAACTGAACGGAACACAGGCAACAGTCTAGTCCATGCGCAAGACTAGGCCTAATCAAAAATTATTTTCAGAATAAGCCTTTGACTCTCCTCATGAACTGGCACCATAGACCTACACAGCACAGACATTGGTTAGAGAGCACACAAAAACGTTTTGGATCAGCAACAGCATAGCAGGCTGGGGCTCAGCATTGGAATATCCATTGCAGTGGGTAGTGCAGCCTAGTTTTATTCATGCCATCCCAGCATGCAGTTTGTAGCCTATAGCCTATGGACCATTTGATTGAGACCACACTAAATAGCCTTCAGGTACAGTTGATATTGTGAGCCCAGCAGAGAATCAGAGATGAGAGGCAGCATTGGACAATAATATTTTTTTTGTATATATATACTAAACCCTCCTCTTGACTGAAATTGAAAAAGCATGACCCTCCTTCATTTCCTCCAGGTAGGCCTACCCATTATTTCGATCCATCATTAATATGCAATTAATTACAATATGCATGGGTGGCAGGCCAACTCTTTGTATTTAAGAGGTTAAATCTCATTGCCTATTATTAGCGCTTTATGAGCCATATTTATTGCACGAGGCCAAGGCCGGAAGTGAAAATGCCACTGAGTGGCGCCAAATCATTGTAGTCCGTATTTTCCCGGGCACTGGTAATGTTGCATGAAATAATACACTTGTCTCAGGTGCGTATCCTCCTCTGCCTGCCGTTGCTAACGCTCCGGAGTGAGTGGACCCCTCATCTCAAATGCGTCGTCTGGACCGTGAAGAGACAGCCTACACACAACAAATGAACAAAACAATACTGGATGAACTGCAATAAGAACAATCTGTTCTGTAGAAACAATGATTGACTATCCGTCGTTGCGTTCATGCTCTCTCGCTTTTGACGTTGTGAAGTTGTGAAAAAACGCTAAAGGACCAGGAACTTTAGAAGACTTCCGAGTTGCTATATATGCGCTCGACCGATTAAACCGGGAGCCCGGTCGAGCTTGAAAGTCTATGCAATAGGCTACATTTTCTTTTTACTTCTTTTGACTCAGGGATTTGGCGTTTTGAAAGCTTGATGTCTACAATTTTTTCCTAGGTTATGTTTGGTCGTGGTGGGCACATTCACGGGCTAAAGGAAATTGTATTTCTTTAACATTACCCTGTTTTTGTTTTTGAAAAATGGAGAGCAAATGAGAGGGGCATTTCCCGGGATTAATTGACAGCACAACGACAGGTAGGTTTAACGATATTCTCAATAGGCTACATAATTTCGATCACGTCTAAATGACTTGGTATTTTTACATGTCCAAATTATTAACGCTTATTGTGTAAGCATAACACGTCTGTGCACTCTATGGAATAGCCTACATCAATCACATTCTGTAGACTTAATATATGAATTTACAGCGATTTCTACAGACTTAAAGAATTTGACTTTGTTACATACTGAACAATCTATCCGATGTTCAAATACCCTTTTGTGGTTATTATTATTCTGTTTACGAAAACTATCATTTTACATGTGTGCTTCATTTGTGATAGGGATGGATGCATGTAAACCATTATCATAGATGGAGATCCAAACCAATACAATCCCTATAAATAATGGTTGATGACTATAGCGTTCACGTGTGTCTAAACATGTTATCTAGAGAGGTGTTGGATATTGTTTTCTTCTCTTTATCATGTGTGTAAAACACCGTGTTCCATATGGGGAGCTGCATATTAGCCCACAGAATATGTATCAAAAGTTGGCACACGAGGTTATGAATGAGATCCATATGAACATAGGCCTAATATAGTTGTATTTCAATGATGCTGTAAATTAGTTGTGATGGGTTTTATTTCAATAATGAAATGAAAATAAACATTAAATCATTGTATCCAGTGTATATCACAGGTCCTGGTGCAGCTCAGATACAGGTATGTGGGTGGATAACTTCACTCATAATGTGAATCCCATAACTGAGGGCATTTTGAAGAAATTCTAAAAATTAAAGCATGCAATGGCAGACTCCACACACACACACGCACACACGCACACACGCACACACGCACACACACACACACGCACACACGCACACACACGCTCACACACGCTCACACACACACACACACACACACACACACACACACACACACACACACACACACACACACACACACACACACACACACACACACACACACACATAACTGTTTTATGTACCCCTCATTGTAGGCCTATATAATATACTGTATATTGCTACATGATGGAGTGGTGAATGGTGGAGACCCTTAATCGCATACTCAACTGTAATCACATGGATGTGTGATGTGTTGCCTTTAGTCTGTCTGTCCTGTTTGGGTGCAGCACCATTTCTCTGGTGCAGTTCAGGGAATATTTCACACTAATGTTTGCTTCAATGAAACAGCTTAACACAAATATACATGACTTGTAAGACTAATAACTTTGTTTTTAAACATTAAACTCAAACTGAAGTATTTTATCAATTCCAAAATCAAGGCTTTTATCAATTCCAAAATCAAGTCTTTGATCAATTCAAAATCAAGTCTTTGATCAATTCAAAATCAAGTCTTTGATCAATTCAAAATCAAGGCTTTGATAAATTCAAAATCAAGTCTTTGATCAATTCAAAATCAAGTCTTTGATCAATTCACAATCAAGTCTGTTTCTCAGAAGTTATTTGTCCCAGAATGAATAGTACCAGGACCAAAATGCAAGCGTTATTGGATCAAAACAATCTCTGTGTTGACAACTAGGAAAATATGAGCTCCCTATGCTAAGACAATGCACATTGGAGGAGGCAGTGGATTTGATTATTCACATTATGGGATCTGCCTTTTAAGTGACTTTTTGTCTTTACTCTCAATGCTCCAACAAATCAGTTGTCTGATGAAGGAGAGAGAGAAACAGTGGATTTGTGATTTGGGGAAACAAACACTGTCCTCATAGGAAATCAGCCTTGCTTTTCCTTGTCTGCCACTGTAGATATTTATGCTTATGCCACACACCACCACAGCACAGTGGTGCATATTCCTTCTTCTGTTCTCTCTCTCTCTCTCTCTCTCTCTCTCTCTCTCTCTCTCTCTCTCTCTCTCTCTCTCTCTCTCTCTCTCTCTGTCTCTTTCTCCCCCTCTCTCTCCAATCTATCTCTCTTCCTCCCTCATTTCTTCAACATCCTCAGCTCTTTATCTCCGTCTGACTATATGATCCGTCCTGTTTCTCCCTTCTTTCATGTGTCCTTCACCCCCCTGATGTGCATTGTGCGGTCAGCTGTTTTTCTGCAATTAGTGCTATCATCGCATTTCATCCTGCGGAACACTGATGGTAATAACCTTATGGATCCTATTGCGTGGCGGCGATACAGCTCTGCTGTGATTAATTGAAGTCCCTCCAGAGAGTCAGAGCAGGGTTAGATCTTCCCTTTCACACCAGCTGACAGGCAACCCATTACAGTGTTTTATAGATTGCCGCCAGTAGCCCCCGGAGCTGCTTGTTCTGAGGGGGGTTTATTGGGCTGTGTTATTGGTAGGTACTGCTGACAGATGGAGCAAAGGCCACATTGGGATTATTTTGGCGTCAGTGCCTGTGACAGTTAAACTGGATGTAAACGATGGTGGACAATTCATGAGAATGGATTTGGGGGGAGGGTTAAGATGGTAGGTTGAGGGTTAGGATGGTGGGTGGAGGGTTAGGATGGTGGGTGGAAGGTTAGGATGGTGGGTGGAGGGATAGGGTGGTGGGTGGAGGGTTAGGGTGGTGGGTTGAGGGTTTGGATGGTGGGTTGAGGGTTAGGAGGGTGGGTGGAGGGTTTGGTGGGTGGAGGGTTAGGATGGTGGTTGGAAGGTTAGGATGGTGGGTGGAGGGTTAGGATGGTAGGCTGAGGTTTAGGATGGTGGGTGGAGGGATAGGATGGTGGGTGGAGGGTTAGGGTGGTGGGTTAAGGGTTAGGATGGTGGGTGGAGGGTTTGGTGGGTGGAGGGTTAGGATGGTGGTTGGAAGGTTAGAATGGTGGGTTGAGGGATAGGATGGTGGGTGGAGGGTTAGGGTGGTGGGTTGAGGGTTTGGATGGTGGGTTGAGGGTTGAGGGTTAGGATAGTGGGTGGAAGGTAAGGATGGTGGGTGGAGGGTTAGGATGGTGGGTGGAAGGTTAGGATGGTGGGTGGAGGGATGGTGGGTGGAGGGTTAGGATGGTGGGTGGAAGGTTAGGATGGTGGGTGGAGGGTTAGGATGGTGGGTGGATGGTTAGGATAGTGGGTGGAGGGTTTGGATGGTAGACTGAGGGTTAGGATGGTGGGTTGAGGGTTAGGATGGTGGGTGGAGGGTTAGGATGGTGGGTTGAGAGTTTGGATTGTAGGTTAAAGGTTAGGGTGGTGGGTGGAGGGTTAGGATGGTGGGTGGAGGGTAAGGATGGTGGGTGGAGGGTTAGGATGGTGGGTGGAAGGTTAGGATGGTGGGTGGAGGGTTATGATGGTGGGTGGATGGTTAGGATAGTGGGTGGAGGGTTTGGATGGTAGACTGAGGGTTAGGATGGTGGGTTGAGGGTTAGGATGGTGGGTGGAGGGTTAGGGTGGTGGGTTGAGAGTTTGGATTGTAGGTTAAAGGTTAGGGTGGTGGGTGGAGGGTTAGGATGGTGGGTGGAGGGTTAGGATGGTGGATGGAAGGTTAGGATGGTGGATGAAGGGTTAGGATGGTTGGTTGAGGGTTTGGATGGTGGGTGGAAGGTTAGGATGGTGGGTGGAGGGTTAGGATGGTAGGTTGAGGGTTAGGATGGTGGGTGGAAGGTTAGGATAGTGGGTGGAGGGTTAGGATGGTGGGTGGATGGTTAGGATGGTGGGTGGAAGGTTAGGATGGCAGTTAGAGGGTTTGGATGGTGGGTGGAGGGTTAGGATGGTGGGTTAGAATGGTGGGTTGAGGATTAGGATGGTTGGTGGAGGGTGGAGGGTTACGATGGTGGCTGGAAGGTTAGTATGGTGGGTAGAGGGTTAGGATGGTGGTGGAGGGTTTGGACAGTAGGCTGAGGGTTAGAATGGTGGCTGGAAGGTTAGGGTGGTCGGTGGACGGTTAGGATGGTGGGTGAAGGGTTAGGATGGTGGGTTGAGAGTTTGGATGGTGGTTGGAAGGTTAGGATGGTGGGTGAAGGGTTAGGATGGTGGGTTGAGAGTTTGGATGGTGGGTGGAAGGTTAGGATGGTGGGTGGAAGGTTAGGATGGTAGGTTGAGGGTTAAGATTGTGGGTGGCCGATTAGGATGGTGGGTGGAGGGTTAGGATGATGGGTGGAAGGTTAGGATGGTGGGTGGAGGGTGGATGGTTAAGATGGTTGTTGGAAGGGTTGGATGGTGGGTGGAGAGTTAAGATGGTGGGTGGAAGGTTAGGATGGTGGGTGGAGGGTTAGGATGGTAGGTTGAGGGTTAAGATTGTGGGTGGCCGGTTAGGATGGTGGGTCGAGGGTTAGGATGGTGGGTGGAGGGTTAGGATGGTGGGTGGATGGTGGATGGTTATGATGGTGGTTGGAAGGTTAGGATGGTGGGTGGAGAGTTAGGGTGGTGGGTGGAGGTTTTGGATGGTAAGCTGAGGGTTAGGATGGTGGGTGGAGGCTTAGGATGGTGGGTGGGGGGTTAGGATGGTAGGTTGAGTGTTAAGTTGGTGGGTGGAGGGTTAGAATGGTGGGTGGAGGGTTAGGATGGTGGGTGGAGGGTTAGTATGGTGGGTGGAGGGTTTTGATTGTAGGCTGAGGGTTAGGATGGTGGGTGGAGGGTTAGGATGGTGGGTTGAGAGTTTGAATGGTGGGTGGAGGGTTAGGATGGTGTGTGGAAGGTTAGGAAGATGGGTGGAGGGTTAGGATGTTGGTTGGAGGGTTAGGATGGTGGGTGGAAGGTTAGGAGGGTGGGTGGAAGGTTAGGAGGGTGGGTGGAGTGTTAGGATGGTGGGTGAAGGGTTAGGATGGTGGGTTGAGAGTTTGGATGGTGGTTGGAAGTTTAGGATGGTGGGTGAAGGGTTAGGATGGTGGGTGGAAGGTTAGGATGGTGGGTGGAAGGTTAGGATGGTGGGTGGAAGGTTAGGATGGTGGGTGGAGGGTTAGGATGGTGGGTGGAAGGTTAGGATGGCGGGTAGAGGGTTAGGATGGTGGGTGGAGGGTTAGGATGGTAGGTTGTGGGTTAAGATTGTTGGTGGCCGGTTAGGATGGAGGGTGGGTCGGTGGGTGGAGGGTGGTGGGTTGAGGGTTTGGATGGTAGGTTGAGGGTTATGATGGTGGGTGGAAGGTTAGGATGGAGGGTGGAGGGTTAGGATGGTGGGTGGATGGTTTTGATGGTGGTTGGAAGTTTTGGATGGTGGGTGGAGGGTTAGGATGGTGGGTGGAGGGTTTGGATGGTAGGCTGAGGATTAGGATGGTGGGTGGAGGGTTAGGGTGGTGGGTGGGGGGTTAGGATGGTAGGTTGAGTGTTAAGATGGTGGGTGGAGGGTTAGGATGGTTGGTGGGTGGGTGGAGGGTGGTGGGTTGAGGGTTTGGATGGTAGGTTGAGGGTTAGGATGGTGGGTGGAAGGTTAGGATTGTGGGTGGAGGGTTAGGATGGTGGGTGTAAGTTTAGGATGGCTGGTAGAGGGTTAGGATGGTGGGTGGATGATTTTGATGGTGGTTGGAAGTTTTGGATGGTGGGTGGAGGGTTAGGATGTTGGTTGGAGGGTTAGGATGGTGGGTGGAAGGTTAGGTGGGTGGGTGGAGTGTTAGGATGGTGGGTGAAGGGTTAGGATGGTGGGTTGAGAGTTTGGATGGTGGTTGGAAGTTTAGGATGGTGGGTGGAGGGTTAGGATGGTGGGTGGAAGGTTAGGATGGCGGGTAGAGGGTTAGGATGGTGGGTGGAGGGTTAGGATGGTAGGTTGTGGGTTAAGATTGTTGGTGGCCGGTTAGGATGGAGGGTGGAGGGTTAGGATGGTGGGTGGATGGTTTTGATGGTGGTTGGAAGTTTTGGATGGTTGGTGGAGGGTTAGGATGGTGGGTGGAGGGTTTGGATGGTAGGCTGAGGGTTAGGATGGTGGGTGGAGGGTTAGGATGGTGGGTGGGTCGGTGGGTGGAGGGTGGTGGGTTGAGGGTTTGGATGGTAGGTTGAGGGTTATGATGGTGGGTGGAAGGTTAGGATGGAGGGTGGAGGGTTAGGATGGTGGGTGGATGGTTTTGATGGTGGTTGGAAGTTTTGGATGGTGGGTGGAGGGTTAGGATGGTGGGTGGAGGGTTTGGATGGTAGGCTGAGGATTAGGATGGTGGGTGGAGGGTTAGGGTGGTGGGTGGAGGGTTAGGATGGTAGGTTGAGTGTTAAGATGGTGGGTGGAGGGTTAGGATGGTTGGTGGGTGGGTGGAGGGTGGTGGGTTGAGGGTTTGGATGGTAGGTTGAGGGTTAGGATGGTGGGTGGAAGGTTAGGATTGTGGGTGGAGGGTTAGGATGGTGGGTGTAAGTTTAGGATGGCTGGTTGAGGGTTTGGATGGTAGGTTGAGGGTTAGGATGGTGGGTGGAAGGTTAGGATGGTGGGTGGAGGGTTAGGATGGTGGGTGTAAGTTTAGGATGGCGGCTAGAGGGTTAGGTGGGTGGGTGGATGGTTTTGATGGTGGTTGGAAGTTTTGGATGGTGGGTGGAGGGTTAGGATGGTGGGTGGAGGGTTTGGATGGTAGGCTGAGTATTAGGATGGTGGGTGGAGGGTTAGGATGGTGGGTGGGGTGTTAGGATGGTAGGTTGAGTGTTAAGATGGTGGGGGGAGGGTTAGGATGGTGTGGGGAGGGTTAGGATGGTGGTTGGAAGGTTTGGATGGTAGGCTGACCGTTAGGACGGTGGGTTGAGGGTTAGGATGGTGGGTGGGTGGGTGTGTGGGTGGAGGGTGGTGGGTTGAGAGTGTGGATGGTATGTTGACGGTTAGGATGGTGGGTGGAAGGTTAGGATGGTGGGTGGAGGGTTAGGATGGTGGGTGGACGGTTAGAATGGTGGGTTAGGATGGTGGGTTGAGGATTATGATGGTTGGTGGAGGGTGGAGGGTTAAGATGGTGTCTGGAAGGTTAGGATGGTGGGTGGAGGGTTTGGATGGTAGGCTGAGGTTTAAAATGGTGGGTGGAAGGTTAGGATGGTGGGTGAAAGGTTAGGATGGTGGGTTGAGAGTTTGGATGGTGGGTTAGGATGGTGGGTTGAGGAATAGGATGGTTGGTGGAGGGTGCAGGGTTAAGATGGTATCTGGAAGGTTAGGATGGTGGGTGGAGGGTTCGGATGGTGGGTGGAGGGTTTGGATGGTAGGCTGAGGGTTAAAATGGTGGGTGGAAGGTTAGGATGGTGGGTGGAAGGTTAGGATTATGGGTGAAAGGTTAGGATGGTGGGTTGAGAGTTTGGATGGTGGTTGTAAGGTTAGGATGGTGGGTGAAGGGTTAGGATGGTGGGTTGAGAGTTTGGATGGTGGGTGGAATGTTAGGATGGTGTGTGGAAGGTTAGGATGGTGGGTAGAGGGTTAGGATGTTGGTTGGAGGGTTAGGATGGTGGGTGGAAGGTTAGGTGGGTGGGTGGAGTGTTAGGATGGTGGTTGAAGGGTTAGGATGGTGGGTTGAGAGTTTGGATGGTGGTTGGAAGTTTAGGATGGTGGGTGAAGGGTTAGTATGGTGGGTAGAAGGTTAGGATGGTGGGGGAGGGTTAGGATGGTGGGTGGAAGATTAGGATGGTGGGTGGAAGGTTTGGATGGTAGGCTGAGGGTTAGGATGGTGGCTTGAGGGTTAGGATGGTTGGTGGGTGGAGGGTGGTGGTTTGAGGGTTTGGATGGTAGGTTGAGGGTTAGGATGGTGGGTGGAGGGTTAGGATGTTAGTTGGAAGGTTAGGATGGTGGGTGAAAGGTTAGGTGGGTGGGTGGAGTGTTAGGATGGTGGGTGAAGGGTTAGGATGGTGGGTTGAGAGTTTGGATGGTGGTTGGAAGTTTAGGATGGTGGGTGAAGGGTTAGTATGGTGGGTGGAAGGTTAGGATGGTGGGGAAGGGTTAGGATGGTGGGTGGAAGGTTAGGATGGTGGGTGGAAGGTTTGGATGGTAGGCTGAGGGTTAGGATGGTGGCTTGAGGGTTAGGATGGTTGGTGGGTGGGTGGAGGGTGGTGGGTTGAGGGTTTTGATGGTAGGTTGAGGGTTAGGATGGTGGGTGGAAGGTTAGGATGGTGGGTGGAGGGTTAGGATGGTGGTTGTAAGTTTAGGATGGCGGGTAGAGGGTTAGGATGGTGGGTGGATGGTTTTGATGGTGGTTGGAAGTTTTGGATGGTGGGTGGAGGGTTAGGATGGTGGGTGGAGGGTTTGGATGGTAGGCTGAGGATTAGGATGGTGGGTGGAGGGTTAGGATGGTGGGTGGGGGGTTAGGATGGTAGGTTGAGTGTTAAGATGGTGGGTGGAGGGTTAGGATGGTGTGGGGAGGGTTAGGATGGTGGGTGGAAGGTTTGGATGGTAGGCTGACCGTTAGGACGGTGGGTTGAGGGTTAGGATGGTGTGTGGGTGGGTGGGTGGAGGGTGGTGGGTTGAGGGTGTGGATGGTATGTTGACGGTTAGGATGGTGGGTGGAAGGTTAGAATGGTGGGTGGAGGGTTAGGATGGTGGGTGGAGGGTTAGAATGGTGGGTTAGGATGGTGGGTTGAGGATTATGATGGTTGGTGGAGGGTGGAGGGTTAAGATGGTGTCTGGAAGGTTAGGATGGTGGGTGGAGGGTTTGGATGGTGGGTGTAAGTTTAGGATGGCGGGTAGAGGGTTAGGATGGTGGATGGAGGGTTAGGATGGTAGGTTGAAGTTTAGGATGGTGGGTGGAGGGTTAGAATGGTGGGTTAGGATGGTGGGTTGAGGATTAGGATTTTTGGTGGAGAGTGGAGGGTTAAGATGGTGGCTGGAAGGTTAGGATGGTGGGTGGAGGTTTAGGATGGTGGGTGGAGTGTTTGGATTGTAGGCTGAGGGTTAAAATGGTGGGTGGAAGGTTATGATGGTGGGTGGAAGGTTAGGATGGTGAGTGAAGGGTTAGGATGGTGGGTTCAGAGTTTGGATGGTGGTTGGAAGATTAGGATGGTGTGTGGAAGGTTAGGATGGTGGGTGGAGGGTTAGGATGGTGGGTGGAAGGTTAGGATGGTGGGGGGAGGGTTAGGATGGTGGGCGAAGGGTTAGGATGGTGGGTTGAGAGTTTGGATGGTGGTTGGAAGGTTAGGATCGTGGGTGAATAGTTAGGATGGTGGGTGGAAGGTTAGGATTGTGGGTGTAGGGTTAGGATGGTGGGTGGAGGGTTAGGATGGTGGGTGGAAGGTTAGGATGGTGGGTGGAGGGTTAGGATGATGGGTGGAAGATTAGGATGGCGGGTAGAGGGTTAGGATGGTGGGTAGAGAGTTAGGATGGTAGGTTGAAGGTTAGGATGGTGCTTGGAGGGTGGTGGGTTGAGGGTTTGGATGGTAGGTTGAAGGTTAGGATGGTGGGTGGAGGGTTAGAATGGTGGGTTAGGATGGTGGGTTGATGATTAGGATGGTTGGTGGAGGGTGGAGGGTTAAGATTGTGGTTGGAAGGTTAGGATGGTGGGTGGAGTTTTAGGATGGTTGGTGGAGGGTTTGGATGGTAGGCTGAGGGTTAAAATGGTGGGTGGAAGGTTAGGATGGTGGGTGGAAGGTTAGGATGGTGGGTGAAGGGTTAGGATTGTGGGTTGAGAGTTTGGATGGTGGTTGGAAGGTTAGGATTTTGGCTGATGGGTTAGGATGGTGGGTTGAGAGTTTGGATGGTGGGTGGAAGGTTAGGATGGTGTGTGGAAGGTTAGGATGGTGGGTGGAGGGTTAGGATGGTGGGTGGAAGGTTAGGATGGTGGGTGGAGGGTTAGGATGGTGGGTGGACGGTTAGAATGGTGGGTTAGGATGGTTGGTTGAGTGTTAGGATGGTGGTTGGAGGGTTAGGATGGTAGGTTGAGGGTTAGGATGGTAGGTTGAGGGTTAAGATTGAGGGTGGCCGGTTAGGATGGTGGGTGGAGGGTTAGGATGGTGGGTGGATGGTGGATGGTTAAGATGGTGGTTGGAAGGTTAGGATAGTGGGTGGAGGGTTAGGATGGTGGGTGGGGGGTTAGGATGGTGGGTGGAGGGTTTGGATGGTAGGCTGAGGGTTAAAATTGTGGGTGGAAGGTTAGGATGGTGGGTGGAAGGTTAGGATGTTTGGTGAAGGTTTAGGATGGTGGGTTGAGCGTTTAAATGGTGGGTGGAAGTTTAGGATTGTGGGTTGAAAATTAGGATGGTGGGTGGAGGGTTAGAATGGTGGGTTAGGATGGTGGGTTGAGGATTAGGATGGTTGGTGGAGGGTGGAGGGTTAAGATTGTGGCTGGAAGGTTAGGATGGTGTGTGGAGGTTTAGGATGGTGGGTGGAGGGTTTGGATGGTAGGCTGAGGGTTAAAATGTTGGGTGGAAGGTTAGGATGGTGGGTGGAAGGTTAGGATGGTGGGTGAAGGTTGAAGGGTTAGGATTGTGGGTTGAGAGTTTGGATGGTGGTTGGAAGGTTAGGATGGTGGCTGATGGGCTAGGATGGTGGGTTAAGAGTTTGGATGGTGGGTGGAAGGTTAGGATGGTGGGTGTAAGGTTAGGATGGTGGGTGGAAGGTTGGGATGGTGGGTGGAGGGTTAGGATGGTGGGTAGAGAGTTAGGATGGTAGGTTGAAGGTTAGGATGGTGGGTGGAGGGTGGTGGGTTGAGGGTTTGGATGGTAGGTTGAAGGTTAGGATGGTTGGTGGAGGGTTAGAATGGTGGGTTAGGATGGTGGGTTGAGGATTAGGATGGTGGGTGAAGGGTTAGGATTGTGGGTTGAGAGTTTGGATGGTGTTTGGAAGGTTAGGATGGTGGCTGATGGGTTAGGATGGTGGGTTGAGAGTTTTTATGGTGGGTGGAAGGTTAGGATGGTGTGTGGAAGGTTAAGATGGTGGGTGGAAGGTTAGGATGGTGGGTGGAGGGTTAGGATGGTGGGTGGAAGGTTAGGATGGTGGGGGGAGGGTTAGGATGGTGGGCGAAGGGTTAGGATGGTGGGTTGAGAGTTTGGATGGTGGTTGGAAGGTTAGGATCGTGGGTGAATAGTTAGGATGGTGGGTGGAAGGTTAGGATTGTGGGTGTAGGGTTAGGATGGTGGGTGGAGGGTTAGGATGGTGGGTGGAAGGTTAGGATGGTGGGTGGAGGGTTAGGATGATGGGTGGAAGATTAGGATGGCGGGTAGAGGGTTAGGATGGTGGGTAGAGAGTTAGGATGGTAGGTTGAAGGTTAGGATGGTGCTTGGAGGGTGGTGGGTTGAGGGTTTGGATGGTAGGTTGAAGGTTAGGATGGTGGGTGGAGGGTTAGAATGGTGGAGTTAGGATGGTGGGTTGATGATTAGGATGGTTGGTGGAGGGTGGAGGGTTAAGATTGTGGTTGGAAGGTTAGGATGGTGGGTGGAGTTTTAGGATGGTTGGTGGAGGTTTGGATGGTAGGCTGAGGGTTAAAATGGTGGGTGGAAGGTTAGGATGGTGGGTGGAAGGTTAGGATGGTGGGTGAAGGGTTAGGATTGTGGGTTGAGAGTTTGGATGGTGGTTGGAAGGTTAGGATTTTGGCTGATGGGTTAGGATGGTGGGTTGAGAGTTTGGATGGTGGGTGGAAGGTTAGGATGGTGTGTGGAAGGTTAGGATGGTGGGTGGAGGGTTAGGATGGTGGGTGGAAGGTTAGGATGGTGGGTGGAGGGTTAGGATGGTGGGTGGACGGTTAGAATGGTGGGTTAGGATGGTTGGTTGAGTGTTAGGATGGTGGTTGGAGGGTTAGGATGGTAGGTTGAGGGTTAGGATGGTAGGTTGAGGGTTAAGATTGAGGGTGGCAGTTAGGATGGTGGGTGGAGGGTTAGGATGGTGGGTGGATGGTGGATGGTTAAGATGGTGGTTGGAAGGTTAGGATAGTGGGTGGAGGGTTAGGATGGTGGGTGGGGGTTAGGATGGTGGGTGGAGGTTTGGATGGTAGGCTGAGGGTTAAAATTGTGGGTGGAAGGTTAGGATGGTGGGTGGAAGGTTAGGATGTTTGGTGAAGGTTTAGGATGGTGGGTTGAGCGTTTAAATGGTGGGTGGAAGTTTAGGATTGTGGGTTGAAAATTAGGATGGTGGGTGGAGGGTTAGAATGGTGGGTTAGGATGGTGGGTTGAGGATTAGGATGGTTGGTGGAGGGTGGAGGGTTAAGATTGTGGCTGGAAGGTTAGGATGGTGTGTGGAGGTTTAGGATGGTGGGTGGAGGGTTTGGATGGTAGGCTGAGGGTTAAAATGTTGGGTGGAAGGTTAGGATGGTGGGTGGAAGGTTAGGATGGTGGGTGAAGGTTGAAGGGTTAGGATTGTGGGTTGAGAGTTTGGATGGTGGTTGGAAGGTTAGGATGGTGGCTGATGGGCTAGGATGGTGGGTTAAGAGTTTGGATGGTGGGTGGAAGGTTAGGATGGTGGGTGTAAGGTTAGGATGGTGGGTGGAAGGTTGGGATGGTGGGTGGAGGGTTAGGATGGTGGGTAGAGAGTTAGGATGGTAGGTTGAAGGTTAGGATGGTGGGTGGAGGGTGGTGGGTTGAGGGTTTGGATGGTAGGTTGAAGGTTAGGATGGTTGGTGGAGGGTTAGAATGGTGGGTTAGGATGGTGGGTTGAGGATTAGGATGGTGGGTGAAGGGTTAGGATTGTGGGTTGAGAGTTTGGATGGTGTTTGGAAGGTTAGGATGGTGGCTGATGGGTTAGGATGGTGGGTTGAGAGTTTTTATGGTGGGTGGAAGGTTAGGATGGTGTGTGGAAGGTTAAGATGGTGGGTGGAGGGTTAGGATGGTGGGTGGAAGGTTAGGATGCTGGGGAGGTTAGGATGGTGGGAGAAGGTTTAGGATGGTGGGTGACGGGTTAGGATGGTGGTTGGAATTTTAGGATTGTGGGTGGAAGGTTAGGATGGTGGGTGGACAGTTAGAATGGTGGGTTAGGATGGTGGGTTGAGGGTTAGGATGGTGGTTGGAGGGTTAGGATGGTAGGTTGAGGGTTAGGATGGTAGGATGAGGGTTAAGATTGAGGGTGGCAGGTTAGGATGGTGTGTGGAGGGTTAGGATGGTGGGTGGAGGGTGGATGGTTAAGATGGTGGTTGGAAGGTTAGGATGGTGGGTGTAGGGTTAGGATGGTGGGTTGTGTGGTTAGGATGGTAGGTTGAGTGTTAATATGGTGGGTGGAGGGTTAGGATTGTGTGGGGAGGGTTAGGATGGTGGGTGGAGGGTTTGGATGGTAGGCTGAGGGTTACAATTGTGGGTGGAAGGTTAGGATGGTGGGTGGAAGTTTAGGATGGTGGGTGAAGGGTTAGAATGGTGGGTTGAGAGTTTAAATGGTGGGTGGAAGTTTAGGATGGTGGGTGGAGGGTTAGGATGGTAGGTTGAAGGTTAGGATGGTGGGTGGAAGTTTAGGATGGTGGGTGAAGGGTTAGAATGGTGGGTTGAGAGTTTAAATGGTGGGTGGAAGTTTAGGATGGTGGGTGGAGGTTTAGGATGGTAGGTTGAAGGTTAGGATGGTGGGTGGTGGGTTGAGGGTTTGGATGGCAGGTTGAATATTAGGATGGTGGGTGGAGGGTTAGAATGGTCGGTTAGGATGGTGGGTTGAGGATTAGGATGGTTGGTGGAGGGTGGAGGGATAAGATTGTGGCTGGAAGGTTAGGATGGTGGGTGGAGGTTTAGGATGTTGGGTGGAGTGTTTGGATGGTAGGCTGAGGGTTAGAATGGTGGGTGGAAGGTTAGGATGGTGGGTGGAAGGTTAGGATGGTGGTTGTAAGGTTAGGATGGCGGGTAGAGGGTTAGGATGGTGCGTGGAGGGTTAGGATCGTAGGTTGAAGGGCAGGGTGGTGGGCGGAGGGTTAGAATGGTGGGTTAGGATGGTGGGTTGAGGATTGGGATGGTTGGTTGAGGATGGAGGGTTAACATGGTGGCTGGACGGTTAGGATGGTGGGTTGAGGGTTAGGATGGTGGGTGGAGGGTTAGAATGGTGGGTTAGGATGGTGGGTTGAGGATTACAATGTTTGGTGGAGGGTGGAGGGTTTAGATGGTGGCTGGAAGGTTAGGATGGTGCTTGGAGGGTTAGGATGGTGGGTGGACGGTTTGGATGGTAGGCTGAGGTTTAAAATGGTGGGTGGAAGGTTCGGATTATGGGTGGAAGGTTAGGATGGTAGGTGAAGGGTTAGGATGGTGGTTGGAAGGTTAGGATGGTGGGAGAAGGGTTAGGATGGTGGGTGACAAGTTAGGATGGTGGGTGGAAGGTTAGGATGGTGAGTAGAGGGTTAGGATGGTGGGTGGAAGGTTAGGATGGTGGGTGGAGGGTTAGGATGGTGGGTGGAAGGTTAGGATGGCGGGTAGAGGGTTAGGATGGTGGGTGGAGGGTTAGAATGGTGGGTGTAAGGTTATGATGGCGGGTAGAGGCTTAGGATGGTGGGTGGAGTTTTAGGATGGTAGGTTGAAGTTTAGGATGGTGGGTGGAAGGTTAGGATGTTTGGTGAAGGTTTAGGATGGTGGGTTGAGCGTTTAAATGGTGGGTGGAAGTTTAGGATTGTGGGTTGAAAATTAGGATGGTGGGTGGAGGGTTTAGATTGAGGGTTGCCGGTTAGGATGGTGGGTTGAGGATTAGGATGGTTGGTGGACAGTGGAGGGTTAAGATTGTGGCTGGAAGGTTAGGATGGTGTGTGGAGGTTTAGGATGGTGGGTGGAGTGTTTAGGATGGTAGGCTGAGTGTTAAAATGTTGGGTGGAAGGTTAGGATGGTGGGTGGAAGGTTAGGATGGTGGGTGAAGGTTGAAGGGTTAGGATTGTGGGTTGAGAGTTTGGATGGTGGTTGGAAGGTTAGGATGGTGGCTGATGGGCTAGGATGGTGGGTTGAGAGTTTGGATGGTGGGTGGAAGGTTAGGATGGTGGGTGTAAGGTTAGGATGGTGGGTGGAAGGTTGGGATGGTGGGTGGAGGGTTAGGATGGTGGGTAGAGAGTTAGGATGGTAGGTTGAAGGTTAGGATGGTGGGTGGAGGGTGGTGGGTTGAGGGTTTGGATGGTAGGTTGAAGGTTAGGATGGTTGGTGGAGGGTTAGAATGGTGGGTTAGGATGGTGGGTTGAGGATTAGGATGGTGGGTGAAGGGTTAGGATTGTGGGTTGAGAGTTTGGATGGTGGTTTGGAAGGTTAGGATGGTGGCTGATGGGTTAGGATGGTGGGTTGAGAGTTTTTATGGTGGGTGGAAGGTTAGGATGGTGTGTGGAAGGTTAAGATGGTGGGTGGAGGGTTAGGATGGTGGGTGGAAGGTTAGGATGCTGGGGGAGGGTTAGGATGGTGGGAGAAGGTTTAGGATGGTGGGTGACGGGTTAGGATGGTGGTTGGAATTTTAGGATTGTGGGTGGAAGGTTAGGATGGTGGGTGGACAGTTAGAATGGTGGGTTAGGATGGTGGGTTGAGGGTTAGGATGGTGGTTGGAGGGTTAGGATGGTAGGTTGAGGGTTAGGATGGTAGGATGAGGGTTAAGATTGAGGGTGGCCGGTTAGGATGGTGTGTGGAGGGTTAGGATGGTGGGTGGAGGGTGGATGGTTAAGATGGTGGTTGGAAGGTTAGGATGGTGGGTGTAGGGTTAGGATGGTGGGTTGTGTGGTTAGGATGGTAGGTTGAGTGTTAATATGGTGGGTGGAGGGTTAGGATTGTGTGGGGAGGGTTAGGATGGTGGGTGGAGGGTTTGGATGGTAGGCTGAGGGTTACAATTGTGGGTGGAAGGTTAGGATGGTGGGTGGAAGTTTAGGATGGTGGGTGAAGGGTTAGAATGGTGGGTTGGAAGAGTTTAAATGGTGGGTGGAAGTTTAGGATGGTGTGTGGAAGGTTAGGATGGTAGGTTGAAGGTTAGGATGGTGGGTGGAAGTTTAGGATGGTGGGTGAAGGGTTAGGATGGTGGGTTGAGAGTTTAAATGGTGGGTGGAAGTTTAGGATGGTGGGTGGAGGTTTAGGATGGTAGGTTGAAGGTTAGGATGGTGGGTGGTGGGTTGAGGGTTTGGATGGCAGGTTGAATATTAGGATGGTGGGTGGAGGGTTAGAATGGTCGGTTAGGATGGTGGGTTGAGGATTAGGATGGTTGGTGGAGGGTGGAGGGATAAGATTGTGGCTGGAAGGTTAGGATGGTGGGTGGAGGTTTAGGATGTTGGGTGGAGTGTTTGGATGGTAGGCTGAGGGTTAGAAATGGTGGGTGGAAGGTTAGGATGGTGGGTGGAAGGTTAGGATGGTGGTTGTAAGGTTAGGATGGCGGGTAGAGGGTTAGGATGGTGCGTGGAGGGTTAGGATCGTAGGTTGAAGGGCAGGGTGGTGGGCGGAGGGTTAGAATGGTGGGTTAGGATGGTGGGTTGAGGATTGGGATGGTTGGTTGAGGATGGAGGGTTAACATGGTGGCTGGACGGTTAGGATGGTGGGTTGAGGGTTAGGATGGTGGGTGGAGGGTTAGAATGGTGGGTTAGGATGGTGGGTTGAGGATTACAATGTTTGGTGGAGGGTGGAGGGTTTAGATGGTGGCTGGAAGGTTAGGATGGTGCTTGGAGGGTTAGGATGGTGGGTGGACGGTTTGGATGGTAGGCTGAGGTTTAAAATGGTGGGTGGAAGGTTCGGATTATGGGTGGAAGGTTAGGATGGTAGGTGAAGGGTTAGGATGGTGGTTGGAAGGTTAGGATGGTGGGAGAAGGGTTAGGATGGTGGGTGACAAGTTAGGATGGTGGGTGGAAGGTTAGGATGGTGAGTAGAGGGTTAGGATGGTGGGTGGAAGGTTAGGATGGTGGGTGGAGGGTTAGGATGGTGGGTGGAAGGTTAGGATGGCGGGTAGAGGGTTAGGATGGTGGGTGGAGGGTTAGAATGGTGGGTGTAAGGTTATGATGGCGGGTAGAGGCTTAGGATGGTGGGTGGAGTTTTAGGATGGTAGGTTGAAGTTTAGGATGGTGGGTGGACGGTTAGAATGGTGGGTTAGGATGGTGGGTTGAGGATTAGGATGGTGGGTGGAGGGTTAGGATGGTAGGTTGAGGGTTAGGATGGTAGGTTGAGGGTTTAGATTGAGGGTTGCCGGTTAGGATGTTGTGTGGAGGGTTAGGATGGTGGTTGGACAGTGGATGGTTAAGATGGTGTTTGGAAGGTTAGGATGGTGGGTGGAGGGTTAGGATGGTGGGTGGGTGTTTAGGATGGTAGGTTGAGTGTTAATATGGTGGGTGGAGGGTTAGGTTGGTGAGGGGAGGTTTAGGATGGTGGGTGGAGGGTTTGGATGGTAGGCTGAGGGTTAAAATTGTGGGTGGAAGGTTAGGATGGTGGGTGGAATGTTAGGATGGTGGGTTGAGAGTTTAAATGGTGGGTGGAAGGTTAAGATGGTGTGTGGAAGGTTAGGATGGTTTGTTGAGAGTTTAAATGGTGGGTGGAAGGTTAGGATGGTGGGAGAAGTGTTAGGATTGTCGGTTGAGAGTTTGGATGGTGGTTGGAAGGTGGTGGGTTGAGGGTTTGGATGATAGGTTGAGGGTTAGGATGGTGGGTGGAAGGTTAGGATGGTGGGTGGAGGGTTAGAATGGTGGGTTAAAATGGTGGGTTGAGGATTAGGATGTTTGGTGGAGGGTTAGGATTGTGGGTTGAGCGTTTGGATTGTGGTTGGAAGATTAGGATGGTGGGTGAAGGGTTAGGATGGTGGGTTGAGAGTTTGGATGGTGGGTGGAAGGTTAAGATGGTGGGTGGAGGGTTAGGATGGTGGGTGGAACGTTAGGATTGTGGGGGCAGGGTTAGGATGGTGGGAGAAGGGTTAGGATGGGGGGTTGAGAGTTTGGATGGTGGGTGGAAGGTTAGGATGGTGGGTGGAAGGTTAGGATGGTGCTTGGAGGGTTAGGATGGTGGGTGGACGGTTTGGATGGTAGGCTGAGGGTTAAAATTGTGGGTGGAAGGTTCGGATTATGGGTGGAAGGTTAGGATGGTAGGTGAAGGGTTAGGATGGTGGTTGGAAGGTTAGGATGGTGTGTGGAAGGTTAGGATGGTGTGTGGAAGGTTAGGATGGTGTGTGGAGGGTTGGGATGGTGGGTGGATGGTTAGGATGGTGGGGGGAGGGTTAGGATGGTGGGGGAAGGGTTAGGATGGTGGGTGGAGGGTTAGGATGTTGGGTGGAGGGTTTGGATGGTAGGCTGAGGGTTAGGATGGTGGGTGGAGGGTTAGGATGGTGGGTGAGGTGTTAGGATGGTAGGTTGAGTGTTAAGATGGTGGGTGGATTAGCATGGTTGGTGGAGGGTGGAGGGTTAAGATGGTGGCTGGACGGTTAGGATGTTGGGTGGAGGGTTAGGATGGTGGGTGGAGGGTGGTGGATGGTAGGCTGAGGGTTAAAATGGTGGGTGGAAGGTTAGGATGGTGGGTGGAAGGTTAGGATGGTGGGTGAAGGGTTAGGATGGTGGGTTGAGAGTTTGGATGATGGTTGGAAGGTTAGGATGGTGGGTGGAAGGTTAGGATGGTGGGTGGAGTGTTAGTATGGTGGGTTGAGAGTTTGGATGGCGAGTAGAGGGTTAGGATGGTGGGTGGAGGGTTAGGTTGGTAGGTTGAAGGTTAGGATGGTGGGTGGAGGGTTAGACTGGTGGGTTAGGATGGTGGGTTGAGGATTAGGATGGTTGGTGGAGGGTTGAGGGTGGAGGGTTATGATGGTGGCTGGAAGGTTAGGATGGTGGGTTGAGGGTTAGGATGGTGGGTGGAAGGTTAGGATGGTGGGTGGATGGTTACGATGGTGGGTGTAAGGTTAGGATGGCGGGTAGAGGGTTAGGATGGTGGGTGGAGGGTTAGGATGGTAGGTTGAAGATTAGCATGGTTGGTGGAGGGTTAGAATGGTGGGTTAGGATGGTGGGTTGAGGATTAGGATGGTTGGTGGAGGTTGGAGGGTTATGAGGGTGGCTTTAAGGTGGTGGGTGGAGGGTTAGACTGGTGGGTTAGGATGGTGGGTTGAGGATTAGGATGGTTGGTGGAGGGTTGAGGGTGGAGGGTTATGATGGTGGCTGGAAGGTTAGGATGGTGGGTTGAGGGTTAGGATGGTGGGTGGAAGGTTAGGATGGTGGGTGGAGTGTTAGTATGGTGGGTTGAGAGTTTGGATGGCGAGTAGAGGGTTAGGATGGTGGGTGGAGGGTTAGGTTGGTAGGTTGAAGGTTAGGATGGTGGGTGGAGGGTTAGACTGGTGGGTTAGGATGGTGGGTTGAGGATTAGGATGGTTGGTGGAGGGTTGAGGGTGGAGGGTTATGATGGTGGCTGGAAGGTTAGGATGGTGGGTTGAGGGTTAGGATGGTGGGTGGAAGGTTAGGATGGTGGGTGGATGGTTACGATGGTGGGTGTAAGGTTAGGATGGCGGGTAGAGGGTTAGGATGGTGGGTGGAGGGTTAGGATGGTAGGTTGAAGATGAGCATGGTTGGTGGAGGGTTAGAATGGTGGGTTAGGATGGTGGGTTGAGGATTAGGATGGTTGGTGGAGGGGGTTATGATGGTCGGTGGAGGATGGTAGGCTGAGGGTTAAAATGGTGGGTGGAAGGTTAGGATGGTGGGTGATGGGTTAGGATTGTGGGTTGAG
The DNA here is from genome assembly GCA_030435695.1 of Brachymystax lenok tsinlingensis. Classification (NCBI taxonomy): domain Eukaryota; kingdom Metazoa; phylum Chordata; class Actinopteri; order Salmoniformes; family Salmonidae; genus Brachymystax; species Brachymystax lenok. The sequence continues at coordinate 13,212,046 of CM059797.1, read as the reverse complement.
AGTTTGGATTGTGGTTGGAAGATTAGGATGGTGGGTGAAGGGTTAGGATGGTGGGTTGAGAGTTTGGATGGTGGGTGGAAGGTTAGGATGGTGGGTGGAGGGTTAGGATGGTGGGTGGAACGTTAGGATTGTGGGGGCAGGGTTAGGATGGTGGGAGAAGGGTTAGGATGGGGGGTTGAGAATTTGGATGGTGTTTGGAAGGTTAGGATGGTGGGTGGAGGGTTAGAATGGTGGGTGGAGGGTTAGGATGGCGTGTGGAAGGTTAGGATGGTGGGTGGAGGGTTAGGATGGTAGGTTGAGGGTTAGGATGGTGTGTGGAAGGTTGGGATGGTGGGTGGAGGGTTTGGACGGTGGGTGGAAAGTTAGGATGGTGGGGGGAGGGTTAGGATGGTGGTAGAAGGGTTAGGATGGTTGGTGGAGGATGGAGGGTTAAGATAGTGGTTGGAAGGTTAGGATGGTGGGTGGAGAGTTAGGATGGTGGGTGGAGGTTTAGGATGGTTTGGGAGGGTTAGGATTGTGCGTGGAGGGTTTGAATGGTAGGCTGAGGGTTAGGATGTTGGGTTGAGGGTTAGGATGGTGGGTGGGTGGAGGGTGGTGGGTTGAGGGTTTGGATGGTAGGTTGAGGGTTAGGATGGTGGGTGGAAGGTTAGGATGGTGGGTGGAAGGTTAGGATGTTGGGTGGAGGGTTTGGATGGTAGGCTGAGGCTTAGGATGGTGGGTGGAGGGTTAGGATGGTGGGTGAGGGGTTAGGATGGTAGGTTGAGTGTTAAGATGGTGGGTGGAGGGTTAAGATGGTGTGGGAGGGTTAGGATGGTGGGTGGAGGTTTGGATGGTAGGTTGAGGGTTAGGATGGTTGGTTGTGGGTGGTGGGTTGAGGGTTTGAATTGTAGGTTGAGGGTTAGGATGGTGGGTGTAAGGTTAGGATGGCGGGTAGAGGGTTAGGATGATGGGTGGAGGGTTAGGATGGTAGGTTGAAGGTTAGGATGGTGGCTGGAGGTTTAGAATGGTGCGTTAGGATGGTGGGTTGAGGATTAGCATGGTTGGTGGAGGGTGGAGGGTTAAGATGGTGGCTGGAAGGTTAGGATGTTGGGTGCAAGGTTAGGATGGTGGGTGGAAGGTTAGGATGGTGGGTGAAGGGTTAGGATGGTGGGTTGAGAGTTTGGATGATGGTTGGAAGGTTAGGATGGTGTGTGGAAGGTTAGGATGGTGGGTGGAGTGTTAGTATGGTGGGTTGAGAGTTTGGATGGTGTGTGGAAGGTTAGGAAGTTGGGTGGAGGGTTAGGATGGTGGGTGTAAGGTTAGGATGGCGAGTAGAGGGTTAGGATGGTGGGTGGAGGGTTAGGTTGGTAGGTTGAAGGTTAGGATGGTGGGTGGAGGGTTAGACTGGTGGGTTAGGATGGTGGGTCGAGGATTAGGATGGTTGGTGGAGGGTTGAGGGTGGAGGGTTATGATGGTGGCTGGAAGGTTAGGATGGTGGGTTGAGGGTTAGGATGGTGGGTGGAGGTTAGGATGGTAGGTTGAAGATTAGCATGGTTGGTGGAGGGTTAGAATGGTGGGTTAGGATGGTGGGTTGAGGATTAGGATGGTTGGTGGAGGGTGGAGGGTTATGAGGGTGGCTTTAAGGTTAGGATGTTGGGTGGAGGGTTATGATGGTCGGTGGAGGATGGTAGGCTGAGGGTTAAAATGGTGGGTGGAAGGTTAGGATGGTGGGTGATGGGTTAGGATTGTGGGTTGAGAGTTTGGATGGTGGGTGGAAGGTTAGGATGGTGGGTGGAGGGTTAGGATGGTGGGTGGAACGTTAGGATTGTGGGGGCAGGGTTAGGATGGTGGGAGAAGGGTTAGGATGGGGGTTGAGAATTTGGATGGTGTTTGGAAGGTTAGGATGGTGGGTGGAAGGTTAGGATGGTGGGTGGAAGGTTAGGATGGTGGGTGGATGGTTAGGATGGTGGGTGGAACGTTAGGATGGCGGGTAGAGGGTTAGGATGGTAGTTGGAGGGTTAGGATGGTAGGTTGAAGGAGTAGGATGGTGGGTGGAGGGTTAGAATGGTGGGTGGAGGGTTAGGATGGCGTGTGGAAGGTTAGGATGGTGGGTGGAGGGTTAGGATGGTAGGTTGAGGTTAGGATGGTGTGTGGAAGGTTGGGATGGTGGGTGGAGGGTTTGGACGGTGGGTGGAAAGTTAGGATGGTGGGGAGGGTTAGGATGGTGGTAGAAGGGTTAGGATGGTTGGTGGAGGATGGAGGGTTAAGATAGTGGTTGGAAGGTTAGGATGGTGGGTGGAGAGTTAGGATGGTGGGTGGAGGTTTAGGATGGTTTGGGAGGGTTAGGATTGTGCGTGGAGGGTTTGAATGGTAGGCTGAGGGTTAGGATGTTGGGTTGAGGGTTAGGATGGTGGGTGGGTGGAGGGTGGTGGGTTGAGGGTTTGGATGGTAGGTTGAGGGTTAGGATGGTGGGTGGAAGGTTAGGATGGTGGGTGGAAGGTTAGGATGTTGGGTGGAGGGTTTGGATGGTAGGCTGAGGCTTAGGATGGTGGGTGGAGGGTTAGGATGGTGGGTGAGGGGTTAGGATGGTAGGTTGAGTGTTAAGATGGTGGGTGGAGGGTTAAGATGGTGTGGGAGGGTTAGGATGGTGGATGGAGGGTTTGGATGGTAGGTTGAGGGTTAGGATGGTTGGTTGTGGGTGGTGGGTTGAGGGTTTGAATTGTAGGTTGAGGGTTAGGATGGTGGGTGTAAGGTTAGGATGGCGGGTAGAGGGTTAGGATGATGGGTGGAGGGTTAGGATGGTAGGTTGAAGGTTAGGATGGTGGCTGGAGGTTTAGAATGGTGCGTTAGGATGGTGGGTTGAGGATTAGCATGGTTGGTGGAGGGTGGAGGGTTAAGATGGTGGCTGGAAGGTTAGGATGTTGGGTGCAAGGTTAGGATGGTGGGTGGAAGGTTAGATTGGTGGGTGAAGGGTTAGGATGGTGGGTTGAGAGTTTGGATGATGGTTGGAAGGTTAGGATGGTGTGTGGAAGGTTAGGATGGTGGGTGGAGTGTTAGTATGGTGGGTTGAGAGTTTGGATGGTGTGTGGAAGGTTAGGAAGTTGGGTGGAGGGTTAGGATGGTGGGTGTAAGGTTAGGATGGCGAGTAGAGGGTTAGGATGGTGGGTGGAGGGTTAGGTTGGTAGGTTGAAGGTTAGGATGGTGGGTGGAGGGTTAGACTGGTGGGTTAGGATGGTGGGTCGAGGATTAGGATGGTTGGTGGAGGGTTGAGGGTGGAGGGTTATGATGGTGGCTGGAAGGTTAGGATGGTGGGTTGAGGGTTAGGATGGTGGGTGGAGGGTTAGGATGGTAGGTTGAAGATTAGCATGGTTGGTGGAGGGTTAGAATGGTGGGTTAGGATGGTGGGTTGAGGATTAGGATGGTTGGTGGAGGGTGGAGGGTTATGAGGGTGGCTTTAAGGTTAGGATGTTGGGTGGAGGGTTATGATGGTCGGTGGAGGATGGTAGGCTGAGGGTTAAAATGGTGGGTGGAAGGTTAGGATGGTGGGTGATGGGTTAGGATTGTGGGTTGAGAGTTTGGATGGTGGGTGGAAGGTTAGGATGGTGGGTGGAGGGTTAGGATGGTGGGTGGAACGTTAGGATTGTGGGGGCAGGGTTAGGATGGTGGGAGAAGGGTTAGGATGGGGGGTTGAGAATTTGGATGGTGTTTTGAAGGTTAGGATGGTGGGTGGAAGGTTAGGATGGTGGGTGGAAGGTTAGGATGGTGGGTGGATGGTTAGGATGGTGGGTGGAACGTTAGGATGGCGGGTAGAGGGTTAGGATGGTAGTTGGAGGGTTAGGATGGTAGGTTGAAGGGTAGGATGGTGGGTGGAGGGTTAGAATGGTGGGTGGAGGGTTAGGATGGCGTGTGGAAGGTTAGGATGGTGGGTGGAGGGTTAGGATGGTAGGTTGAGGGTTAGGATGGTGTGTGGAAGGTTGGGATGGTGGGTGGAGGGTTTGGACGGTGGGTGGAAAGTTAGGATGGTGGGGGGAGGGTTAGGATGGTGGTAGAAGGGTTAGGATGGTTGGTGGAGGATGGAGGGTTAAGATAGTGGTTGGAAGGTTAGGATGGTGGGTGGAGAGTTAGGATGGTGGGTGGAGGTTTAGGATGGTTTGGGAGGGTTAGGATTGTGCGTGGAGGGTTTGAATGGTAGGCTGAGGGTTAGGATGTTGGGTTGAGGGTTAGGATGGTGGGTGGGTGGAGGGTGGTGGGTTGAGGGTTTGGATGGTAGGTTGAGGGTTAGGATGGTGGGTGGAAGGTTAGGATGGTGGGTGGAAGGTTAGGATGTTGGGTGGAGGGTTTGGATGGTAGGCTGAGGCTTAGGATGGTGGGTGGAGGGTTAGGATGGTGGGTGAGGGGTTAGGATGGTAGGTTGAGTGTTAAGATGGTGGGTGGAGGGTTAAGATGGTGTGGGAGGGTTAGGATGGTGGGTGGAGGGTTTGGATGGTAGGTTGAGGGTTAGGATGGTTGGTTGTGGGTGGTGGGTTGAGGGTTTGAATTGTATGTTGAGGGTTAGGATGGTGGGTGTAAGGTTAGGATGGCGGGTAGAGGGTTAGGATGATGGGTGGAGGGTTAGGATGGTAGGTTGAAGGTTAGGATGGTGGCTGGAGGTTTAGAATGGTGCGTTAGGATGGTGGGTTGAGGATTAGCATGGTTGGTGGAGGGTGGAGGGTTAAGATGGTGGCTGGAAGGTTAGGATGTTGGGTGCAAGGTTAGGATGGTGGGTGGAAGGTTAGGATGGTGGGTGAAGGGTTAGGATGGTGGGTTGAGAGTTTGGATGATGGTTGGAAGGTTAGGATGGTGTGTGGAAGGTTAGGATGGTGGGTGGAGTGTTAGTATGGTGGGTTGAGAGTTTGGATGGTGTGTGGAAGGTTAGGAAGTTGGGTGGAGGGTTAGGATGGTGGGTGTAAGGTTAGGATGGCGAGTAGAGGGTTAGGATGGTGGGTGGAGGGTTAGGTTGGTAGGTTGAAGGTTAGGATGGTGGGTGGAGGGTTAGACTGGTGGGTTAGGATGGTGGGTTGAGGATTAGGATGGTTGGTGGAGGGTTGAGGGTGGAGGGTTATGATGGTGGCTGGAAGGTTAGGATGGTGGGTTGAGGGTTAGGATGGTGGGTGGAGGGTTAGGATGGTAGGTTGAAGATTAGCATGGTTGGTGGAGGGTTAGAATGGTGGAGTTAGGATGGTGGGTTGAGGATTAGGATGGTTGGTGGAGGGTGGAGGGTTATGAGGGTGGCTTTAAGGTTAGGATGTTGGGTGGAGGGTTATGATGGTCGGTGGAGGATGGTAGGCTGAGGGTTAAAATGGTGGGTGGAAGGTTAGGATGGTGGGTGATGGGTTAGGATTGTGGGTTGAGAGTTTGGATGGTGGGTGGAAGGTTGGGATGGTGGGTGGAGGGTTAGGATGGTGGGTGGAACGTTAGGATTGTGGGGGCAGGGTTAGGATGGTGGGAGAAGGGTTAGGATGGGGGGTTGAGAATTTGGATGGTGTTTTGAAGGTTAGGATGGTGGGTGGAAGGTTAGGATGGTGGGTGGAAGGTTAGGATGGTGGGTGGATGGTTAGGATGGTGGGTGGAACGTTAGGATGGCGGGTAGAGGGTTAGGATGGTAGTTGGAGGGTTAGGATGGTAGGTTGAAGGGTAGGATGGTGGGTGGAGGGTTAGAATGGTGGGTGGAGGGTTAGGATGGCGTGTGGAAGGTTAGGATGGTGGGTGGAGGGTTAGGATGGTAGGTTGAGGGTTAGGATGGTGTGTGGAAGGTTGGGATGGTGGGTGGAGGGTTTGGACGGTGGGTGGAAAGTTAGGATGGTGGGGGGAGGGTTAGGATGGTGGTAGAAGGGTTAGGATGGTTGGTGGAGGATGGAGGGTTAAGATAGTGGTTGGAAGGTTAGGATGGTGGGTGGAGGGTTAGGATGGTGGGTGGAGGGTTAGGATGGTTTGGGAGGGTTAGGATGGTGCGTGGAGGGTTTGGATGGTAGGCTGAGGGTTAGGATGTTGGGTTGAGGGTTAGGATGGTGGGTGGGTGGAGGGTGGTGGGTTGAGGGTTTGGATGGTAGGTTGAGGGTTAGGATGGTGGGTGGAAGGTTAGGATGGTGGGTGGAAGGTTAGGATGGTGGTTGTAAGGTTAGGATGGCGGGTAGAGGGTTAGGATGGTGCGTGGAAGTTTAGGATGGTGGGTGGAAGGTTAGGATGGTGGGTGAATGGTTAGGATGGTGGGTTGAGAGTTTGGATGGTGTTTGGAAGGTTAGGATGGTGGGTGAAGGGTTAGGATGGTAGGTTGAAGGTTAGGATGGTGGGTGGAGGGTTAGAATGGTGGTTTAGGATGGTGGGTGGAGGGTTAGGATGGCGTGTGGAAGGTTAGGATGGTGGGTGGAGGGTTAGGATGGTGGGTGGATGGTTAAGATGGTGGTTGGAAGGTTAGGATGGTGGGAGGAGGGTTTGGATGGTGGGTTTAGGGTTTGGATGTTAGGCTGAGGGTTAGGATGGTGGTTGAGCGTTAGGATGGTGGGTGGAGGGTCGAGGGTTTGGATGGTAGGTTCAGGGTTAAGATGCTGGTTGAGCGTTAGGATGGTGGGTGGAGGATTAGGGTGGTGGGTTGAGGGATTGGATGGTAGGTTGAGGGTTAAGATGGTTGGTGGAGGGTTGAGGGTGGAGGGTTATGATGGTGGCTGGAAGGTTAGGATGGTGGGTTGAGGGTTAGGATGGTGGGTGGAGGGTTAGGATGGAGGTTGAAGATTAGCATGGTTGGTGGAGGGTTAGAATGGTGGGTTAGGATGGTGGGTTGAGGATTAGGATGGTTGGTGGAGGGTGGAGGGTTATGAGGGTGGCTTTAAGGTTAGGATGTTGGGTGGAGGGTTATGATGGTCGGTGGAGGATGGTAGGCTGAGGGTTAAAATGGTGGGTGGAAGGTTAGGATGGTGGGTGATGGGTTAGGATTGTGGGTTGAGAGTTTGGATTGTGGTTGGAAGATTAGGATGGTGGGTGAAGGGTTAGGATGGTGGGTTGAGAGTTTGGATGGTGGGTGGAAGGTTAGGATGGTGGGTGGAGGGTTAGGATGGTGGGTGGAACGTTAGGATTGTGGGGGCAGGGTTAGGATGGTGGGAGAAGGGTTAGGATGGGGGGTTGAGAATTTGGATGGTGTTTGGAAGGTTAGGATGGTGGGTGGAATGTTAGGATGGTGGGTGGAAGGTTAGGATGGTGGGTGGATGGTTAGGATGGTGGGTGGAACGTTAGGATGGCGGGTAGAGGGTTAGGATGGTAGTTGGAGGGTTAGGATGGTAGGTTGAAGGGTAGGATGGTGGGTGGAGGGTTAGAATGGTGGGTGGAGGGTTAGGATGGCGTGTGGAAGGTTAGGATGGTGGGTGGAGGGTTAGGATGGTAGGTTGAGGGTTAGGATGGTGTGTGGAAGGTTGGGATGGTGGGTGGAGGGTTTGGACGGTGGGTGGAAAGTTAGGATGGTGGGGGGAGGGTTAGGATGGTGGTAGAAGGGTTAGGATGGTTGGTGGAGGATGGAGGGTTAAGATAGTGGTTGGAAGGTTAGGATGGTGGGTGGAGGGTTAGGATGGTGGGTGGAGGGTTAGGATGGTTTGGGAGGGTTAGGATGGTGCGTGGAGGGTTTGGATGGTAGGCTGAGGGTTAGGATGTTGGGTTGAGGGTTAGGATGGTGGGTGGGTGGAGGGTGGTGGGTTGAGGGTTTGGATGGTAGGTTGAGGGTTAGGATGGTGCGTGGAAGTTTAGGATGGTGGGTGGAAGGTTAGGATGGTGGGTGAATGGTTAGGATGGTGGGTTGAGAGTTTGGATGGTGTTTGGAAGGTTAGGATGGTGGGTGAAGGGTTAGGATGGTAGGTTGAAGGTTAGGATGGTGGGTGGAGGGTTAGAATGGTGGTTTAGGATGGTGGGTGGAGGGTTAGGATGGCGTGTGGAAGGTTAGGATGGTGGGTGGAGGGTTAGGATGGCGTGTGGAAGGTTAGGATGGTGGGTGGAGGGTTAGGATGGTGGGTGGAGGGTGGATGGTTAAGATGGTGGTTGGAAGGTTAGGATGGTGGGAGGAGGGTTTGGATGGTGGGTTTAGGGTTTGGATGTTAGGCTGAGGGTTAGGATGGTGGTTGAGCGTTAGGATGGTGGGTGGAGGGTCGAGGGTTTGGATGGTAGGTTCAGGGTTAAGATGCTGGTTGAGCGTTAGGATGGTGGGTGGAGGATTAGGGTGGTGGGTTGAGGGATTGGATGGTAGGTTGAGGGTTAAGATGCTGGGTTGAGGGTTAGGATGGTGGGTGGAGTGTTAGGATGGTGGGTGTAGGTTTTCGATGGTGGTTGGAAGGTTAGGGTGGTGGGTGACGGGTTAGGATGGTGGGTTGAGGTTTGAGGGTTTGGATGGTGGGTTGAGGGTTTGGATGGTGGGTGGGGGAAGGGTTAGGATGGTGGATGGAGGTTTAGGATGGTGGGTGGAGGGCTAGGATGGTATGTTGAGGGTTAGGATGGTGGGTTAATGGTTAGGATGGCTGGTGGAAGATTAGAATTGTGGGTGGAGGGTTAGGATGGTGGGTGGAAGGTTAGGATGGTGTGTGGAAAGTTAGGATGGTGGGTGGAGGGTGGAGGGTTAGGATGGTGGGTGGAGTGTTAGGATGGTGGGTGGAGGGTTAGGATGGTTGGTGGGAGGTACGGCGGTCTATGAAAGGCTTTGGTCCAATTAGTCCCCCCAATTGTCCTGTAATCATGGTCAAATTGGTTTCAAATCTATACTAGCTAGACGTGTGATGAAAGTGTTTGACAGTGGAGTTGATTGCACTGCATCTCGGTGCAGTGTTGTAATGGTGTGTAGAACAGGGTTCGTCAACTAGGTTTGGCCTTGGGTCAAATTTTCTCTTCGCTAATAGTCTGCGGGCCAGAACATAATTAGCATATAAAAATAGCTCAATTAATATAAATTCAGTGACAATTTCTGATCTGATTATGCTTCTAAAATTATTAATGTCGCTATTCAATAATTATTTTTTGTCTATTTCTCTGTGTGTTGATTGGTTGGGAAAAACATGTCTAAGTAGCCTACTGTAGTCTACATAACTTTTTTTAATATCAACATTCGTTCAGAACCATTAGCTTGATAGCAAGAGAAAATGTTGCTCTCAAAAAGAAAGGTGGATAATGAAAATCGAAGTTTCAGGGAAGAATGGACAGCGAGATATGCGTTTAACTTACCATCTTTCTCCAATGCCAAGCCAGTGTGTCTTATTTGCAATGAAAATGTCGCTTTGCAAAGAATTCAATCTCAGACGGCATTATGAATCTAAGCATGGTACTTTCAGTGTCCTTCCCACCCCAGACAGAGGCCCGACGCATAAAAATTGAAGCATTGACTGCAAGCTACACACATGGAAGCAGAATCCTCCTTCGTGGCCTGAGCCAACAACAGAAGGTCACAAGTGCTTTCCTAAAAGCGTCCTGGGTTCTAACCAAACACAACATGTCCATCACAGACGCGGATATATTAAAAATGTGCATGGTGACAGTTTTGGAGGAATTGGCTACCGACAAGTCTATGGAAAGCATAATTGTGTCTGTCAAACAGGTGCCCTGTCTGTGTCAACAGCCACTTTTATGCTCTGGCGGATGATCTGCATAGTATTGTTCTGGAAGGGTTCAGTCAGGCTGAGCATTTTTCCCTGGCTATTGATGAGAGTACTGACAACACCGATGTAGTACAGTTGTGTGTATATGTCCGTTATTTTCATGGTAATAACTTTAAAAAAGAGCTACTGGCACTGATTCCCCTCGAAGGACACACCACCAGGGACATCATATTCACAAATCTGGAAGAATTGTTTACGCAGCATGGCTTGTCATTCGAAAAAGTCAACTTTGTTGTCACCAACGGGGCTCCTGCTATGGTGGGCAGACACAGGGGCCTGGTCAGCAGGTTGAAGGAAATCGCCCCACAAAAGAATCTCTTGCATTGTCTCATCCATCAGAGTGTGCTGTGTACCAGACTAAACGGTGATCTAAAAGATGTGATGGATAAAGTAATGCGCATAATCAACTTTGTCAGGGGGACATCAAGCACACAACACCGTCTTTTCCGCAAGCTTGTGACAGAATCAGAGGAGGCCACCCACGATGATCTCTTGCTTCACAACGATGTGCGCTGGCTGAGTAAAGGAAAAGCTCTATAGAATGTTTCTGTGAGCTGCATGACCTGGTTGTGGATTTTCTCAGAAAAAGCAAAATGAGGGCAGCAGCTGACCACCTTTGTATTCTGGGAATTAAATAATTCCTCTTTAATGTTGCTTTTTTGGCTGACATCTTCTGGTTAAATCTGCAGTTACAAGGAAGAGGGACAACAGTAATGGACATGGTCGAAAAACTTGAGGCCTTTACTAGGAAGCTTGAGTTGTTCGATTTGGACTGAAGGCTACTGCACTTCAGTACACTGAAGAAATGACAGGCAGAGGGATCAGGCCGCAGCATTGTCTCAGAGATGATAGAATATTTCATCAAGCAGCTGAGGGACAACTTCTCCACCAGATCTGAAGACTACAGAATGTCCAATGATATCATTGTGTTTTTACGTGATCCTCTCACAGTCCGCCCAGGTGGAGAATTCTCCTCCCTTGCTAAGAAAACAATACCCTCGCTGGATGAGGCTGCAATTCAAACTGAACTGATTGAATTCCAGATGTCAAGCCCAATCAGGGATGCGCTCAAGAGTGCCGAGTCCTTGTGTGCGTTTTGGGTGGCATGCTCAGAGGAAAATAGCACAATAAAGTAACTAGCATTTTATGTGCTAACAATGTTAGGATCGACTTACACCTGCGAGTCCTCCTTTTCCTCTATGACTCACGACAGGAACCTGCTTTCACAAAGGTTAATCGAGGACTGCTTGCGCATCAAAACCACATCCCTCTCACCAGACATCCACAAGATCATGTCCGAGGGGAAATGCAACTTTTCCCATTAAGTAAGTAACTTAGTATTTAATAAATAGTTATAGGTTACTAACATTATTGTGATTATTATAATTATAAGTGCTTATCCAGCAATATTTAGGTCTCATGGTGACAGTATTTTCTGTTTGTTTTGTTGTTACAGGAGCAGGTTATCCCGAGACTCCTGATACAGACATTCAGACACAGACATCGCCTTTTTTTCTTTAAATTATTGTTTTATGTAGGATGCTACATTTTTGGCCAGTTGCAGTTGTAAGTAGGCCTAATAAAAATAAAAAAACACTTCTATTAGACCATTTTGTTTTCTTGTGAAAGTGGCTATTAAGCCACATAGCCTACCTCAGCATGTTAAGTTATTTTATATGGGCCTTGGCTCAGAATAAATAAACTCAGATTAACCGTTAAAATGTAACTTTTGCATTATTTAGGTAGGGTTACTTCCTTCTTGGGACATTGTATTTGGGACTTTTTGCATCTCAGGTCCAAGATAATATACAGTTGAAGTCGGAAGTTTACATACACCTTAGCCAAATACATTTGAACTGACATTTAATCAGAGTAAAAATACCCTGTCTTAGGTCAGTTAGGATCACCACTTTATTTTAAGAATGTGAAATGTCAGAATAATAGTAGAGAGAATAATTTATTTCAGCTTTTGTTTCTTTCATCACATTCCCAGTGGGTCAGAAGTTTACATACACTCAATTAGTATTTAGTTGCATTGCCTTTAAATGGTTGAACTTGGTTCAAACGTTTCGGGTAGCCTTCAAGCTTCCCACAATAAGTTGGGTGAATTGTAGCCCATTCCTCCTAACAGAGCTGGTGTAACTGAGTCAGGTTTGTAGGCCTCCTTGCTTGCACACACTTTTTCAGTTCTGACCACAAATGTTCTATTGGATTGAGGTCAGGGCTTTGTGATGGCCACTCCAATACCTTGACTTTGTTGTCATTAAGCCATTTTGCCACAACTTTGGAAGTATGCTTGGGGTCATTGTCCATTTGGAAGACCCATTTGCGACCAAGCTTTAACTTCCTAAATGATGTCTTGAGATGTTGCTTCAATATATCCACATAGTTTTCCTGCCTCATGATGCCATCTATTTTGTGAAGTGCACCAGTCCCTCCTGCAGCAAAGCACCCCCACAACATGATGCTGCCACCCCCGTGCTTCACGGTTGGGATGGTGTTCTTCGGCTTGCAAGCCTCCCCCTTTTTCCTCCAAACATAACGATGGTCATTATGGCCAAACAGTTCTATTTTTGTTTCATCAGACAAGAGGACATTTTTCCAAAAAGTACGATCTTTGTCCCCATGTGCAGTTGCAAACCGTAGTCTGGATTTTTATGGCGGTTTTTGAGCAGTGGCTTCTTCCTTGCTGAGCGGCCTTTCAGGTTATGTCGATATAGGACTAGTTTTACTGTGGATATAGATACTTTTATACCTGTTTGTACCTCCAGCATCTTCACAAGGTCCTTTGCTGTTGTTCTGGGATTGATTTGCACTTTTCTTACCAAAGTACGTTAATCTCTAGGAGACAGAACGCGTCTCCTTCCGGTATGATGGCTGCGTGGTCCCATGGTGTTAATACTTGCGTACTATTGTTTGTACAGATGAACGTGGTACCTTCAGGCATTTGGAAATTTCTCCCAAGGATGAACCAGACTTGTGGAGGTCTACAATTTAGGTCTTGGCTGATTTCTGGCTGATTTCTTTTGATTTTCCCATGATGTCAAGCAAAGAGGCACTGAGTTTGAAGGTAGGCCTTGAAATACATCCACAGGTACACCTCCTACATCCACAGGTACACCACCTTGACTCAAATTATGTCAATTAGCCTATCAGAAGCTTCTAAAGCCATGTCATCATTTTCTGGAACTTTCCGAGCTGTTTAAAGGCACAGTCAACTTAGTGTATGTAAACTTCAGACCCACTGTTATTGTGATACAGTGAATTGAAAGTGCAATAATCTGTCTGTAAACAATTGTTGGAAAACTTACTTGTGTCATGCACGAAGTAGATGTCCTAACCGACTTGCCAAAACTATAGTTTGTTAACAAGAAATCTGTGGAGAGGTTGAAAAACAAGTTTTAATGACTCCAACCTATGTGTATGTAAACTTCCGACTTCAACTGTATATATGTATTTTTTTTAATGAAGCAAATATTCATAATTAATTTGGGGGGCTTTGGGGGGCCAAATAATATTGCTGGCGGGTCAGATTTGGCCCACATGCTGCCAGTCGGGGAACCTTGCTGTAGAGCGTAGTGACCAAGTCCATTCTACAGTATGAAGCAGCAGTACTAACAGAAGGAAGGTGGCTCGCGCAGACCCATTTCAAACCTGACTCAGTAGCACATCATCTGTACCTATCCAGTGTGTGACAATAAAACATGTTTTATTTTGTTTCTCTTTCTCGCTCTCTCATTCTCTGACCTACTATTGTCCTGGTGCTAAAAGAGACATTGTGGTGGAGCGATACACCAGCCAGGATACGTTCAGGGTTTTGTAATTTTAAAATAAAAAGCTGTCACATTGGCAACAAAGACAGGAGTCTGAGCATGGCAGGCTGACAGTGCTGGATCTGTGAACACTTGATATGCATAAGACAGCAGGTGATTTCCAGAAGAAGAGAACATTGGGGATAAGAGGCTTGTGTCTAGTTTTAAGGAGCAACCCCTAGGCAGTATTTGTGCTCTGTGCTAGCTCTTGGCTGTCAGATCAATATGAAAAGGCACTGTTTGCATGCATGAGACAAGCAAAGTATGTATTTTACATTTTCGTTGAAGTCCAGTCTGAAATTGTACAGTTAGCTTACTCAGGCATACTCAGACATACTCAGGAATATTCAGACATACTCAGGCATACTCAGACATACTCAGACATACTCGGGTATACTCAGACATACTTCTGTATATGGATGTTCTTTATGTTTAGGTGTGTCGTATATCACGTGTCCCGCCTCCCCGTGCAACCAATGAGGTGGATCCGAGAGGGTTTCAGAAGAAAGTCTAAGCTCCATCATGGCTAGCGAGAGAGCAGGTGGCAGCAGCAGCATCGTGCCGCTGTACACTCTGCTCTGTCATGTGAGGAGGTGGGGGAGCATATCCCATGTTTTATAGATGACATTAAAGAAGCATGCCCAAGCTGGGCTGGCTGCAATGAACTGTAACCACACCAAAACACCAAGACAATAAACAAACAAATTGGTTGCCTGGGAGCCAGCAGGGTCCCAGTCACTATGGGCTGATGCTGTGTACAGTACGGAGCAGTACGATGTAGGCTGCTGCTGGCTGCTCCTCAGATTAGACAGTGAAACACAACTCTATCTCATATTTATTTATGATTATTTGGTGTCACTCTACTACTAAATGCCCTTAAATGACTAAAAGCAGATATAAATTATACAGAAAGATAATGGAGCTGTATCATTTTTTATGAGATCATCTTTGAGAACTAACAATCACCAGAATAAAACTACACAGTGAGGGAGAATCGAAAATCCCTAATATTTCATGGCATGGGGCCACCATTGATTTTGCTATCATGTTTGAGTCACTCATATAGCATGAGAACACATCATACGCCATGGCAAAATGTGTAGAATTGTGGGAAATTAGCTTTAAAGTAAAGTGTCCAGTGTTTCCAGATTCCTATGATATATGACCTACAGTGCCTCCACATGTTGTTGTGTTACAGCTTGAATTTAAAATTGATTAAATTGAGATTTTGTGTCACTGGCCTACACACAATACCCCATAATGTCAAAGTGGAATTCATTTTTTGCTAAATGTTTACAAATTAATAAAAAATGAAAAGCTGAAATGTCGTGAGTCAAAAAGTATTCAACCCCTTTGTTAAGACAAGCCTAAATAAATTCAGGAGTAAAAAATTGCTTAACAAGTCACATAAAAAGTTGCATGGACTCACTAATAGTGTTTAACAGGATTTTTGAATGACTACCTCAACCTCTGTACCCTACACATACAATTATATGTAAGGTCCCTCAATCGAGCAGTGAATTTCAACCACAAATTCAACCACAAAGACCAGGGAGGTTTTCCAATGCCTCGCAAAGAAGGGCACCTATTGGTAGATGGGGAAGCAGTCATTGAATATCCCTTTGAGCATGGTGAAGTTATTAATTACACTTTGGATGGTGTATAAATACACCCAGTAACTACAAATATCCAGGCATTCTTCCTAACTCAGTTGCCGGAGAGGAAGGAAACCGCACAGGGATTTCACCATGAGACCGATGGTGACTTTAAGACAGTTACAGAGTTTAATGGCTGTGATAACTGAGGATGAATCAACATCATTGTAGTTTCTCCACAATACTAACCCAATTGACAGAGTGAAAAGAAGGAAGCCTATAAAGAATACAAATATTCCAAAACATGCATCCTGTTTACAACAAGGCCCTAAAGTAATATTGCAAAATAAATATGGCAAAGCAATTAACTTTTTGGTGAAAATCCAATACCACACATTACTGAGCACCACTCTCCATATTTCATAGCATAGAGGTGGCTGAAAACACAAGGCCAAATTTACACTGGAGTTGCTTACCAAGAAGTCAATGAATGTTCCTATGTGGCTGAGAGACAGTTTTGACTTAAATCGGCTTGAATATCTATGGCAAGACCTGAAAATGGTTGTCTAGCAATGATCAACAACCAATTTGACAGAGCTTTAAGAATTTTGAAAATAATAATGGGCAAATGTTGCACAATCCAGGCGTGGAAAGCTGTTAGAGATTTAACCAGAAAGACTCACAGCTGTAATTACTGTCAAAGGTGATTCTAACATGTATTGACTCAGGTGGTTGAATACTTATCTAATCAACATAGATTAGTGTTTCATTTTTTATGCATTTTTTTTCTTTCAAATGCTACCATTTTTCTTCCACTTTGACATTGCAGAGTATTTTTTGTAAATCGTTGACAAAAAATGACAATTAAATCCATTTTACTCCCACTTTGTAACACAACAAAATGTGGAAAAAGTCAAGGGGTATGAGTACTTTCTGAAGGCACTGTATAATTGCTTACCATATAATTGAAATAGTTTTCCTTCCAAAAATTTGTATGTATGTAAGTATTTTAAAACCAGCTTTTCTGTGTTTGAATGGTGTGGGCGTACCCCAACAACAGAATGGAATGGGCATATACAGGTCATAAAAAATATGAATACGAGTAGACCGCTGATTGGCCAGCTCATCCTAATCTAGAACGCTAATTGGCCAGCTCATCTTCATCATTAGTATGACATCATGCTCTATGAGGAAATAGCAAGGATTTTTGAAACGGTCTGTTTGAGATACACGTTTGAGGTGGGGTTTTTTAAGTGTTTTTTTCTCCAATTTATTCTTTGGCTACAAAAACAATTATATGTGTCAACAACATTATTTGGATATGAGTTAACAGAATATGAACATTTAAAAGTAAGATTTTCACTGGATAGTTACTTTAAAACAAATTTTCATGCAGTCCATGGCAAACTGTGTAGAATTGAAGGGACTAGCTTTAAAACTGTAAATGTTCTCACCTTCCCATGGCAAACTGTGTAGAATTGCAGGAAATTAGCTTTAAAGCAGCAACATTTTGTTGCCAAGTCGAGGGCCTCTAAAATTTCTGTCTGGACCGCAATATTGTAGCCCCCTTTTTGCCATCGCAGAATTATAGGGAAAACAATGTACTGTATGTGTGTTGGTCTGTGTGTGTGTGAGAGTGGACGAATGTGTTTGCGATTGAGGGGCACCAGCTTGCTTTGGCACCAGCTTGCATTGTTACAGGTTTGTCAAACGGAGCGGATCTCAGCAGCATCTGTTGTCCAGCCAGTGTACCTGATGTGGCTGCAGATTGGAGTCCTGCGGGGGTCTTTCACGTAAAGTTCATATGGCATTGTTGTGAAATGCTTGGAAACAGCTTGCACAGTACCCGGGGGGCAGGATGCCACATCGCATTCAACAGATTTTTGTTTGAACTATTTTGAACTTGAATTAGATTCCAAGTTATAACATCAAACACTAAATGTGTATACGATTGTAACATTTGTCAACCGACTGTAACTGTATTGCAACCATTTATTTAATGTTGGGGTCATAATTCAAGTCAAGCGAAGCAAGAAAAACATGCATAATTCTCTGTCATAACTCAATGGCTTCCACCTAGCAGCACACACACATTCATTTAATGTCTCTTCCAGCCCATTCCCACCATATGAAGGACTACAGTACAATGAAGGAATTAGGGGAGTGTCCTCTATCCAACCCTGGAAATGGACAGCACTCAGCAGGAGTCTGAGCCCTGAACACCCAGCAGCTTCAGGACAGCTCAGGAACTCACACACACTTTTATAGAGGTTCAGCACCGCTAGCTGGTAACCCTTTTTCCCATCCCCATCACTCTTCATCCCAATCACCTCCCTCTCCACCTCGTCCCATTTCAGAGTGTCAGTGATTGGCAGCCTTCAATCCCAATACTTTGCCATTGCAGTGAATTCCTATTAACTCATTCTCCACGGCAACAGGCAATGCTAGACAACTCTATCTCTCTCCCTCCCTCCCTCCTCCAAGCCTTTACCATCATCACTGCGAAAGGCCTGGATGTGGAATTGAAGCTTTAGAGAGATTCAGTTCTACACTGCGCTCCCTTTGGGAGGAAGAGAGCAGTCATTTTCTCTCATATTTTTTTTTTCTTAAATGCCCAAGGCTCCCTGGCAGAGATGTTTCTTCTTTCTCTTTCTGCTGCTGTTGTCAGGCTCCACCTCATGCCTGTAATCATTAGGCTGCAATTTGGGCAGAAAATTGCAATTATAGGGTTTAAATATGTGCCTGTTGTTTTCTACGCTTGTTATTTTTTTGTTGAGAAAGGCTGGGGAAGGCAATCCAGCTCTGATTATAATTAAGGGAATAAGATGCAATAAAACTGTCGATTATGTCAAAGTTCTCTCATTTAAGGGCCTGATTCCATGTGGTTGTTCACTGCAAGTTAAGCTGAACTGACTCTCCTATAAGTTGGTGTACAATATGGTCTCTCTGACTAGGGGATTAACTCATTCACACCAACCTGCAAAAAATGGATAGGGGTGTTGATTTCATGACATAACACAGACTGTTCAAGTTTCTTATCTTATCATATCCCTTTAGTGAAGAGCTGGGACTTCAAAGAAAAGCCTATCATGAAAAGAATGTACCCGTGTCATTAGATATATTGTGCCTTGATCT
This sequence comes from Brachymystax lenok tsinlingensis, assembly GCA_030435695.1. NCBI lineage: Eukaryota > Metazoa > Chordata > Actinopteri > Salmoniformes > Salmonidae > Brachymystax > Brachymystax lenok. The sequence continues at coordinate 13,193,866 of CM059797.1, read as the reverse complement.
ATCTGCAGTAGAAGATGGGAAAGACTTGATCTATCTGCAGTAGAAGATGGGAAAGACTTGATCTATCTGCAGTAGAATATGGGAAAGACTTGAACTATCTGCAGTAAAAAGATGGGAAAGACTTGATCTATCTGCAGTACAAGATGGGAAAGACTTGATCTATCTGCAGTACAAGATGGGAAAGACTTGATCTATCTGCAGTACACGATGGGAAAGAGAAACTGAAATCAGACATAGTCCTGCTGTTATCTACCTGTTGATGGAATTAGCTGAAGGGCAACTTCAGTTCCTCGCTTCGATCAAATTCCAACATTATATTTTTGTCTTATGACTATGTGGCAATATTCACTTGTACTAGATGCTGGGGACCCATCTTTCATTGTTTATTTGAAAGAACTGTCAATTTTATGTGATTCAAATGCATGTAATACTTTGTGTATGTAAAGTTTTGACAGACAAGCATTCCACTTGCCTTTAAATATGTATTGTCATAATGGAATGGGAGAAAAATAGTGTTGAGATTTATACAATGTTCGGGTCTAATCCTGAATGCTGCTTGGTTGAAACCGCATTCCAGCCGGTGTCTATTCCACAAGTTACCCACGGCTAAATTAAAATACCTATTTACTCTGTTCCATCTAAACTTGATCTCCACTATAAAAAGCATCAAGACATTATCTCACATTTCTTTTTAATATTTAGTTTTCATCAGCAGAGATCTGTATTAACCTTGCTGTCTGTCTCTCCGACATTTGCAACATTGTTTCAATATTAAAATTCGATCTCCAGCTGTCGCATAGTAATGAACTTGTCGGGAGTCGGGATGAGACAGACAGGCAGGCAGCTTTTCTCAGCCAGTCGAAATCATGAATCAGCATCATTTAAAAAAAATCGAATCAAATCACATTTTATTTGTGACATGCAAGTGTTTAGCAAATGTTATTGCGGGTGTAGCGAAATGCTTGTGTTTCTAACAGGTAATATCTAACAATACACACAATCTAAATTAAAGGAATGGAATTAAGAAAATATTAATATTTGGATGAGCAATGTCAGAGCGGCATAAACTAAGATACAGTAGAATAGAATAGAAACAGTATCTACATATGAGATGAGTAATACAAAATATGTAAACATTATTAAAGTGACTAGTGTTCCATTATTAAAATGGCCAGTTATTTCAATTCTATGTATATAGAGCAGCAGCCTCTGAAGTGCTAGTGATGGCTATTTAACAGACTGATGGCCTTGAGATAGAAGCTGTTTTTCAGTCTCTCGGTCCCAGCCTTGATGCACCTGTACTGACCTCGCCTTCTAGATGATAGCAGGGTGAACAGGCAGTGGCTCGGGTGGTTGTTGTTCTTGATGATCTTTTTGGCCTTCCTGTGACATCGGGTGCTGTAGGTGTCCTGGAGGGCAGGTAGCTTGCCCCCGGTAATGCGTTGGGCAGACCACACCCTCCTCTAGAGAGCCCTGCGATTGCGGGCGGTGCAGTTGCCGTACCAGGCGGTGATACAGCCTGACAGGATGCTCTCAATTGTTTGTGTGACTTGTTAATTACATGAAAACTCTCTCTCTCTCTCCCCCTCTCTCTCTCTCTCTCTCTCTCTCTCTCTCTCTCTCTCTCTCTCTCTCTCCCTCTCTCTCTCTCGCCCCTCTCTCTCTCTCTCTCTCTCTCTCTCTCTCTCGCTCCTCTCTCTCTCTCTCGCTCCTCTCCGTCTCTCTCGCTCCTCTCTCTCTCTCTCGCTCCTCTCTCTCTCTCTCGCTCCTCTCTCTCTCTCGCTCCTCTCTCTCTCTTTCGCTCCCTCTCTCTCTCGCTCCTCTCCCTCTCTCTCTCTCTCTCTCTCCCTCTCTTTCTCGCTCCCTCTCTCTCAATCTCTCTCAATCTCTCTCTCTTTCTCGCTCCCTCTCTCTCTCTTTCGCTCCCTCTCTCTCTCTCTCTCGCTCCCCCTCTCTCTCTCTCTCTCTCTTTCTCACTCCCTCCCTCTCTCGCTCCCTCGCTCTCTCTCTCGCTCCCTCTCTTTCTCTCTCGCTCCCTCTCTTTCTCTCGCTCCCTCTCTTTCTCTCGCTCCCTCTCTCTCTCTTTCGCTCCCTCTCTCTCTCTCGCCCCCTCTTTCTCTCTCTCCCTCTCTTTCTCGCTCCCTCTCTCTCAATCTCTCTCAATCTCTCTCTCTTTCTCACTCCCTCTCTCTCTCTTCGCTCCCTCTCTCTCTCGCTCCCCCTCTCTCTCTCTCTCTTTGTCGCTCCCTCTCTCTCAATCTCTCTCTCTCTGTCTCGCTCCCTCTCTCTCATTGCCTCAGCTTTCTTTGTACATTGTGCAGGTGACAAATTTATCTTGGGCTTTGGACTTTGGAGTGAGAGAAGGGCGAAAGGGAGGAGAAAATGAAGGGGAAAGAGGAGAGGGAGAGGCAGTGCTCGGCTTGGCAGCTTAGAGAAGGCTGCCAACATCATAGAAGCTGGATATCTCCTCTCATCTTCCCCGTAGGTCCCTCTCTCTGTTCTCTCCCCAGCCCTGTGTGAGCCCAGCGTGCGAGGCCTGCTAGTATCTTCAGTGTCACTGTGTTCACAGTATGATCAGTGTTTACTCTCAAAGAGTTCAAGGCACTGGATCTATCGTAAGGCAACCATGAGCCTCTTCTTTCTCTGGAGAAAGACAACGCAGATGTTTTTGCTTCTTCCTGATTCTGTTCTTCTATGTGGATGTCAGTAGAGTGGAAAGCAGCTGTGACTCAAAGGGCAGTAGGTTCTCCTCTCCGTCTGTTATCAGCCTCCTGTCGGAGTTCAGCGGAGTTCACCATCAATTGACAATAAATGCTCCTTTTTTACCATATTTATGTTACATTTATATCAGAATGATTCAAGTTCAACCACATCTGCATTTGCATACAAGTGCAACAGTGACAGTAATTGATTATCCATCAAAGCATCTTTTCCCACTAGATAAAATATGGGTAGAATAGATATCAGATAAAACTTTTGGCCAGGATAATTCACCAAGCAGGTTCTGATACATCTTCAAAGGAAGCATATGGAAGTGAACTTGTTCAACCCAAAAAGTGAAAACTGCTAATTAAGTGGGTACCAGAACGAGTTCAGTCTTTTGGGGGGTAGTTATTGAAGTGGAATAGTAAGCTGTTAGCACAGTGAGCCCACCACACACCCCGCAACACCCCACAGCCCCTCCAACTTCCATAATTAGTAACATAATTGAGATGTTTTCTCCCTGCATGTCTTTTAACCCCCCCTTTCCAGTCCTAATTCATTTAAACTTTTAAAGCAGGGGCTTCAATTATTCATGTCCACCATGGTGGCCCCCTCCTCCCTGGGTAACACCCGAGCAGAGTGTGTCTGTATGAACGCTGCCAGGCCTCTCATTAATTGATGCCACAGTCGATGCCCCAACTCTCCTTCACTAAAGCACTCTCTTTCTCCTGTTTCCCTCCCTCTGTTACCATGTCCTGTCTCTCCCCGACAGAGGGATGAGGGGTTTCAGCGGAGGTGTAATGTCGTGATGTTGTTCTGTAGAGTGTGTTCATCCCTCAAACCTCAAGGGAACCCAGGCGTCTCTGTACAATGAGGGGTGAGATTGGAAGAGAGGAATTTCAGCGATGGTAAGACTACAGGAGTGTCAGTGGATAGGTTCTTTCTTTCTTACTTTTTTCTTTCTCTGGTACGCCTTCTGCCCTCCATTTGTTCCCCCAGAGCCAGGTCCTACATTCCTCCCCCTGTCAGTCTGGTATGAAGGTGTCTACTGGACCTTGAGGAAGAGGCTAAGGGCCACACTTACTAATTCTTTTCCAAAGAGAATAAAAGTGAAGGAGGCTGAACGGAAGGTCAAATAAAGACTACAGGAAGGAACTTGGTGAAGTGTGTCAAGTACGATTCTGGAACACCACAGCAACATTAACAATGTCCTCTCTTAGTAACAGTTGGCTTGATTATCGACACAAATGATAGTGTTTACAGTAGCGGTTTAGGGTGCATATCTGTAAAACCATTGATCACACCCAAAGAGGTATTCTCTACAAGGGGTTGGGTAACATTGTGTGCATAACGTTGGCCGTCATAATGAGACTGAGAAGAAAGAGGGGCCACTGCCCTTACTCTGAATGTGACTAAGTGTTCTGCTTTTAAAACACAGTAAAGAGACTGTCAGGGATGCTGTGTGTGTGTGTGTGTCTGTCTGTGCGTGTGTGCGCTGCTTTGAAACACAAAGCCTACGGGAAGAAGGCTGACACGGACCCCTCAGTGCATGCCTGACCACTGTGTTAGAACTGTGCAAAAAATCAATTCAGGAAATATAGAGCCAATTATTTAGTCCCCCACACATGCTGACAAAACAAGGGCCAATGGAGGCGAGAAGAAAACTACAGCATTAAAGAGGGAAATAAGTCTGGGCTGGGTGGGGACTACTGAATGCATGTGGGTGATTGAACTACTAAAATCAAATCAAAGTGTATTTGTCACGTGCTCCGAATACAACAGGTGTAGACCTTACAGTGAAATGCCTACTTACAGGCTCTAACCAATAGTGCAAAAAAGGTATTTGGTGAGCAATAGGTAAGTAAAGAAATAAAAACAACAGTAAAAAGACAATGAAAATAACAGTAGCGAGGCTACATACAGGCACCGGTTAGTCGGGCTGATTGCGGTAGTATGTACATGTAGATAGGGTTAAAGTGACTATGCATATATGATGAAGAGAGAGTAGCAGTTACTCTTCCTGTGAAGGTAGTCTATTAATGAAGTGATTGTCTCATTAAAACCACCAGTGCTTTTATTATTCAGTTCTATAATAGGAGAGGAGTACCAGGCCTTATGACGTGGGAACCTTATAATGAGAGGGGATTTCGGAATGGATATTTCCATCAATAAATCATGTTACATTTTGATGCTATTTTGGGGCTTGAAACTACCTTTACTGACAACAGGTCAAGATATCATACTGTGTGTTAACTACAGTATCTCTTTCTGTGCTGATTCACATAGCAGAACACAATGACCTGCCAAAATGTAAATGACCATAGCAGTATTTATTTTTGTGGCACACATCCACATCACAGAACGTTCAGATGGATCTTTAGCCCAGAGATGTTGGCTTCCAGCTCTGGACACGCACCCCCATTAATCTGACTTTCAACCCAGAATAGCCCTCGGTTTTTTAAACACTGATAATCTATCTGTTTTTAAGCACTGAGTGTAAATTATGTCATTTAGATCTCTAATCTGCTCTCAACGGTTTAATAAAGCCATCCTACGCAGGTTTTTGGTACATAAAGCGTCACACTTAATTTGTTGTGATGAAATAAGTTGTGCAGCTCTCACCACTATAATCCATTTTGAAGAGAGGCCAAATGGAAGACACATGTTGTCAGTCCTTATGCAAAGATGTACAGTTAGTTCATCCTACCTTTATTAACAGTTTGGGAACACCCCGATTCCATAGTCCTGGGAGATGAATTAAAGGGCCACTATTCCACCGGCTGACAGTCCCATTGTTTTCGAATGGGGAGGTCCAACTAAGGAGAAATCTGGAGTAGAGTGGTTCATCTCATTGACAGTGTGTATGGACTTTATGGTGCTTGAGGAGGAGCTGTCTTGATCTTGATGGACAGTAGCTAAGTCAGCATTAGGAGGAGTTGGATCCATCTCTGCCAGAGCCTGGCCTAAGCCTTTGGCCCTAAGGCACCGCTGGGAATGGAATAGAGTGTTGGTGGTGGTGGAACTAGACTGACATGGACACTCATATCATGGTGATGGTTCTAATCTGAAGGCATCTCCCCAAGCGCCACTAGAGCTTCTGGAAGCTTGAAGCTTGCTGCGGGAAGGCTTGCTTACAGTAGCGTGTCCTTTTCAAAGAGCATGTTTTGTTCTGTGACGTAACCGGACGATCCTGACAGGATAGTCTGTGACACTGCAGTGGTATGGTGTTCCAACCACTAAGGAGAATAAATCTGCCCTGAAAAGGGAGGAAATATAATGGTTTTGGTTCATTGCTAATGAACAGTGGTATAGAGCTGGCAATGCTCTTTCTCTCTCGGTTACTCTGACAAAAAGACTAAAGTTTCATGTATTTTATGTATTTTCTCTCTTAACAGAGATATATGTGTGTGTGTGTGTGTGTGTATTGGGGGTGGAAATCGTGGTATTTTGGGGCTTTAGATTCAGTTTGAAAAGGCCTGTTGGAAGCTTCTTCTGTGGTGTCAGACAGAGAGCTCAGACACACCTATTCATCACCCTCATTAAAATAGCCTCAGCAGTCTCCTCAGAGCCACAGCCGGCCTCCCGACTCTCTCCCTAACTCAACAAGCAAGCTGAAATAAAACAGCCTCAGCCCAAACAAACATACACACACAACTATGTGGATACAAACACATGACACACACACAGCAAACAGTTTTTTTTCAATAGCTTTGGTGCAATTTTCACAAGTATGTGGTATATTTTCACAGCTCTTAGTACAAAACTCAAAACATTGCTTTACTAAAATTGCATTTGACCAGTCATACCATAATATATGCCATTTATATAGAAGACAACAGTCCTCTTTGGCTATGTGACCCCAGTGGGAATCAAACACACAACTCTGATGTTGCTAGTGCCATGTTCTTATGAACTGAGCCACAATTGCACACTCTTGGCATTCTCTCAACCAGCTTCATGAGGTAGTCACCTTGTCAGAGCCGGGACTCGAACCCGGGTCTCTGGCGTGAGAGTCAGGCTCTCAATCCTTGAGCAACTGGAGGTGGTGAACCCAACAGTAAGACGCACTCGGAAGAAGATGAGATGCAGAATAGTTTTAATACAAAAACAAGCAACAGAAATCCATAGCTGGAGCAAAAATCATCAAAAGGTAATCCTCAAAAACCAAAACCAGTCCAACGGGGATTTTCAAAAAAATTGTCAAAACTGTTACCAAGGAAATTCAGCAAAAAAACTCCAGAGGAGAAAATCCACATAAAATAAAACAGAGAAGGGAATAATCCACAGGCAAGGGAAAATAAAATGTCTCCGAGTAGAGAACACTTACTTGGCAACCGGCTAAAGAACAACTAAACACCAAGCAAAGAGGCTATGAGACAGAGTGACTTAAATACACACATCTGAATGAGACACATGTGAACCTAATAACACTAATTACAAATTGAATAAGCAGGGCACGATAGACCCATGAGGACCTCTAGAGGCCAAAACATGACATAACAAGCAAAACACTGACACACCTGGAATGCATTTCAATGAACAGGTGTGCCTTGTTAAAAGTTAATTTGTGGAATTTCTTTCCTTCTTAACTTCTTAGGGAGCGGCTCCCGAGGTGACGGTTTTGGAGAGTCTGGCGTGCCCAAAGTAAAATGCCTCCCACTCAGGCCCAAAAAATAGGATATGCACATAATTAGTACTATTGGATAGGAAACACTCTGAGGTTTCTAAGAGTGTTAAAATATTGTCTGTGTGTATAACAGGCGAAAACCCAAGGAATTTCTGTACTGGAAAAAGTGATTTTGACACATTGCCTCATTTTGAACCACTCTCTATTGAAAATGACCATATATGGGAGTAAGATTGCAGTACCTATTGCTTCCACTGGATGTCAACAGTCTCTAGACAGTGTTTGATGATGTTTAGTTGCTCTGGATGGTAATAGAAGAAGAATTTTGAAGTGGTCATCGGATGTAAACAGAAGAGGATGCGCGTTCACGGGGTGTTTTTTTCCTTTCCTTTCCTATGAACATAATGCGCCAACCAAACGGAGATTTATGGATATAATAAATGACTTTTTCTAACAAAAAAAACATTGGATGTCTTCGTTGGACACTTGGGAAGCCCTCAGCAGAAGTTCTTCAAAAGGTAAGGGATTTGTTTTCGCTGTGAAATGTGTTTTGTGTGAACCGCGATGGTTTATGAATTTATGCTAATGGAAAAATATTGGAGGTGCTACCCTCAAACAATCAAATGTAGTGCTTTCGCCGTATAGCCTTTTTGAAATCTGACAACTCTGTGATATTGCCAAAAAGCAGAGCTTTTGATGACTATGCAACACTTGTTTATTGATGAATGCTAGCGCCCCACTCCCGACACTACCAGGTGAAATGCAAGGCGCCAAATTCAAAATCCAAAAGTTGAATTATTAAACATGCATCAATATACAAGTGTTTCATACTCATCAAAGCTCTGCTCTGGTTTTTGCCTGCCAAATGAGTTCTGTTATACTCACAGACATTATGTTAACACTTTCGGAAACCTCAGAGTGTTTCCTATCCAATAGTACTAATTATGTGCATATCCTATTTTCTGAGCCTGAGTGGCAAGCATTTTACTTTGGGCACGCCAGACGCTCCAAAACCGTCACCCCAGCTGCCGCTCCTAGAGAGGTTAAGCCAATCAGTTGTGTTGTGACAAGGTAGGGGTGGTAAACAGAAGATAGCCCTATTTGGTAAAACACCAAGTCCATTTTATGGCAAGAACAGCTCATATAAGCAAAGAGAAACGACAGTCCATCATTACTTTAAGACATGAACGTCGGTCAATCCAGAAAATGTCAAGAACTTTTAAAGTTTCTTCAGATGCAGTTGCAAAAACCATCAAGCACTGTGATGAAACTGGCTCTCATGAGGACCTCCACAGTGCTCAGCATATGTGGGAACTCCTTCAAGACTGGAAAAGCATTCCAGGTGAAGCTGGTTGAGAGAATGTCAAGAGTGTGCAAAGCTGTCATCAAGGCAAAGGGTGGCTACATTGAAGAATCTAAAATATAAAATATATTTTGATTTGTTTAACACTTTTTTGGTTACTACATGATTCCATATGTGTTATTTCATGGTTTTGATTCTACAATGTAGAAAATTGTAAAATAAAGAAAAATCCTTGAATGTGCAGGTGTGTCTAAACCTTTGACTGGTACTGTATGTTTTTTTCGTTGTAATTCTTACCCCCTTTTTCTTCCCAATTTCGTGATCATGATCTTGTCTCATCGCTGCAACTCTCCAACGGGCTTGGGAGCAGCAAAGGTCGAGTCATGCGTCCTCCGAAACAAGACCCGCCCGTGTGTTTAGATGACTTAAACAGATAGAACACACTAATCAAAGCTAGATTAGACTATTCTGGAAATAGAACACATATAGCTGCCATTTATTGAATACATAGATTAGTGCACTTCAAGAAAATAATAAACCCTAATACAAAAAAATACTTCACATAAAAATAGAAACCCAAAGGCCAAGCCCATGTCCAATAACAGCCCTTGATGCTACAGTATGTTAGTACTGTCCCTTTAGGAGGTGGAGCTCTGTTCACTTCAAAGTACCAACAGAAACATGTAAAACATCTACCCAGGTAGTGTGTTATAGTGAAAGAATGTTGAAGATCTCTTAATAAGTTTATCTGTTGTCCGATTGTCCACTTCCATTTATGAATGGGGGGAAAGCACCAGCAGTGATGATGAACGCAAGGATCTGTGGTTCCACTCACACAGGCACTGTTCACTGGCTTGCTATGGATTAAATAGAAAAGAAAAAAACAATATAACATATCAGTAGACTTATATCCACAATAACTCCAGATCTGGTACAATATCTCTACTTTTCCTAAAGAACTAGCTTAGGAAACCAATTTACAGCAAAAAATAAATTACTGCAGTCTCACATTGGCATCAGACTACCAAAACGTGCTCACTTACTAGCTCATTGAAGCCAACTGTAACAAAATTCAGTTACAAGCAGATTTCATCACACATGACAATAGTTTTTCTCTGATAGTTCTTTGAGGGTATTAACATATCTAGGTTTACATTTGACAAAAACCTGAATCACATTGGCAAAATAATGGAAAGTACTCTGGTAGATTGATCAAAGGCAACCAACTTAGTTGGCTAATTAAGTGATGCTAGGGTTAGCACACATGGATACATATGATACAACTCTCCAGGGAACCAGGATAAACAACCCACAAGGTAATATTTTGTGGCATCTACTGTAGAAACAGCAATAATTAACTTTAATCTGTTGGTTTTTACGCTATGTAGCTAACATTAGCTCGCTCTTTCGATTGTTTTGAACTTCACTTTCTCTCTCTGAGCTGCTTTTCTAAAATCACCTCATTCCACTCTAGAAAGTTCTGACACAGTTCTCTATTGCAGTACACTACTAGCTCCCTGTTACTGGGACTAGATAAAACATACAAGGCAACAATTAAGCCTTCTCTGACAGTGCTAACATTTTTTACCTATTAATTAAAAATGAAAGCAGACATGTATTGAGTCACTAAGCCCAAAACATGCATCCTGTTTGCAACAAGGCACTAAAGTAATAGTGCAAAAACATTTGGAAAAGCAATTCACTTTTTGTCCTCAATACAAAGAGTTATGTTTGTGGAAAATCCAATACAACACATTAGTGAGTACCACTCTCCATATTTTCAAGCGTAGTGGTGGCTGCATCATGTTATGTGTATGCTTGTAGTCATTAAGGACTGGGTAGTTTTTCAAGATAAAAAAAAGAAACGGAATGCAGCTAAACACAGGCGAAATCCTAGAGGAAAACCTGGTTCATGCTGCTTTCCACCAGACACAAAGATTAATTCACCTTTCAGGAGGACAATAATCTAAAACACAAGGCCAGAACTACAATGGAGTTGCTTACCAAGAAGACAGTGAATGTTTCTAATTGGCCGAGTTACAGTTTTGACTTAAATCTACTTGAAACTCCATGGTAAGATTTGAAAGTGACTGTCTAGCAATGATCAACAATAAAATTGACAGAGCTTGAAGAATTTTTTAAAATAATAATGGACAAATATTATACAGTTCAGGTGTGCAAAGCTTTGAGAGACTTACCAAAAAAAGACTCCCAGCTGTAATCGCCGCCAAAGGTTGGTCTACAAAGTATTGACTCAGGTGTGAATACTTATGTAAATGAGGTATTTCTGTATTTCATTCTCAATACATTTGCAAACATTTCTAAAAACACGATTTCACTTCTTTCATTATGGTGTAGTGTGTGTAGATGGGTGAAGAAAATAAAATCTATTTAATCCATATGGAATTCAGGCTGTAACACAACAAAATGTGGAGTATGGGGGTATGAATACTTTCTGAAGGCTCTGTACTCGTGAAAATAGTACCAAAGCGATAAAAAACTGTAATAACCTCCCTATGGATGACCAAACAGTGGGAAGGGAATGGAGGAGGGAGAGGACCACTGGCGGCGCTGGGATTGGTGTCCAGTTGTCCAGTCAGTGGGCCGAGAGCAGACAGGTGGCCGGAGTCTGTTGGAGATTAATCTGGTGGTCTGCGGTCACCATGGGCCGGGGTTGGTCTGTGAAGCCTTGCATCAGTGACCTCTAGGGATTTCCCAGGCTCCCAGGCCCCAGCCTGCTGTCCAACGCCAGCCCTAGACATGTGACTCTCTCCAAATGCTTTGCTGTACCATGACCTGAAGGTTTGTGTGTGTGTGTGTGACTATGCATGTGTGTGTGTGTGTATTCTGCAGTGTTTCAGTGTCTGTGGAGGGCGGCGTGGAGCAGATGTGGATTTGAAATGGCCTGCTTTTGGGAAGCAGGTGGTTGAGTGTGATAGATCATTCATGTCATCGCCAGCTTGGCTTTGTTCTGTACCTGTTATACTGAGGTGGATCCTCTGTGTATGGCGCTTTGACAGGTACTGCAGGGAGAACTCAGGGCCAGGGATGATGAAGGTTTCAACCTGAAACCCATCCAGTGGTACCTTTGTGGTGGATCTCTACTATTTTATTTCATGTTCTGTAAAAACAAACATCCACTAGGTCTGGCAGGACACAGCACATATGAGTTATCATGTGATGCAATGGGAAGAGTGGAGTTTGTACAGGGGTTGGAACTTTTCCAATCGTTTCGTTCTGAACACAGAACCACTATATTTTTTGTAGTTAATACATCCAACGTGATAACTAGGCCTATAGTATCCTCAACTAGCATTGAATAAGTGAATCCATTCTTCTCTAGATAATTAAACATCTGTCTCCCTGTCTTCTGAATCACACATGTAACATCAGTACAGTAGCCTATGCTTTGAAGGGGGGAGGGGCAGGTAGCCTAAACACACACAGGAAAAGATGTTCAGTTTGCAAGCAGACACTGGAATACATTTCTGAGAGACAGAGTGATGATTTTGCATAGGTGCTTTGATGCCTGCAACGTAAAATAACGTTATTAACCAGTTCCCATGCTTTTAAAATGACGGTTCTGTTCAGGAACAGTATGGATGACTTTCGTTCCAGGTTCCGTTTCTGTTCCTTAAAAAATGTAGTTCCAACCCCTGGTTTATAAACAGAATTACGATCAACGTTCATCCTGAAACACTAAGCCCATTTTATTCCCTTACAATGTCTATTTTTGCGATATTATCTCTGCGCTGTAAAATGAACTGAACTGATTATAATTATGTTGCATCTGATTTTATAATGGTGTGTGCTCTCCTTGGGGCCTGTTCCATTTCTCTTCTCTTTTTTCTCTCTCTCTATTCCTAAGGAGGAGAAGGGCATACGTTCCAACAGCCCCACAGTAAACAGGACTAAAAATAATGACTCTGTGGCTCTATTTGAGCTTTGCTGCTCTTTGCCTTCCCCTCAGGAATAGCTTTCTAAATACACAGCACAAATCCAGCTCTGCATGTTTTCCCTGCCACTCTCTGTTTCCAAACATCCAGAAGCTGTTTGAACTGGCCCGCCGTCATCCCAGAGTCATGGAAGTCTGTCTGAAATGATTTCTCAACCTGCGTGTGAGTGTGTGCGTGTGCATAGTGAATGTGTGGTTTGTGTGTAAAATAGAGAGATAGACATACAGACAGCATGATTCAGAAAGAATAAAGAAAAAGAGAGTAGAGAGAGAGAAACAGACAGACCGCATGGGTGAGAGAGAGAGAGAGAGAGAGAGAGAGAGAGAGAGAGAGAGAGAGAGAGAGAGAGAGAGAGAGAGAGAGAGAGAGAGAGAGAGAGAGAGAGATTGAGACAGACAGACAGACAGACAGACAGAGAGCACGAGTGAGAGATGTTAGAGAGAGAGAGAGTAGAGAGAAAGATACACATCACATTTAAGCGAGACAGGGAAATTGAGTTGAGTTGAACACTACTGAGAATATAAGGGAGCTTATTATTTGTTTATAATGCAACATTTCTGTTGGGATTGAGGGTTTTAGAACAATGTTTGGAAATATCTGTAATTCTCTTTTTGCAGCCTGCTCGCTCTGCTCACACTCCCCATGTAATTATGCATAATCAAATGTTTACTATTCTCTAACAGCTTTCCATTCCATGTAATAATACAAAATCATCCCTTGTTTGAAATGATCCCTCAACAAACACTCATTAGCTTATTTAAGAAGGTGAGATCTTCCAGCTCTCCAATCAGGAGTGGCGGCTGTATCAGCAGGAAATGGGGATAATTGAACCCCTACTGCTCTTAATCGCCCCCCCCTGCCCCGCAGTCCCCCAATTCAATTGAAAGGGGCTTTATTGGCATAGCAAATTATGTTGCAAAGCAAATGAAAAACAATAAACAAAAGTGATAAAAATCAGAAATGAACAGTAAACATTACACTCACAAACGTTTAAAAGGAATAAGGCCGTCTCCAAATGTTATATTATTAGTTATGTACAGTGTTTTAACAATGTGCCAATAGTTGAAGTACTGTATGAATGACAAGGGAAAATAAATGCCTCTCTCTCTCTCTCTCTCTCTCTCTCTCTCTCTCTCTTTCCCCAGCTCTCCCAGTCCTGTAGAAATGAAGCTGCTGTAGTCCTAATGTTGTCCACTGATCTGTGGTTAAGACTCAATTCATGGATCAGTGGAACTTGTCTTGAGGAGTGTGACTGTGTCCGATCCCCTTAAGACGGCAGCCTCACTCAGCCTCTCTGGACGGCCAGGGCTGGCTTGACCACTGGACTCTCAGCTGTAGACAGCCAGGGCAGGAGTCTAGGCAGTAGAAAAAAATGACAAAATGGGCAGATCCATCATTGATTAACCAATGGCGTGATTGGGCTAACTGGCAGTTTGACTAATTGTGCTTTCAGTAAAAGAGACACGCTTAGAGCTGTGAAACATCCAGAGCTTCTTGTTGAAAGACGAGGGCAGAGGCTCATTGACAGCTAAGTGTTCTCTGTGAAGTCAAAATAGAAACATCCCAGCAGGATCCTTCAATGGGGGCACTGTGGAGCTGTCTCCCTGTCAGACGTGCAGTATGCCTACTTCAGGTCAATCACTACACCTCAGACTAGATCAAACTCTCTGCTTCTACAGCTCTATGTTCTCTCAAGCAAGGCCAACTCCTTTGACAGTTTCTAACCCTCAGTACTTCATAGTCATGTTACAATGTAAGAACATACAGTATTCACACTCTTGTGTAGCATTTTGTCAAAGTATAAAAGCTTTTCTTTATCTCCCTTTGTATTAATACGGATCACAGTATGATGGCAAGCTCCATTTTGTGTGTTGTTCTATTGAGATGTTCAGTGTGTCGCTGGTAATGAGCTCCATTTTGTGTCTTGTTTTGCTGAGATGTTCAGTGTGTCGCTGGTAATGAATAGCCTTGAGGTCATTAGGAACACAAAGTAGTGAGGCTGTATATCCAGGGGAAACCGATTGAGAAGAAATTAGGATCAGTAAATGAAAGAGGGAGGGAAACAATAGGAGGATGGGAGAGATGGGCCCCTCCTGGCTGAGAAACAGATGCCTGGGCTATATAGCTGCTGTTTGACAGAGGACGTGGGGAGACACTGCCAATTCATTAAGCAGCTTCTCTGTTCGCGCAACAAGAAGGCTTCACACTATCTCTAGCAGAGCAAACACTGTCTGCTTGTCTTGTCACTTTCTGGATGTCTGTGTGATGGAGGGAGGAGGAGAGGAGGTAGGAGGTAGATTAGATGTCATCACCACCCATCACATGTCTGAACTGAAGTGAACTTTAGATTGCCGGGCGTGTTTGTGATGCATGTGCTGATTGTTTTGGAAGCACTCCCGTTTCTCTCAGGAAGACAATACGGAGGCAGCACAGACACTCTGTGTCATGTCGTCCTCTGACTGCCCCCCACAACACACCACACAACACCACAACACACAACACAACACCACAACACACCACACAACACCACAACACACTACACAACAGCAGTGGAACTAGAATCCATTAAATTGAATCCATGGAACACCATGTTAACACTGACTAAATACTTGTTGTTTTCAGGCCTTTCTGTCTTGTGTTTGGTTTGTGATAATCCAGTAGTATGCTGATAGAGTTTCTATATAGTAGGTCTAAAAGGTTGCTGTGGTTTGTAACTACAGTACACCTGATGTGCCCCACCGCAGACACTTGAGAGACCATCTTCTGACTTGGTTCAGGAGCCTATAGGAAGTGCTCAGTTATTCCTGGTCAGGTGACATGGTCCTCAAGAAAAACCCAGGGCCCTACTGACGATATCACCATTGTCTCACCCATTGTCTCATGTCAGATGGCATCACTCCTCCGCGACGCTTGTCTCTCAACCGATCAATCAGTGCAGGCAATGCCATTGACCAATGGAGGGGGTCAGCTCACAAACCCATTTTGTGCTGCTTCAGTGGACAGTCTCTTTTACTGTTTATGTTCTTACCTCTAAAGGCTGTTAAGGGATGTTGACATGAAATACCTTTTAGGATGAACATTACAGCCGGCCTTGTCCGAGGTATGCAACACAACGGAAATGTTTGTTTAATCTCAATGTTTACCGTTGGACCTGAATAGCGTGTGACGTGTGCGTGCGCGGCCCGAGCTGTAGAGCTGCCTGTCTGTCTGCATCGGTGTGGTGGAGGACACATTTCAGCAGTGCCACGCAATGTGACAGGACATGGTTCAATATGACAAGGCTCTCAGGTTTCAGGCTGATGTCGATAGCAGATTGCCACTAAGCTGCCTCTTCTGAGGGACGGCCCAGGGGAACGCGTCTGTTCTTCCTGATTGACCGGTGTTGTTGAATTATGTAGTAGTAGTTCTAGGTATGGCTTTTAGCTGGGGTATAAACCACGTTAAGCCCAGTCAGGAACCACTATGAAGATGTTCCACTAGTCATGGAATGTAGCACTTTTGTAAAAACAATTGCTGTTGCTGTAGGTGCCAGTGGTTTGTTTTCTTTAGATTCTCACTGCCTATGTTATCGCATTTGTGTGGCACGTTTTTAAGGTGGTGGTCCACATTTCCAAAGGTAATGTCTTGAAATAGGTGCGGCTGTGAAATGTTCACAAATGTTCTGTTTTCATGCTCCTACATTGCTTGTGGGAATTTCCTTTTGATTCTGTTACTGAATGTTTAATCATAAAGGAATTGAATAAATTGGAAGAAAAGCACATAGAGAAACAGGAGAAAAACACTGATCATATCCTAGATTAACAGGAGATGAAACCTGAATAAAACAAACTAACCCATGGTTCACACACTATTCCAGCTATGGGAAGGAACATGCTATTTTTCATGTTGTTTTTCATGTTCTACTTAATTTGGTTCCAGACATTTCCTCTACCAGTGACACCTTTTAAAACATGGCCAACCAGAAGATGCGGGTTCGATTTTCAGACAGAATAAGAAATACATAATCTCCAGTCTGCGTACAGTATTTCCTGACTGGTATGTTTGTTGTTAGATTATTCCCTTGATCCATGCTAATGCTGGCTTTCCTCTAGATTTTTTTTCTGTGGAGAAATGAGAAAAGGTCAGTCTCACAATAAACCTTTCTGTGCCTTATCTTTCAACCCTGCTACCAACTAGTAATGAGAAAATAGGCTTAGGTATTTCTCTCAGCTATATGTCCCCTGGTGTAGGTGATACTGGGTCTGAGACAGACAGACAGATAGTCAGACAGATAGACAGACAGACAGACAGGCAGGCAGGCAGACTACTGATGGAGAGAAGAGGTGAAAAAAAGAGAGGAGAGGCTTGGGAGACTGCAGTAAGCAGTCCACCTCAGCAGTCAAACTGCCCCATGCAGGAGCATACCGCCTTAGTATTCCTTCTTTGTATCTTGTTTACAGATTATATCTGATAAATACAAATCTACATACACTATATGTGTATACAGAGGAGGGCTGATTGGTATTTTATTAGACCTATTCAATTAGTTATATTGTGATGGAAAAACAGCAGTGGTCCTAAACGACAGTCTTCAAAGTTATTTTAAGTAAGAATCTTGTGTTAGATACCTCCAGATGGTATAGAGACAAGATACAGTCAGCTGAAGAACAGTGCTGTCAACACACACTTCTATTTTCAGTCGTAGTCGCTAAAGTTCATTTACACGCCTCACTACCATTATCAGTACTGAGCTATAATGTTTCATAATGTGTCATGTTCATCTCAAGTCAAGCTGGTAGGATAATGACAGCTCCTTGTCAGACGTTAAACACTGATAAAAGCACAGTAAATATATTCAATTTTTTCCATTGACTTTCTTTTGACTCTAATGAGGCTCGTCTTTATTCTCCCTTGAAATGGACCTCATCTCATCTGTTATGTTTGCCTAATTCTTCTGACAGCTTACAATGAGTATTGCTTTTGGGCTAATATACGTTTCAGCCCTAATTTTATGTTTATTTTACATGCACCAATGATTCGGCTGATATTCCTTTTCAACAAAAAAAAGTCTACCCAATAATCAACAACTCATAAGTGAATCATGACACATCATACTTCCAAATATTGATCTTATTGTTCAATTTATAGACATTTATTTTATTTCCTGTCATTGCCAGTGAACAGTCATTATCGCTATAGCAACAACCATAGGCCTATACCACTCAGGTTCACTAATCTTTTTCACATCTCATCTCACCTGTTTGTGTAATCAAATGCTACTGGCTATGATCTCCTCTATTCTCCCCTCCTTTCCACTCCCCTCTTCCCTCTCCTACCCCCTCCCCTACTCTCTCTCCTCCCCTCCCTCTCCTCCTCTGTGCTATATACAATGTGCTCCCTGCTGCTGGACTCTGTAAACAAAGTCCAAACTGGATTGATTAAAGCCTTTTTCCCTACTAAAACCCATCTGCTGGGCCAATCAGCTCCCCCTCCACTGCATCACCCAATCTGTGTCTCTGAGCTGTGTTTAATCCTGGGGCTTACATTAACAGAGCAGGCATGGAGTGGAGTTTCACTCACCACGAGCAGGACAGCACTTATTTGGATCCGCTGTGAGAGCAGAGGTTTGAGCCTCAGCCAGCCACACAAGCCACAGCACCAGCCACCAGCCACCAGCCACCAGCCACCAGCAGCCCTCACTGACTGAACTGTTGAATGAAGTACTTCATAGCCCCAGCCTCCCCATTCCCAACATATGAGCATTACTTGTTTTTGGTGGGCATTTAGCGGCAGTGCTTAGTAGAGAAGAATGTTAAGTGTGGTTAAAGGGGATAGAGGATAGGGGACAGGGAATAAGAGGAAACTCCTCTCTCTCTCTCTCTCTCTCTCTCTCTCTCTCTCTCTCTCTAGGACCGTGGAGTAATACTTTAATGAGCGCTGGTCACAGATCACAGTGCTGCTCACTCAACCGGGTCTCCCAGGCTGAGCATACGGCTGCATTGTAGAGACACTACTACTCAGGATCCAAATCGCATATGACATGTGGACTCAGATGAGGAAATGGTGCACGCTGTTAGTGGGTTTTGATGCATCTGGCTCACAGGCGTGGGGTTAATTGACACACAGTAATTAGCTACACCTCTCTTGATATCTATCTCACTGCTGCACGTTGACAGCACACATGTTGCAATGCCTATGTATCTAGGAACTACAGCGCCATAAGGTTGTCAGTCTAAACTCCCCTCCCTTGCAGTGCATGCTGGGAGTTTTTTGGAGTTTGAGTGTGTGGTGTGGAGGGCTCTGTCCTAACTTATTTTCTTGATTCTGTCCTTGGTCTTTTCTTTAAAAAAAATGTTCTATGGTGGAGGGTTAATGCACTATTTGTTTTAGCGGTATCCACAGGTTTTTTCAAAGTTCAAAGTTAGTGTGCGCGATGGTTTCTCAGCCTAGCGCAGAGGAGATGCTGCCGATACGGCATGGATTCAGGTGTTTTCCTGAGAATGGAGTTGAAGTGGAGGAGGTTCTGCTCGCAGTCGGTGAATTTATACATTCCGCTTCCAGAATGAACAAAGCTGTGGTTGTGTTCGACTCATCTCCCAGCTGACTGAAGAATCTCAACAGACACTGCTGGGCTACAACACCTATCCGGACCCGCTTCTACTGCCGGTGTGGAGCCCTACCGGGCCTTCTCAAGTGGACTACCGACGTTATCTGCCCGAGGGAGATATTTCAACCGGCCCTCCGACGCGACGTCACCTGAACGCCCATCAGCTAACAGCGGCCTGCTAACGTCTTGCTGTCCAGAGCATATCGGCTGCTAGCTAATCAGGTCCATCGGACAATTTCTTGGGACACTATTACCTATTTTTGCCAACTGGCCTGGTCCCCTTCACCACACGGAACCCCATTGACCCATTACAACTTGGTCTACCGACGGAAACGCACGAGGAGGCTATAAACAGACTTCCTCCGTCTTTGTTAGCCAGCCTGCTAGACTTTGCTAGCTTGTGGTCCCTGGCTAGCTGTCTGAAACGCCGTGTCCCCAACCAGCCTCACTGCTAACTTGACCCTTATGTTCACTAGGCTAAGCATGCCTCTCCTCAATGTCAATATGCCTTGTCCATTGCTGTTCTGGTTAGTGTTTATTGCCTTATTTCACTGTAGAGCCTCTAGCCCTGCTCAATATGCCTTATCCAACCTATCAGTTCCACCACCCACACATGCGATGACATCACCTGGTTTAAATGCTTCTAGAGACAATATCTCTTTCATCACCACCCAATGCCTAGGTTTACCTCCACTGTATTTACGTCCTACCATACCATTGTCTGTACATTATGCCTTTAATCTATTTTATCACCCCCTGAAACCTGTTATTTTTACTCTCTGTTCAGAACGTCCTAGACGACCAGTCATTATAGCCTTTAGCCATACCCTTATCCTACTCCTCCTCTGTTCCTCTGGTGATATAGAGGTTAATACAGGCCCTGCAGTGCCTAGCTCCACTATTATTCCCCAGGCCCTCTCGTTTGTTGACTTCTGCAACCGTAAATGCCTTGGTTTCATGCATGTCAACATTAGAAGCCTCCTCCCTAAGTTTGTTTTATTCACTGCTCTAGCACACTCTGCCAACCTGGATGTCCTAGCCGTGTCTGAATCCTGGTTTAGGAAGACCACCAATAACACTGAAATTTCCATCCCTAACTATAACATCTTCAGACAAGATAGAACGGCCAAAGGGGGCGGTGTTGCTATCTATTGCAGAGAGAGCCTGCAGAGTTCTGTCTTGCTTTCCAGGTCTGTACCCAAACATTTTGAACTTTTACTTTAAAAAATCTGCCTTTCTAGAAACAAGTCTCTCACTGTTGCTGCTTGCTATAGACCACCCTCTGCCCCCAGCTGTGCTCTGGACACCATATGTGAACTGATTGCCCCCCATCTATCTTCAGAGTTCGTGCTGCTAGGTGACCTAAACTGGGACATGCTTAACACCCCGGCCATCCTACAATCTAAGCTTGATGCCCTCAACCTCACACAAATCATAATTGAACCTACTAGGTACAATCCCAAAGCCGTAAACATGGGAACCCTCATAGATGTAATCCTAACTAACTTGCCCTCCAAATACACCCCTGCTGTTTTCAACCAAGATCTCAGCAATCACTGCCTCATTGCCTGCATCCGTAATGGGTTTGCGGTCAAACGATCTCCCCTCATTACTGTTAAACGTTCCCTAAAACACTTCAGCGAGCAGGCCTTTCTAATTGATCTGGCCAGGGTATCCTGGAAGGATATTGACCTCATCCCGTCAGTAGAGGATGCCTGGTTATTCTTTAAAAGTGCCTTCCTCACCATCTTAAATAAGCATGCCCCATTCAAGAAATTTAGAACCAGGAATCGATATAGCCCTTTGTTCTCTCCAGACCTGACTGCCCTTGACCAGCGCAAAAACATCCTGTGGCGTTCTGCATTAGCATCGAACAGCCCCCGTGATATGCAACTTTTCAGGGAAGCCAGGAACCAATATACGCTGGCAGTTAGGAAAGCCAAGGCTAGCTTTTTCAAGCAGAAATTTGCCTCCTGTAACACAAACTCCAAAAAGTTATGGGACACTGTTAAGTCCATGGAGAATAAGAGCACCTCCTCCCAGCTGCCCACTGCATTGAGGATAGGAAATACTGTCACCACTGATAAACCCACAATAATTGAGAATTTCAATAAGCATTTTCTCTGGCTGGCCATGCTTTCCACCTGGCTACCCTTACCCCGGTCAACAGCCCTGCACCCCCCTCAGCAACTCGCCAAAGCCTCCCCCACTTCTCCTTCTCCCAAATCCAGTCAGCTGATGTTCTAAAAGAGCTGCGAAATCTGGACCCCTACAAATCAGCCGGGCTAGACAATCTGGACCCTTTCTTTTTAAAATTATCTGCCGAAATTGTTGCAACCCCTATTACTAGCCTGTTTAACCTCTCTTTCGTGACGTCTGAGATTCCCAAAGACTGGAATACAGCTGCGGTCATCCCCCTCTTCAAAGGGAGAGACACTCTTGACCCAAACTGCTACAGAACTATATCCTACACTTGTCCAAGAACAATCAAACATCATTGATAATGTATCCTTAGGAAATTATTATTCTATTACCATCCAGAGCAACCTAACATCACCAAACACTGTCTAGAGACTGTTGACATCCAGTGGAAGCAGTAGGTACTGCAATCTTACTCCCATATATGGCCGTTTTCAATAGGGAGGGGTTCAAAATGAGGCAATGTGTCAAAAACACTTTTTCCAGGACAGAAATTCATCGTGTTTTTGCCTGCTATATCAGTTCTGTTATACTCACAGACAATATTTTAACACTCTTAGAAACTTCAGAGTGTTTCCTATCCAATAGTTATGTGCATATCCTAGTTTCTGGGCCTGAGTGGCAGGCCTTTTACTTTGGGCACGCCAGACTCTCCAAAACCGACACCTCAGCTGCCGCTCCCCTAAGAAGTTAAGGGACATCATTAATCTGTTCGACCTAGTGGATGTTTGGAGAACTAAGCATCCTGACACAAGACAGTATACAAGGGTGAAGGTCTTTGGGGCTAGGGTGAGTGCAGCCCGACTTTATCGTTTTTACATGTCCAGAAAACAGAGGATCAAATCAAATCAAAGTTTATTTGTCACGTGCGCCGTATACAACAGGTGTAGACCTTACAGTGAAATGCTTACTTACAGGCTCTAACCAATAGTGCAAAAAAGGTATTAGGTGAACAATAGGTAAGTAAAGAAATAAAAACAACAGTATATACAGTAGCGAGGCTATATACAGTATCGAGGCTGTAAAGTAGCGAGGCTGTAAAAGTAGCGAGGCTATAAAGGTAGCGAAGCTACATACAGACACCGGTTAGTCAGGCTGATTGAGGTAGTATATGTACATGTAGTTATGGTTACTATGCATATATGATGAACAGAGAGTAGCAGTAGCGTAAAAAAAGGGGTTGGCGGGTGGTGGGACACAATGCAGATAGATAGCCCAGTTAGCCAATGTGCGGTCGGTCCAATTGAGGTAGTATGTACATGAAAGTATAGTGAAAGTGAAAGTAAGTAGCGGGGGGGCACAATGCAAAAAGTCGGGATAGCCATTTGATTACCTGTTCAGGAGTCTTATGGCTTGGGGGTAAAAACTGTTGAGAAGCCTTTTTGTCCTAGACTTGGCACTCTGGTAGTAGAGAGAACAGTCTATGACTGGGGTGGCTGGGGTCTTTGACAATTTGTAGGGCCTTCCTCTGACACCGCCTGGTGTAGAGGTCCTGGATGGCAAATTGGAGGGGGTCTAGGGTTTCTGGGATAATGTTGTTGATGTGAGCCATTACCAACCTTTCAAAGCACTTCATGGCTACGGACGTGAGTGCTACGGGTCTGTAGTCGTTTAGGCAGGATGCCTTTGTGTTCTTGGGCACAGGGACTATGGTGGTCTGCTTGAAGCATGTTGGTATTACAGACTAAATCAGGGACATGTTGAAAATGTCAGTGAAGACACCTGCCAGTTGGTCAGCACATGCCCGGAGCACACGCCCTGGTAATCCGTCTGGCCCCGCAGCCTTGTGTATGTTGACTTGTTTAAAGGTCTTACTCACGTCGGCTACGGAGAGCGTGATCACACAGTCATCTGGAACAGCTGATGCTCTCGTGCATGCCTCAGTGTTGTTTGCCTCGAAGTGAGTATAGAAGTGATTTAGCTCGTCTGGTAGGCTCGTGTCACTGGGCAGCTCTCGGCTGTGCTTTGCTGTGTAGTCTGTAATAGTTTGCAAGCCCTGCCACATAAGACGAGCATCAGAGCCGGTGTGGTATGATTCAGTCTTAGCCCTGTAATGGCGCTTTGCCTGTTTGATGGTTCGTCGCAGGGCATAGCAGTATTTCTTGTAAGCTTCCGGGTTAGAGTCCCGCACCTTGAAAGCGGCAGCTCTACCCTTTAGCTCAGTGCGAATGTTGCCTGTAATCCATGGCTTCTGGTTGGGGTATGTACGTACAGTCACTGTGGGGACGACTTCCTTGATGCACTTATTGATAAAGCCAGTGACTGATGTGGTGTACTCCTCAATGCCATCGGAGGAATCCCGGAACATGTTCCAGTCTGTGATAGCAAAACAGTCCTGTAGTTTAGCGTCTGCTTCATCTGACCACTTTTTTATAGACCGAGTCACTGGTGCTTCCTGTTTTAATTTTTGCTTGTGAGCAGGAATCAGGAGGATTGAATTATGGTCGGATTTACCAAATGGAGGGCGAGGGAGAGCTTTGTACGCGTCTCTGTGTGTAGAGTACAGGTGATCTAGAATTTTTTTTTCCTCTGTTTGCACATTTAACATGTTGATGGAGATTTGGTAGAACTGATTTACGTTTCCCTGCATTAAAGTCTCCAGCCACTAGGAGCGTCGCCTCTGGGTGAGTGGTTTCCTGTTTGCTTATTTCCTTATACAGCTGACTGAGTGCGGTCTTAGTGCCAGCATCTGTCTGTTGTGGTAAATAAACAGCCACGAAGAGCAATAGGCAATAGGCTGTTCGGCGCTACCATTTTCCCGGTTGGTTTTTGGATCACCACATAACCATGGCTTGGCTGTCTATTTCACCAGGTCCTATTGGAAGTTTAATGTAAAGCTACTTTTTGCTCAGGTTTCCAGACTTTTTGGGAAAGGTTGAGGCAGCAAAGAGAGGAGTATTAGTCTCTGAGTCAATTGTGGGATGTGGGGAAAGTCCAAATTCGGCTTTTCTGTCAACAGTATACAGCTCTCTCATCCTCAGAGGCTAAATCAAATCAAATTTTATTTGTCACATACACATGGTTAGCAGATGTTAATGTGAGTGTAGCGAAATGCTTGTGCTTCTAGTTCCGACCATGCAGTAGTATCTAACAAGTAATCTAACAAATTCACAACTACCTTATACACACAAGAGTAAAGGAATGAATACGAGTATGTACATGTAAATATATGGATGAGGATGGCTGACCGGCGTAGGCAAGATGCAGTAGATGGTATGGAGTACAGTATATACATATGAGATGAGTAATGTAGGGTATGTAAACATTATATAAATGGCATCGTTTAAAGTGGCTAGTGATACATTTATTACATCCAATTATAATTATTAAAGTGGCTAGAGATTTGAGTCGATGGCCGAACGGCATAGGCAAGATTCAGTAGATGGTTTAGAGTACAGTGTATACATTTGATACATTTGATATGAGTAATGTCGCATATGTAAACTAACTAACTTCCGGCGCCGACAGAGATGGCAGCCTCGCTTCACGTTCTCAGGAAACCATGCAGTATTTTGTTTTTTTATGTATTACTTCTTACATTGTTACCCCGGGAAATATTAAGTTTTATTACATACAACCGGGAGGAACTATTGGATATCAAAGCAACGTCAACTTACCAACATTATGACCAGGAATACGACTTTCCCGAAGAGGATTCTCTGTTTGTTACCCCAACTAGGACAATAGACTGGATAGCACCCGGCGACTCAAAACAACGGCGGCGCCGGAGAAGAGGGAAACGCGCCGGTCTTTTGGTCAAGCTACGTCGACGGGCGATCGTGCACCTCTCCCGAGTATTTTAATCGCCAATGTACAGTCTCTGGACAACAAAGTAGATGAAATCAGATCAAGGGTTGCCTTTCAGAGAGACATCCGAGACTGCAACGTTCTTTGCTTCACGGAAACATGGCTCACTCAGGACACGTTATCAGAGTCGGTACAGTCACCTGGTTTCTCCACGCATCGCGCCGACAGAAACAAACATCTATCTGGTAAGAAGAAGGGTGGGGTGTGTGTCTTATGATTAACGAGACGTGGTGTGATCATAACAACATACAGGAACTCAAGTCCTTTTGTTCACCTGACATAGAATTCCTTACAATCAAATGCCGACCGCATTATCTACCAAGAGAATTCTCCTCGATTATAATCTCAGCCATGTACATCCCCCCTCAAGCTGACACATCGACGGCACTGAAATAAATTAATTTCACTCTAGGTAAATTGGAAACCACATATCCTGAGGCTGCATTTATTGTGGCTGGGGATTTTAATAAGGCTAATTTGAAAACAAGGCTCCCGAAATTTTACCAGCATATCGAATGTGCCACCCGGGCTGGTAAAATCCTGGATCATTGTTATTCCAACTTCCGTGATGCATAGAAGGCTATTCTCCGCCCTCCTTTCGGCAAGTCTGACCATGACTCCATTTTGTTGCTCCCAGCCTACAAACAGAAACTAAAACAGGAAACGCCCGTTCTCAGGTCTGTTCAACGCAGGTCCGACCAATCTGATCCCATGCTGCAAGATTGCTTCGAGCACGTGGACTGGGATATGTTCCGGATAGCATCTGACAACAACATTGATGTATATGCTGATTCAGTGAGCGAGTTTATTAGCAAGTGCATTGGTGATGTTGTACCCATAGCAAATATTAAAACCTTCCCCAACCAGAAACCGTGGATTGATGGCAGCATTCGTGCAAAACTGGAAGCGCGAACCACTGCTTTTAACCAGGGTAAGGATACCGGAAACATGACTGAATACAAACAGTGTAGCTATTCCCTCCGCAAGGCAATCAAACAAGCTAAGCGTCAATATAGAGACAAAGTAGAGTCACAATTCAGCGGCTCAGACACAAGAGGAATGTGGCAGGGTCTACAGTCAATCACGGACTACAAAAAGAAAACCAGCCCCGTTGCGGACCATGACGTCCTGCTCCCAGACAAACTAAACAACTTCTTTGCTCGCTTTGAGGACAATACAGTGCCACCGACACGGCCTGCTACCAAAACCCTCGCAAGGCTGCCGGCCCAGATGGCATCCCTGGCCGTGTCCTCTGAGCATGCGCAGACCAGCTGGCTGGTGTGTTTACGGACATATTCAATCAGTCCCTATCCCAGTCTGCTGTTCCCACATGCTTCAAGAGGGCCACCATTGTTCCTGTTCCCAAGAAAGCTAAGGTAACTGAGCTAAATGACTATCGCCCCGTAGCACTCACTTCCGTCATCATGAAGTGCTTTGAGAGATTAGTCAAGGAACTTAAAACTTTCCACCTTCTCCACTAATGTCCCGTCGATGTGGATAGGGGGCTGCTCCCTCTGCTGTTTTCCGAAGTCCTTGATCATCTCCTTTGTTTTGTTGACGTTGAGTGAGAGGTTATTTTCCTGACACCACACTCCAAGGGCCCTCACCTCCTCCCTGTAGACCGTCTCGTTGTTGTAGGTAATCAAGCCTACCAGTGTGGTGTCGTCAGCAAACTTGATGATTGAGTTGGATACGTGCTTGGCCACGCATTCATGGGTAAACAGGGAGTACAGGAGAGGGCTGAGAACGCACCCTTGTGGGGCCCCAGTGTTGAGGATCAGCGGGGTGGAGATGTTGTTTCCTACCCTCACCAACTGGGGCCGGCCCGTCAGGAAGTCCAGGACCCAGTTGCACAGGGCTGGGTCGAGACCTAGGGTCTCGAGCTTAATGACGAGCTTGGAGGGTACTATGGTGTTAAATGCTGAGCTGTAGTTGATGAACAGCTGTCACAGGCTGGGCTCGAACTCGGGTCTCAGAAGTGGAGAGTTGGGTGTTCTACCCCTTAGCCACAGAGGAGGTAGTGTTGGACCCAAATGAAACACTCAAGGCAATACTCCAGGCAAAGTAGATTTAATTTAAGGAGAGGTTTCTTTGCAGGTCAAAAAATAGTCCAACAAAGTTCTTCTCAGACAGAGGAATACTAACTTGGGGACAAAGTAAACAAAACAGGAGGAAAAATAAAATAACTCCACGAGGGGAGAAAAACAAAATAAAAATAACTTAGAAAGCTTACTTGGGATAGCTTAGATCACTAGGAAAGACGATGGGACACAGCAGGAGACACATAGCCAAGACTCAAAAACCAAGTGAGGAACAAGGGGAAAACACAGCTAAAATACTCTAGGGGAAACAAGGCACAGGTGAACTGGATAACACTAATAAGGACACACGAGGAAGAGCTAAGGCAGAGGGAAACACAGGTGACCTCTAGAGGCCCGGAGACAAACAGGGGGCAGGATGCTGACAGGACCCCTCCTCTAGGAACGACTCCTGACGTTCCTTCCAGAACACCCTGGCCTCAGGGTGCGAAACTCTCGGATCAAACCTGGGTCCAGGATGTCCTTGGCTGGAACCCAGGAGCGCTCCTCTGGCCCGTAGCCCTCCCAGTCCACCAGATACTGCAGAGAGTTCTGGACCCTCCGAGAGTCCAGTATCCGGCGCACTGTGTAGGCTGGCTGGCCGTCAATGATCCTGGGAGGTGGAGGGGTCTGCGTGGGGGCAAAGGGAGAAGACAAGACAGGTTTTAGTAAAGAAACATGGAAAGTGGGGTTAATTCTAAGGGAGCGAGGAGAACCAACCGGTAAGAAACCGGGTTAACTTTCCTTGCTATGCGAAAAGGGCCGATGTATTTCTGGGAAAGCTTCTTGGATTCAACCCGGAGGGGCAGGTTCTTAGTGGCCAACCAAACTCTCTGACCAGCTCGGAAACTAGGGGCCATCCGGCGGCGGCGGTTAGCCTGACTTTGGTATCTCTGGGAGGTCCGAAGGAGGGTATGCCTGGCCTTCTTCCAGGTCCTTCTACAGCGTTGGACAAAGCGCTGGGCCGAGGGAACACCAACTTGCGCCTCTTCCTCTGGAAGTAATGGAGGGGTGTATCCGAACTGGCATTCGAAGGGGACAATCCGGTGGCTGAGGACTGGAGGGTGTTGTGGGCATATTCAGCCCAAATGATATAGGTGGCCCAAGACGAGGATTATTGGCCGCCATACACCGCAGGGTGGTCTCCAGATCCTGATTAATCCGTTCCGTTTGGCCATTGGACTCTGGATGGAACCCAGACGATAGGCTGGCTGAGGCCCCAATAAGCCTGCAGAAGGCCCCCCAAAACCGGGACGAGAATTGGGGACCTCGGTCGGAGACAACGTCCAGGGAATTCCAAATATCCGGAAGACATGGTCCATGAGGAGCTCAGCAGTCTCCTTGGCGAAGGCAGCTTGGGCAGGGGAATAAACCGGGCAGCCTTAGAGAACCGGTCTACAACCACTAGGATGACTGTGTTGCCCTGGGATGGAGGAAGTCCCGTTACAAAGTCCAGAGAAAGGTGTGACCATGGCCTGCGAGGAACAGGTAAGGGATGGAGAAGTCCCTGGGGTCGCTGGCGTGTAGACTTTCCTGGTTGCACACAGGGCAGGCCTCAACATAGACCTGCACGTCCTTCTTGATGGACGGCCACCAAAACCGCCGCTGGAGGAATTCCAGTGTGCGAGCACTACCTGGATGGCAGGTCAAGGGCGACTCATGACCCCACTGCAAGGCGGGCCCGAACAGAGAGAGGAACGTACAGGCGTCCGGCGGGACCACCGCCTGGATCGGGCTCATGGACAAGGGCCTCTCGTACCCCTCTTTCTAGTTCCCACTGAAGAGGTGCGACGATCCTGGACCTCGGAATAATCGGTGCCAAGGGCTTCTCTTGTGTTTCGGGAGAATAGGCTCGAGACAGGGCATCCGGCTTGACATTCTTGGTGCCAGGTCTGTAAGACAGGAGAAACTGGAATCGATTAAAAGAGAGGACCATCGTGCTTGCCGAGGGTTCATCCGCTTTGCCTGTTGGAGATATTCCAGGTTCTTGTGGTCTGTGAGAACCTGGAAAGGATGCTGAGCCCCTCAAGCCAATGGCGCCACTCTTCCAAGGCCAGTTTAACCGCGAGCAACTCTCGATCCCCACGTGGTAGTTGCGCTCGGCCTCGGACAGGCGGCGAGACATGAAGGCACACGGGTGTAATCTTCCATCCTCACTCCTCTGTGACAGGACGGCTCCCACCCCCACCTCTGAGGCATCCACCTCCACCACGAAAGGTCTTTCTGGGTCAGGGATCACCAGGATCGGAGCAGAAGTGAAGCGGTGCTTGAGATCCTCGAAGGCCCTGCTGCTTCCGGACCCCAGTGAACCTTGGTCCCTCCTCCCTTGGTAAGCGTCGTCAAGGGGCTACTACAGAGCTGAAATTCTTAATGAACTTCCGATAGAAGTTAGAAAAGCCAATGAACCGTTGAACCTCCTTGACCGTGGCAGGTGTGGGCCAGTTGTGGACCGCTTTGACCTTCTTGGGATCCATCTCTAGGTGGCCGGGAGTGACAATAAACCCGAGAAACTGAGTCTGGGAAACATGAAATTCACACTTCTCAGGTTTAACGTAGAGGTGATTGTCAAGGAGCCTCTGGAGAACCCTGCTAACATGCCCTCATGCTCCTTCAGTGACCTCGAGAAGATGAGGATATCGTCCAGGTACACGAAGACGAACCGATTAAGCATATCCCGGAGAACATCATTAATCAGGGCTTGGAATACTGCGGGGGCATTGGTGAGCCCGAACGGCATCACCCGATATTCATAGTGCCCCGTGGGTGTGTTGAAGGCCGTCTTCCATTCGTCTCCTGGCCGGATCCGCACGAGATGGTAAGCATTGCGGAGATCCAGCTTAGTAAAAATGGAAGCCCCTTGAAGCAGCTCAAAAGCAGTGGCCATGAGAGGAAGGGGGTATCGATTCCGAACCGTGATCTTGTTGAGTCCCGGTAATCAATACAAGGCCTAAGACCCCGTCCTTCTTTTCAACAAAAGAAGCCCGCCCAGCCGGGAAGTAGAGGCACAGATTATGCCGGCTGCCAAGGACTCCTTAATGTAGGTGTCCATAGCTGAGCGCCGGGGAGGATAAGGAAAAGATCCGACCTCTAGGAGGGCAGGAACCAGGGAGTAGATCAATGGCACAGTCATACGTGCGGTGAGGCGGTAACGGCAGCCCGGGACTTGCTGAACACTGCCTTGAATCGATGGTAAACACTGGGGACTCGGGAGACGTCAACAGACTCTTGAGACTGGGTACTAGGGGCTGAGGGACTCTGAAGCATGCAGGTGAGTTGGCAAGTGGGACTCCAGCTTAGAATGGTGCCGGTGGGCCAGTCAATCTGGGGATTATGTCTGCACAGCCAAGGGTGACCCAAGATAATAGGATACTCGGGGGAGTCAATGAGATAGAAGGTCTCCTCCTGCTGGTGTTGAAAGATGGTAAGTCGCAGGGACTGAGTCGCCTCTGTAACTTCTCCTGGTTCCAGAGGTCTGCCATCTAAGGCTGTAACTGCCTGGGGTTGAGGGAGTAGTTGGGTAGGGATCTTAAGTTCCTTAGCCAAGGTTAAATCCAGGAAATCACCTGCGGCGCCGAATCGATCATAGCCTGGACCCGATGCTGGTGGCCCCCCCAGGACAGAGTGGCTGGAATAGCTAGGACAGCGTTAGTAGGAGGAGCTCTAATTTTCCCCATCACAGCCCTCCTGTAGCTGGGCGGGGACAGGCGTTTCCCGAAAGCTCGGGGCAAGTGGAGCGGAAGTGGCCGGCATCCCCGCAGTAGAGGCACCGACGCTCCCTCATGCGACGTTCCCTTTCGTTGGGAGAAAGCCTGGAACGGCCTAACTGCATGTCCTCCGGGTAATCCTGGAGCTGTTCAGGAGGAACTTGGGACTGAGACACCTGGCGGCGAGCCGTTCTCCGCTCTCTCAGACGATTGTCCAGGCGGATGGCCAATGCTATGAGGGACTCGAGATCCCCAGCTGGTTCTCGGGTGGCTAACTCATCTTGAAGGGGCTCGGACAACCCTCCCTGAAAACAGACCCTCAGCGCTTCATCATTCCATCCGCTCCTTGCTGCTATGGTCCGAAATTCAATGGCAAAATCTGCCGTGCTTTGGGAACCCTGACGGAGAGACAGTAAGCGCTTGGAAGCTTCCGACCACTAACAGGATGATCGAACACCGCTTGAACTCTTCTACGAATGCAGCGTAGGAGTCACAACAGGCCTCCTGGGATTGCCACACCGCAGAGGCCCAGGAGAGCGCCTTGTCTGAAAGAAGGGTAATGATGTAAGCAATCTTGGAACGGTCTGTGGGAAAACTTGAGGGTTGGAGCTCAAAGGTGAGGGAGCATTGGGTGAGGAAACCCTGGCAAGAACTTGGATCTCCAGAAAAGGGCTTGGGAGGTGGTAGTCGGGCTCCGCCACTGGAGAAGGCCTGTCGCCACTGGGGGTGACCCGGAGGAAGGGGAAGGACCAGGGAGGCGTTCAAAGAGCTGGCGGATGGAACTCATCATATCAGCCAGGAGTTGAGAATGACTGGCCATCAGCTCTTCTTGTCGGCTGAGAACGGCTTCATGGCGCTGGAAAGATGCCTCATGTTGAGCCATCACCGCCAACAGGTCCTTGGAACTGAGTGTTTCTGAGTCCATGAGTGACTTGGTTTTTCTGTCACAGGCTGGGCTCGAACTCGGGTCTCAGAAGTGGAGAGTTGGGTGTTCTACCCTTAGCCACAGAGGAGGTAGTGTTGGACCCAAATGAAACACTCAAGGCAATACTCCAGGCAAAGTAGATTTAATTTAAGGAGAGGTTTCTTTGCAGGTCAAAAAATAGTCCAACAAAAGTTCTTCTCAGACAGAGGAATACTAACGGGGACAAAGTAAACAAAACAGGAGGAAAAATAAAATAACTCCACGAGGGGAGAAAAACAAAATAAAAATAACTTAGAAAGCTTACTTGGGATAGCTTAGATCACTAGGAAAGACGATGGGACACAGCAGGAGACACATAGCCAAGACTCAAAAACCAAGTGAGGAACAAGGGGAAAAAACACAGCTAAAATACTCTAGGGGAAACAAGGCACAGGTGAACTGGATAACACTAATAAGGACACACGAGGAAGAGCTAAGGCAGAGGGAAACACAGGTGACCTCTAGAGGCCCGGAGACAAACAGGGGGCAGGATGCTGACAACAGCTTTCTTACATAGGTATTCCTCTTGTCCAGATGGGTTAGGGCAGTATGCAGTGTGATTGTGATTGCGTTGTCTGTGGACCTATTGGGACGGTAAGCAAATTGTAGTGGGTCCAGTGTGTCTGGCAGGATGGAGGTGATATGATCCTTGACTAGTCTCTCAAAGCACTTTATGATGACGGAAGTGAGTGCTACGGGGCGATAGTCATTTAGCTCAGTTACCTTAGCATGTGGGAACAGCAGCATGTGGGAACAGCAGACTGGGATAGGGATTGATTGAATATGTCCGTAAATACACCAGCCAGCTGGTCTGCGCATGCTCTGAGGACACGGCCAGGGATGCCATCTGGGCCAGCAGCCTTGCGAGGGTTAACACATTTAAATGTTTTACTCACGTTGGCTGCGGTGAAGGTGAGCCCGCAGGTTTTGGTAGCGGGCCGTGTCGGTGGCACTGTATTGTCCTCAAAGCGAGCAAAGAAGTTGTTTAGGTTGTCTCGGAGCAGGACGTCATTGGGGTCCGCGACGGGGCTGGTTTTCTTTTTGTAGTCCGTGATTGACTGTAGACCCTGCCACATTCCTCTCGTGTCTGACCCGTTGAATTGTGACTGTACTTTGTCTCTATATTGACGCTTAGCTTGTTAGTTTGCCTTGCAGAGGGAATAGCTACACTGTTTGTATTCAGTCATGTTCCGGTCGCCTTACCCTGGTTAAAAGCAGTGGTTCGCGCTTTCAGTTTTGCACGAATGCTGCCATCAATCCACGGTTTCTGGTTGGAGAAGGTTTTAATAGTTGCTATGGGTACATCACCGATGCACTTGCTAATAAACTCGCTCACCGAATCAGCTTACACATCAATGATGTAGTCAGATGCTATCCGGGAACATATCCCAGTCCACGTGCTCAAAGCAATCTTGCAGCGTGGAATCAGATTGGTCGGACCAGCGATGAATAGACCTGAGAACGGGGGTTTCCTGTTTTTGTTTCTGTCTGTAGGCTGGGAGCAACAAAATGGAGTCATGGTCAGATTTGCCGAAAGGAGGGCGGAGAATAGCCTTGTATGCATCACGGAAGTTAGAATAACAATGATCAAGGATTTTACCAGCCCGGGTGGCACGTTCGATTTGCTGATCAAATTTAGGGAGCCTTGTTTTCAAATATGCCTTATTAAAATCCCCAGCCACAATAAATGCAGCCTCAGGATATGTGGTTTCCAGTTTACATAGAGTCCAATGGATTTCTTTCAGTGCCATTGATGTGTCAGCTTGAGGGGGGGATGTACACGGCTGTGATTATAATCGAGGAGAATTCTCTTGGTAGATAATGCATTTGATTGTAAGGAATTCTATGTCAGGTGAACAAAAGGACTTGAGTTCATGTATGTTGTTACGATCACACCACGTCTCGTTAATCATAAGACACACACCCCCGCCCTTCTTCTTACCAGATAGATGTTTGTTTCTGGCGGCGCGATGCGTGGAGAAACCATGTGGCTGTACCGACTCAGATAACGTGTCCTGAGTGAGCCATGTTTCCGTGAAGCAAAGAACGTTGCAGTCGCCGATGTCTCTCTGTAAGGCAACTCTTGCTCGTATTTCATACACCTTGTTGTCCAGAGACTTGACATTGGCAAGTAAAATACTCGGGAGAGGTGCCCGATGTGCCCGTCTACGTAGCCTGACCAAAAGACCGCCGCGTTTCCCCCTTCTCCGGCGCAGCCGTTGTGTTGTGTCGCCTGTAGGGATCCAGTCTATTGTCCTGGTTGGTGGACTAGGAGAGTATTGGGGGAACTCGAGCATAGTATTAGTGAGATGGAGGTAGAGATGGTGGGCAAGGCAATGTAGGCTAATTTATCTGAATTACGTAGGGACCTGGGCATTTATTTCCAGGTTAAAGCAAAGGGAGCACTTGTAAGAGCTAGGTTCTCCATGCTCAAGGAGATGGACACTCCCAGCTCCTTCATCTTTGGTTTGGAAAGACAGAGCGGTGAAGCCAAGGGTATGCATTGTCTACGGCTGTCTGATCGGCGGGTGACCTCTGTGGTGCGGGAGATGCGGGGAGCGGACTGTGGAGTTTTATACTGAGTTGTACAGGGCAGAACTGTGTGATCCTATGTGTGCTCAGGTCTTGTTTGCAGAACTACCTAAGCTTTCTCTGGCATAAAGGGATGAAATTGACATTCCTCTGTTGTCACATGAACTAGCAGAGGCCGTAACCCAGATGTCCCCCGGCCATGCACCGGGGGTCGATGGACTGCCAGTGGAGTTTTATAAAAGATTCTGGGGAATAATTGGACTGGACTTCTTTTGCGTGTTGCGTGAATGCGTTGGGGTAGGAGAGTTGCCGATGAGCTGCCCTCGGAGGCCTGTGGCATTGCTCTGTGCGGACTACAAGATATTTGCCATGGTCCTCTCTAACAGACTGAAGTCCCATCTGGACTCAGTACACAAGGACTAGAAATAATATAGTACACAAGGACTAGAAATAAAGTGTACCGGGGAGGTCAATCATGGACAACTTGTTCTTAATCAGGGACTTTTCGAGAGGTTCTAATGTGAACTTTGGACTGGTCTCTTTAGATCAAGAGAAGGGTTTTGATAGAGTGGACGTTGAGTATCAATTTAATGTGATGTCTTTTTTGCGGTTTGGGAAAGGTTTTTTGACCTGTTTGAAGATGTTGTATGCTGGAGCGTCATGTATGGTCAAGGTGGGAGGGGGGCTTAGTAGTTCAATCTGTGTGAGACAGGGCATTAGACAAGGATGCCCTCTATCGGGGCAGTTATATACACTATCCATTGATACTTTTTTGGGCCTGCTACGCAGGAGACTGCAGGGAATGTGCTGGACAGTCATGGGTGTTGTGACAGGCATAGCAGTGTCAGCATATTCAGATGACGTTTCTGTGGTGGTCAGGATATGCAGGCACTAGAGACTAGTCTAAAGGTGTACAAAGGAGCTTCGTCAGCTAAGGTAAACTGGGGCAAGATTAAAGCTCTGTTATGTGGGCCATGGAGGGATAGGGCCCCTCCTCTGCTTCCAGGGGGTTTGCAGTGGGGTTGTGAAGGGCTTAAAATGTTGGGGGTGTACCTGGGTTCAGAGAGGTGGGTCAGGAAGAACTGGGAGGGGCTGTCACAGGCAGTGGTGTCAAGACTGGCCAGGTAGAGGTGGCTCCTGTCCTAAGTGTCATATAGAGGGAGGGTGCTGATAATCAACAATCTGGTGGCATCTTCCCTTTGGCATAAACTGGCTGTCCTCAACCCCCCCGCTGCAACGCAAGCTGGTGGACTTTTTATGGTCAGGCCATCACTGTCTGAGGGCGGAAGTGTTGTACATGACCATCAACGAAGGAGGACAGGGCCTGGTGGAACTGGAGAGCAGGGTGGCTCCTTTCCGACTAAAGGCGGTGCAGAGACTGCTGTACCATACTGATGTTGGTCGGAGGGAACCAGCATGCGCGCTGCTGAGGAGAGCTGGCGGATTAGGGTTGGACCGGCAGCTGTTCCTCATCACTGCAGGTGACAGCAGAGACTAGGGACTGGCAAGGGGGTCTGGAGGACTTGTTAGATTTTAACACTCCGAGCCTGGGGGAGTTTGGGGGGGTGGGAGGTAAAGCCCTCTACAACCTCTGCGTTAAGATAAGGAACATTAGCAGCCTAACAGGAGTGAAGGCACGTCAGTGGTAGGGGGTATGGGGGGCGGAGAGTAAGGTAGGTTTTAGATGGAGGTGGCTCAACAAACCCCCAGTACCAAAGAGGTCAAGGGACCTCCAGTGGAGGGTTCTACATGGAGCCCTGGCCACTAACAGCTGGTTGGCACAGGTTGAACTGGGAATCGGGCAGGGGTGTCCTTTCTGTGTTATGAGACAAACTGTGATTCATGTGTTTTCTGTGTGCGCCAGGTTAATGCCATTAATGTCTCTGTTGGAATGTCTGTGTGAGAGGTTGGGGGTGGTTTTTACTGTTGGGATACAGGTATTCAAATAAGGAGAAGGACAAATGTGTTTTGTTGAATTTTCTGTTTGCTCAGGCAAAGTTTACTATTTAGCTAACAAGGAGGAACAGGGTCAAAGGTGGGGGGATAACAGACCATTTACTATTAATTAATGGGATGATCTCTGCACGCCTTAAGGTAGAATGTGAGTTCTATAAAATGATAAAAAGTGTGGAGATGTTTCAGGAGACATGGTGTGTTGGTGAGGCTGTCTGTATGGCTGGGGAAGATGTTTTGGACATACGGTTGTAGACGTGCTGAGGTTTTTGATTATTGTGATGTGTGGTGTTGTTTTGTATCGTGTGGTAGAGGGCAAGGTGAGTACATGTATGCAGTACAGGATATATTTAGCTGTTTTATTTTTATTTGTAATGATGAAATGAGAATGAAATGAGAATGTTTCATTAAAGAAAGACAAAAAGTCAGTCTGTTTCTCTCTTTCCTCTTTCTCTCTCTCTCTCTGTTTCTCTCTTTCTTTCTTTCTTTCTTTCTTTCTCTCTCTCTCTACCTCTCGTTCATTCTCT
This sequence comes from Brachymystax lenok tsinlingensis, assembly GCA_030435695.1. NCBI lineage: Eukaryota > Metazoa > Chordata > Actinopteri > Salmoniformes > Salmonidae > Brachymystax > Brachymystax lenok. The sequence continues at coordinate 13,156,927 of CM059797.1, read as the reverse complement.
CTCTCTTTCTGTGTTTCTCTTTCTTTCTCTCGCCCTCTCTCTCACCTCTCTTTTGTTCTCTCTCTCTCTCTCTCTCTCTCTCTCTCTCTCTCTCTCTCTCTCTCTCTCTCTCTCAATTTCAATTTCAGGGGCTTTATTGGCATGGGAAACTTATGTTTACATTGCCAAAGCAAGTGAGTGTCTCTAATATGGTCATATATTTGTCAGGAGGTTAGGAAGTGCTGTCTTCTCTTGAGAGCCAGGTCTGCCTTCGGCAGCCTTCCTCAATAGCAAGGCTATGCTCACTGAGTCTGTACATAGTCAAAGATTTCCTTCATTTTTGGTCAGTCACGGTGGTCAGTTATTCTGCCACTGTGTACTCTCTGTTTAGAGCCAAATATCTCTCTCTCTGTCTCTCTCTTTCTCTGTCTCTGTATCTCTATCTCTCATTCTCTCTATCTCTATCATTTTCATTCTCAATCTTTCTCTCGCTTCATCTTTCTCGATCTCTTTCAATTCAATTCAGTTCAATTCAATAGACTTTATTGAAATGGCAAGTTAAAATACTTACATTGTCAAAGTATACAGTTGAAGTCGGAAGTTAATATACACCTTAGCCTTTAGATTTAGATTTTCCCATGATGTCAAGCAAAGAGGCACTGAGTTTGAAGGTAGGCCTTGAAATACATATACAGGTACACCTCAAATTGACTCAAATTATATCAATTAGCCTATCAGAAGCTTCTAAAGACATGACATCATTTTCTGGAATTTTCCAAGCTATTTAAAGGCACAGTCAACTTAGTGAATGTAAAACCACTGAAATTGTGATACAGTGAATTATAAGTGAAATAATGTAAACAGTTGTTGGAAAAATTACTTGTGTCATGCACAAAGTAGATGTCCTAACCGACTTGCCAAAACTATAGTTTGTTAACATGAAATTTGTGGAGTGGTTGAAAAATGAGTTTTAATGACTCCAACCTAAGTGTATGTAAACTTCCGACTTCAACTGTACATATAACAAAAATTGTGGGACCAAGAGCAATAATAGTGGTAGTGGAAATGGTGGGACCAACAGTAATAATAGTAGTAGTGGAAATGGTGGGACCAACAGTAATAATAGTAGTAGTGGAAATGGTGGGACCAACAGTAGTACTAGTAGTAGTGGAAATGGTGGGACCAACAGTAATAATAGTAGAAGTGGAAATGGTGGGACCAACAGTAATAATAGTAGAAGTGGAAATGGTGGGACCAACAGTAATAATAGTGGTAGTGGAAATGGTGGGACCAACAGTAATAATAGTAGTAGTGGAAATGGTGGGACCAACAGTAATAATAGTAGTAGTGGAAATGGTGGGACCAACAGTAATAATAGTAGAAGTGGAAATGGTGGGACCAACAGTAATAATAGTAGTAGTGGTAATGGTGGGGCCAACAGTAATAATAGTAGTAGTGGAAATGGTGGGACCAACAGTAATAATAGTAGAAGTGGAAATGGTGGGACCAACAGTAATAATAGTGGTAGTGGAAATGGTGGGACCAACAGTAATAATAGTAGTAGAGGAAATGGTGGGACCAACAGTAATAATAGTAGTAGTGGAAATGGTGGGGCAAACAGTAATAATAGTAGAATCGGAAATGGTGGGACCAACAGTAATAATAGTAGTAGTGGAAATGGTGGGACCAACAGTAATAATAGTAGTAGTGGAAATGGTGGGGCCAACAGTAATAATAGTAGAAGTGTAAATGGTGGGACCAACAGTAATAATAGTGGTAGTGGAAATGGTGGGACCAACAGTAATAATAGTAGAAGTGGAAATGGTGCGACCAACAGTAATAATAGGAGAAGTGGAAATGGTGGGACCAACAGTAATAATAGTAGAAGTGGAAATGGTGGGACCAACAGTAATAATAGTGGTAGTGGAAATGGTGGGACCAACAGTAATAATAGTAGTAGAGGAAATGGTGGGACCAACAGTAATAATAGTAGTAGTGGAAATGGTGGGGCAAACAGTAATAATAGTAGAATCGGAAATGGTGGGACCAACAGTAATAATAGTAGTAGTGGAAATGGTGGGGCCAACAGTAATAATAGTAGTAGTGGAAATGGTGGGACCAACAGTAATAATAGTGGTAGAGGAAATGGTGGGACCAACAGTAATAATAGTAGTAGAGGAAATGGTGGGACCAACAGTAATAATAGTAGTAGTGGAAATGGTGGGGCCAACAGTAATAATAGTACAATCGGAAATGGTGGGACCAACAGTAATAATAGTAGTAGTGGAAATGGTGGGGCCAACAGTAATAATAGTAGAATCGGAAATGGTGGGACCAACAGTAATAATAGTAGTAGTGGAAATGGTGGGGCCAACAGTAATAATGGTAGAAGTGGAAATGGTGGGACCAACAGTAATAATAGTAGAAGTGGAAATGGTGGGACCAACAGTAATAATAGCAGAATCGGAAATGGTGGGGCCAACAGTAATAATAGTGGTAGAGGAAATGGTGGGACCAACAGTAATAATAGTAGTAGTGGAAATGGTGGGGCCAACAGTAATAATAGTAGAATCGGAAATGGTGGGACCAACAGTAATAATAGTAGTAGTGGAAATGGTGGGGCCAACAGTAATAATAGTAGTAGTGGAAATGGTGGGACCAACAGTAATAATAGTAGTAGTGGAAATGGTGGGGCCAACAGTAATAATAGTAGTAGTGGAAATGGTGGGACCAACAGTAATAATAGTAGAAGTGGAAATGGTGGGACCAACAGTAATAATAGTAGTAGAGGAAATGGTGGGACCAACAGTAATAATAGTAGTAGAGGAAATGGTGGGACCAACAGTAATAATAGTAGTAGTGTAAATGGTGGGGCCAACAGTAATAATAGTAGAATCGGAAATGGTGGGACCAACAGTAATAATAGTAGTAGTGGTAATGGTGGGGCCAACAGTAATAATAGTAGTAGTGTAAATGGTGGGACCAACAGTAATAATAGTAGAAGTGGAAATGGTGGGACCAACAGTAATAATAGTGGTAGTGGAAATGGTGGGACCAACAGTAATAATAGTAGTAGAGGAAACGGTGGGACCAACAGTAATAATAGTAGTAGTGGAAATGGTGGGGCCAACAGTAATAATAGTAGTAGTGGAAATGGTGGGACCAACAGTAATAATAGTATAAGTGGAAATGGTGGGACCAACAGTAATAATAGTGGTAGTGGAAATGGTGGGACCAACAGTAATAATAGTAGTAGAGGAAATGGTGGGACCAACAGTAATAATAGTAGTAGTGGAAATGGTGGGGCCAACAGTAATAATAGTAGAATCGGAAATGGTGGGACCAACAGTAGTACTAGTAGTAGTGGAAATGGTGGGGCCAACAGTAATAATAGTAGTAGTGGAAATGGTGGGACCAACAGTAATAATAGTAGTAGTGGAAATGGTGGGACCAACAGTAATAATAGTAGTAGTGGAAATGGTGGGGCCAACAGTAATAATAGTAGTAGTGGAAATGGTGGGACCAACAGTAATAATAGTAGTAGTGGAAATGGTGGGGCCAACAGTAATAATAGTAGAAGTGGAAATGGTGGGGCCAACAGTAATAATAGTGGTAGAGGAAATGGTGGGACCAACAGTAATAATAGTAGTAGTGGAAATGGTGGGGCCAACAGTAATAATAGTAGAAGTGGAAATGGTGCGACCAACAGTAATAATAGTAGTAGTGGAAATGGTGGGACCAACAGTAATAATAGTAGTAGTGGAAATGGTGGGACCAACAGTAATAATAGTAGTAGTGGAAATGGTGGGGCCAACAGTAATAATAGTAGAAGTGGAAATGGTGGGACCAACAGTAATAATAGTAGAATCGGAAATGGTGGGGCCAACAGTAATAATAGTGGTAGAGGAAATGGTGGGACCAACAGTAATAATAGTAGAAGTGGAAATGGTGGGGCCAACAGTAATAATAGTAGTAGAGGAAATGGTGGGACCAACAGTAATAATAGTAGAAGTGGAAATGGTGGGACCAACAGTAATAATAGTAGAATTGGAAATGGTGGGACCAACAGTAATAATAGTAGAATCGGAAATGGTGGGGCCAACAGTAATAATAGTAGTAGAGGAAATGGTGGGACCAACAGTAATAATAGTAGTAGTGGAAATGGTGGGGCCAACAGTAATAATAGTAGAATCGGAAATGGTGGGACCAACAGTAATAATAGTAGTAGAGGAAATGGTGGGGCCAACAGTAATAATAGTAGTAGTGGAAATGGTGGGGCCAACAGTAATAATAGTAGAAGTGGAAATGGTGGGGCCAACAGTAATAATAGTAGTAGAGGAAATGGTGGGACCAACAGTAATAATAGTAGTAGTGGAAATGGTGGGGCCAACAGTAATAATAGTAGAATCGGAAATGGTGGGGCCAACAGTAATAATAGTAGTAGAGGAAATGGTGGGACCAACAGTAATAATAGTGGTAGTGGAAATGGTGGGGCCAACAGTAATAATAGTAGTAGTGGAAATGGTGGGACCAACAGTAATAATAGTAGTAGTGGAAATGGTGGGGCCAACAGTAATAATAGTAGTAGATGAAATGGTGGGACCAACAGTAATAATAGTAGAAGTGGAAATGGTGGGACCAACAGTAATAATAGTAGAATCGGAAATGGTGGGGCCAACAGTAATAATAGTAGTAGAGGAAATGGTGGGACCAACAGTAATAATAGTAGTAGTGGAAATGGTGGGGCCAACAGTAATAATAGTAGAATCGGAAATGGTGGGACCAACAGTAATAATAGTAGTAGTGGAAATGGTGGGGCCAACAGTAATAATAGTAGTAGTGGAAATGGTGGGACCAACAGTAATAATAGTAGAAGTGGAAATGGTGGGACCAACAGTAATAATAGTAGTAGTGGAAATGGTGGGACCAACAGTAATAATAGTAGTAGTGGAAATGGTGGGGCCAACAGTAATAATAGTAGTAGAGGAAATGGTGGGACAAACAGTAATAATAGTAGTAGTGGTAATGGTGGGGCAAACAGTAATAATAGTAGTAGTGGAAATGGTGGGACCAAGAGTAATAATAGTAGTAGAGGAAATGGTGGGACCAACAGTAATAATAGTAGAAGTGGAAATGGTGGGACCAACAGTAATAATAGTAGAAGTGGAAATGGTGGGACCAACAGTAATAATAGTAGTAGAGGAAATGGTGGGACCAACAGTAATAATAGTAGTAGTGGAAATGGTGGGGCCAACAGTAATAATAGTAGAATCGGAAATGGTGGGACCAACAGTAATAATAGTAGTAGTGGAAATGGTGGGGCCAACAGTAATAATAGTAGAAGTGGAAATGGTGGGACCAACAGTAATAATAGTAGAAGTGGAAATGTTGGGACCAACATTAATAATAGTGGTAGTGGAAATGGTGGGACCAACAGTAATAATAGTAGAAGTGGAAATGGTGGGACCAACAGTAATAATAGTAGTAGTGGAAATGGTGGGACCAACAGTAATAATAGTAGTAGTGGAAATGGTGGGACCAACAGTAATAATAGTAGTAGAGGAAATGGTGGGACCAACAGTAATAATAGTAGTAGTGGAAATGGTGGGACCAACAGTAATAATAGTAGAAGTGGAAATGGTGGGACCAACAGTAATAATAGTAGTAGTGGAAATGGTGGGACCAACAGTAATAATAGTAGAAGTGGAAATGGTGGGACCAACAGTAATAATAGTAGTGGAAATGGTGGGACCAACAGTAATAATAGTAGTAGTGGAAATGGTGGGACCAACAGTAATAATAGTAGTAGTGGAAATGGTGGGACCAACAGTAATAATAGTAGTAGTGGAAATGGTGGGACCAACAGTAATAATAGTAGTAGTGGAAATGGTGGGACCAACAGTAATAATAGTAGTAGTGGAAATGGTGGGACCAACAGTAATAATAGTAGAAGTGGAAATGGTGGGACCAACAGTAATAATAGTAGTAGTGGAAATGGTGGGACCAAGAGTAATAATAGTAGTAGAGGAAATGGTGGGACCAACAGTAATAATAGTAGTAGAGGAAATGGTTGGACCAACAGTAATAATAGTAGTAGTGGAAATGGTGGGACCAACAGTAACATTTTTAGCAGATTTTAATGTTCCTTTTAATGGCATAGAATGCTCTTCTTGCTTTGTCCCTCAGCTCGTTCACAGCCATGTGGAAGCTGCCTGTGTTGCTGATATTTTGTCCTTGATACGTGTCGTTTTTGGTGTGTTCTAATAGTACTGTGTCCAAATAGAATTTATGTTTATGATCCTGATTTTCCAGACCTTTTTTGGAATATCATTATATAGATATTTTTGGGGGTTAACTGTCAGAACCCAGGTCTGACAGAACTTTTGCAGATTATCTAGATGCTGCTGTAACTCCTCTTTAGTGGGAGACAGCAGCACCAGGTCATCTGTATACAGCAGACACTTGATTTCAGTGTTGTGTAGGGTGAGACCAGGTCCTGCAGATTCTTCTAATGTTTTTGCCAATTCATTAATGTACAGTCGTGGCCAAAAGCTTTGAGAATGACACAAATATTAATTTCCACAAAGTTTTCTGCTTCAATGTCTTTAGATATTTTTGTTAGACGTTAATGTGGAATACTGAAGTATAATTACAAGCATTTCATGTGTCAAGGCTTTTATTGGCAATTACATGAAGTTGATGCAAAGAGTCAGTATTTGCAGTGTTCACTCTTCTTTTTCAAGACCTCTGCAATCCGCCCTGGCATGCTGTCAATTAACTTCTGGGCCACATCCTGACTGATGGCAGCCCATTCTTGCATAATCAATGCTTGGAGTTGTCAGAATTTGTGGGTTTTTGTTTGTCCACCCGCCTCTTGAGGATTGAGCACAAGTTCTCAATGGGATTAAGGTCTGGCGAGTTTCCTGGCCATGGACCCAAAATACAGATGTTTTGTTCACCGAGCCACTTAGTTATCACTTTTGCCTTATGGCAAGGTGCTCCATCATGCTGGAAAAGGCATTGTTTGTCACCAAACTGTTCCTGGATGGTTGGGAGAAGTTGCTCTCGGAGGATGTGTTGGTACCATTCTTTATTCATGGCTGTGTTCTTAGGCAAAATTGAGAGTGAGCCCACTCCCTTGGCTGAGAAGCAACCCCACACATGAATGGTCTCCGGATGCTTTACTGTTGGCATGACACAGGACTGATGGTAGCGCTCACCTTGTCTTCTCCGGACAAGCTTTTTCCCGGATGCCCCACTCAATCAGAAAGGGGATTCATCAGAGAAAATGACTTTACCCCAGTCCTCAGCAGTCCAATCCCTGAACCTTTTGCAGAATATCAGTCTGTCCCTGATGTTTTTCCTGGAGAGAAGTGGCTTCTTTGCTGCCCTTCTTGACACCAGGCCATCCTCCAAAAGTCTTCGCCTCACTGTGCGTGCAGATGCACTCACACCTGCCTGCTGCCATTTCTGAGCAAGCTCTGTACTGGTGGTGCCCCGATCCCGCAGCTGAATCAACTTTAGGAGACGGTCCTGGTGCTTGCTGGACTTTCTTGGGCACTCTGAAGCCTACTTCACAGCAATTGAACCTCTCTCCTTGAAGTTCTTGATGATCCGATAAATGGTTGATTCAGGTGCAATCTTATTGGCAGCAATATCCTTGCCTGTGAAGCCCTTTTTATGCAATGCAAAGATGACGGCACGTGTTTCCTTGCAGGCAACCATGGTTGACAGAGGAAGAACAATGATTCCAAGCACCACCCTCCTTTTGAAGCTTCCAGTCTGTTATTCAAACTCAATCAGCATGACAGAGTGATCTCCAGCCTTGTCCTCGTCAACACTCACCCCTGTGTTAACGAGAGAATCACTGACATGATGTCAGCTGGTCCTTTTGTGGCAGGGCTGAAATGCAGCAGAATTTTTTTGGGGGAATTCATTCGCATGGCAAAGAGGGACTTTGCAAGTAATTGCAATTCATCTGATCACTGTTCATGACATTCCGGAGTGTTTGCAAATTGCCATCATACAAACTGAGGCAGCAGACTTTGTGAAAATTAATATTTGTGTCATTCTCAAAACTTTTGGCCACGACTGTAGATGTTAAATATTGTTGGACTGTTTTGGCAGCCCTGTTTCACTCCACATCCCTGAGAGATGAAGTCTGTTTGCTTGTTGCCAATTTTAACTGTTTTATTGTATATTGATTAAGACATTAATGTGTTTTCCCTCCAATACCACTTTCTATTCGTTTAGAAAAAAGTACTTTGTGACAAATGTAATCAAATGCTTTCTTAAGGTCTACAAAACACCAGTAGATTGTGCCTTTGTTTTGGTTTACTTGTTGGTCAATTAGAGTGTGGAGGGTGGAAATGTGGTCTGTTGTACGATAAAAAAATGAAAATCTAATCTAGCTTCTGTTCTGGATGTTGTGTTTATCAAGGAAATGACAAAGTCTGCTATTTATGATACTGCAGAGAATTTGACCCAAGTTCCTGTTAACACAAATTTCTCTGTAATTATTTGGGTCAAATTTGACTTTACTTTTATAGATTGGTGTGATCAATCCTTTGTTCCAAATATCAGGGGAAATACCTGCAGTGAGGATAATATTGAAGTATCAATATGTTTGAGTATAGCCAATTTTAATTTGTGGTCTACAGTGGGGCAAAAAAGTATTTAGTCACTTAAAATGATGAGAGAGGCCTGTAATTTTCATCATAGGTACACTTCAACTATGACAGACAAAATGAGGAAAAACATTCCAGAAAATCACATTGTAGGATTTTTAGTGAATTTATTTGCAAATTATGGTGGAAAATAAATATTTGGTCACATACAAACAAGCAAGATTTCTGGCTCTCACAGACCTGTAACTTCTTCTTTAAGAGGCTCCTCTGTCCTCCACTCGTTACCTGTATTAATGGCACCTGTTTGAACTTGTTATCAGTATAAAAGACACCTGTCCACAACCTCAAACAGTCACACTCCAAACTCCACTATGGCCAAGACCAAAGAGCTGTCAAAGGACACCAGAAACCAAATTGTAGACCTGCACCAGGTTGGGAAGACTGAATCTGCAATAGGTAAGCAGCTTGGTTTGAAGAAATCAACTGTGGGAGCAATTATTAGGAAATGGAAGACATACAAGACCACTGATAATCTTCCTCGATCTGGGGCTCCACACAAGATCTCACCCCGTGGGGTCAAAATGATCACAAGAACGGTGAGCAAAAATCCCAGAACCACACGGGGACCTAGTGAATGACCTGCAGAGAGCTGGGACCAAAGTAACAAAGCCTACCATCAGTAACACACTACGCCGCCAGGGACTCAAATCCTGCAGTGCCAGACGTGTCCCCCTGCTTAAGCCAGTACATGTTCAGGCCCGTCTGAAGTTTGCTAGAGAGCATTTGGATGATCCAGATGAGGATTGGGAGAATGTCATATGGTCAGATGAAACCAAAATAGAACTTTTTGGTAAAAACTCAACTCGTCGTGTTTGGAGGACAAAGAATGCTGAGTTGCATCCAAAGAACACCATACCTACTGTGAAGCATGGGGGTGGAAACATCATGCTTTGGGGCTGTTTTTCTGCAAAGGGACCAGGACGACTGATCCGTGTAAAGGAAAGAATGAATGGGGCCATGTATCGTGAGATTTTGAGTGAAAACCTCCTTCCATCAGCAAGGGCATTGAAGATGAAACGTGGCTGGGTCTTTCAGCATGACAATGATCCCAAACACACCGCCGAACGCGAAGGAGTGGCCGTAAGAAGCATTTCAAGGTCCTGGAGTGGCCTAGCCAGTCTCCAGATCTCAACCCCATAGAAAATCTTTGGAGGGAGTTGAAAGTCCGTGTTGCCCAGCGACAGCCCCAAAACATCACTGCTCTAGAGGAGATCTGCATGGAGGAATGGGCCAAAATACCAGCAACAGTGTGTGAAAACCTTGTGAAGACTTACAGAAAACGTTTGACCTCTGTCATTGCCAACAAAGGGTATATAACAAAGTATTGAGATAAACTTTTGTTATTGACCAAATACTTATTTTCCACCATAATTTGCAAATAAATAAATTAAAAATCCTACAATGTGATTTTCTGGATTTCTTTTTCTCATTTCGTCTGTCATAGTTAAAGTGTACCTATGATGAAAATTACAGGCCTCTCTCATCTTTTTAAGTTGGAGAACTTGCACAATTGGTGGCTGACTAAATACTTTTTTGCCCCACTGTATATCTCAGTGCTAGAGGCGTCACTACAGACCCTGGTTCGATGCTGGGCTGTATCACAACCGGCCGTGATCGGGAGTCCCATAGGGCGGCGCACAATTGGCCCAGCGTCGTCCGGGTTAGGGGAGGGTTTGGCCGGGGTAGGCTGTGATTGTAAATAAGATTTTTTTCTCAACTCACTTGCCTAGTTAAAACTACTTAAGGATCATTAGCGCCCCGACCCCGACACTACCCGGAGAAATGTAAGGCACCAAATTCAAAATCCAAAAGTAGAATTCTAAAACATTCATCAATATACAAATGTTGCATACTCTTCAAAAGCTTAGACTCTTGGCAATCTCACAAGGTTGTCAGATTTCAAAAAGGCTTTACGGCGAAAGCACAACATTTGATTGTCTGAGGACAGCACCTCACATATTTTCTGCATTAGCATAATTTCATAACCAGCACGGGTCTCACAAAACACATAAAAGAGCTAAAATAAATCGCTTTCCTTTGATGATCTTCTGCTGAGAGCAATCCGAAGTGTCCAAGCAAGACAATCCATGTTCCTTTTGTTAGAAAAAGTCATTGTTTATATCCATAAATCTCCGTTTGGTTGGCGCGTTATGTTCAGAAAATCCACCGTCCACTCGCCCGTTGTACAGGAAAGAGAAAGCGTTCAAATCAACTTTGCTCAAACAAATAAAACATCATTTATAATCTATCCTTAGGTACACTTTTATGTATATTAACTATAATATTTCACAAGGATAATAACCTGGACGATAGAAAATTTTAATCCTGAGTAGCGCGCTCACGGTCTCGCGCTCAAAACACAAAAGCCACTTCCTCCATCCACTTACATATTCTTCTTCTGTAAGTTTGTTATTCAAGGTAAACGCATGAAACCTTGTCTAAAGACTGTGGACATCTAGTGTAAGCCATAGGTACTGCAACCTGGGTCCTAAGTTACAGCAAATCCCATAGACAACCATTAGAAAAAAGACATGTCCCAAAAAAACATTTTTCCGGACAGAAATTCCTCGGGTTTTTCGCCTGCCATATCAGTTCTGTTATTCTCACAAACTTCAGAATGTTTTATATCAAATTGTACTAATTCTGTGCATATCCTAGTTTCTGGGCCTGAGTGGGAGGCATTTTACTTTGGGCACGCCAGACTCTCCAAACTTCCGAATACTGCCCCAGTGCCTGTAGAGGTTAAATAAAGGTTAAATAAAAATATATATTTTTTACTTAAAATACCATCAGCACCACAGGCCTTTTTTGGTTGGAGAGGGCATAGTTTTTCCAATAATTCTTATTTTGTAATTGGAGTATCCACAGAATTCTGATAGTCATTGACTGCTGATTCAAGGATTTGTAATTTTTCTTGTATGTCTTTTTGTTCTGGGCTCTTTGTTATATTGCTGTAGAGATTTGCAAAGTGATTTCTCCACATATCCCCATTTTGGAAAACCAATTCCTCATTGTGAGGTTTGATTCATATATTTCAATTCTCCCAGAGGTGGTTTGATTCTATGGATTCCTCAATTACATCCAGCTGATTTCTAATGTGCTGTTCCTGTTTTGTTCTTAAGGTGTGTTTATATTGCTTCAGTGTTTCTCCATATTGAAGGCGTATATTTTTGTTTTCTGGGTCACTGTGTTTTTGATTAGTTTTTGATTTGCTCTTATGTTTCTTTAGATTAGCAAAGGACGCTAATTTGTAAAATATAAAGTTTATGTTCCAAACGGCCAAATGTATACCCTCATTGCGGTAGGAATTGTATTTTGTATTTTTGTATTGTATTTTTTAGCTACTAATTGCTTTTTGGTAGATTACTGTACTGTTTGCACTCCATCAATATGCCTGTTTAGTACCATGTCATTTATTGGGCCGTGATGCTTCATGGTTGGATTCCACTCTTTTCAGAAACACTGTGATTCTACTGTGGTCTGAGAGAGGTGTTAGTGGGCTTATTCTTATTCATATTTTTTTAACTGCATTGTTGGCTTGTAAGTAAGCATTTCACTGTAAGGTGTACACCTGTTGTATTCGGCACATGTGACTAAGAACATTTGATTTGATTGATTTGATTTGATTTGTGTGAGGATGGTGGAGTTCTTGTGCTCATCTTACCATGACCCTCGGCCTATCATGACCCTCGGCTCTTGCAAGCCAGCACTCGATGCTAAACGAACCACAGTTAGAGGAGAAGCTCTGTGCTACATTTATTAGTCAGTGACTGCCCCTGGAAGTAATCGTCTGAGGATGTCTCGAGTCTGGAGTCTCTTAAACAAATTCCTCCTCCCGGTGTTGAGCCCTTTCCTCTGACCCATATGATGCTGTTATTCCGTTCACCACGATAACAGGAAAGGATTTAATTGAAAGAATACACTGTAGTGCTTTATGTAAAGGAACAATACCAGAATATTATCCTGAGACTGAAGGCCATATTTAGTGTTTTCATGTTTTCTGTTTATGTCCAAACAGTGGTTGTTGAAACACAAATCATTGAAGGTCACACACCCTCGATTGGGAGATTAACATTTTGTTTGTAGAATGAAGAACAAAAGCGCAGAAAAAGCCTTCAAAGGACGGCTATGAAATTGATAACACAGCAAATATCCATATTTACCTGACGTTAGGTGTAATGCTATTATAATATGTGCTGTGCTATCCTTTCACAGCGAACGCACTGAAAGCATTTTTTTACCTCTGGGCCTTGAGCCTCTCTCTTGAAGCGTGGCACCACACTCAATTCTTCAGTTGAGGTTTTTACTACTAAGCTTTACTCACTGCATAGTCTTCGAAATCATGAGGATCTGACTTTTACTGTATTTGAACGCTAACTGGTGAGACAGACATAGAGATTGACAGAGAGACAGACAGAGAGAAAGAGACAGAGAGACAGACAGAGAGAAAGAGACAGAGAGAGCGAGAGAGACAGAGAGAGCGAGAAAGACAGAGAGAGAGAGAGAGAGAGAGACAGACAGAGAGATACACACAATTAGACCCAACCAAATCATGAGAAAACAGAAAGATAAGATGCTGTTGGTCCCACCATTTTTTGTTAATATGTATACTTTGACAATATAAGTAATTTAACTTGCCATGTCAATAAAGTATATTGAATTGAATTGAATTGAATTGAGAGAGAGGGCGAGAGAAAGAGACAGAGAGACAGAGAGAGAGATGGTATCCTAAATGAAATGATAAAATATACAGACCCCAAATTCCAATTGGCTATACTTAAACTCTTTAACAACATCCTCAGCTCTGGCATTTTCCCCAATATTTGGAACCAAGGACTGATCACCCCAATAACTACTGTGGGATATGCGTCAACAGCAACCTTGGGAAAATCATCTGCATTATCATTAACAGCAGACTCGTATTTTTCCTCAGCAAAAACAATGTACTGAGCAAATGTCAAATTGGCTTTTTACCAAATTATCATACGACAGACCAAGTATTCACCCTGCACACCCTAATTGACAAACAAACAAACCAAAACAAAGGCAAAGTCTTCTCATGCTTTGTTGATTTCAAACTTTTTTTAGACTCTATTTGGCGCGAGGGCCTGGTATACAAATTTATGGAAAGTGGTGTTGGGGGAAAAACATATGACATTATAAAATTAATGTACACAAACAACAAGTGTGCGTTTAAAATTGTCAAAAAACACACACATTTCTTTACACAGGGCCGGGGGGTGAGACAGGGATGCAGCTTAAGCCCCACCCTCTTCAACATATAAATCACAGAATTGGCGAGGGCACTAGAACAGTCTGCAGCACCCGGCCTTACCCTAATAGAATCTGAAGTCAAATGCCTACTGTTTGCTGATGATCTGGTGCTTCTGTCCCCAATCAAGGAGGGCCTACAGCAGCACCTAGATCTTCTGCGCAGATTCTTTCAGACCTGGGCCCTGACAGTAAATCTCAGTAAGACAAAAATAATGGTGTTCCAAAAAAGGTCCAGTTCCCAGGACCATAAATACAAATTCCATCTAGACACCGTTGCCCTAGAGCACACAAAAAACGATACATACCTCTGCCTAAACATCAGCGCCACAGGTAACTTCCACAAAGTTGTGGGTTAACTGCCTTGTTCAGGGGCAGAACGACAGATTTGTACCTTGTCAGCTCGGGGATTCGACCTTTCGGTCCAACGCGCTAACCGCTAGGCTACCTGCTGCCCCATTGCTCTATAAGACAAGGCAAGAAGGGCCTTCTATGCCATCAAAAGGAACATAACATTTGACATAACAATTAGGATCTGGCTAAAAATACTTGAATCCATTGCCCTTTAGGGTTGTGCGGTCAGCGGTCCACTCACCAACCAAGAATTCACATCAAATTGAGACACCAAATTGCAGAATTCTGCAAAAATATCCTCTATGCACAACGGAAAACACCAAATAATGAATGCAGAGCAGAATTAGGCCGATACCCGCTAATGATCAAAATCCAGAAAAGAGCCTGTAAATTCTACATCCACATAAAAGGAAGCAATTCACAAACCTTCCATAACAAAGCCATCACCTACAGATAAACCTGGAGAAGAGCCCCCTAAGCAAGCCTGGGGCTCTGTTCACAAACACAAACAGACCCCACAGAGCCCCAGGACAGCAACACAATTAGACCTAACCAAATCATGAGAAAACACATTGGAAAGAATTTACAAAAAAACGGAATACCTGACCACTGTGACTGACCCAAAATTAAGGAAATCTTTGACTATGTACAGACTCAGTGAACATAGCCTTGATATTGAGAAAGGCCGCCAAAGGCATACCTGACTCTCAAGAGAAGACATCGCCCCCGCTATGTGGACACCGCCCACAAAATTAGGTGGATTACACAGACCCACAAAGAATTCAAAAACAAATCCAATTTTGATAAACCCATATCTATTGGGTGAAATACCACACTGTGCCATCAACAAAGATGCAGAATCATCTGGCCAAGTGCATAAAGTTCCCTCAGAACTCACAACAAGCAACCTTTGACAAAGTCCCTCTACTTCTATTTGAGGTGAAAATGATGAATCAGACACCTTATCGATAGAAACAGCTCATTGTCCTCCTGGAATCAGAATTGTTTTTGACTCAATAGAGGAACATAGTCAGAGAAATGCTGATGAATGTCTTGCTCGAGCTATGTATGCAACTGGTTGACCTTTGATGCTCACAGGCAATGTGTATTGGAAGAGATTTCTGAATGTTCTTCACCCAGCCTACACCCCTCCAACCAGACATGCTTTATCTACTCATTTGCTGGATGCAGAGTTCAACAGAGTTCAAGTGAAAGTCGAGCATATCATAGAGGAAGCAGACTATTGCAATCATCTCTGATGGGTGGTCGAATGTTCGTGGGCAAGGAATAATTAACTACATCATCTCCACCCCTCAATCAGTATTCTACAAGAGCACAGACACAAGGGACAACAGACACACCGGTCTCTACATTGTAGATGAGCTGAAAGCAGCCATCAATTACCTTGGACCACAGAAGGTATTTCCACTGGTGACAGACATTGCTGCGAACATGAAGGCTGCTTGGTCTAAAGTGGAGGAGTCCTACCCTCACATCACACCCATTGCCTGTGCTGCTAAATCCATACTGCCCTGCCCACTTCACTGTTGCTCCATACAGAGGGAACTGCAGTTCTGAAATACATTACAAAGCGTGAAGACTTCTGCCTGAAGCCCATACACGCCCCAGCGTACATGTTGGACCCCAAGTAATCCTGGCAAGAGCATCCTGTCTGGTGCAGAGATCAACAAGGCCTATGGTGTCATCACTACTGTGTCTCGCCACCTTGGCCTGGATGAGGGCAAGGTTCTTGGCAGTCTGGCGATGCAATATGGCAGTCGTGCCAACACATCTCATCAGCCACCTGGTGGAAGGGATTTTGTGAATCTGAGGCTCTTTCCCCTGTTGCCTCCATCATCCTCCAAATCCCACCAACATCAGCCGCCTCAGAGCGCAACTGGTCCGTGTTTGGGAACACACACACCAAAGCACGCAACAGGCTGACCAATACAAGGGATGAAAATTGGTGGCCATCCGGGCAAATTTGAGGCTTTTTGAGCCTGACAACGAGCCATCCTCAGAAAGGTTGGAAAGTGACATTGAAGATGAGGCCTCAGAGTCTGATTTTCAATTTTCATTTTACAGATGTATGTTGAAAACGCTTTTTGGAGATGCGATGGATCATTGGAGATCATTCAATATTCCCTTTCTTTTGTTGTTAAGTGAAATCAGCCCGTGTGAAGAGTCAACTCATTTAATTAAAGTTCAATTCATAACTAAATAGTATTTTTTATTTATGTTGGAAGGATTTAATCATTTGCAATTATGTCTACTTATGATAAGGTAAAATGTTTCTGTTTCTGTTTCCATATGATATGTTAAATATATCCAATGCAAAAACATCTACATTTAAATGGTATTAATATTAATTTGCATATATTTCCATTAAATCCCATATATTCCCGTTAATTCCCATATATTCCTGTTAATTCCCTCTGAAAGTTTCCACCTCTGAATAATACCCCAAATGTGCAACCCTAGTGCCGTCACAGCAGCAAGATTTGTGACATGGTGCCACAAGAAAAGGGCAACCAGTGAAGAACAAACATCATTGTAAATAGAACCTATATTAATGTTTTTTTATTTTCCCTTTTGTACTTTAACTATTTGCACATCTTTACAACACTGTATATAGACATAATATGACATCTGATGTCGTGGTTCATACTGCAGTAATCCTACCTGACCCTATAGCCACTGAAGACCAGGATGATACTGTACATAGGGGGCTCACAAATGCATGTGGAGGATATCATGGATTTCATTGTGTTGGTTAACAGATCATTTGACACTAATTAAAAACACCTCGCTCGCAGCTTGGAATGAATCAGTCCCCTTGAGAGGAGAGGAGAGGGACAATAAACTGAGAGAAATATCTTCAGAGCTGCTAGAGAGCCAGAGGCATATGGATACCATGTAGAGAGAGAGAGACAGAGACAGACGCACAATTAGACCTAACCAAATCATGATAAAACAGAAAGACAATTACTTGACACATTGGAAAGAATTAACAAAAAACTGTGCAAACTAGAATGCTATTTGGCACTAAACAGGGAGTACACTGGGGTGGCAGGTAGTCTAGTGGTTAGAGCATTGGACTTGTAACTGAAAGGCTGCAAGGTCACTTCCCCAAACTGATCAAGGTAAAAATCTGTTGTTCTACCCCTGAACAAGGCAGTTAACCCACTGTTCCTAGGCCATCATTGAAAATAAGAATTTGTTCTTAACTGACTTGACTGACTTAACTGACCTAGTTAAATAAAGGTTAAAAAAACAGTGGCAGAATACTGGACCACTGTGACTGACCCAAACTTAAGGAAAGCTTTGACTATGTAAAGACTCGTAGCCCTGCTATTGAGAAAGGCTGCTATAGGCAGACCATGCTCTCAAGAGAAGACTATGTGCACACTGCCCACAAAATGAGGTGGAAACTGAGCTGCACTTCCTAACCTCCTGCCAAATGTATGACCATATTAGAGACACATATTTCCTTCAGATTACACGAAGAATTAGAAAACAAACCCAATTTTTATAAACTCCCATACAGTTGAAGTCGGATGTTTACATACACCTTAGCCAAATACATTTAAACTCAGTTTTTTACAATTCCTGACATTTAATCCTAGTAAAGATTCTCTGTCTTAAGTCAGTTAGGATCCCCACTTTATTTTAAGAATGTGAAATGTCAGAATAATAGTAGAGGGAATGATTTATTTCAGTTTTTATTTCTTTCATCACATTCCCAGTGGGTCAGAAGTTTACATACACTCAATTAGTATTTGGTAGCATTGTCTTTAAATTGTTTAACTTGGGTAAAACGTTTCAGGTAGCCTTCCACAAGCTTCCCACAATAAGTTGGGTGAATTTTGGCCCATTCCTCCTGACAGAGCTGGTGTAACTGAGTCAGGTTTGTAGGCCTCCTTGCTCGCACACACTTTTTCAGTTCTGCCCACAAATGTTCTATAGGATTGAGGTCATAGCTTTGTGATGGCCACTCCAATACCTTGACTTTGTTGTCCTTAGGCCATTTTGCCATAACTTTAGAAGTATGCTTGGGGTCATTGTCCATTTGGAAGAACCATTTGCGACCAAGCTTTAACTTTCTGACTGATGTCTTGAGATGTTGCTTCAATATATCCTCATAATTGCAATCTATTTTGTGAAGTGCATCAGTCCCTACTGCAGCAAAGCACCCCCACAACATGATGCTGCCACCCCCGTGCTTCACGGGTGGGATGGTGTTCTTCGGCTTGCAAGCCTCCCCCTTTTTCCTCCAACTGTAACGATGGTCATTATGGCCAAAGAGTTCTATTTTTTTTTCATCAGACCAGAGGACATTTCTCCAAAAAGTACGATCTTTGGCCCCATGTGCATTTGCAAACCGTAGTCTGGCTTTTTTTATGGCCCTTTTGGAGCAGTGGCTTCTTCCTTGCTGAGCGGCCTTTCAGGTTATGTCAATATAGGACTTGTTTTACTGTGGATATAGATACTTTTCTATCCGTTTCCTCCAGCATCTTCACAAGGTCCTTTTCTGTTGTTCTGGGATTGATTTGCACTTTTCACACCAAAGTACGTTCATCTCTAGGAGACAGAACGCATCTCCTTCCTCAGCGGTATGACAGCTGTGTGGTCCCATGGTGTTTATACTTGCGTACTATTGTTTGTACAGATGAACGTGGTACCTTCAGGCATTTGGAAATTGCTCCCAAGGATGAACCAGACTTGTGGAGGTCTACAATTTTTTTTCTGAGGTCTAGGCTGATTTCTTTTGATTTTCCCATGATGTCAAGCAAAGAGGCACTGAGTTTGAATGGTAGGCCTTGAAATACATCCACAGCTACACCTCCAATTGACTCAAATTATGTCAATTAGCCTATCAGAAGCTTCTAAAGCCATGACATAATTTTCTGGAATTTTCCAAGGCACAGTCAACTTAGTGTATGTAAACTTCTGACCCACTGGAATTGTGATACAGTGAATTATAAGTGAAATAATCAGTCTGTAAACAATTTCTGGAAAAATTACTTGCGTCATGCACAAAGTAGATGTCCTAACCGACTTGCCAAATCTATAGTTTGTTAACAAGAAATTTGTGTTGTGGTTGAAAAACAAGATTTAATGACTCCAACCTAAATGTATGTAAACTTCCGACTTCAACTGTATATACTATATATATATATATATATATATATATATATTTATATATTTGACTGGAAGTCTTTTCAATAATTTGAACACACTCTAGGAGTGGGGGAGGATGGGTGATTTCTTTAGTTGTTGGAATGCCACAGTAGGCTATGTTCAGTAAATGCAAATAGTTGTGTCTTGATGTGCCCATTGGAAACAGCACCATTGAAGGGGAGAAAGGTAAACCATGACAGAAGTGCTACTCCTACTGTACACATACATAATTGACAGTTAGTCCCTTGCAGGTGACCTGGGGCTGAGATGTCACCCCCCCGGAACTAATGACTGCTTCATTGAGCTTGTCCACATGTCCCTACATTATCAGACCTGCGATAGGTACTACAGGGAACAGCCCAGGGGCTGTCCAGATGGTCTGTGTTTGTGAACAATATCATTGTTTCTGCTTTCCCTCTCTCTTTCTCTCTCGCTCTCTCTACATGGTATCCATATGCCTCTGGCTCTCTAGCAGCTTTGAAGATATTCATCTCAGTTTATTGTCCCTCTCCTCTCCTCTCAGGGGGATTGATTCTTTCTAAGCAGCGAGCGAGGTGTTTTTAATTACAGTGTCAAATGATCTGTTAACGAACACAATGAAATCTATGATATCCTCCACATGCATTTGTGAGCCCCATATGTATCATCCTGGTCTTCAGTGGCTATAGGGTCAGGTAGGTTTACTGTAATATGAACCACGACATAGAGCAACACTTAATGAGCTGCCACTCCTCTCTCTCTTACTCTCTCTCTGTCTCTATTTCTCTCTCTCACTGTCTCTATTTCTCTCTCTCTCTCTCTCTCTCTCTCTCTCTCTCTCTCTCTCTCTCTCTCTCTCTCTCTCTCTCTCTCTCTCTCTCTCACTCTCTCGCCCTCTCTCTCTCTCTGCCTTTTTGGTCTCTCTCTCTCTCTCTCTGTCTCTCTCTGTCTCTCAATTCAATAACGTTTTCTGGAACTGGTATTTCACCCAATAGATACAGTTGGTCGATGTCATTAAAACTCATTTTTCAACCACTAACCAACTATAGTTTTGGCAAGTCGTTTAGGACATCTACTTTGTGCATGACACAAGTAATTTTTCCAATAATAGTTTACAGACAGATTATTTCAATTATAATTCACTGTATCACAATTCCAGTGGGTCAGAAGTTTACATACACTAAGTTGACTGTGCCTTTAAACAGCTCGGAAAGTTCCAGAAAATAATGTCATGGCTTTAGAAGCTTCTGATAGGCTAATTGACATCATTTGAGTCAATTGGAGGTGTACCTGTGGATGTATTTCAGCCAGTAAATCAGCCAGGACCTCAGAAAAAAATTGTAGACCTCCACAAGTCCAAACGCCTGAAGGTACCACGTTCATCTGCACAAACAATAGTACGCAAGTATAAACACCATGGGACCACACAGCCGTCATACCGCTGAGGAGGGATACGCGTTCTGTCTCCTAGAGATGAACATACGTTGGAGTGAAAAGTGCAAATCAATCCCAGAACAACAGCAAAGTACCTTGTGAAGATGCTGGAGGAAATGGGTACAAAGGTATCTATATCCACAGTAAAACGAGTCCTATATCTACATAACCTGAAAGGCCGCTCATCAAGGAAGAAGCCACTGCTCCAAAAGGGCCATAAAAAAAACAGACTACGGTTTGCAAATGCACAGGGGGCCAAAGATCGTACATTTTGGAGAAATGTCCTAAGGTCTGTTGAAAAAAAATAGAACTGTTTGGCCATAATGACCATCGTTATGTTTGGAGGAACAAGGGGGAAGCTTGCAAGCCGAAGAACACCATCCCAACCGTGAAGCTATAGACCTATATCCATCCTGCCCTGCCTCTCTAAAGTCTTTGAAAGCCTAGTTAATAAACAGATCATTGACCACTTCGTATCCCACCATATCCTTCTCCGCTGTGCAATCCGGTTTCCGAGCTGTTCACGGGTGCACCTCAGCCACGCTCAAGGTACTAAACAATATCATAACCGCCATCGATAAAAGACAGTACTGTGCAGCTGTCTTCATCGACCTGGCCAAGGCTTTCGACTCTGTCAATCACCGTATTCTTATCGGCAGACTCAATAGTCTTGGTTTCTCAGATGACTGCCTCGCCTGGTTCACCAACTACTTTGCAGGCAGAGTTCAGTGTGTTAAATTGGAAGACCTGTTGTCCGGACCTCTGGCAGTCTCTATGGGCGTTCCACAGGGTTCAATTCTCATGCAGACTCTTTTCTCTGTATATATCAATGATGTCGCTCTTGCTGCGGGTGATTCCCTGATTCACCTCTATGCAGACGACACCATTCTGTATACTTCTGGCCCTTCCTTGGACACTGTGTTAACTAACCTCCAATCGAGCTTCAATGCCATACAACACTCCTTCTGTGGCCTCCAACTGCTCTTAAATGCTAGTAAAACCAAATGCATGCTTTTCAACCGTTCGCTGCCTGCACCCGCCCGCCCGACTAGCATCACTACCCTGGACGGCTCTGACCTAGAATATGTGGACAACTACAAATACCTAGGTGTCTGGCTAGACTGTAAACTCTCCTTCCAGACTCACATTAAACATCTCCAATCCAAAATCAAATCCAGAATCGGCTTTCTATTTCGCAACAAACGCTCCTTCACTCACGCCGCCAAACTTGCCCTAGTAAAACTGACTATCCTACCGATCCTCGACTTCGGCGATGTCATCTACAAAACAGCTTCAAATACTCTACTCAGCAAACTGGATGCAGTCTACCACAGTGCCGTCCGCTTTGTCACCAAAGCCCCTTATACCACCCACCACTGCCACCTGTATGCTCTAGTCGGCTGGACCCCTCGCTACATACTCATCGCCAGACCCACTGGCTCCAGGTCATCTACAAGTCCCTGCTAGGTAAAGCACCGCCTTATCTCAGCTCGCTGGTTACCATAGCAGCACCCAACCATAACATACGCTCCAGCAGGTATATCTCACTGGTCTCCCCCAAAGCCAATTCCTCGTTTGGCTGCCTTTCCTTCCAGTTCTCTGCTGCCAATGACTGGAACGAACTACAAAAATCACTGAAACTGTAGACACTTATCTCCCTCACTAGCTTTAAGCACCAGCTGTCAGAGCAGCTCACAGATCACTGCACCTGTACATAGCCCATCTGTTAATTGCCCAACCAACTACCTCATCCCCTACTGTTTTCATTTATTTATCTTGCTCCTTTGCACCCCAGTATTTCTACTTTGCACATTAATCTACTGCACATCTACCATTCCAGTGTTACATTTGCTATATTGTAATTACTTCGCCACCATGGCCTATTTATTGCCTTACGTTCCTTATCTTACCTCATTTTCACACATTGTATGTAGATATTTTTTTTTCTACTGTATTATTGACTGAATGTTTGTTTACTCCAATGTGTAACTCCGTGTTGTTGTATGTGTAGAACTGCTTTGCTTTATCTTGGCCAGGTCGCAGTTGTAAATGAGAACTAGTTCTCAACTTGCCTACCTGGTTAAATAAAGGTGAAATAAAAATTTTAAAAAATTTAAAAAGCACGGGGGTGGCAGCATCATGTTGTGGGGGTTCTTTGCTGCAGGAGGGACTGGTGCACTTCACAAAATAGATGGCATCATGAGGTACGAAAATTATGTGGATATATTAAAGCAACATCTCAAGACATCAGTCAGGAAGTTAAAGCTTGGTCGCAAATGGTTCTTCCAAATGGACAATGACCCCAAGCATACTTCCAAAGTTATTGCAAAATGGCTTAAGGACAACAAAGTCAAGGTATTGGAGTGGACATCACAAAGCTCTGACCTCAATCCTAACATTTGTGGGCAGAACTGAAAAAGTGTGTGGAGGCCTACAAACCTGACTCAGTTACACCAGCTCTGTCAGGAGGAATGGGCCAAAATGCACCCAACTTGTTGTGGGAAGCTTGTGGAAGGCTACCCAAAATGTTTGACCCAAGTTAAACAATTTAAAGGCAATGCTACCAAATACTAATTGAGTGTATGTAAACTTCTGACCCACTGGGAATGTGATGAAAGAAATAAAAACTGAAATAAATCATTCTCTCCACTATTATTCCAACATTTCACATTCTTAAAATAATGTGGTGATCCTAACTGACCTAAGACAGGGAATTTTTACTAGGATTAAATGTCAGGAATTGTGAAATACTGACTTTAAATGTATTTGGCTAAGGTGTATGTAAACTTCCGACTTCAAATGTATATATTATTTTATTAAATACATCTCACTAAACTCACGAACAGTGTAGATACGAGAGCAGCAGAAGTTCCAGTCACGCAACAGCAGCACTTGACTCCTCACTCCTCATCTTGTCACTTTTCTTCTGTAGCGCCATGACACAATCCCAGCAGTGTCCATGCTTGGCTGGCGAGCAGATTTGTTCTTGATCTGAGCTGCATGTATGGGACTTGCTGCTGGGAGCGAGAGCGTTAAATGTCCTGTATATATTGCAGTGTTCTTTTCAATGGATGAAGACTCAATTTGTTGTGTACTATTGCCATCTTAGTTTATTGTTGGGACGTGAGCGCTTAATTCGTCTCAAATTAATAAAGGCAGTGCAGTGTTAGAATTAAAATATATTTGTATTTAATGCACCTGCTATAAATACCACTTTATTATATTTAACGTCTCATATGCGGCCAGTAGATTTTCTGTGATTATATACAGCAGCATTTCCTTGATGAGTCGAGGGAGAGCCTGCATTCTCACTTACTCGGCTATAGGCGATATGAATAAACAGTCGACTCTATTCCCACTTGCAATTGTGTGCACATTCACCAAAAAGCGTGCCCTCATTTATACTGGAAATTATCTCGCATAAATAGGCTGAAGCATGCCCTCAAAACACAAACAACAGAAGACTCCCTACAGGAAATACACAACGGAGCAGCACTGAACAAAATCTCTTGAAGGGACTTTAAAAGGGAATTAAGCAGGCCTGTCCAAAAATTCAACTGGCTTTGGGTTGAAAAGAGATTCTTTTAGCTTTCTCTCTTCTGCCTCGCTGCTTTTCCTTTTCCCAGAATGGATGGGGCGCTGCCAAGTGGCTGCAGCCAGACGTACAGCGGCTCACTGCAGATCTATTGTGCAAAGAAACCAACCTCACACAGAATACAGCATCACTAGTTAGCGCATAATATGAGGAAACACACTCGCTAGCTACCCAACTGATGTTCTCTCATCTAATTAGTGGGTTTCCAGCTCATTGCTCGGATGTTGTTGTCTTGGTAACATATTTTTAATCTGGTGTTTTTTTTCTTCTTCACAAGATCCATGCATGATGTTGTACTTCTACCAATCTTTAGGGATTTGGTTAGCTGACCTGTAGCAGGCCTTGAGAGGCTGAAGTTGGGGGTGGTTAAATGCCATGTCTGTACTCTGTGAAGCCAGACCCCATTGGGTCCCCCTTGCTGGTGAGAACAAAGACTCGAAGCTGGTAATAAGTCAAATTAAACCTCCAAATTGCTCAGAGAATTAGCTTGTCCAAACATGTCAGGCAAGTCAATTAGCAGACACCCAATTATTGTTGAGCTGCTCACACAGGGGATGGTGTTGTAAACACTTTCATTAACTACCAGCCAAATTAATATCATTTAAAATCATTAAACTAAACAACAGCAGTAGATGGTTGACTTGTTAATCCTCTTTAATTGTTGAATTCTAATTAATCTGAACATGAAAATTCTTGACTTGTTCATTCTAATGGAATTTTATATAAAAAATTGTCAGTTGATGTTGAACAGCAACTGTTGCGCTACGAAGTTACGATCCATCACAGTATTACATTCAGTTAGAGCAGGGGTTCTCAAAGTGGGTCCGCGGACTACTGCTGGGGGCCTGGGCAGATTTCGATATATATATATACAGTGCGTTCGGAAAGTATTCATACCCCTTGACTTTTTCCACATTGTTACATTACAGCCTAATTCTAAAATGTATTAAATTGTTGTTTTTCCTCATCAATCTACACACAATAACACATAATGACGAAGTAAAAACTGTTCTTTAGAAATGTTTGCAAATTTATTCAAAATAACAAACGGAAATATCACATTTACGTTAGTATTCAGACCCTTTACTCAGTACTTTGTTGAAGCACCTTTGACAGTAATTACAGCCTTGAGTCTTCTTGGGTATGACGCTACAAGCTTGGAACACCTGTATTTGGGGAGCTTCTCCCATGCTTCTCTGCAGATCCTCTGAGCTCTGTCAAGTTGGATGGGGAGCGTTGCTGCACAGCTATTTTCAGGACTCTCCAGAGATGTTCGATCAGGTTCAAGTACGGGCTCTGGTTGGGCCACTGAAGGACATTCAGAGACTTGTCCCGAAGCCACTCCTGCATTGTCTTGGCTATGTGCTTAGGATCTTTGTCCTGTTGGAAGGTGAACCTTCACCCCAGTCGGAGGTCCTGAGCGCTCTGGAGCAGGATCCATCAAGGATCTCTCTGTACTTTGCTCCATTCATTTTTCCATCAAGCCTGACGAGTCTTCCCTGCTGCTGAAAAACATCCCCACAGCATGATCTTGCCACCACCATGCTTCACCGTAGGGATGGCGCCAGGTTTCCTCCAGACGTGACACTTGGCATTCAGAATCTTGTTCTTTAGATGCCTTTTGGAAAACTCCAAGCAGGATGTCATGTGCCTTTTACGGAGGAGTGGCTTCTGTCTGGCTACTCTACCATAAAGGCCTGATTGGTGGAGTGCTGCAGAGATGGTTGTCCTTCTGGAAGGTTCTCACATCTCCACAGAGGAACTCTGGAGCTCTTTCAGAGTGACCATCAGGTTCTTGGTCACCACCCTGACCAAGGCCCTTCTCCCCCGATTGCGCAGTTTGGCCGGGCGCCCAGCTCTAGGAAGAGTCTTGGGGGTTCAAATATTATTCCATTTAAGAGTGATGGAGGCCACTGTGTTCTTGGCGACCTTCAATGCTGCAGGAATGTCTGGCTTCCCCAGACCTTTGCCTAGACACAATCCTGTCTCTGAGCTCTATGGACAATTCCCTCGACCTCATGGCTTGGTTTTTGCTCTGACATGCACTGTCAACTGTGGGACCTTATATAGACAGATGTGTGCCTTTCCAAATCATTTCTAATCAATTGAATTTACCACAGGTGGACTCCAATCAAGTTGTAGAAACATCTCAAGGATGATCTTTGGAAACAGGATGCATCTGAGCTCAATTTCGAGTCTCATAGAAAAGGGTCTGAATATGTAAATAAGATATTTCTGTTTTTTATATTTAATACATTTGCAAGCATTTCTAAAAACCTGTGTTCGCGTTGTCATTATGGGGTAGTGTGTAGATTGATGAGATTTTTTTGTTTTTAATCAATTTAAGAATAAGGCTGTAAGGTAACAAAAAGTGGAAAAAGTCAAGGGGTCTGAATACTTTTTGAATGCACTGTATATATATATATTCCATCCCTACGGTGGAACATGCTTTGGGGATGTTTTTAGCAGCAGGGACTGGGAGACCAGTCAGGATCGAGGGAAAGATGAACGGAGCAAAGTACAGAGAGATCCTTGATGAAAGACAGTCGTGAAAAGGGCACGACAATGCCTATTCCCCCTCAGGAGACTGGCTTGGGTCCTCAGATCTTTAAAAACGTCTACAACTGCACCATCGAGAGGACCCTGACTGGTTGCATCACCTCCTGGTTTGGCAACTGCTCGGCCTCTGACCGCAAGGCGCTACAGAGGGAAGTGCGTATGGCCCAGTACATCACTGGGGCCAAGCTTCCTGCCATCCAGGACCTCAATACCAAGCGGTGTCAGAGGAAGGCCCTAAAAATATGCATAGTCACGATACCCCTAGTCACTTTACCTACATGTACATATTACCTCAATTACCTCGACTAACCTGTACCCTGCACATTGACTCAGTACCCCCTGTATATATATTTTTAAAATATTTTATTTAACCTTTATTTAACCAGGTAGGCAAGTTGAGAACAAGTTCTCATTTACAACTGCGACCTGGCCAAGATAAAGCAAAGCAGTTCGACACATACAACAACATAGAGTTACACATGGAGTAAACAAACATACAGTCAATGTGTGCAAATGAGGTAAGATAAGGAACGTAAGGCAATAAATAGGCCATGGTGGCAAAGTAATTACAGTATAGCAATTTAACACTGGAATGGTAGATGTGCAGTAGATGAATGTGCAAAGTAGAAATACTGGGGTGCAAAGGAGCAAGATAAATAAATGAATACGGTAGGGGATGAGGTAGTTGGTTGGGCTTTTAACAGATGGGCTATGTACAGTTGCAGTGATCTGTGGGCTGCTCTGACAGCTGGTGCTTAAAGCTAGTGAGGGAGATAAGTGTCTCCAGTTTCAGTGATTTTTGTAGTTCGTTCCAGTCATTAGCAGCAGAGAACTGGAAGTCGGCCAAAGGAGGAATTGGCTTTGGGGGTGACCAGTGAGATACAGTGAGGGAAAAAAGTATTTGATCCCCTGCTGATTTTGTACGTTTGCCCACTGACAAAGAAATTATCAGTCTATAATTTTAATGGTAGGTTTATTTGAACAGTGAGAGACAGAATAACAACAAAAGAATCCAGAAAAACGCATGTGAAAAATGTAAAAAAATGATTTGCATTTTAATGAGGGAAATAAGTATTTGACCCCCTCTCAATCAGAAAGACTTCTGGCTCCCAGGTGTCTTTTATACAGGTAACGAGCTGAGATTAGGAGCACACTCTTAAAGGGAGTGCTCCTAATCTCAGCTTGTTACCTGTATAAAAGACACCTGTCCACAGAAGCAATCAATCAGATTCCAAACTCTCCACCATGGCCAAGACAAAAGAGCTCTCCAAGGATGTCAGGGACAAGATTGTAGACCTACACAAGGCTGGAATGGGCTACAAGGCCATCGCCAAGCAGCTTGGTGAGAAGATGACAACAGTTGGTGCGATTATTCGCAAATGGAAGAAACACAAAAGAACTGTCAATCTCCCTCGGCCTGGGGCTCCATGCAAGATCTCACCTCGTGGAGTTGCAATGATCATGAGAACGGTGAGGAATCAGGCCAGAACTACACGGGAGGATCTTGTCAATGATCTCAAGGCAGCTGGGACCATAGTCACCAAGAAAACAATTGGTAACACACTACGCCGTGAAGGACTGAAATCCTGCATCGCCCGCAAGGTCCCCCAGCTCAAGATAGCACATATACATGGTCGTCTGAAGTTTGCAAATGAACATCTGAATGATTCAGAGGACAACTGGGTGAAAGTGTTGTGGTCAGATGAGACCAAAATGGAGCTCTTTGGCATCAACTCCACTCACCGTGTTTGGAGGAGGAGGAATGCTGCCTATGACCCCAAGAACACCATCCCCACCGTCAAACATGGAGGTGGAAACATTATGCTTTGGGGGTGTTTTTCTGCTAAGGGGACAGGACAACCTTACCGCATCAAAGGGACGATGGACAGGGCCATGTACCGTCAAATCTTGGGTGAGAACCTTCCCTCAGCCAGGGCATTGAAAATAGGTCGTGGATGGGTATTCCAGCATGACAATGACCCAAAACACACAGCCAAGGCAACAAAGGAGTGGCTCAAGAAGAAGCACATTAAGGTCCTGGAGTGGCCTAGCCAGTCTCCAGACCTTAATCCCATAGAAAATCTGTGGAGGGAGCTGAAGGTTCAAGTTGCCAAACGTCAGCCTCGAAACCTTAATGACTTGGAGAAGATCTGCAAAGAGGAGTGGGACAAAATCCCTCCTGAGTTGTGTCTAAAGCCTGTAGTTGTCTATTCTGCATACTTTGTCATCCTGACCGGCAGTTGGATCACATCAGCACAGCGGAAGCACAACCAAATGTGTCCTTCGTTCTTTGTTTTGCTTTTGCAGCCTCCTCACCCTTGTTGTTTTTTTTTGTCTCTGTCATCAACCAGTGCTTCATGCGTGACTGGCTAGGGCTAACACAGACTTTGTTTTACCATGCCCAGATTAGCCTGCTCATCCTCAGTCTGTCTGTACTCTCATGCATGTTCGTGCAATTGGGCAGCCCATTTTTTTTTGCCATTGCTCTTTTCCTTTTCCCACGCGCCGTGGCCGCGGTCACCGGTCAATAATACATGAGTGCATGCAAAGTTACTTCTGGGGAAGCAAATGGAACGAGAACCTGCCTGCCTCCATTGTAAATTATTCAGCAGGAATGAAGCTCAGTCACTGGAAAGTATTAGTAGACATTTGGTGCTAGAGCATATTGTTTGTTAGGGTCTGGGAATCCTGGCCTCTGTCCCAATCAGGCGGTCGAAGGAGGCACTCAGCTGCTGCCAAAGGGTCACTGATGAGGTTCTTTCTGATTATTTGGGCCCTGCCCACATTGTGAGCAGCCCTTGTATTTATGAATCCGCCCGGGTTTGCACTCACAGCAACACTGAAGGGGTGCTGAGCAGTATTTAAAGGTTATTATTAGAAAGTATAATTTGTTTAATCAGAACAGAAGCCTATCGTGTGTCACAAGCGTCATTAGTGTCTATGACCTGTAGGTCTATGGTGACTCACAAAGAGCCATGCCTTAGAACCATGCCTTAAAGCCATGCCTTAGAACCATGCCTTAGAACCATGTCTTAGAACCATGCCTTAGAACCACACCTTAGAACCATGTCTTAGAACCATGCCATAGAACCGTGCCTTAGAATCCTGCCTTAGAGCCATGCTTTAGAACCATGCCTTAGAACCATGCCTTAGAGCCATGCCTTAGAACCATCCCTTAGTGTGTCACCATAGAGGGCTTGCAGTTGACGTACGATGCCCACTGGCGGCCATGTTGGAAGACCACCGCATTAGTTCTTCCGACAACAACAGCCGAGTGGCTACCCCAAACTGCATGATAACAGTGCCTAAAACTCGTTGATTCATCACCACAGTCATTTTTTGTGGAGTATTTGGCTGCTCTAACAAGGCAGGAAAGACAATGGGAAAAAATATGTTTACAGATTCCCCACAATCATGAAACACCATTGGTGATACCAATGAGGTAAGACTCAGAAAAGTGACAAAATTTTTCCGTCCGTCAAGACCTGAATCCAGACAGCTGTCAGTACAGGGTCTAATACGATCATTTAATCACTGGTAAATTAAGTCTGATCGAGTTTAGTTTAACTGTTATGCCTACCAGGTGTTAACAACAACACTATAGTAAATTAGCTAGCTAGATAGCTTGTTGTCTAGTTATTAGCATGTGTCGCATGAGTTTCAAGTTTTGGGGAAGCCATTTCTTCATCTTACAAATGCATCTTTATAACAAAGGATTGCATGCCTCTATCATGGCATTTGCAGACTAGTGTAAGCCTACTATTCCTAATTTGAAGAGTAGATAGTAATAATTTAGGCTGTTAATAAGCACATAGTGGTATAGCAACAATTATTTCCTTTGCATGGGAAAGATGTGGCCTTTGATAAATATTTCATGCAGTTCTAGAACACTTCATATTTACATAATTTAGCAGACCCTTACAGTAGTGAGCACATACATTTTTTCATTCTTGTCCCCTATGGGAATTGAACCCACAACCCTGGTGTTGCAAGCACCATGCGCTACCAACTGTGCCACACAGGACATTGCAGGACTGGTTGAACATTACAGCATGACTGGAGACATTAGCAGAATAATTATTTTAATACAATGGTAGCCTAGGCCTACTCTGCTGACACTGACAACAGATAAATAAAAACAACCTTGTCTTGAATGCAACCATGTAATCTAGGCCCTGACTAAAAGATATCAAGCTTTTGTCAAATTAACGTCAAAATAAATATTTTCTAATTTTAGCTAACCTTAAACCTTTTCCTAACCTTAACCTAATTCTCCTAACCTGCTGCATAAATTCTTCTAATCTGCTACGAAATGTCAAATATTACATTAATTTGACAAAAGCTGATTCCCTTACAGACCATGACCATAATTTAATATATATATATATTTAGCCTTTATTTAACTCGGCAAGTCAGTTGAGAACAAATTGTTATTTACAATGACGGCTTACCCCGGCCAAACCCGGACGACGCTGGGACAATTGTGCGCCGCCCTATGGGACTCCCAATCACAGCCGAATGTGATGCAGCCTGGATTCGAACCAGGTACTGCAGTGACGCCTCTTGCACTGAGAGTCAAATAGGGGAGACGCAAATTGCATAATATGATGTCCATATAGCCTGGAGGACATAATTGTCCAAAAAACTCCATTGGTTATCATATATTCATATTTTCATATAATAACCCAATGGTAATTTGTTGAGAACTTTATTCATAAGAGGAGGGAAAATGTATGAACATTACAGAATAGGACAAATGCCTCAATGGGATAGGACAATCTGCTGTGTTGACTATTGGTTGTTCCAGCCCAACAATATATTTAATATTTTAATGACACTAAAATACTTAAGTTCCCTGATGATATAGGTGACCCGAGGAAGTGATGTTCTAACATCAGCAGTGTTTTTCATTTGTTTATGTACTACTGTAGGTTCACCAGCTGACCACTGTGAAGATGAGCAATGCTGCAGCAGCATCAGTTTCTACTTTTACTTCGGCCTTTTCCAGATATGAATTATATGAGATGGGTGTCATTTTCTGTGCTTTGGACTATCTGAATGATTCTGTTCTGCCATTTGAGTAGAGAGCACCTTCACCTTGTCGTCACAACAAAAGTGCCCATTAAACCATATGGATATATACAGTTGAAGTCAGAAGTTTACATACACCTTAGCCAAATACATTTCAACTCAGTTTTTCACAATTCCTGACATTTAATCCTGTCATAGGTCAGTTAGGATCACCACTTTATTTTAAGAATGTGAAATGTCAGAATAGTAGTAGAGAGAATGATTTATTTTAGCTTTTATTTCTTTCATCACATTCCCAGTGGGTCAGAAGTTTACATACCCTCAATTAGAATTTGGTAGCATTGCCTTTAAATTGTTTAACTTGGGTCAAACGTTTTGGATAGCCTTCCACAAGCTTCCCACAGTAAGTTGGGTGAATTATGGCCCATTCCTCCTGACAGAGCTGGTGTAACTGAGTCAGGTTTGTAGGCCTCCTTGCTCGCACACACGATTCTGCCTACACATTTTCTTTAGGATTGAGGTCAGGGCTTTGTGATGGCCACTCCAATACCTTGACTTTGTTGTCCTTAAGCCATTTTGCCACAACTTTGGAAGTATGCTTGGGGTCATTGTCCATTTGGAAGAACCATTTGTGACCAAGCTTTAACTTCCTGACTGATGTCTTGAGATGTTGCTTCAATATATCCACATAGTTTTCCTGCCTCCATGATGCCATCTGTTTTGGGAAGTGCGCCAGTCCCTCCTGCAGCAAAGCACCCCCACAACAAGATGGCATTTTATGGCGGTTTTGGAGCAGTGGCTTCTTTCTTGCTGAGCGGCCTTTCAGGTTATGTCAATATAGGACTCGTTTTACTGTGGATATAGATACTTTTGTACCCATTTCCTCCAGCATGTTCACAAGGTACTTTGCTGTTGTTTTGGGATTGATTTGCACTTTTCGCACCAAAGTACATTCATCTCTAGGAGACAGAATGCATCTCTTTCCTGAGCTGTATGACAGCTGCGTGGTCCCATGCTGTTTATACTTGCGTACTATTGTTTGTACAGATGAACATGTTACCTTCAGGTATTTGGAAATTGCTCCCAAGGATGAACCAGACTTGTGGAGGTCTAGATTTTTTTTTCTGAGGTCTTGGCTGAGTTCTTTTGATTTTCCCATGATGTCAAGCAAAGAGGCACTGAGTTTGAAGGTAGGCCTTGAAATACATCCACACCTCCAATTATTATTACCTTTATTTAACTAGGCAAGTCAGTTAAGAACAAATTCAGATTTTCAATGACCACCTAGGAACAGTGGGTTATCTGCCTTGTTCAGGGGCAGAACAACAGGGGATTCGATCTTGCAATCTTTCGGTTACAAGTCCAGTGCTCTAACCACTAAGCTACCTGCCACCCCTAAATTGACTCAAATGATGTCAATTAGCCTATCAGAAGCTTCTAAAGCCATTGCATAATTTTGGGGAATTTTCCAAGCTGTTTAAAGGCACATTCAACTTAGTGTATGTAAACTTCCTGGAATTGTGATACAGTGAATTATAAGTCAAATAATCTGTCTGTAAACAATTGTTGGAAGAATTACTTGTGTCATGCACAATGTAGATGTCCTAACCGACTTGCCAAAACTATAGTTTCTTAACAAGAAATTTGTGGAGTGGTTGAAAAACGAGTTTTAATGACTCCAACCTAAGTGTATGTAAGCTTCCGACTTCAACTGTACATTGTCTACTGGTATCGTTTTTAAACTGAGAACATATAGCTCACTGAACAATATGTAAACAATGTGTGAGTTAAGCTATTTTCTGTTTCAGATGCACAATGTCAAGGGCTGCATTGCGAGTGCCCATAATGCTAATGCCATCATTTTGCAGGGCAGTGGTTCCCAACTCCGGTCCTCGAGTACCCCCAACAGTACATTTTTTTGTAGCCTCGGACGAACACACCTGATTCAACTTGTCAACTAATCATCAAGCCCTCATTGAGTTGGGGGTACTGGAGGACTGGAGTTGGGAAGCAGTGTTGTAGGCCTATGGCTTGGCTAACTAGTTAGATAGCTGGCTCATTATTTTTGTTTGAATGATGTATCTGGACACTGTACTAGCTTTTTTGTTTCACTTGGCTGCTGATTCCTGATATTTTGAAAACATCAATTGAGGAGTCACCTGAAGCTTAAAAGTAATGGGAGATGCAGTAGAGGAACGCAGGACTCGTGGTGAGGACGACTGGCTACTACTCTGAACTTTGTAGTGGTGAGCTTTCAGGCGGCCAGAGCTGCTGAGACATCACCCAAGTGGCTGCTACACAGAGTGAAAGAGAAGTTCAGTAGCTACTCTGGTTCCCAGAGTAGCCCTCTACATGATCGTCACCAGACTCTTCATCAACCCTGACGACCTTCCTCTGATCAAGCCATGAACTGTCCTTTCCAACTTTAGATGATGCATACACTCAAAGACTTGGCCTTTATTGGTTGACCTAGCTAACTATAGCGTGGCTGCTCATGATGATGTATTGGTTGACCTACTGTAGCTAACTATAGCTAAGCTACTCATCAGGATGTATTGGTTGACCTACTGTAGCTGACTATAGCTAAGCTACTCATGAAGATGTATTGGTTGTTTGTTTTTTGCTTTTGAAATGCTTTGAGATTCTTATGGAAAGCGCTAAAGTAAAGTGCAAGTGTGAGTTCATGAAAGGTTTTATTTATATATTTTGGTGTGGGTGGGTGGGGGGGTCACGGTGCGAGAGTGGGTGCTCTGGGATTTTTTAAGACACTCTTTATCACATTAATATAGTTTTACTCTGAAGATGCTATGTCAGTTTGAAAAGTTTTTGCAAAATCTTGAATGCTTTCAAGTTTAACCTATTTAAGACTCAATGTAGGGCTTCACTGTGGGAAAAAAGTGCTTGCTAAAGAAGAAGTAGCATCAAGATTCTGTCATTCCTCTAAGAGAGATGAAAGGTTACCTCATGCAACATTTAATTTGGAGGTGGTATTGGGGTCAGCAGAAAGTCCTCCCTTTACTTTGTAATTGCCAGCCTGGTCAGACACAGGAACCAGTGGGCTTCATCACGTTCCACATCATGTGACAGAGTTAGAATATTATGCCAGTAAATCATTGAGGATCATTGAAGGGGAGATGTAAGAGACAGGTCCATGGTGTAAGAGGCTGGTGCTTGGCATGGCAGGTTCAGCCCCATAGTCAGTCACTTTCAATGAGATCAGTTTCCTGATAATTCAGATCTGGGGATTCAGTCGTATTGGAGTTTAATCATATGAGTACGAGCATCACAGTTTATTGTGTTTATTCTAGAGTGACTTATATTGCTTTAAAGCAGCAGTATAATTTTCTGCTTCAGCAGACACATTGTTGGATGAAATGTGGAAATAAAGCTTGAAGATCCACTTAGCATGACTTTGATCTTATTACAGCTCATGCATTCAATTTATGTGTTCTCTTCACGGTTTTGAATATTCATTTAGGGGAATGGAACACACAGTCCAAAAATGTCATTTGATGTGTGAGTCTATATCAGAAGTGACAACTGCTTTGACGAAAAGCCCCCCACATAGAACCAACGAGCAAAGCTTATTGGGAGTTAATTCCTCTAAAATGCTAATAACTCTGCCATATATCCGCAAAATCTTTAATCCAGTCGTGGAAATAATGTCAATGTAACTGAGAGTAGGGTAGTTAGCGTGAGGTTCTAGGGAGTGGATTCTTTCTTCCAAATATTTGAAAATGTACTTTAAAAGACGGTTGAAAATACATTATACAATCAGGTAAACCAGAAGAAGAAAAAAAAACATTCATGATGATATCAAGGTGTCTGGGAAAGAAGTAATGTTTTGGCAGTGTAGAAAGCGTCTTTTTACAGCAAATATACAACCTGATCATGATCTTATATAAGATGTCAGCCTGACATCAATGCAACTAATTTTGCCCACTAAGTAGTCCAGCTGTAGCCTGATATGCTGTTGGTCAGAACTACTGGGTAGTCCAACTGTAACCAGGCATGCTGTCGGTCAGAACCACCCAATAGTCCAACTGTAACCAGGCATGCTGTCATCTCAGAACCACTGGGTTGTCCAACTGTAGCCAGGCATTCTGTCGGTCAGAAACACCCAGTAGTCCAACTGTAGCGAGGCATTTTGTCGGTCAGAAGGGAGGGGTGCTGTGGGATAATTTACAATACTCTTTGAAGAGGTAGGGTTTCAGATGTTTTTGGAAGATGGGCAGGGACTCTGCTGTCCTAGCTTCAGGGTGAAGCTGGTTCCACCATTGGGGTACCAGGACTGAGAAGAACTTGGACTGGGCAGAGTGGTAGCTGCGCTCTCGTAAGGGTGGGAGGGCCAAGAGACCAGAGGTGTCAGAACAGAGTACTTAAGTTAGGGTGTAGGGTTTGAGCATAGCCTGAAGGTAGGGAGGGGCAGTTCCTCTTGCTGCTCTGTAGCCAGCCTTGTGATCTTGGGTGTACAGTCGTGGCCAAAAGTTTTGAGAATGACACAAATATTAATTTCCACAAAGTTTGCTGCTTCAGTGTCTTTAGATATTTATGTCAGATGTTACTATGAAATACTGAAGTATAATTACAAGCATTTCATAAGTGTCAAAGGCTTTTATTGACAATTGCATGAAGTTGATGCAAACAGTCAATATTTTCAGTGTTGACCCTTCTTTTTCAAGACCTCTGCAATCCGCCCTGGCATGCTGTCAATTAACTTCTGGGCCACATCCTGACTGATGGCAGCCCATTCTTGCATAATCAATGCTTGGAGTTTGTCCGAATTTGTGGGTTTTTGTTTGTCCACCCGCCTCTTGAGGATTGACCACAAGTTCTCAATGGGATTAAGGTCTGGGGAGTTTCTCTGCCATGGACCCAAAATATTGATGTTTTGTTCCCCGAGCCACTTAGTTATCACCTTTGCCTTATGGCAAGGTACTCCATCATGCTGGAAAAGGCATTGTTTGTCACCAAACCGTTCCTGGATGGTTGGGAGAAGTTGCTCTCGGAGGATGTGTTGGTACCATTCTATATTCATGGATGTGTTCTTAGGCAAAATTGTGAGTGAGCCCACTCCCTTGGCTGAGAAGCAACCCCACACATCAGGATGCTTTACTGTTGGCATGACACAGGACTGATGGTAGTGCTCACCTTGTCTTCTCCGGACAAGCTTTTGTCCAGATGCCCCAAACAATCGGAAAGGGGATTCATAAAAAAAAAAAGACTTTACCCCAGTCCTCAGCAGTCCAATCCCTGTACCTTTTGCAGAATATCAGTTTTTCCTGGAGAGAAGTGGATTCTTTGCTGCCCTTCTTGATACCAGGCCATCCTCCAAAAGTCTTTGCCTCACTGTGCGTGCAGATGCACTCACACCTGCCTGCTGCCATTCCTGAGCAAGCTCTGTACTGGTGGTGCCCCGATCCCGCAGCTGAATCAACTTTAGGAGATGGTTCTGGCGCTTGCTGGACCTTCTTGGGCGCCCTGAAGCCTTCTTCACAACAATTGAACCGCTCTCCTTGAAGTTCTTGATGATCCGATAAATGGTTGATTTAGGTGCAATCTTACTGGCAGCAATATCCTTGCCTGTGCAAAGCAATGATGACGACACGTGTTTCCTTGCAGGCAACCATGGTTGACAGAGGAAGAACAATGATTCCAAGCACCACCCTCCTTTTGAAGCTTCCAGTCTGTTATTCAAACTCAATCAGCATGACAGAGTGATCTCCAGCCTTGTCCTCGTCAACACTCTCACCTTTGTTAACGAGAGAATCACTGACATGATGTCAGCTGGTCCTTTTGTGGCAGGGCTGAAATTCAGTGGAAATATTTTTGTGGGATTCAGTTCATTTGCATGGCAAAGAGGGACTTTGCAATTAATTGCAATTCATATGACTCTCTTCATGACATTCTGGAATATATGCAAATTGCCTTCATGCAAACTGAGGCAGCAGACTTTGTGAAAATTAATATTTGTGTCATTCTCAAAACTTTTGGCCACGACTGTATACTGTAGCAACACAATAGTTATCTGAGCCCTCACCTCTTCCCTAGGTTATCCACCCTTAGTGCACTGGCCCTAAACACGCTGGGAGGAGAGTGGATGAGTCAGGAGTGTGTGTGTGGGGACCATATAAACCCGGAGAACCCAGAGAGTGCAGCCAGGCATTATGGACTACCCATGGCAGGCAGGGGAGCTCCAACATTATTGAGATGACCTCTGCCATATTATAAACTGGAGGGGATCTTTTCAGCCAGGTCAGCCTTCCCAAAGTTAGCTCCGTTAACATGGCCAACAGGGCTTTGTCAGCCTCCTCCTGTACTGGAACTAATGTTGCCAACTCTGAGACCCCGGTGGGGAGTGAACTCTGAGATTCAGCCGCATTTCCGTACTCTGGTTTGCTGAATTCTGTTGGGGCTTCATTCAACTTCTAACCCCAATTTGGTTGTCAGCTTAAGACGAGATAAAGGTTGCAAGTCGCTCTCAGTGTGTTTGTGGTGGGTTATTGAACCAGAAAGAAGTATGCAAATCAGTGGGGTTTAGTGAGGAGAGAGGGGGTAGAGAGTGGGAGAGAGAGGTCCAGGATAGAGAAGGGAGAGAGAGACGGGAGAGATGAGAGAGAGATGGGGGAAAAAGATGGTGACAAAGAAGGGGGAAAGAGGGGAAAAAGAGAGAGAGAGAACGAGGGGAGAGAGAGTCTGTGTCTGTAAAAGGGAGCAGATATCTTGCAGCCATTGTTAAATAGTGCAAACTAATAGCTCTTAGAATGCTGTTGCTATTTCCCTGGAAGCACAATGGCGCTAGTTCTAATTGATTGGTTCAGAAACAGAACCGTGGGAGCATGGCAGGAGTTCTCTACGCACCACAGACTAGCACTGGGTGGGTGCCTTGGACTCATAAGCCTCAGCCTAAATATGTTTTCTAAATCCATACTTCCAAGACCGAGGGCAACAGAGCTGAGTTAATCTTCACCCATTCCACTGGTAGACAAATACTTTTTGTGTGTGCAGCATTGATACAAGATTTAAACAAATCTGTTCTACATTAGAAGGCAGTATTCTGGCTTGAGAACTGTGCACTTAAACTGGAAGTTGAACTCTCACAAAGTCTCCCATTGACATAAATTCATGATTTGTATGTGAAAGTCTGAGTTTAGAACATCGCCCATAGTGTTTCTGTTTTCAAAAAGATTTTTTGGGATGTATACAATTGGGTGTCAGCAAGCTACTCCTGGGTCATGGTTAAAGACCGAACTGAAGTCTTCCCATGATGTTCTTTACTGGTTGTAACCTTAACTTTTAGACAAGACAAATCAAGGGTGGATGCATCATTGATTATACATCACTTCAAATCAATCTGAAATAGATCTACATATTTTCTTAAAAGCATTGAAATTCCCATCTCTGTGGGTTACGCTTTTAGTTCTTAAGTTTTTGGCTCTTACCAAAGTAGGGTGATGCCATAAATAGAAATCCACTCAACTCTGCATTCCACTGCCAATCTAGCCATATGCTCCAATGTTAATTGCATTTAAGTTCCAGAATGTTTGTGTTTTGTTTCCTTGATTGCATGCCACAGACCATGCTTAAGTATTCTCAAAGACTCTGTAAATGTGTCAGTTACTCAGTGTGGAGTAAAGTTGAATGGTATTGAGAGTGACCATCTCCACCACTGGCAAGTACAGTACATGCTAATGATGTACTCACCTGTGTGCTACCTTTTGAACTGAGTCTGGGTTATCCATAGTGTTCAGTAGGGTGCTACAAGGACATCTACTGATTATCTACCGGTGATCTACTGGTGATATGCTGGTGATATACTAGTGATAATATACTGATTATCTTCTGGTGATATACTGGTGATATACAGATGATATACTGGTGATATCCTAGTGATATACTGGTTATATACTGGTGATATACAGGTGATATACAGGTGATATGCAGGTGATATACTAGTGATATACTGGTGATATACTGGTTATTTACTGGTGATATACTGATGATATACTGATGATATACTGGGGATATACTGGTGATATACTGGGGATATACTGGCAATCTACTGATGACCTACTGGTGATGTATTGTGATCTACTGGTGATATACTGGTGACCTACTGGTGATATACTGGTTAACTACTGATGATCTACTGGTGATATACTGGTGATATACTGGTTATCTACTGGTGATATACTGATGATATACTGGGGATATACTGGTGATCTACTGTTTATCTACTGGTGATATACTGATTATATACTGGGGATATACTGGTGATATACTGGTGATGTACTGGTGATCTACTGGTTTTCAACTGGTGATATACCGGTTATCTACTAAATATCTACTGGAGATATACTGGTGATATACTGGTTTTCAACTGATGATCTACTGGTGATATACTGATGATATACTGGGGATATGCTGGTGATCTACTGATTATCTACTGGTGATGTACTGGTGATCTACTGGTTTTCAACTGGTGATATACTGGTGATATACTGGTTACATACTGATTATCTACTGATTATCTACTGGTGATATACTGGTGATATACCGTGATATGCTGGTGATATACAGTTGATATACTGGTGATAT
Organism: Brachymystax lenok tsinlingensis; assembly: GCA_030435695.1. Lineage (NCBI taxonomy): Eukaryota > Metazoa > Chordata > Actinopteri > Salmoniformes > Salmonidae > Brachymystax > Brachymystax lenok. The sequence continues at coordinate 13,116,259 of CM059797.1, read as the reverse complement.
ACTGATGCTTTACTGATTATCTATTGATTATCTACTGGCAATATACTGGTGATATACTGGTGACATACTGGTGATATACTGGTTAACTACTGATGATTGACTAGTGATATACTGGTTATCTACTGGTGATATACTGATGATATACTGGTGATATACTGGTTATCTACTGGTTATATACTGGTGATATACTGGGGATTTACTGATTATCTACTGGTGAAATACTGGTCATATACTGGTGATATACTAGTGATATACTGGTGATATACTGGCTAACTACTGATTATCTACTGGTGATATACTGGTAATCTACTGGTGACATACATATGACATACTGGGGATATACCGGTTAACTACTGATGATCTACTGGTGATATACTGGTCATTTACTGGTGATATACTAGTGATATACTGGTGATATACTGGTTAACTACTGATTATCTACTGGTGATATACTGGTAATCTACTGGTGACATACTGGTGATATACTGGTTATCTACTGGTAATATACAGATGATATACTGGGGATATACTGGTTAACTACTGATGATCTACTGGTGATATACTGATGATATACTGGTGATATACTGGTTATCTACTGGTAATATACAGATGATATACTGGGGATATACTGGTTAACTACTGATGATCTACTGGTGATATACTGGTGATAACCTGGGGATATACTGGTTATCTACTGGTGATATTCTGGTAATCTACTGATTATCTACTGGTGATATGCTGGTGATCTACTGCTTATCTCCTGGGGATATACTGGTTATACTGGTAATCTACTGATTATTTACTGGTGATATACTGGTTTTCAACTGGTGATATACTGGTGATATACTGGTGATATACTGGTGATCTTCTGGTTATCCACGGGTTATCTACTGGTGATATACTGGTAATCTACTGGTGATATACCGGTGATATACTGGTGATATGCTGGTGATATACTAGTGATATACTATTTATATACTGGTCATATACAGGTGATATACTGGTGATATACTGATGCTTTACTGATTATCTACTGATTATCTAACGGTGATATACTGGTGATTTACTGATTATCTACTGGTGATATACTGTTAATCTACTGATTATCTACTGGTGAAATACTGGTGATATACTGGTAATATACTGGTGATATACAGATTATATACTGATGATATACTGGTGATATACTGGTTTTCAACTGGTGATATACTGATGATATTCTGCTGATATACTGGTGATCTACTGGTTATCTACTGGTGATATACTGGTACTCTAATGATTATCTACTGGTGATATACTGGTAGTCTACTGGTTATCTACTGGTGATATACTGATGCTTTACTGATTATCTACTGATGATCTACTGGTGATTTACTGGTTATCTACTGGTGATATACTGATAATATACTGGTGAATTACAGGTTATCTACTGGTTATCTACTAGTGATATTCTGGTTTTCTACTGGTGATACACTGGTGATAACCTGGGGATATACTGGTTATCTACTGATGATATACTGGTTTTCAACTGGTGATATACGGATGATATACTGATGATATACTGGTATTTACTGGTGATATACTGATGATATACTGATGATATACTGGTCATTTACTGATTATCTACTGGGCTTATACTGGTGAAATACTGGTAATCTACTGATTATTTACTGGTGATATACTGGTTTTCAACTGGTGATATACTGATGTTATACTGGTGATCTACTGGTTATCTACTGGTTATATACTGGTAATCTAATGATTATCTAAAATTTTTATTATTTACTGATTATTTTCTGGTGATATAGGTTTTTTTTGTTTGTTTTTTTTCACCGTTATTTAACCAGGTAGGCAAGTTGAGAACAAGTTCTCATTTACAACTGCGACCTGGCCAAGATTTAGCAAAGCAGTTCGACACATACAACAACACAGAGTTACACATGGAGTAAAACAAACATACAGTCAATAATACAGTAGAAAAAATATATATATATATACAAAGAGTGCAAATGAGGTAAGATAAGGAAGGTAAGGCAATAAATAGGCCATGGTGGCAAAGTAATTACAATATAGCATTTCAACACTGGAATGGTAGATGTGCAGTAGATGAATGTGCAATGTAGAAAAACTGGGGTGCAAAGGAACAAGATAAATAAATAAATACGGTAGGGGATGAGGTAGTTGTTTGGGCTATTTACAGATGGGCTATATACAGGTGCAGGGGTCTGTGAGCTTCTCTGACAGCTGGTGCCTAAAGCTGGTGAGGGAGATAAGTGTCTCCAGTTTCAGAGATTTTTTTGTTCGTTCCAGTCATTGGCAGCAGAGAACTGGAAGGAAAGTCGGCCAAAGGAGGAATTGGCTTTGGGGGTGACCAGTGAGATATACCTGCTGGAGCGCGTGCTACGGGTTGGTCCTGCTATGGTGACCAGCGAGCTGAGATAAGGCGGGGCTTTACCTAGCAGGGACTTGTAGATGACCTGGAGCCAGTGGGTCTGGCGACGAGTGTAAAACGAGGGCCAGCCAATGAGAGCATACAGGTGGCAGTGTGGTGGGTGGTACAGTGAGGGAAAAAAGTATTTGATCCCCTGCTGATTTTGTATGTTTGCCCACTGACAAAGAAATGATCAGTCTATAATTTTAATGGTAGGTTTATTTGAACAGTGAGAGACAGAATAACAACAAAAAAATCCAGAAAAACACATGTGAAGTTGTCCTGTCCCCTTAGCAGAAAAACACCCCCAAAGCATAATGTTTCCACCTCCATGTTTGACGGTGGGGATGGTGTTCTTGGGGTCATAGGCAGCATTCCTCCTCCTCCAAACACGGTGAGTTGAGTTGATGCCAAAGAGCTCAATTTTGGTCTCATCTGACCACAACACTTTCACCCAGTTGTCCTCTGAATCATTCAAATGTTCATTGGCAAACTTCAGATGGGCATGTATATGTGCTTTCTTGAGCAGGGGACCTTAAGGCGCTGCAGGATTTCAGTCCTTCACGGCGTAGTGTGTTACTAATTGTTTTCTTGGGGACTATGGTCCCAGCTACCTTGAGATCATTGACAAGATCCTCCCGTGTAGTTCTGGGCTGATTCCTCGCCGTTCTCATGATCATTGCAACTCCACGAGGTGAGATCTTGCATGGAGCCCCAGGCCGAGGGAGATTGACAGTTATTTTGTGTTTCTTCCATTTGTGAATAATCGCACCAACTGTTGTCACCTTCTCACCAAGCTGCTTGGCGATGGTCTTGTAGCCCATTCCAGCCTTGTGTAGGTCTACAATCTTGTCCCTGACATCCTTGGAGAGCTCTTTGGTCTTGGCCATGGTGGAGAGTTTGGAATCTGATTGATTGATTGCATCTCGGCTCCCAGGTGTCTTTTATACAGGTAACAAACTGAGATTAGGAGCACTCACTTTAAGAGTGTGCTCCTAATCTCAGCTTGTTACCTGTATAAAAGACACCTGGGAGCCAGAAATCGTTCTGATTGAGAGGGGGTCAAATACTTATTTCCCTCATTAAAATGCAAATCAATTTATAACATTTTTCACGTGTTTTTCTGGATTTTTTTGCTGTTGTTGTTATTCTGTCTCTCACTGTTCAAATAAACCTACCATTAAAATTATAGAATGATAAATTCTTTGTCAGTGGGCAAACGTACAAAATCAGGAGGGGATCAAATACTTTTTTCCCTCACTGTATATGGGGCTTTGGTGACAAAACGGATGGCACTGTGATAGACTGCATCCAATTTGTTGAGTAGAGTATCGGAGGCTATTTTGTAAATGACATCACCGGAAGTCGAGGATCGGTAGGATAGTCAGTTTTACGAGTGTATGTTTTGCAGCATGAGTGAAGGATGCTTTGTTGCGAAATAGGAAGCCAATTCTAGATTTAATTTTGGTTTGGAGATGTTTGATGTGAGTCTGGAAGGAGAGTTTACAGTCAACCAGACACCTAGATATTTGTAGTTGTCCACATAATCTAGGACATTTCCGTCCAGAGTAGTGATCGGTTGAAGAGCATGCATTTAGTTATATTTGCGTTTAAGAGCAGTTGGAGGCCATGGCAGGAGAGTTGTATGGCATTGAAGCTTGTTTGGAGGGTAGTTAACACAGTGTCCAAAGAAGGCCCAGAAATATACAGAATAGTGTCGTCTGTGTAGAGGTGGATCAGAGACTCACCAGCAGCAAGAGCGACATCATTGATGTATACAGAGAAGAGAGTCGGCCCAAGAATTGAACCCTGTGGCACCCCCCATAGAGGCTGCCAGAGGCCCGGACAACAGGCCCTCCGATTTGACACACTGAACTCTATCGGAGAAGAAGTTGGTGAACCATGCGAGGCAATCATTTGAGAAACCAAGGCTGTCGAGTCTGCCGATAAGGATGTGGTGATTGACAGAGTCTAATGCCTTGGCCAGATCAATGAATACGGCTGCACAGTAATGTCTCTTAGCGATGGCGGTTATGATGTCATTTAGGACCTTGAGCGTGGCTGAGGTGCACCCATGACCAGCTCTGAAACCAGATTGCATTGCAGAGAATGTACGGTGGGATTTGAAATTGTCGGTAATCTGTTTGTTAACTTGGCTTTCAAAGACCTTAGAAAGGCAGGGTAGGATAGATATAGGTCTGTAGCAGTTTGGTTCAAGAGTGTCTCCCCCTTTGAAGAGGGGGATGACCGCAGCTGCTTTCCAGTCTTTGGGAATCTCAGACAACACGAAAGAGAGGTTGAACAGGCTAGTAATAGGGGTTGCAACAATTTTGGCAGATCATTTTAGAAAGAAAGTGTCCAGATTGTCTAGCCTGGCTGATTTGTAGGGGCCCAGATTTTGCAGCTCTTTCAGAACATCAGCTAACTGGATTTGGGAGAAGGAGAAATGGGGGAGGCTTGGGCGAGTTATTGAGAGGGGTGTAGGGCTGTTGACTGGGGTAGGGGTAGCCAGGTGGAAAGCAAGGCCAGCCGTATAAAAACGCTTATTGAAATTCTCAATTATTGTGGGTTTATCGGTGGTGACAGCGTTCCCTATCCTCAGTGCAGTGGGCAGCTGGGAGGAGGTGCTCTTATTCTCCATGGACTTTACAGTGTCCCAGAACTTTTTATAGTTTGTGTTACAGGAAGCAAAAAAAAGCTAGACTTGGTTTTCCTAACTGCAGTGTATATTGGTTCCTGACTCCCCTGAAAAGTTGCATATCACAGGGGCTGTTCGGTGCTAATGCAGAACGCCACAGGATGTTTTTGTGCTGGTCAAGGGCAGTCAGGTCTGGGGTGAACCAAGGGCTATATCTGTTCCTCGTTCTAAATTTCTTGAATGGGGCATGCTTATTTAAGATGGTGAGGAAGGCACTTTTAAAGAATAACCAGGCATCCTCTACTGACGGGATGAGGTCAATATCCTTCCAGGATACCCGGGCCAGGTTGATTAGAAAGGCCTGCTCGCTGAAGTGTTTTAGGGAACGTTTGACAGTAATGAGGGGAGGTCGTTTGACCGCAAACCCATTACGGGTGCAGGCAATGAGGCAGTATATACTGGTGATATACTGGTAATCTACTGGTGATATACTGGTAATCTACTGGTGATATACTGGTGATATGCTGGTGATATACTAGTGATTTACTGGTGATATACTGATGCTTTACTGATTATCTACTGGTGATATACTGGTGATATACTGGTGATATACTGGTGATATACTGGTGATATACTGGTATTCTACTGGTTATCTACTGGTGATATACTGGTAATTTACTGATTATCTACTGGTGATATACTGGTAGTCTACTGGTGATATACCGGTGATATACTGGTGATATACTGATGCTTTACTGATTATCTACTGATGATCTACTGGTGATTTACTGGTTATCTACTGGTGATATACTGATGATATACTAGTGATATACTGGTTATATACTGGTGATATACAGGTGATATACTGGTGATATACTAATGGTTTACTGATTATCTACTGATGATCTACTGGTGATATTCTGGTTTTCTACTGGTGATACACTGGTGATAACCTTGGGATATACTGGTTATCTACTGATGATATAATGGTAATCTACTGGTTATCTACTGGTGATATACTGGTAATCTACTGATTATTTACTGGGGATATACTGGTTTTCAACTGGTGATATACTGATGTTATACTGGTGATCTACTGGTTATCTACTGGTTATCTACTGGTGATATACTGGTAATCTAATGGTGATATACTGGTGATATGCTGGTGATATACTAGTGATTTACTGGTGATATACTGATGCTTTACTGGTTATATACTGGCGATATACTGGTCATCTACTGGTGATATACTGATGATATACTGGGGATATACTGGTGATAACCTGGGGATATACTGGTTATCTACTGACGATATACTGGTAATCTACTGATTATCTACTAATTATCCACTGGAGATATACTGTGATATACTGGTTTTCCCGTTCTCCTCTCTGGCTTCCTGCCATGAAACCATTCCAGTCATTTCCCCTTTACATCTCAACTCTCTGTGTACTATGCTGTAGCAGATGTCTGGGTCTAAATTCAGGTGGTCCAGGCCCAAACTGTACTACAGTCTAGCTTAGCGTGTCCAGGCAGAGAGCACAGAGAATAGGAGCTCAGCGGAGCACAGACACACGTCACCCACATTCATACAATCACATACCCACCACTGCCTGGTTCAGGGCTGCTAGTGACGTCTCCCTAGAGTCAACCCACATTCTCACCAGCTCAATCCTGTTCCATCCGGAGTCTCCTCTACAGTTTGGCTGCAGGACATCCTGTTCCATCCTGAACCATCTCTACAGTTTGGTTACAGTACATCCTGTTCCATCCTAAACCTTCTCTACAGTGTGGCTACAGTAACCCTCCTGTTCCATCCTAAACCATCTCTACAGTTTGGCAACAGTATCCCTCCTGTTCTGTCCTGAACCACCTCTACAGTTTGGCTACAGTGCATCCTGTTCCATCCTGAACATCTCTACAGTTTGGCTACAGTACATCCTGTTCCATCCTGAACATCTCTACAGTTTGGCTACAGTGCATCCTGTTCCATCCTGAACATCTCTACAGTTTGGCTACAGTGCATCCTGTTCCATCCTGAACATCTCTACAGTTTGGCTACATTACATCCTGTTCCATCCTAAACCTTCTCTACAGTTTGGCTACAGTAACCCTCCTGTTCCATCCTAAACCATCTCTACAGTTTGGCTACAGTATCCCTCCTGTTCTGTCCTGAACCACCTCTACAGTTTGGCTACAGTGCATCCTGTTCCATCCTGAACATCTCTACAGTTTGGCTACAGTACATCCTGTTCCATCCTGAACATCTCTACAGTTTGGCTACAGTGCATCCTGTTCCATCCTGAACATCTCTACAGTTTGGCTACAGTGCATCCTGTTCCATCCTGAACATCTCTACAGTTTGGCTACAGTGCATCCTGTTCCATCCTGAACATCTCTACAGTTTGGCTACATTATATCCTGTTCCATCCTGAACCATCTCTACAGTTTGGCTACATTACATCCTGTTCCATCCTAAACCATCTCTACAGTTTGGCTACAGTATCCCTCCTGTTCCGTCCTGAACCACCTCTATAGTTTGGCTACAGTGCATCCTGTTCCATCCTGAACATCTCTACAGTTTGGCTACAGTATATCCCTCCTGTTCCATCCTGAAACATCTCTATATTTTGGCTACAGTACATCCTGTTCCATCCTAAACCATCTCTACAGTTTGGCTACAGTACATCCTGTTCCATCCTGGACATCTTTACAGTTTGGCTACAGTATATCCTGTTCCATCCTAAACCATCTCTACAGTTTGGCTACCGTATCCCTGCTGTTCCATCCTGAACCATCTCTACAGTTTGGCTACAGTACATCATGTTCCATCCTAAATCATCTCTACAGTTTGGCTACAGTACATCCTGTTCCATCCTGAACATCTCTACAGTTTGGCTACAGTACATCCCTTCATGGAGGAATGAGAGGGAGTTTAGAAGCAGGAACAAAAATAAATATGTCAGGCATCTTCCCACATGTAGGGAAGAATTCCAAAGGGACTAATTAGAGAAAATAAGCCAGCTGAGCCACTCATATGAAACCATACCACTCTTCTAGAAAATCAGGTGCAGAGTGCAACCCAAGCCTGCATCGCTGACTCACTCTGTCCAATATGTTGGAGTGTTTGTTGGGAGAATTCTTCTTACCACTGTTAAAGTAGCATTTCACTTTGTATTTAATTTGTTTGCCTTTTAACTTTCCTTCAAAACAAACTTGATAAGGTGATTCAATGTTGATACTGTATGTAGGTTTGGTCAAATCGCTGTACAGTATGCTTTTATTTACAATATATAGTATGAACAATTTATTGAAATGTCATGTTGTGGTTTCATTTGTAGGAATTGAGAGCTGCTATACAAAATGTATTGCCTTTAGTAGACACAACACATTAGGGGGGATTCATTTGGTAGGCACAACACATTGGGGGGGATTCATTTGGTAGGCACAACACATTGGGGGGGATTCATTTGTGAATAACGTCTGATTTCTGTGCAATATGATTAATTTCATAACCAGAAAACATTTAATGATCGACCCTTATAAATATAATTCAATGAAGCCGGTTTGGTATGCTATTTATTATGCCCAGATGTTCTCTATCTAATTCATTAGAAGGATGCATGTTTATCTAGGTTCTGTTGCGAGAGAGTAGACATGGCTTGGCTCGGGGGCATGACAAGTGGCACACAGCCAGCTGCATCACACAGGAAGAACAAGCCTCAACAACAACACCACTGGTTTGTTTTGCCCTCCAACCACAACACGGCAGCTTTTTCCACCCAGCTGCCGATTGGTCCCAACGACTCATCTCTGTCATTAACCAGGAAATGCTGCATCTTTAAGCTTTGGAGATGTACTGTGGGAAAATCTCAATTGCATACTCCTCACGTCCTGTCTCCTCGTTTCATTCTCAAGCCTTCTCCTCCAGTGGGTTTTGAGAAGGAGGCGTGTATTATACAGTACATATACAGTATGTATGGCATGTATGTAGAATGACCATCCCTCAGCCTCCCTCAACTAACCTGGTGGTGTCATGTCCCAAACCTGTATCTGCCTGAGCCAACTCCTCTATAATTGTCATGCCATGCATGTGTTGCCATGCATGCCACATGCAGGGAGTTAAGCCAACTCGTCTGACAATCGTTGTCAAGGCATACTGTAAATGCATGGTGTGATGAAAATAGTCAGAGTTGGCTAAATAAAGCACATACAGGTCTAGGACCAATAGTCACAGTGCGATATTTTCACCTGTTCAGCTGGTTTTCCATTCCTCTCCAAACCATTCTGATACGCCACCTGGTCCCATCATCATCTCTATCAGGGGGGATAATTGTCCTATATTCCAAGTCCCTTCAGCCACCTGAACACAGTGGTCTGGTCTGGTTAGGTAGATGGAGGTTGTGCCCAGACCTGGGTTCAAATAGTATTTGTTTTATTTCACATTCGTGCTGTGCTTAATTCAGCTTAACTGGCGGCGCAATAGAACCAGGTGCCCAAATGGAATTGCCCCAAAACGGTTCAAAAACCCACCCATCTGACACTCAAGACAGGCTGAATGAAAGGCTCAAAGAAAGGGAAAACAATACTATCTGAATCTAGGTCTGGTTGTACTTGACAGAAGCCATCAAAGAAGCCTCCTCTACATAGGCTACAGTAGATAGAACCTCCCATTAGATGCCTCTCTACTCCCTTCACCAGCCACTGCCAAATAAGCAAGAGTTAAGCTCTTTGCATAAAAACAATCTTTTCACTAATTTGAGTGGATACACTGGCAAGGCGTTGAAAGGATGCCTGTGATTTGTGAAAGGATGCCTGTGATTTTTTTCCTGTGAGAGGAGCATGCTCTGTTGGCAATAAGATGAGCCTCTGATTGCATTGTTTGTAGTCCTCTCCCAGGACCTCTTACACAGCCACACTGTATTACTGGACAACAGACCCTGAACACTACATGAAGATTAGTGAGCTGGGAAATGCTAGCCAAGACAGACCACCCAAACACTATTACCTAGTAACCTCCCTCCCAGATTCTAGGGAGAGGAGGGGGAGGAGGGGGAGGAGGGGGAGAGGAAACAAGGGAATGAGTGAAATACAGACGTCATTTATAAAGAGGGAAAGAGGGAAACGGGGGGATAAGGGACAGTCAGATGTCATTTATAAAGAGGGAAACGGGGGAATAAGGGACAGTCAGACGTCATTTATAAGAGGGAAACGGGGGAAATGGGACAGTCAGACGTCATTTATAAAGAGGGAAACGGGGGGAGTAAGGGACAGTCAGACATCATTTATAAGAGGGAAACGGGGAAAAGGGACAGTCAGACGTCATTTATAAAGAGGGAGACGGGGGAATAAGGGACAGTCAGACGTTATTTATAAGGGGGAAACGGGGGGAAAAGGGACAGTCAGACGTCATTTATAAAGAGGGAAACGGGGGTATAAGGGACAGTCAGACGTCATTTATAAAGAGGGAAACGGTGGAGTAAGGGACAGTCAGACATCATTTATAAGAGGGAAACGGGAAAAGGGACAGTCAGACGTCATTTATAAAGAGGGAACCGGGGGAATAAGGGACAGTCAGACGTCATTTATAAGAGGGAAACGGGGGGGAAAGGGACAGTCAGACGTAATTTATAAAGAGGGAAACGGGGGAATAAGGGACAGTCAGACGTCATTTATAAGAGGGAAACGGGGGGGAAAGGGACAGTCAGACATCATTTATAAGAGGGAAACGGGGAAAAGGGACAGTCAGACGTCATTTATAAAGAGGGAGACGGGGGAATAAGGGACAGTCAGACGTTATTTATAAGGGGGAAACGGGGAAAAGGGACAGTCAGACGTCATTTATAAAGAGGGAAACGGGGGTATAAGGGACAGTCAGACGTCATTTATAAAGAGGGAAACGGTGGAGTAAGGGACAGTCAGACATCATTTATAAGAGGGAAACGGGGAAAAGGGACAGTCAGACGTCATTTATAAAGAGGGAAACGGGGGAATAAGGGACAGTCAGACGTCATTTATAAGAGGGAAACGGGGGGGAAAGGGACAGTCAGACGTAATTTATAAAGAGGGAAACGGGGGAATAAGGGACAGTCAGACGTCATTTATAAGAGGGAAACGGGGGGAAAAGGGACAGTCAGACGTCATTTATAAAGAGGGAACCGGCGGAAAAAGGGACAGTCAGGCGTCATTTATAAAGAGGGAAACGGGGAAAAGGGACAGTCAGACATCATTTATAAAGAGGGAAACGGGGGGAGTAAGGGACAGTCAGACGTCATTTTTAAGGGAAACGGGGGGATAAGGGACAGTCAGGCGTCATTTATAAAGAGGGAACCGACGGAAAAAGGGACAGTCAGGCGTCATTTATAAAGAGGGAAACGGGGGAATAAGGGACAGTCAGACGTTCTATTTATAGATCTTCTTGGACTATAGAGAAGCACAATACTGGAGGTTGTGGTGGGTTTGTGGTTGCTGCAGCGTTCCTGTAGCTATGTTTTGTAAGATAATACAACACATAATTTTAGGAGAAATGAAAAGCACCCGTCTACTGTATGTTTACACGTGAATACTAGCAAGTTATTTAGCTAAGTCAGTTCACACTGAATCAATATGGGTGTGTTTGTCTCTGTGAAGAAAGCTATGCGAAACACAAATCCTTGTAGTCGATCAAACAGTCAACTGGCTTCACAGTGGTGGAAGGAAAGCACTGCATTTTGGAAGGGTTGATTTTCTTTCATAAGGGAAAATCAAGTCTGAAATATCGTAGTGGAAATTACAAACTTCAGAAGCCTTTTTAAAACTCAAATACACTATACGTTTTTAATTTCTGAAACGAGGAGAGGCTGATGTAGATAGGAATGTACGGTGCTCTGGGGTCACGTATTGATTTGGAGTTTTTTTGGTCTTCGAACAAAAAGCCAATATAACAAAACATAACAGACATTTGCAGCTTTAGGAGAACCGTTGAGAAGTTCAGAGGGATTTTAGTGATGGGGAGAGAGTGAATGCTCCCCAGGGCGAAAAGGTAGAAACTGTGACATCACATTGAAATAATGAGGTCATAACGACAGCCGACTGGAGAGACGTCTCTGCATTAGACAAAGCAACAACAACACTGGAACATACGTTTTTAATTTCATGCATTGCCAAAACGTTATCCTGCAACAGGGTGATCAAATTAAGATCCTGAATCTGTTATTCTGGTTTGTGGGAAGGAAGCCACATTGTACTGTATCAGCAGGATGGGACAGGTTTGTCAGATGATGCTGATCACTAGTGCTCATAAGGGGTCCAAAACACAAAACCAGTTGCTTTCTCTGTTGTGATGTTGTCTTGCTGTCTCTGTGCAGAGCAGAGCTGACATGGAACCTACTCGTATTCAAATCACATCAAATCAAATTGTATTTGTCACATGCGCCGAATACAACAGGCGTAGACCTTTTGAAATGTGTGGAGTGCAATAGACATTGCATCATGTTATTGGAGTTGTACTGTAGTGCTGTATATTGAGTGTTGTCGCTAAGCCACTCCTGTATGACATCCCAAAAATTCCCTATTGACTGATATGTGACTGACCAAGTTTTACCCACCCTGTCTTTTCAGAATGCGGGAGAGAGACCTACGGAGCGTGTGCAGAAGGGTGCTGCTGCTGGCCGTCTGTCTGGTGTCTCTCTGGGGACAGCTGACCCTCGCTTCGTCACACAGAAGTCACATAGGTACGTCAACACAATTACAGTAAATACTGTATGCATCTTTATGGGCACGTCGAACACATCCTCATCATAATGATGGTGTGTAATTAATGTCAGTAAATTCTGTAATAACTTAATCAATATGTGCAATAACGTAAACTGTTCAACTATTATTAGGGTAAATGTAAAGCACCTACTATGTAACAACTTGTTGTAACACAATACTTTATGTAAAGTATTTCCTATACAGTAATGATGGATTTGATTAACATGCCTTAACATATCTCTTCCACCAGGTCCTCAAAGCACTTGACATTGTATGGCTTTAGTAGCTTCCAACTAGTCGATGTCAGGCAGACATTTTGGGCCAGAAAGCTCACCACAACACATTGCTATCAGCTATCAGCTGCCACAGTGGAGAGGTGAGGTTGTTTACAATGGTCAGGTGCTAGGATAATGTAGCCTACTGTAAAAGCAGTCATATGGATCAGTTCTTCGCTCCAACAGATCTCACTGTAAATAATTAGTGGACACTTATTAGTTGTGCGACACTGAAACGAGGAGAGGCTGATGTAGATAGGAATGTACGGTGCTCTGGGGTCACGTATTGATTTGGAGTTTTTTTGGTCTTCGAACAAAAAGCCAATATAACAAAACATAACAGACATTTGCAGCTTTAGGAGAACCGTTGAGAAGTTCAGAGTGATTTTAGTGATGGGGAGAGAGTGAATGCTCCCCAGGGCGAAAAGGTAGAAACTGTGACATCACATTGAAATAATGAGGTCGTAACGACAGCCGACTGGAGAGACGTCTCTGCATTAGACAAAGCAACAGCAACACTGTGATCGCAGATTAAATGAAACCCCAGGCTACTAGAAACAGGGAAAAGACTTAAAGTTTCAAATGTTCTCTTGATAAACTCACTTGAGCACATTATTAGTCTTCCAAAAATCTACTAGTATCCAAGCGCCTGTAGTATGGCCACAAGCCATGTTCTTTTCCATAGAGGTGGGTGCACCACTATGCGGAGTGAGTGTGATTGATTTGGAAGAGATGGCCAGACCACACAGCCACTCGACAGCCCTGGGAAGTGGACTAGTTGCCAGCCGCTGGTCTCTGAGGGCAGGGCCAACACTGAGGTAATCACAAGGCAGGTCCCGCAGCTCCAGAGGTCAAGCCAAGGTCTGCGCAATAAACAAACCTCTTTAGCACCGCTGTTTATTGAGATGGGGGCATTGCCAGAGCAATTGAACCTTTCACCGTAACCTGACGAGAGCACAGCCGAGCACATTAATAAGACCGCAAGCCCCCAAGCACCATTCACATTCATTAGTTATAGTCATGAGAGGGAGGGAGGGGGGACCATTTTTACTTGTGTGATCTACGACTTAGATTCATGAAATCGCTAGATCAAAAGTGTACCTGAATCACACACAACACATCAATCGTGTGGATATCTTTCAATAGCTGTATTTCATTCAAAAAATAAAAAATACTAAGAGCAGATACATTTTTTCTCTCATTTTGAAAACAGCAATCAGGCTCTCTCTGATTTGTTAGTCAGTCAGCAGCCAGATGGCCAGATGCTGAAATGCAGTGGAAAGGAAAACGGGCGTGAAAAACACATTGGCCAAGCTGATTGTGTGATGCGGTGTGACAGCTCTGCTTTTCTGGAGATGAAGTGCTCACACTGTGTTACAGGGATTAAACCTCACTGCTCATAGATACTGGATAACTCTGAATCCCAAAATGTATTCGATTTTTTTTTAATTTGGTTGGTTTATGTTGGGTTTAAGGTTTAACTAACGTCACATGAGACTATGCAGATATGCTTATGAGTTGAAATTGTGCAGTCATTCCCCCTCATTTGCATTCCAGTGCCATATTTGCATATTTGCTTATGGTGAATCCTTTCTAAAAACTGTGTAATGCCCTCTAATGGATCATTCTCACACTGGTTCTTATGCTCCATGAGATTCTTGTTTTTATTTGCAAATATGCATTAGCATTTTAGTCCAAAACATGTTTGTTTTTTATTTAACCTTTATTTAACTAAATTCTTATTTACAATGACAGCCTACCACAGCTAAACCCGGACGACGCTGGGCCAATTGTGTGCCGCCCTATGGGACTCCCAATCACGGCCGGAGGTGATTCAAACCAAGGACTGTAGTGACACCTCTTGCACTGAGATGCAGTGCCTTAGACCGCTGCGCCACTATTCTTTCATATCATGAGGAGACAGTTCCTTTACAAATCAGAATGGATATTTAAAGCTGATCTTGGTTTGCTCATCATCACAACAGCATATCATGGTGGTTTGGATGTTTTTTTTGATGGGAGATTTTAATTTTAGAATTTCTACAGGGAGCTACTACTACCTGTCAGTCGCAGTGGTATCACCTGACACCCAACCACACAGGTCTTGTGTCACCAATGAGTAATTAACTAGAATCTAACATCCATATAATGCGCACCATAAATATTTCACTGAGAAAGGTCACATCGAAAGAGATGTTGACCATTCACAGGGTGCAGAGGTAATTCTTATGACTAGCATTATGTGAACCAGCAATGACTTGGCTCTGTCTAATCTCTCGCCTGTTTAGGATAGAAACCAAATATTTAAGTTAGCCAAGCCTCTACCGATGTTTACAATTTTCTTCTGTGTTGAAACAACCCATAACATGTTCCAGCCTACAGCTTTTCCATTTTAATAACCGGTACCCCCTGTATATAGCATCACTATTGTTATTTTACTGCTGCTCTTTAATTATTTGTTCTTTTATTTGTAGAATTTTTCTTAAAACTGCATCGTTGGTTAAGGGCTTGTAAGTAAGCATTTCACTGTAAGGTCTACACCTGTTGTATTCGGCATTTCTTGCTTCCATATCCCTCCTCTGAAAAATATAGTATACTGTCTACTAACAGTGAGATAATGACATCAGACTGCTTCTGACTGGCTGACTGATGTCTGTACTCTGTACTCTGGATGCCATGTGGGCCTTTAGGGAGCCTTGCAGATTTGTAATGGTGAACATCAAATAGCCTACAGCCAAAATAGGGCAGAGAGAACAGCATAGCTCTGGGACTAGTGCAGTCATTCTGCTGGGCAGCAGGCAGGCGGTGGCGGCAGAGCAGGTCATGGCCTCCCTAGGGACAGAGCTGAACTTGGTGGAGAAGCGTGTGTGTGGCCCATGTCAATGGATCGGGATGAGGAGCTAAAGATGAGGAAACGGAAGTGATGGAGACGTGGGGCCTGTTTGAAATGCGCTGTTGGTGACAGACAGGGAAGGGGGTCAGGTCAGGTGGCTCTGTTCCCTAGTGGCAGACCATTGAGATTAGTCCCATGCTATAGACCTCTCTGAATGGCAGCTGGTTATATGAGCTGGGAGGATGTGAGGTATGATGCGGTGTTTATCCAAGAAGGACTGAGGTTCTGGGGGAAGACATTTGATGTAGAAATACCATTTGTTTAGGAAGAAGTGGACAGTAAACGCTTAGAGAATTGAATCTTTCATATGCAGACTGCAGTATGTTGTTGTTGTTCTTCTTCTGTGCTTTGTGAGGTGTTTAGGAACGTTGCCACATTAGGTGAATTATTTATCGTGTAAAAGGTTGAGTCATAACAGAAAAACATATGAGTTGATTTGCTTGAAAGTAAACAATATCTTACAAGCATTGTTGGGTTAGTATGAACATAACAACTATCACACAAGAGTGGTTACTACTGTAGTTATCAGGTTAAGAGTGGTTGCTACTGTAGTTATCAGGTCAAGAGTGGTTGCTTCTGTAGTTATCAGGTCAAGAGTGGTTGCTACTGTAGTTATCAGGTTAAGAGTGGTTGCTACTGTAGTTATCAGGTCAAGAGTGGTTGCTACTGTAGTTATCAGGTCAAGAGTGGTTGCTACTGTAGTTATCAGGTTAAGAGTGGTTGCTACTGGAGTTATCAGGTCAAGAGTGGTTACTACTGTAGTTATCAGGTCAGTAGTGGTTACTACTGTAGTTATCAGGTCAAGAGTGGGTACCACTGTAGTTATCAGGTCAAGAGTGGTTAATACTGTAGTTATCAGGTCAAGAGTGGTTACTACTGTAGTTATCAGGTCAAGAGTGGGTACCACTGTAGTTATCAGGTCAAGAGTGGTTAATACTGTAGTTATCAGGTCAAGAGTGGTTACTACTGTAGTTATCAGGTTAAGAGTGGTTACTACTGTAGTTATCAGGTTAAGACTGGTTACTACTGTAGTTATCAGGTTATGAGTGGTTACTACTGTAGTTATCAGGTCAAGAGTGGTTAATACTGTAGTTATCAGGTTAAGAGTGGTTACTACTGTAGTTATCAGGTTATGAGTGGTTACTACTGTAGTTATCAGGTTAAGAGTGGTTACTACTGTAGTTATCAGGTTATGAGTGGTTACTACTGTAGTTATCAGGTCAAGAGTGGTTTAATTAGATAAGTCATTAGTTGAGTGTCTCTAAATTATCTTTCATTGTGCTAACGGACCCCCTGCTGTGGCCCAGCGGTTCACACATCTCTGCAGTGATCACTCTCTCCTGTCCTTCTCCAATTAGAGTTCCAATAGAAAGCCATTATCCCACACCACATTGGAAGCTAGCTAACTACCTCTAACTACCCTGTAACTCTAAAGAAACCTGGTGGTTTTTAGATTTTGATAGAAATTAGGGACTGGGATGAGATCCTCGATCTTCGATTCGATGATAATGAATTTGCAGTGATGATGAATGCAATTAGCGGAGAAGTGCTAACAGCGTAGCAGTAATTGGGTCTATACTGAAAGCCTTGCCCTTACCTGGCAATTGGAACCCCTTTTAAGTTTAGTCAATTGTCTTGTTGTTAACTGGAAACGCTTGGTTGAGGCTGAGCACCGAGTATATCACCTTCCAAATTGGCCACCGTCCCATTCTTTTGCATTCGGATTTTAACACTCTGTTGAATTTCAAATGCCTTGAATAATTTAGAGCAATACATATGCCAATGATGGGCATTATATACTATAAAGATTATATGGTGGTAATGTGTCAAAGTCAGGATTATGGTTCAGAACATGTACCTCTTTGTTGTGTGTGATTAGCTTGGGATTGAGCTGAAATATTCAGTCCATGTAGACTATATATGTAGGCCTATGTATGTGCTATTTACAGGTAGCATGTTTAGTACATGGGGAAAGATAATGAGTTGTGTCAGTTCAATGTATTTTTCTAATTTTCTCTTGGTGATTGAAAACATTTCTTAAAGTGCTCATTAAGATTATGATATTTCTACAGAGAGGGATTGTTGCATTTTGGAGGAAGTATGAACATTTGGCAGAAGATAATGGATGTTATCCTTGACATGATTCTAATCAAATGTGGTGAGTGATAATTGGTTTGCTTCATGGTGAGCTATGATTGGCTCATACCACTTCCTGGAAGACATTTTATTTCTAAGGCCTATTCAGTTTAAAGTAGAAGCTAATGGGGATCCAAATAAATACAGCATCGTACAACATATCTCTTCCATTCCCTCTGGGTAATATGTTTGTGGGCTCTTTATTGTGATTATGCTTTATTTCACTCCCACAGCCGAGGCATAGCTTAGCATCTGACTGAATGTTTCAAATAGCTTAGCATCTGACTGAATGTTTCACATAGCTTAGCATCTGACTGAATGTTTCAAATAGCTTAGCATCTGACTGAATGTTTCACATAGCTTAGCATCTGACTGAATGTTTCAAATAGCTTAGCATCTGACTGAATGTTTCACATAGCTTAGCATCTGACTGAATGTTTCAAATAGCTTAGCATCTGACTGAATGTTTCACATAGCTTAGCATCTGACTGAATGTTTCAAATAGCTTAGCATCTGACTGAATGTTTCAAATAGCTTAGCATCTGACTGAATGTTTCAAATAGCTTAGCATCTGACTGAATGTTTCACATAGCTTAGCATCTGACTGAATGTTTCACATAGCTTAGCATCTGACTGAATGTTTCAAATAGCTTAGCATCTGACTGAATGTTTCAAATAGCTTAGCATCTGACTGAATGTTTCACATAGCTTAGCATCTGACTGAATGTTTCACATAGCTTAGCATCTGACTGAATGTTTCAAATAGCTTAGCATCTGACTGAAAGTGTCACATAGCTTAGCATCTGACTGAATGTTTCACATAGCTTAGCATCTGACTGAATGTTTCACATAGCTTAGCATCTGACTGAATGTTTCACATAGCCTACCATCGGAGTGTTTTGTCACAGTGCTATCCCAACATTGCAGACAATAAGTCAGGCAAGTTTAATGTCCTCTTCTAAACACTAATTCCCATGCTGTTATTACTGTTGCAGATTGACGGCCCCCGATCATTAATTAAAGAAATGTGCTTTAATAACTGTTCTTTGAAGTGCTGTTAGATAATCTAAATCCTTCCAAAAATGTACCAGTGCGCGTTCCCAGCCAAGCAACATTGAGCAGGGTTTTCAGTGGGAGCACCCCACCCCAGCAGCAGTCACAGAGTCCTGGGTAGTCTCTTCTTCCACTCCTTTCTTTCCAGCCATGCTACGATAGAAATGTAAGCTTCTGAAATTCAGTCTATCAATCGCCTCTCCATCTCTCAGCTGTGCTCGATGTCTCCTTTATCCCCCGGCTTGTATCTCTCTGCTGGAATGAAGTACAGCACAGCACAGTGTCCACATCGAACCCATAAAAAACACAGCCAAGGCTGAGCAGCAAGTTTTATGTGAATGGAGCATAAAATATAATGGGTGGGACTGCTGGAGAGTTTCCGGAAATTGCTTTTTTTTAAAGGTCTCTTGACATTGTTCTGCAGTGTGGCCTATTAGGGAAAGGCACATATTGTGAGCTGAGAGAAAATTGTCAGGTCATATTCACCTTGACCTGTGGGTGACTATAGCAACTCAGCAGCTGGGCACTACAGGTTGGTTGGTGAATACCCAAATCCATTGTTCTCCAAGGAAATCCACTATTAAGCATGATAACGGATATTACTGCACATAGTATAGGTAATATTCCATCTTTGGTCATAAGTGGATTTCTAAACATATACAGTGCCTTTGGAAAGTATTCAGACCCCTTGACTTTTTCCAAATTTGTTAGGTTACAGCCTTATAAAAAAAAAATATGAATATTTTTCCCCTAATCACTCTACACACAATAACCCATAATGACAAAGAAAAAATGATTTTTTGACATTTTTGCTAATTTATATAAAAAAAATATATATCACATTTACGTATGTACTGTATTCAGACCCTTTACTCTATACTTTGTTGAAGCAATTTTGTCAGCAATTACAGCCTTGAGTCTTGTAGCGTCTAGGTATGACGCTACAAACTTGGCACACCTGTATTTGGGGAGTTTCTCCCATTCTTCTATGCAGATCCTCTCAAGCTCTGTCAAGTTGGATGGGGAGTGTCGCTGCACAGCTATTTTCAGGTCTCCCCAGAGATGTTCGATTGGGTTCAAGTCCGGGCTCTGGCTGGGCCACTCAAGGACATTCAGAGACTTGCTCCGAAGCCACTCCTGCATTGTCTTGGCTGTGTGCTTAGGGTCATTGTCCTGTTTGAAGGTGAACCTTCGCCGCAGTTTGAGGTCTTGAGCTCTCTGTAACAGGTTTTCATCAAGGATCTCTCTGTGCATTGCGCCGTTCATCTTTGCCTCGATCCTGATTAGTCTCTCAGTACCTGCCACTGAAAATCATCTCCACAGCATGATGCTGCCACCACCGTGCTTCACCGTAGTGATGGTGCCAGGTTTCCTCCAGACGTGACGCTTGGCATTCAGGCCAAAGAGTTCAGTCTTGGTTTCATCAGACCAGAGAATCTTGTTTCTCATGATCTGAGAATCTTTAGATGCCTTTTGGCAAACTACAAGCGGGCTGTCATGTGGCTTTCATCTGGCCACTCTACCATAAAGGCTTTATTGGTGGAGTGCTGCAGAGATGGTTGTCCTTCTGGAAGGTTCTCCCATCTCCACAGAGGAACTCTGTCAGAGTGACCATCAGGTTTTTGTTCACCTCCCTGACCAAGGCCGTTCTCCCCCGATTTCTCAGTTTGGCCGGGCGGCCAGCTGTAGGAAGAGTCTTGGTGCTTCCGAACTTCTTCCATTTAAGAATGATGGAGGCCACTGTGTTCTTGGGGACTTTCAATGCAGCAGAATAGTTTTTTTACCCTTCCCCAGATCTGTGCCTCGACACAATCCTGTCTCGGAGCTCTACGAACAATTCCTTCGACCTCATGGCTTGGTTTTTGCTCTGACATGCACTGTCAACTGTGGGACCTTATATAGACATCTCAAGGATGATCAATGGAAACAGGATGCAACTGAGCTCAATTTCGAGTCTCATTGCAAAGGGTTTGAATACTTATGTAAAAACTTTTTTTCATAAAAAAATCTAAAAACCTGTTCTCGCTTTGGCATTATGTGGTATTGTGTCTCGATTGCGGAGGACTTTTTTTTTTAATCAATTTGAGAATAAGGCTGCAACGTAACAAAATGTGGAAAAAGTCAAGGGGTCTGAATACTTTCCGAAGGCACTGTATATGCAGCCTGTTCAACTGATTATATCTACAGTAGCAAAATCAGAGAGATAAAGACACCTCTCAGTATTCAAATCATGATTCCCTTATTGTAGCAGACTGGAGATAGAACTGGAAATGTGTGCCACTCTCACGCGGCGAACAAGGGCCTTATCCCCCCTTTGTTGCTCCACAGCTCTGGGTGTCTGCTGACATTCTGAATGTCTCCTGACATTCTGGATGTCTCCTGACATTCTGCCTGTCAATCAACCCTGAGAGTGGAGCGTTAGCACAATCGGTTTACACTTTGAGAGAGGAGACTGCAACCCATTTAGAGGTGACATGACGGCTCTCTGACAGATAACGAGTATGTGTGTGAGATGAGAGAATATAGAAATGAACAAGATTCACATGCTGCTACGCTATACACTATGAACTCTCTCCTGCTATGGTCTCTTGGAGGGTTGTCACCACTCTGCAGACGACAAGGGTGAGAAGGAGAGCTGAGGCCATTGCTGTTGGGGATATTTTGAGCGAAAGCGTATCTGTTTTATGGTAATGAACCAGAGAGAGGATTAATAATGGTTAATAATACTGTTTAACATGTTATAATACAGATAATACGCTTTGGTGAATGGAACTATAATGCCAATGTGTGATATAGTAGATTAGCCAAATAGCAAGTGTCTGTGCAATGCTACAATGCAGACTCTAAACAAACCCTGGTAGAATGTACATGTACTGCAGAATAGCTCTTGATGTTAACACAACGCACAGCAGTATATGTCTGGCGTTCCCAAGTTTACACAGTAGTTATTGATTCTTCCAAGGAAAAGGAGCTTCACAAATCAGAAACACCTCTACTCATCAACACAGTGGCATTCGAGGCATACGATGCTCTCAGAGCCAAAGTTGAATAATGTTCTCCTCCAGTCCTGCATTTACAACGACTGTCAAGAGTCTGGCTTGTGACTTAGGGTGTCAAGATACAGTTGATGTTGTAGTGATGGTCAAGTAAGGCGTACTCATCTGTCTGAAGTCCATAGTTTATGGCTTATGTATAGTATCATATTATGTCCTCTATATTTTCTCCTTGTTGCTTGAGGAGCACCTTATAGAGCACCTTATATTTCTCAGTAGGCCTTATGCCACTTTACAATAGTTTAGTACTATACCTGTGTAGCAAAACAAAACCATCGAAAAACATTTGGTTTGGTTGACTTTTTACAGTCTTCCATAATTTTGTTTTGTTGCACAGGTGAAACTATTGAAAAGCGGCAGTAAGGCCTACTGCGAAAGTATACTCAGAGACACTTTGGCATCTGTGGAGCCTTCTCTAGCCTGTCTCTGTGATGTGGGCTTATTTCCTGGGCACAACCAAGTGTGATTGTCGAGCTCAGCAGGTTTACAGCAGGAGAGATATGAGTCAATCTCTTCAGAATACCGTAAGCCAATTAAGCATAAGTCTTCTGAGACGTACTCCCATTGCTCAGGAAGCTTGAGGGATGAATGTCTCAGGGAACCAATATTTCTATGCCTGCTTTAAATGCTATAACATGATAGAGGTGGAAAAAAACGTTCTCCACTATCTATTTTTCATATACCTCTTTCACCTAGTCCATACATCTCTCCCTCCTCGCTCTGTCCTCCCTTTGTTTCTCTCTTTGCAAATGTTTAACTGGCTATATGAGGACCTTAGGATTGATCCCAGGTATTACATCACTGCTTTGACTATTGACAATACAAAATGTAGCAGACAGTCATATACTCAGCATTTTGTGGCTGTACTGTACAGTACCATCTCTCCTTAGTCTTAAATACTACATGAGCAGCTTGAGCATACAATCTAGTCATCATTTATTCATGGTGTTTCTATTGTCTACCTGTTTTGCTGGCTGCTGTGGTCTGGGCCCACGCCCGCCCGTGACTCTGTTGACAGTGTTGTGATTTAGCCTCCCCATTCCATGGGTTGAAAAGGGAGAGCAGCACAAACAGGAAATGAGGTTAAGGACATTTAGTTTTCTTCCTTTTCTGGTTAAAAAAGTGGACAGAGAAGTTAGTTTCCTGTCTGTCAGGGAGATACAAACACGGACTATTGCTGTCAACAACACGGTCAGGAAACAACGTTTACATTTGTGACATTAATTCAATTTGAACATTTTAGATCAGGCTACTAGCACAGCCTCCCTGATAGTGTGACCCAGCCTGGGTCCTGTCGTGTGAGTGTGTTTGAGCTCTGTTCCCGCACAGCCCAGATGGTCAGGTTGGTTCTCTCATTAGTTCATACCCGTTCATACCCGTTTCATAAGTGACTGGCTTTAAATTGCTGTGGCGGTGACTAGGTAATTGGGTTCTCTCTCTCTCTCTCTCTCTCTCTCTCTCTCTCTCTCTCTCTCTCTCTCTCTATATATATATATATATATATATATATATATCCAAAAAGCTTTTAATGCTCTCAGCAGTATCTGTGAGTGAGTAATAATATCCATGAGGATGTGCTGGGAGCATGAAGCTTATCATGACTACAGTATTAGATCAAACTGTGCAAAACACAGCAGTTCTAACTGAATGGGTTTGGTTTGATGTTATACTGTAGCTTCTACAGTGCTCTAACCCTCTTTAACCTTGTTTCAGTTAAGCCTTTGTATATATTGAAGATTTCTGGAGGAAAAAGCCAGTGGATGCTTTAAAAGCCTACAGGCATTTAAAAACGCCCCTCTCTCATGTTGCCGTATTATAAGCCCTATGTCTGTGTCAGTGAGCCAATAGATATGATATACAGAACTGTGCTTAAAACAACCCTCAACGATCGCTGCACATTGACCAGACTGAGGTTGTTAGTTAGAGTTCTCTCCAGGGTTGTTGCAGTGGTGAAGGCTGATGTGATGGCGGAACACTGTGTCCTCTCCTCCTCCTTGTGCTAGACTGAACTGCTGAGTCTGATGCACACTGCCAGAAGGGTACAGTTACAAGGCAGTCTTACTCTCTGTCTGAGGTGCATTTGAAGTAGATGACGGTTGAAGAACATTCCTCTAGAATGCTTTTGAACCCCTTAGTGTTGCAAAATTCCAAAGTTTTCCAAAAGTCATGGTTGGAGGATACCAGATTTCCTGCTTATTGCCTCCTGATTCTGGGAATCTTCCAATCGGGCTTTCTGGGGAACCTGGGAATTTTGGGAACGCTACCAGAAATTTGCCACCTTAGAGCCCGTACTAGTAAGGCCCTGGTAAACAAATCAGCTCTGGAGTTAATTTAGCCAGAGTAGGGAAAGGGGGATACCTAGTCAGTTGTACAACTGAAATGTGTCTTCCGCATTTAACTTCTTAGGGCTAGGGGGCAGTATTTTGAAGTTCGGATGAAAAACGTGCCCAAAGTAAACTGGCTGTTACTCAGGACCAGAAGCTAGGATATGCATATAATTAGTAGCTTTGGATAGAAAAACTCAGAGAAACTCTGAAGTTTCTAAAATAATGTCTGTGAGTATAACAGAACTGATATGGCAGGCATAAACCCGAGCAAAATCCATCCGGGATAGATATGATATACAGGACGAGACGGCCTACAGGGAGGAGGTGAGGGCCCTCGGAGTGTGGTGTCAAGAAAATAACCTCTCACTCAACGTCAACAAAACTAAGGAGATGATCGTGGACTTCAGGAAACAGCAGAGGGAGCACCCCCCTATCCACATCGACGGGACAGTAGTGGCGAAGGTGGAAAGTTTAAGGTTCCTCGGCGTACACATCACGGACAAACTGAAGTGGTACACCCACACAGACAGCGTGGTGAAGAAGGCGCAACAGGACAAACTGAACATGGTACACCCACACAGACAGCGTGGTGAAGAAGGCGCAACAGGACAAACTGAACATGGTACACCCACACAGACAGCGTGGTGAAGAAGGCGCAACAGCGCCTCTTCAACCTCAGGAGGCTGAAGAAATTTGGCTTGTCACCAAAATCACTCACAAACTTCTACAGATGCACAATCGAGAGCATCCTGTCGGGCTGTATGTTGGCATCCGACATTACTCATATAAAATGTATACACTGTACTCTATACCATCTACTGAATCTTGCCTATGCCGTTCGGCCATCAACTCAAATCTCTAGCCACTTTAATAATTAAAAAGTGGATATAATAAATGTATCACTAGCCACTTTTAATAATGCCATTTATATAATGTTTACATATCCTACATTACTCATCTCATATGTATATACTGTACTCTATATCATCTACTGCATCTTGCCTATGCCGATCAGCCATCGCTCATCCATATATTTATATGTACATTCGTATTCATTCCTTTACACTTGTGTGTATATGGTAGTTGTTGTGAAATTGTTAGATTACTTGTTAGATACTACTGCATGGTCGGAACTAGAAGCACAAGCATTTTGCTACACTCACATTAACAATTTGATTTGATTTGACAATCAACTTAGTATGACTGACAAGTTAAAAGGTACATTTATTTTATCTAGGATGTTGTATGAACTGAAATTCTAATATTCACAGAGATGCAGTTTTCATTGCTCTTGGGTTCAATGCGGAATTCTCTTTATTTTCTGCTGTGGCTTGACTTTCTCTACCTCTTTGTCAGTGTTTTGTATGCTGCACAAAACAAACGCCTGAGACACTTTCTGGAGAGTACAGGGTGTATCAAGACAAGTGACTGCCACACTGCAATGCTAATTTCCCCCATGAACAGATATCATAAATAAACTCACAGGAAATGTGGCTATTCTTTTCCATTTGTTTTAGTTTATTATTTGTCATCATGTTAGCAAACAATTGTTGAAAAATATGACAGCAACTCAAAGAGAATATCTTTTAGCTGGGAAATTGAAAGGAGAGCACATCCATCAAATATTCCTTTTTTGTTTGAGGCTACATGCAGACTGACTATGCACAGTTTTATTTTTAAATGGCTCATAGCCTCCATGGAAGGTCACATTTCTATTTTTCTATTTTAGTTGTTTCCACCAATCATTCTCATACATTAATTGAAAACAAACATATTCCTGAGAAGCAAGTAGTCTCCAAACCTTAAAATTGCCTTGTGTCTAGAATTGCTTGTCAACATGAATCCTTCAGCGTCATTTACATTTTGTTACAGCTGTTTTAATATATTACAGAACATTTCAATATTCTTTTTTTACCACAAAACTAGCCACAAACACTATAATGTACTATTTTTTGTCTACTTTTTGTATAGGATTAATTTAATTACACAAGCATTCAGCAATACAGTATGCGGTTATTTATAATATAACATGTGTATGACAGTAAAGAACATTTGCAAACTACAGGTCTACTGGGTAGATTAGTGGACCTGTAGTTATTGCAACAGAATTTCAGTGTTACAAATAGAATCTGAAAAACATACTCATTAGCTGCTTCTTGCCTCCGCTAGATTTATCAGTGTTTCTCTCTTCTGTGTCTCATCAAAGCTCTAAATAACTTCTGGATGCATGTTGGCACTTATCATTCAGGGATCAATTAATATGATTGCAGAGAGGAGCACTGTGCTTAAAGTGCTATTGATTGCCCGGAGGTCCGGCCCTCACGCCAGTCCTCATTAGTGTTGCTTGCAACCCTGCTCCTCTCTCCTTCCTGCTGACGTGGGTGCTGGGGGATTCTAACTGATGGCAATCCTAATATACATTCTTTAAGTGAAACGTATTGATCACAGGTGTTGGGAGCCATTTGGTCCAGCTGTCTGGACTAGCACACCAGGGAAACACTGCAAGAGAAAGAGGAGAAGCTTCTATCTAGCTGGCACATTGAGACATTATCCTGACTATACTATTAGTACTTTGCATCCTCTCCATTGATCTCAAAGAGATCCTAATGAGCCTGATGGTACACTATATATACAAAATTATGTGGACACCCCTTCAAATTATTATTATTATTAATTATTATTATTATTATTATTATTATTATTATTATTATTATTATTATTATTATTATATACAGTACTAGTCAAAAGTTTGGACATACCTACTCATTCCAGGGCTTCTATTTATTTTGACTATTTTCTATATTGTAGAATAATAGTGAAGACATAAAAAAAACTATGAAATAACACAAATGGAATAATGTAGTAACCAAAAAAGTGTATATTTTATATTTGAGATTCTTTTAAGTAGCCATCCTTTGCCTTGATGACAGCTTTGCACACTCTTGGCATTCTCTCAACCAGCTTCATGAGGTAGTCACCTGGAATGCATTTCAATTAACAGGTTTGCTTAAAAGTTAATTTGTGGAATTTCTTTCTTAATATGTTTGAGCCAATCAGTTGTGTTGTGACAAGGTAGGGGTGGTACAGAAGATAGCCCTATTTGGTAAAAGACCAAGTCCATATTATGGCAAGAACAGCTCAAATAATCAAAGAGAAACAACAGCCCATCGTTACTTTATTACATGAACGTCAGTCAATCTGGAAAATTTCCAGAACTTTTAAAGTTTCTTCAAGTGCAGTCGCAAAAACCATCAAGCGCTATGATGAAACTGGCTCTCATGAGGACCGCCACAGGAAAGGGAGACCCAGAGTTACCTTCATTAGAGTTCACCATGCACAATGCCAAGTGTAGGCAGGAGTGGTGTCAATGGACTCTGGAGCAGTGGTCCATACAGAAATTATTTGTCGAGATCGGTGTGGAGTCCACCTGTGGTAAATTCTATTGATTGGACATGATTTGAAAAGGCACACACCTGTCTATATTTAAGGTCCCACAGTTGACAGTGCATGTCAGAGCAAAAACCAAGCCACAAGGTCGAATAAATTGTCTGTAAAGCTCCGAGACGGGATTGTGTCGAGGCACAGATCTGGGGAAGGGTACCAAAAAATGTCCCCAAGAATACAGTGGCCTCCATCATTCTTAAATGGAAGAAGTTTGGAACCACCAAGACTCTTCCTAGGGCTGGCCGCCCAGCCAAGATCCTTGAAGGAAACCTGCTCCAGAGCGCTCAGGACCTCAGACTGGGGCAAAGGTTCATCTTCCAACAGGACAACGACCCTAAGAACACAGCCAAGACAATGCAGAAGTGGCTTCGGGACAAGTCTCTGAATGTCCTTGAGCGGCCCAGCCAGTGCAGCGATGCTCCCCATCCAACCTGACAGAGCTTGAGAGGCAGAGATGAATGGATGACACTCCCCAAATACAGAAGTGCCAAGCTTGTAGTGTCATACCCAAGAAGATTCAAGGCTGTAATCGCTGCCAATTGTGCTTCAGCAAAGTACTGAGTAAAGGGTCTGAATACTTATGTAAATGTGTATTTCAGTTAATTGTTTTGTATACATTTGCAAACATTTCTAAATACCTGTTTTGTCTTTGTCATTATGGGCTATTTGTGTGTAGATTGATGAGAAAAAAAAAACAACTGAATCGATTTGAGAATAAGGCTGTAACGTAACAAAATGTCGGAAAAGTCAAGGGTTCTGAATACTTTCGAATGCACTGTATAACAGGGAATCTAGCCCAACTACAGTATGGGCACCAGGACCATCATATTTCTCACACTTCACCTTCTCCCAATAGGCTGAGGGTAAAGGATCAGCAGTCAGCCGGCTTATGGCCTTTTCATTGTTGTGTGTAGTTACCAGCCAAGGCTCACCTCACCCCTCACCTCACCCCTGTAACACACACCCTAATCTCCCTCACCTTGCCCCCCTACCCCCTCCCCACCGTGTGGGGTTTGACTCCTGAGTCTGTGACCTTGACCCGTAGAGGACTCCTGAGGCCTGAGGTTTAATCAGTAGTTTTCACAGGTTCCTCTCCTCACAGCTCTGGCTGCATGCTGCCAACTGCACCTTAATGAGTAAACCCTCCCAGGCTTGCAGCTATCCAGCCCAGACCCAACCCTGTACGGTAGCTCTGTTGCTCTGTTGCGCTGGCTCTCCTCCTTTCAGACCACAAATAGCCTGGTGGGCGTGCTGGGGGTGGAGGCGCAGCCGATGAACCGGGTGACTTGGCAAAGCTAGCCATGCAGGGCTAGCAGACATGGCTGCTCGGTTTGGAGGTTGAAGTGCTTAAGCAGTAAGTTCTCTGCTGTAGAATGCTCAGTACTTTTTAGTGAACAGGTTGATCAAATTATTATGGAGAAATCACAGGTAGCTATTATTATGATATTTCACAGTTCTCTGAATCTATTGTGTGTTCTCAAATTCTCCTCTTGATCACTTATCAGATCATTTCCTTCAACTTGGACATTCGATTGTTCTGTTTATCTCCCAGTGTAACAGAGTGACTGAGTGTCACAGAGCTTTACTAGACCGTTATTGATTACGTATCAGTCAGACACAGCTATCTCCCCCTCTTCAAAAAAGTTTGAATACTCAATTTGAGCAATTGAAACTGTGACCCAGGGGTATGCCTGTGGCTTAAAGATAATCACATCAGAGACGAAGACCCTCACCTGTGTTTGCATCAGTAAGGTTGTGTTGGCTGGAAAGCACTCAATCAACAATTGTTAACTGGCCTTTTGTTGGAGTTTGAATGGCCCCTTATTGATTGGAAGCAAAATGTTTTTAATGTTGTAGATTAGATTTTTGGATTGCTCACTAATGACAAGATGGAGGCCCATTTTCAATCTATTTTCAATTCAGGTCCCAAATTGAAAATCTTTACAGACGTAATTAAGGCTGATCTGAAAATAACACTGAAACTTTTAATCGTTTTCCCCCTTGACAATGATGTGTAAAAAACTAAAGACTTTCACATAGGCCTACTAAGAAGAAAGGTAATGAATATAAAATAGACACAAATAGATTTTTTAAAATGTAATCTAAAAAGACAACTGTGTACATGAAGGATATCGTCACCCGCAGTAAATTATTATTCTAAATATTAAAAGGCTCATTCTTTAAATGGTATAACACAGGCCATACTGTTATTGATGTAAACTCAATTGACACAATAATTCTGTAGTCTTTCAGTCCACGATTCCTTACATCAAAGGAGGCATTTAAAAACACAACATCGACAACGTATTTCTGTTAACGTTGCTGTGGATTGATGCATTGCTAGTTCAAACATCTCCACAAAAAAAAGTCAAAATTTTATACATCAGCACCAATCTATATGGGGTATTTTTATATCTCTTCACTTCATGAAGCAATGACTATATTGTCCGTGTTCTCACCACCGAAGTTGTGGCCATCTCAGCTTTTAAAGAAGGATTTTCCCTATGCATAATTCATCAGTTGCAGGAAAGAAAAGGCCCCCTACGTGGAGAACAATTTAAGCATGAAAGTACAGAAGAGATGTATCTTTGCAGTGAGCTGCAGGTCAGCTATATAGAGGTCCCTGCCTGGTAGGTTCTAATACACTTCCTCCTCCCCACTCTTTTCTGGCTTTTTTAAAGTCCATTGGGATATTCCCAATCAAGATACTCATTGCTTTAGTTGGATTAGACTCTGAAGTGTACATACTGTAGAAAGATGTGTCTTATAGACTCTGTAGGGTACATACAAAGAGTATGTGTTTTAAAGCCTATGTAGGGTACAGTCTTTGTCTCCCTGTATCCCTCAAATTCAGATATGGACCTCAAAGCCAGTTCCACTGCTTTTTTCATGTAGTTCCCTATTCTGACCAGAGCCCAAAGTGGCAGCCCTATGTGACTGGTCAAACCTGGGCCAAACATACAAAGTGCACTATTGAGAATAGGGTCATTTGAGATCTGTCCTTACAGACACAGCTGTAGCTTACAGTATTTGTTCTGCAGGAGCTGGAGTGTTTAACATGATTCTAACATGGAACCACCTCTGTGTTTGCAGTGCATGTCAAAGCAGGGACCTGTGAAGTGACTGCCGCCCACCGCTGCTGCAACAAGAACAAGATCGAGGAGAGATCCCAGACGGTCAAATGTTCCTGCTTCCCCGGACAGGTTGCCGGGACAACAAGAGCGGCCCCATCTTGTGTGGACGGTATGGTCGTTGTTGTTTTTACTCTCGTATTTTTACATTTTTATTGACAGGATTAACAACACAGTAAGAGGCTGTATATTGTACCAACATTGGTCTAGTTTCACTCATGTATCACTTAGAAATAGTTTTGTTTCAAATGCTTTTTTCAAAATGTCTAAATGTGTTACCCGTTAAAGAAGCTAGGAGTATGTTGGATGACACTACTTTACAGGAAAGGCATTTTTATGTTTTTTTTTAAATACTTTTTTGAATGTATGCGTTTTTTGGCAGAAATGCCTTCTGGAATATGTGAACTTTCATGTGCCTTAATAGCAAACGTGTATGCCATCTGTACATTTGAATACAATTGTTCAATTCTGAGCCTAGTTGGTTTAGCCACGGAAAAATACAGGAACCTTCCTGCTAACCATTATTGGCTGAGAAAATGCATAAGCTGGACATGCTGAGAGATGAGTTCGGATTGGTCTGCCATGTAGCATGCTTCTGTCTATAACATGAGCTGCTCAATATATGTGGATAATCCTTTCTACCGCAGCTTTTCTTTTAAATATATCATGAATAACTGAAAAAGTGTTGCATTGCTGCCCTAAAGTTAATAGCGCTATTGACCTAAGATCAGCGGGAAAAGGTTGTGATGGACTTCTTTCTGAAAGACGATCCTTGATTTAGGTATACATTTTTTTATTGAACTAGAAATTGTAGAGTCTTCTGATGACAGTGATTGGGGAAGAAACAACGATCAACAGTGTTGTTGTCACGGAAGAACTTGACTGAGATTTGAAATCAGTGGAATGCCCGGTGATAGCAAAGAGATGATTGCCAAATGTGGAGAGAGTCAAAAAGAGAACAGAGAAGGCTGTTGTATAAAACACCTGTCTCTGGATTAGATCTTCAAATTAAAGGCAACCATGGCGTCCATGACAGTGGGAGAAGTGTTCATCAATGTATACGGGTAAGAGTTTAGCTACATTTTCAGATATACAGTGGGGGAAAAAAGTATTTAGTCAGCCACCAATTGTGCAAGTTCTCTCACTTAAAAAGATGAGAGAGGCCTGTAATTTTCATCATAGGTACACTTCAACTATGACAGACAAAATGAGGAAAAAAAATCCAGAAAATCATTTATTTGCAAATTATGGTGGAAAATAAGTATTTGGTCAATAACAAAAGTTTATCTCAATACTTTGTTATATACCCTTTGTTGGCAATGACAGAGGTCAAACGTTTTCTGTAAGTCTTCACAAGGTTTTCACACACTGTTGCTGGTATTTTGGCCCATTCCTCCATGCAGATCTCCTCTAGAGCAGTGATGTTTTGGGGCTGTCGCTGGGCAACACGGACTTTCAACTCCCTCCAAAGATTTTCTATGGGGTTGAGATCTGGAGACTGGCTAGGCCACTCCAGGACCTTGAAATGCTTCTTACGAAGCCACTCCTTCGTTGCCCGGGCGGTGTGTTTGGGATCATTGTCATGCTGAAAGACCCAGCCACGTTTCATCTTCAATGCCCTTGCTGATGGAAGGAGGTTTTCACTCAAAATCTCACGATACATGGCCCCATTCATTCTTTCCTTTACACGGATCAGTCGTCCTGGTCCCTTTGCAGAAAAACAGCCCCAAAGCATGATGTTTCAACCCCCATGCTTCACAGTAGGTATGGTGTTCATTGGATACAACTCAGCATTCTTTGTCCTCCAAACACAACGAGTTGAGTTTTTACCAAAAAGTTCTATTTTGGTTTCATCTGACCATATGACATTCTCCCAGTCCTCATCTGGATCATCCAAATGCTCTCTAGCAAACTTCAGACGGGCCTGAACATGTACTGGCTTAAGCAGGGGGACACGTCTGGCACTGCAGGATTTGAGTCCCTGGCGGCGTAGTGTGGTACTGATGGTAGGCTTTGTTACTTTGGTCCCAGCTCTCTGCAGGTCATTCACTAGGTCCCCCCGTGTGGTTCTGGGATTTTTGCTCACCGTTCTTGTGATCATTTTGACCCCACGGGGTGAGATCTTGCGTGGAGCCCCAGATCGAGGAAGATTATCAGTGGTCTTGTATGTCTTCCATTTCCTAATAATTGCTCCCACAGTTGATTTCTTCAAACCAAGCTGCTTACCTATTGCAGATTCAGTCTTCCCAACCTGGTGCAGGTCTACAATTTTGTTTCTGGTGTCCTTTGACAGCTCTTTGGTCTTGGCCATAGTGGAGTTTGGAGTGTGACTGTTTGAGGTTGTGGACATGTGTCTTTTATACTGATAACAAGTTCAAACAGGTGCCATTAATACAGGTAACGAGTGGAGGACAGAGGAGCCTCTTAAAGAAGAAGTTACAGGTCTGTGAGAGCCAGAAATCTTGCTTGTTTGTATGTGACCAAATACTTATTTTCCACCGTAATTTGCAAATAAATTCATTAAAAATCCTACAATGTGATTTTCTGGATTTTTTTTTTCCTCATTTTGTTTGTCATAGTTGAAGTGTACCTATGATGAAAATTACAGGCCTCTCTCATCTTTTTAAGTGAGAGAACTTGCACAATTGGTGGCTGACTAAATACTTTTTTCCCCCACTGTAATACGTTTCAATTTTTTTCAGGAAGTTGTTTTTCATTGCAAGTTAAAGCCTACAACTACAAATACCTAGGTTGGACTGTCTGGTTGGACTGTAAACTCTCCTTCCAGACACACATTAAGCATCTCTAATCCAAAATGAAATCTAGAATCAGCTTCCTATTTCGCAACAAAGCCTCCTTCACTCATGCCGCCAAACATACCCTTGTAAACCTGACTATCCTACTGATCCTTGACTTCGGCGATGTCATTTACAAAATAGCCCCCAACACTCTACTCAGCAAACTGGATGTAGTCTATCACAGTGCCATCCGTTTTATCACCAAAGCCCCATATACTACCCACCACTGCAACCTCTATGCTGTCGTTGGCTGGCCCTCACTACATATCCGTCGCCAAACACACTGGCTCCAGGTCATCTATAATCCTTTGCTAGGTAAAGCCCCACCTTATCTCAGCTCAATGGTCACCATAGCAACACCCACCCATAGTACGCTCTCCAGCAGGTATATTGCACTGGTCATCCCCAAAGGCAACACTTACTTTGGCCGCCTTTCCTTCCAGTTCTCTGCTGCCAATGACTTGAACGAATTGCAAAAATCTCTGAAGCTGGAGTCTTATATCTCCCTCTCTAACTTTAAGCATCAGCTGTCAGAGCAGCCTACCAATCACTGTACCTGTACACAGCCAATCTGTAAATAGCATACCCGACTACCTCATTCCAATATTATGTTTATCCTCTTGCTCTTTTGCACCCCAGTATCTCTACTTGCACATCCTCATCTGCACATATATCACTCCAGTTGTCAAGCTCTGGCCATAGAGAGCCCACTGGGTTTCTCTATGGTGGGTTAGGTCAGGGCGTGACTAGAGTTTTCTACGGGACTTTATGTTGGGTTTTGTGTTGGTTCCCAATTAGAGGCAGCTGTTAGTTGTTGCCTCTAATTGGGAATCCTATTTAGTTTGTTCCCTTCCCCACCTGCCTTTGTGGGTTATTGTTTCTGTTAGTGCATGTGTTTTCCAGATGTTACGGTCTGTTGCGTCATTGTTTTTGACGGTTGCCATTTAAATAAACATGTGGAACGCTATGCCCGCTGCGCATTGGTCCGTTACTCCAGAAGATTGTGACAGAATAACCCACCAAACCAGGACCAAGCAGCGTGGCCAGGAGGACAAGGTGATCTGGACCTGGGAGGAGATAAAGGGGTGTTGGGAGACCCTGCCTTGGCGAGAGATCCTGAGGGGTTCGCTGCCACAGCAGTCCCTTTATTTTTTGGGGGGGGGCACATGCTGTCGGCTCCACTCACTCGGAGTCCAGTGCGCCTCTCCAGATCCGGTACGTCCTGTGCCAGCTCCCTGCACTCACCCTGAAGAGAGAGTCAGCAGTCTGGTGAGACCTGCGACGGAATGGAGGAGTATAAAGGAGTTTTGGGAGGGATGTAAAAGAGCGGTACGTCCAGTGTGCTCTCTCAGCCCGGTGCATCCTGTGCCAGCTCCCCCGCACTCGCCCAGAGGTGCGTGAAACCCGTCCGGTGAGACCTACGCCGGCTCCACTCACCAGACCTGCAGTG
The DNA here is from genome assembly GCA_030435695.1 of Brachymystax lenok tsinlingensis. Taxonomy (NCBI): domain Eukaryota; kingdom Metazoa; phylum Chordata; class Actinopteri; order Salmoniformes; family Salmonidae; genus Brachymystax; species Brachymystax lenok. The sequence continues at coordinate 13,080,896 of CM059797.1, read as the reverse complement.
CGCCTCTCCGGCCCAGTATGTCCAGTACCAGCTCCCCGCACTCGCCCAGAGGTGCATGAGACCAGCCCGGTACGTCCTGTTCCCGGCTCCACGGCTTCAGGGCGTGACTAGGGTTTTCTAGGGGACTTTATGTTGGGTTTTGTGTTGGTTCCCAATTAGAGGCAGCTGTTAGTCGTTGCCTCTAATTGGGAATCCTATTTAGTTTGTTCCCTTCCCCACCTGCCTTTGTGGGTTATTGTTTCTGTGCATGTGTTTTCCAGATGTTACGGTCTGTTGTTGCTTCATTGTTTTTGACGGTTCCCATTTAAATGAACATGTGGAACGCTATGCCCGCTGCGCCTTGGTCCGTTACTCCAGAAGATCGTGACACCAGTATTAATGCTAAATTGTAATTATTTTTGTCTCTATGGCCTATTTATTGCTGCATATAGATCTTTCTATTTTTCCTTTTGTGTTATTGACTGTACGTTTGTTTGTGTGTTGTTTTTGTCGCACTGCTATGCTTTATCTTGGCCAGGTCGCAGTTGTAAATTAGAACTTATTCTCAAGTGACCTACCTGGTTAAATAAATATAAATTTAAAAGTACTGTTAGCTAGCTTGCTAACGTTATGCGTATGATCTGTTTAGTAATATTATTTGTATCTCAGAAATCCGTTTGTATTGCTAGTTATAGCCTAATATTAGCTAGCTAATATTGAACCTAGTTGGTTAGCTTTAGTTACCTGCAGAGTCATGCATGGTAGTATGAGTTGATTATGATTAATTGTTTAGCTAGCTCCACTATGCAAGACTCCACTGTGCAAGTAACCATTTCACTGTACCGTTTCACCTTCTTTATCCTGTGCATGTGACAAATAAAGTTAGATTTTATTTGAGTGTGTTTACCAGAGACCGTAATGTACAGTACAACATGACCTGCACCAAAGTCAAATTAGGATATAGGCCAAGGACTAGATAACTTGTATTTTTGCTACTACTTTTAGTCTTAGTCTTTGGTTGTTTACTACACTACGTATTCACTCTGTTTAGCACATAGCCTCACGTGTGAAACATTAAAGAGATGGATGGGGCTAAGGCTTAAGAGGGTGTGAACAATGCTGAATGGGTGTAGACAAAGAAGAGCTCTCCAGTAGGTGTACCAAATTATGTCATGGGTCATTTTCTAAAAAGTGGGGTTACAAGTTTATTAACTTTCAATGCAGACTCACTTTCCCATTGTTCCTCAATTTCAGTGTATGATATACAATTTTCTAGCTCGTAGTCTACTTTTATCCAATGTAGAAAACACAATTTCAAATGTTGCTACATAGGACCGAATCTAGGTGGTGGGTCACATTTAGGGTAAGATATTTTCTTCTACTGATTAATCTAACAATTTAATTGGTTATAAGCTCTTTAGAGCACTTGTCTTAGAGCATTATGTTTGATCTGTTTGGGATACTTCAAACCGACCCAGTCAACTTCTTACTGAGCTAGCCAGCTACAGTTGAATTCAGAAGTTTACATAAACCTTAGCCAAATACATTTAAACTCAGTTTTTCACAATTCCTGACATTAAATCAGAGTAAAAATTCCCTGTCTTTGGCCAGTTAGGATCACCACTTTATTTTATGAATAATGAAATGTCAGAATAATAGTAGAGTGATTTCAGCATTTATTTCTTTCATCACATTCCCAGTGGGTCAGAAGTTTACATACACTCAATTAGTATTTGGTAGCATTGCCTTTAAATTGTTTAACTTGGGTCAAACGTTTTGGGTAGCCTTCCACAAGCTTCCCAAAATAAGTTGGGTGAATTGTGCCCCATTCCTCCTGACAGAGCTGGTGTAACTGAGTCAGGTTTGTAGGCCTCCTTGCTCGCACACGCTTTTTCAGTTCTGCCCACACATTTTCTATAGGCTTGTAGTCAGGGCTTTGTGATGGCCACTCCAATACCTTGACTTTGTGGCCTTAAGCCATTTTGCCACAACTTTGGACATATGCTTGGGGTCATTGTCCATTTGGAAGACCCATTTGCGACCAAGCTTTAACTTCCTGACTGTCTTGAAATGTTCAATATATCCCCATTTTCCTGCCTTCTATATCTATTTTGTGAAGTGCACCAGTCCCTCCTGCAGCAAAGCACCCCCACAACATGATGCTGCCACCCCCGTGCTTCACTGTTGGGATGGTGTTCTTTGACTTGCAAGCCTCCCCCTTTTTCCTCCAAACATAACGATGGTCATAATGGCCAAACAGTTCTATTTTTGTTTCATAAGACCAGAGGACATTTCTCCCAAAAGTACGATCTTTGTCCCCATGTGCAGTTCCAAACCGTAGTCTGGCTATTTTATGGCGGTTTTGGAGCAGTGGCTTCTTCCTTGCTGAGCTGCCTTTCAGGTTATGTCAATATAGGACTCGTTTTACTCTGGATATAGATGCTTTTGTACCTGTTTTCTCCAGAATCTTCACAAGGTCCTTTGCTGTTGTTCAGGGATTGATTTGCACTTTTCTCACCAACGTACGTTCATCTCTAGGAGACACAACACGTCTCCTTCCTGAGCGGTATGATGGCTGCGTGGTCCCATGGTGTTTATACTTGCGTACTATTGTTTGTACAGATGAACGTGGTACCTTCAGGCGTTTGGAAATTGCTCCCAAGGATGAACCAGACTTGTGGAGGTCAACATTTCTTTCTGAGGTCTTGGCTGAATTCTTTAGATTTTCCCATGATGTCAAGCAAAGAGGCACTGAGTTTGAAGGTAGGCCTTGTAATACATCCACAGGTACACCTCCAATTGACTCAAATTATATCAATTAGCCTATCAGAAGCTTCTAAAACCATGACATCCTGTTCTGGAATTTTCCAAGCTGTTTACAGGCACAGTCATCTTAGTGTATGTAAACTTCTGACCCACTGGAATTGTGGGAAAATTACTTGTGTCATGCACAAAGTAGATGTCCTAACCGACTTGCCAAAACTAGAGTTTGTTAACAACAAATTGTGGAGTTGTTTAAAAACGAGCTTTAATGACTCCTACCTTCAACTGTATATGCTGTCTGGCTACAGTCTGTCTGCTGGACTATGAGACATTAAGCTCACTGAAGTAGAGAGGGGGACAGGTCATTTAATATTATGTCCTCAGTGGCCCCTCCGACAGGTGAATCGATCCATGTCTTGTGTTCTGTACTGTAATGGCTCTGACAGGGGCTTCCTCCCGTATTTACACTGCTTGCTGAAGCATTAGAAATCTCAAGGGAAGCCTTACCCCCTACAGGCCTCCTTAGAGGCAGCTGTAGACCTTGGAGCTCTGCTCCTCTCCCACCTCCACTGCGCCGCTCTGTTTATTCCGCTCCTGCCACTGTGTTCATCGGCTTGACATTGACCCACGGCCTGTAATTCACTTCTGGAAACATACAGCTCAGCCAGACAGCCAGGCAGCCAGTCAGCTCGCAGTCATGGAGGATCTCTCACTACTCTACTATCATTCATGAAGGATCTCACTACTATACTGTCAGTCATGGAGGACCTCACTACGCTACTGTCAGTCATGGAGTATCTCTCACTTCTCTACTGTCAGTCATGGAGGACCTCACTACTCTACTGTCAGTCATGGAGGATCTCTCACTACTCTACTGTCAGTCATGGAGGATCTCACTACTGCACTGTCAGTCATGGAATATCTCACTACTGTGTTGTCAGTCATGGAGGATCTCACTGCTGTACTGTCAGTCATGGAGGATCTCACTACTGTGCTGTCAGTCATGGAAGATCTCACTACTGTGCTGTCAGTCATGGAGGATCTCACTGCTGTACTGTCAGTCATGGAGGATCTCACTGTTGTGCTGTCAGTCATGGAGGATCTCACTACTGTGCTGTCAATCATGGAGGATCTCACTGCTGTGCTGTCAGTTGTGGATCAAACTGCCTTCCATTCACTTTCATTGGCATGTTTGTAGAAATCTTTTTGTTGGTTCAGTTGTTACAGCAGTCTACTAGTGGATGTATCTTTTCACTGCCTTGTAAAGGGCACACATTAACCGCTTGTGTCCCTCTCTTTTTGCCTCTTGCAGCATCCATAGTTGCCCAGAAGTGGTGGTGTCAGATGCATCCATGTATGGATGGGGAGGAGTGTAAAGTGTTGCCTGATCTTAAAGGCTGGAGCTGCAGTACAGGAAACAAAGTGAAGACGACGAAGGTGGGTGCATAATGTAAGCAAATGCATCACATGTACTATTACACACACACACACACACAAACGTACACACACAAACGTACACACACACAAACACACAATTTTGTTTCTTCTAAAGTCCACCATGACGTAGGATCTTCAGTAAGTAAAGGTGTTGATTGGTCCTCTACAAAGCCAACTGCAGTCACCTACTGGTTGTGTGTCTGTACCAGTCAGGACCAATACATTCAAAGTTCATACGATCAAAAAGGCTCAATTCTGTTGAGATACTGTCAAATATGTGCATATTGAAAGAGGAGTATCTAGAGGTTGCAGTGAGAGACCCACACACACACACACTTATTCATTCATGTATTACGTAACACTACGTTTTATTAAGGGTGATAGGTACAGTACTCGTCACTGCATTCTTTACAGAAAGTAGGCTGGCCCTCTTTGAAGTCATGTAGGTCAATTCAATTATCTCTTTTATCTATAAAGCTCTCTTACAAAAACTCCAGCCGTACATCACATCAGTGATTCCCAACCTTTTTCGGTTACTGTACCACCAACTGAAATGTGTACTGCCCAGAGTACCCCTGATTTACCTAATGTGCATTTTACCAGTAGGCCTATGGTCTTATGAGTCTTCTCAAGTACTGCCGGTGGATAGGCCAAGTACCCCCAGGGGTCCTAGTAACCCTGGTTGGGAACCAGCGCCTCACATTATTAGGGGAATGGCCTTAATTCAGGGATGGCTACCTGTGGAAATCCCTTCGGTCTCCTCAGAGTTGGGTAAATCTGCTTTTAGTTTCTTTGCACCAATGTACGGAACAACCTACAGAGTTTCCTACAACTTGATGTTCTGGTCTCTATTGGGCAATTCAAAATGTTAATTGAGGACCTCCTTGCTGAGGAATGTTTTTCTTTAATATTTTTATTATATTGCATTTAATTTGACATTGTTGTAACATAGACACTGGGAAGCAGGTGGAGAGTTTAATAGAACACAAACAATAAACAATATAAAAACAGGATTAGCTTCGGGACATGGAAACAACAGAGTGCTATATGTATATGGGGAGTAATCAGGAAGTTGATAGAGTCCAGGTGTAACTGATGATGAGGCGCAGGTGTGCATAATGATGGGTAGCAAGGGCCGGTGGTTAGTAAACCGGAGACGTCGAACGCCAGAGGGGAGAATCAGATGTGACAATTGTATTTGACTTTATTTTGTAAATTGTGTATATGCAGGGCTCCCTTGTAAAAGAGACTTTTGTCTCAATGGTGACTCCCATTCAGATAAAGGTAAAACAAAACAAATATTATATTCACCCATTTGTTTTTTGTTTTTCATACAAAAAGTGTAATTCTGAAGTATATGTGACAGTTCGTCAGCAGGCTCTGGTGATAAATATGAAAAATAATCACCTTGAAATAGAAAATGCAAGTCTATGGCTAAAATGACTGTATATCCCAGCTCCTACAGCGGCTGAAAGCATGCCCACCTAGGAAGCCAACATTATCCATAAAGACCCAGTGCAGTCAAAATTCATTTGTTTTCTGTGTTTTATATCATATTATACAACATCTGTTGAAACTAACACTGTACAATTCTGAAAACATTTTATCAGTGTTAATTTATGATAGTTGCTGGTTGAAAATCCAATCTACACAGCACCTTCTAATCAGCAGGTTTGCATGGGCGGGAGTTTCCGATTTCCATGGTGACATCACCATGCTGTGAATTGGTTAATAGACCAATAAAAAAAGAGAGTTCCAAACATCTCTGCCAATAACAGCTAGTCTTCAGTTGTCCTCTTCCCACTCAGATCCAGACTGTGCTAGCAAAATTCTTGCGTCAGATTTTAATGGAAATCTTTTATAGTAAGGTACCTAATTTTTACCCAGAAATTATTAGGAATTGATATAAAACTGTCTGCATTGGGCCTTCAAACATTTCTGCCAATAACAGCTAGTTTTCAGTTTTCCCCTTCCCATTCAGATCCAGACAGTCCTAGCAAAATTCTTACTTGAGATTTTAATGGAAACCTTTTATAGTAAGGTAACACATTTTTACCCAGAAATGATTAGAAATTGATATAAAAACAGCTGCATTGGACCTTTAAACATCTCTGCCAGCCTGCCTGCCTGCCAGCCTGCCTGCCTGCCTATCGGTGTACAGAGAACTCTTGCGCTTACATCTGACCCACTTGCATTTGGCAATGGGATAAGAGGACAGGCTTGGGTCAGGGCCTGAGTAGTCTTGGATGTAACTTCAAACGTCAGCAAGGAAACAAAACAGGCAAAAAACAACAAAGAAACAAACAAACAGCCTGTGAAGAAAAACTGAGCCGTGGAGGTGGATGTTCAGAGCAGGATAGGGTGATTCCAGAGGTTATGTGTGTCTGTGTTTGGGGTGGGGTTGGGGAAGGGGGTGTGACACAGTGGGCCCAGTGCCATCTATCACGGCCTGGTGTTTGACTCACCAAACACCTGTACTTGAGCTGCCTTCTCCATTATTCATTGTGTGGAGGGCCTGGGTGAGGCAGACTTTTTATTTTATTTTAGCCAGGTTAATAATGTATACCCCCTCTTTCTCGCATGCAGAGAGGGGTGCAGGTGACTGCTACATTACAGTAGGGCTAGACAGCAGCTCAGTTTGTTTGATATGGGGACCCTGAGGGCTTCCCTCCATGTTTCAAACGTACGTTGGTTTGGGGCTGTGTGTTGATGTAGGTGTCTCCTGTGTGTGTTCACAGGTGGGAAGAGTTTGGCTAATTATTTAGCCAATTATCTTCAGCTAGTGTGTGAACGTGACAAAGTTGGTTTAACTTTGGGTAGCCCATCTCCGGGGCTAGTTAGGGACCGTCAATAAATTACACAATGTAAATGATACAAAATGTTCATATTGCACACCTTTTAGTTTTCCCATTCAATATCAGTATTTTAATTTCTACAATTTATAGTTGGTTTGAGGTTTTTAAGTCATTGAAATTTGAGCCATTGGAATTTTTACATATTGTTCCCTGTACATTGTGTAATTTACAGATGGTCCCTAACTAGCCCCATGGGGATATCCAAAGTCAACCCAAATTTACCACAGGCATTACGATTGGGTCACGTGCAGCAGCTTCACTTCGAATTGATAGTGACTTGTGTGCTGCCAGATGTGGGCAGAATTGAAACAAACCCAACCTTAATTAATTTTGTGATGCAGTCAAGAACACAAGTCTCACAAAACAGTAATGGGTGACTTGACTTTATTAAAAAAATTATCCTATTTACACTTTGTAGTCATCATATCGATGCTACATAGGCTGTTCTCTAAATGAGAAGTTTGTTTTTAAGCAGTAGGTTTTTGTTCAATGGTCTAATAAAACTCAGAATTGTTTTGGGTTCTGTAAAAACCTACAAGAAAGATACTTCCAGTTTTCAGAATAAGAAGTGTGTGTGCGCGGGTAGTAGCATCCATTCAATCACTTTATTTGTTTTCTATAGGTGCTAATGTGTGTTTTTACGATGTTAAAGTGGTTATACATTATTTTGTAATAAATAGAGTCCCCCTATAAATCAACCAACTATCAATAGACTATCAGTGGCTCACCATCTCTTCATATTGATCCAAGTCCTATTTATGGCTGATAACAAATGATGGTGTCATTTCACATCACAACAGATTCACAATAACAAATCACCTCCCCAAAGCCCCCTGGGCATCTCTCGAACGACCTAAGCAGCTCTCCATTCTCCCCATGTCAAAGAGCAGACACAGAGCCTCACACAGGCCATGCAAGACCAGACCAGGGGTTAGAAGCCTGCCGGTAATGTCACCAGTCATGCCCTCACCTCTGCTTTCACATCATATCAATCAACACACATCACACATAACAAGCATCACAGAGCAATTTCACAGAACAAGTGTTGTGATGTATGAGAGAATTAGTTGGATGTCTGTGATGAGAAGCTGGGTAAGTTTGCAAAAATAACAGGCCTACAAAGGGCTTACTGTTTTTGTACTACGGATGTGACAAATGGAAAACATTTAACTTTTAAACTGCAATTTTTTTATGTTTTTCTTTTAAAACGATAATAAAATCATAAAAGCACATGTCAATTCACAATGCAGAATAATGTTCCTATTAAGGGTATATGACCACTAGGGCCAGGCAATGAAGTTCTATCTACCGCAACCCTTTACAGACATAGAATGCAGCTACAGTAATGTGGATAATTGACAATTAGACAATTCAGACAATTAAAACAAGTGTAGCATCAGAAGCGTCTGCCTCTTTTCAGACAGTAGAATTCTGCTCCGGCATAATGTTCTATTGTTTCCCTGACAACAATAACCTTTGCTGATTGATGTGCTGCTGTGTTGTTTAAGCAGTTTTTTTATGGTGGGATAGCTAGATGTGCTTTCGTTCTACTAAATGTCTTGATAAGTAGCGATATTTAACTAACTTTAACAAACTTTTTTTGGAAAGAGTGGTCTGCGCGCAGGCAGCAGGCAGGCTAGGATTGAGAGTTCAGGTCGCCTAGTGATGTCAGTTAGGAATAACTTTACAGACAAGTAAAATGCTGTTCATGTCTCCAGAGAAAGTTTTGTGTCTGCGTTGAAAAAGCTGTAGTGTAGCCTACACTAAAAGTCAATTCATCCCAGCTAGCACAGTGGAACTGGGCCGATTCCGGCTGGTAGTCGTGGCACTCGGCTGAGAGTCAGACTGGGCCGATGCCATGTGGCCCGAGTCTGGGTCGCAATCGGCCTCTCTGGCAGATGATTACACGGCTGCTTTATATAATTAACATTTCATTATTTATTTTTCCATATTTTCTCATTGTTTCTGTGATAAAAAAAAATAATACAATTAAACATTGTTGTCCCAGTGTTGTCTGAGTTAGGGGAGGGTTTGGCCGGCCGGGATGTCCTTGTCTCATTGAGGTGAAGCGACTCCTGTGGCGGGCTAGACGCATGCACACTGACACGGTCACCAGGTGTATGGTGTTTCCTCCAATACATGTTTTTTTGTGGATGGGTATAATTTGTATGTGTATATTGTATTATAGCAATATTTAAAATGAATAAATCGTGGAATTTTGTATACATCTATTAACATTTGCATCTGGCCGCTTCTGGGGGATTCTGGTAAGATGCCGGCAAAGTCGGCTGAATTCTGTGAGATGGAAACGGCCCGATGTATTTGGGCCGATTCTGCGCGGTCATTCATTTTGATTCCGGGCCATGTCCGACACCCGATTCCGGGCCGCTTCAATCAGTTCCGGCCCCCGGGAAGCGGGCCGCTTCTAGGCCGATTCCTCATTGCTAGCTGGGATGCTTGCTCTGGAAATCGATCAGGAGGCTCCGTACAGAGGGTTTGTACACAGAGCTTGTAGAGGCCAAATCGAGCTCCATACTGAATCGCTGTGCTTCTCCCAAATGTTTTAACAATGCGGAGGGCTCTGTATAGCTCTGTATAGCTCTGCATTGACATGATTGGTTGATGGTAGGTTGGGACGGGAGGTCCTGTATAAACACAAACTCACTTCCTTGACAACTTTGTATACAACAGCTCCGCTCTGCTCTGACTTCTGCGGAGGCCGCATTAAATGCTATGTCAGATTAACCATGCAGCCAAACAAACACACAGTAGCCGAGGCGCTTTCAAGGGGCCACATACCATTATATTATAGGGTAATCGATACAGGCTATACCGGTGGGCTACTGTAGTTTCATATTATGAGCGAAGAGAAACGAAGAGGAGCCTACTCTGTGCTCACAAGACTGGCCCGAAGATACTTCTGTATTACGGAGACATCGGTCGCATGAATAGTCTAAACTAGGATATTCTGCATGCATCAGACCGAATACAGAGCGAAGACTGAATACACACTTGTGTCATTAGCTAAGAGAAAGAGCAGGCAGGCCAGCTGGAGGGAGAGAGAGGATGGGCAGGCAGAACCATGTGGATATGTCTTGCTAATCTGCATCTTGCAATGTCTTAACTGTCTTGCATGCCTCACATATTCACCAAAGTAGCCTAAACTTTACTGTGATTATAATAGTTTTTTCGTTTAGGGATTTTTCTTAACATTAAGGATACCAATATTGTAATGTTTAAACTGTTCACTCCCCTAGTTTGGACTAAGATAATGTAGCAGGGTGCTTGGGACCCATGTTGATTTTCTTTACTGTAGGTCCACTGTAATGGATGTTCTTACTCATTGAAAGCCTTGCCACACATGATGTTACATGGTTGAGCCCTCAATTCTAGTGCATATACTATGTCAATCCTATTATGTCATTCAATCCCTATTGGCGACAAGCAAAGAACAAAATCTAAATAACAAAATAATTTTGTTTCTTTATCAGGGGTAAGCAATTGTTTTTTGTTTGTTTGTCCATGAAGCTTTGAGTCAGGGCTTAGTTTGAGCCTGACCAGTAAAATGTGGTCTTTTATCTCAGCTTCCTGGTGAGTCTCACTGATATGTGAAGATTAAACTGTACCTCCCGAAACAGCAATGGGTGAATCTTATGTTTCCCTTTTCCAGCACCTGCAAACAGAAAATTACAGCCTAATGTATTTTTAGATGTTAGATGTTGGTGTGTGAGGACTGTTAGAAAGTGAGACTCTACATGTACAGTGAGGGAAAAAAGTATTTGATCCCCTGCTGATTTTGTAAGTTTGCCCACTGACAAAGAAATGATCAGTCTATAATTTGAATGGTAACGCATGTGAAAAATGTTATGAATTGATTTGCATTTTAATGAGGGAAATACGTATTTGACCCCTCTGCAAAACATGACTTAGTACTTGGTGGCAAAACCCTTGTTGGCAATCACAGAGGTCAGACGTTTCTTGTAGTTGGCCACCAGGTTTGCACACATCTCAGGAGGGATTTTGTCCCACTCCTCTTTGCAGATCTTCTCCAAGTCATTAAGGTTTCGAGGCTGATGTTTGGCAACTTGAACCTTCAGCTCCCTCCACAGATTTTCTATGGGATTAAGGTCTGGAGACTGGCTAGGCCACTCCAGGACCTTAATGTGCTTCTTCTTGAGCCACTCCTTTGTTGCCTTGGCCGTGTGTTTTGGGTCATTGTCATGCTGGAATACCCATCCACAACCCATTTTCAATGCCCTGGCTGAGGGAAGGAGGTTCTCACTCAAGATTTGACGGTACATGGCCCCATCCATCATCCCTTTGATGCGGTGAAGTTGTCCTGTCCCCTTAACAGAAAAACACCCCCAAAGCATAATGTTTCCACCTCCATGTTTGACGGTGGGGATGGTGTTCTTGGGGTCATAGGTAGCATTCCTCCTCCTCCAAACACGGCGAGTTGAGTTGATGCTCCATTTTGGTCTCATCTGACCACAACACTTTCACCCAGTTGTCCTCTGAATCATTCAGATGTTCATTGGCAAACTTCAGACGGCCATGTATATGTGCTTTCTTGAGCAGGGGGGACCTTGCTGGCGCTGCAGGATTTCAGTTCTTCTTGTGTAGGTCTACAATCTTGTCCCTGACATCCTTGGAGAGCTCTTTGGTCTTGGCCATGGTGGAGAGTTTGGAATCTGATTGATTGATTGCTTCTGTGGACAGGTGTCTTTTATACAGGTAACAAGCTGAGATTAGGAGCACTCCCTTTAAGAGTGTGCTCCTAATCTCAGCTCGTTACCTGTATAAAAGACACCTGGGAGCCAGACATCTTTCTGATTGAGAGGGGGTCAAATACTTATTTCCCTCATTAAAATGCAAATCAATTTATAACATTTTTGACATGCGTTTTTCTGGATTTTTTTGTTGTTGTTGTTCTGTCTCTCACTGTTCAAATAAACCTACCATTAAAATTATAGACTGATCATTTCTTTGTCAGTGGGCAAACATACAAAATCAGCAGGGGATCAAATACTTTTTTCCCTCCCTGTATCTCAGTCTATGCCGCTCTGACATTGCTCGTCCATATATTTACATGTTCTTAATTCCATTCCTTTACTTAGATGTGTGTGTATTAGTTATTTGTTATTAAATTGTTAGATATTGCTGCACTGTCGGAACTAGAAGCACAAGCATTTCGCTACACTCGTAATAACATCTGCTAAACACGTATATGTGACCAATAACATTTTATTTGATTTGGATTAAGGCATGTCAGTGTGCATTGGAGTACTGGAACAGTGTGCATTGGAGTACTGACACATCCTGTCGCCTGGCTCCGTGCCCTGCGCTCCGCGCTGCTTTTCAGGCCAAGACCATGGAGCCTCCGCCACTCACTAATTGAATGACACTAATAAGTGCCAATACACAAATAGGAACACCTATGATAACGAGGCCCATTTATACTTCTTCACACTAAATGTGTTAGCATGTTGTACTTAAAGGGGACTGTTACTATGACCATGTTAACAGCAAAGAGAGGACAACCAACAGAACTATTATTAGGACCATGTTAACAGCAAAGAGAGGACAACCAACAGAACTATTATTAGGACCATGTTATCAGTTAAGAGAGGACAATCAACAGAAATGTTACTATGACCATGTTAACAGTAAAGAGAGGACAACTACCCAGTTAGCAATGAGCACTCGGGAGGCCGGTGTCCCTCCAGAATGGTTGAGTGACGTGCAACAGCTTTTTTGCCCATCAGGCACTCCCGATAAGCCGCTTTGTGAAGCGGCAGCCGTTCTCCTGCCATTCACTTGCCGTTTTCCTCACACAAAACGTTTGGTGATGATAAATACAAACAATTCAACCAATCTTTTGTTCCAGTTCTTTTTATTTTACGAAAACTAGCTACTGGATACTATCAACATCAAAGACAGGTCTGAAAATTTGATGAAGGAAAGGAGGTAACAAGGATAACTTTCTGGTGAAGGATTTTAGGCTTCTTCTGTGGTGTTTAAGAGGTGCCACCAATATTGTACGTAGTGATCAACACTTTTCTTCAAGTGGGTGAGGCGGTTTAGGGAATGGCTAGAAAGGAACCATTTGTATTGCTTCAAATATAGTATATTAAATCAATGGCAAAAATGTAGGCTATTTTTGGGCATAATCATGACATCATGAATCTACTTGAACTGTAAATTATTAGGTATATCACTTTTTGTGTCATCCTCTATGATGTTAGATGCAGTATGGCCACATGTGGTTGTATTGTGTTTTTAAATTGGCAAATAAATCGAATCATATTAAAATCACAACAAATGTAAGGTATTTATAGAAACAACTAAAACAGCTTGCAGCCTCTGGCTGGCTGTGATTAGCTGTAAGGTGGCAGGCCGAATTTGAGGTTAGAGAAATTCCTTGCTATTGTCTTTCAAATGAACTCATGTCTAGATGGCTTGCCTAGGGCTTATAGCTGTCCTCTGAGTGGAGGATAAACGCCAGAGATGCAAAAGTGGCCTGCCAAGGGCTTATAGCGGACCTACTGTATGAGTGGAAGCTACCCACCAGAGATGCAAATCACGTCTTGAATGGCAAATTCCCCTCGCCCGCTGGCAGTAAGAAATTATAGCTTTGGCTGTAGTGAAAGCGGAAAATAACAAGCGGGAGGAATTTTTCGCGTACTGGGTAACAGCACTGTTATTATGACCATGTTAACAGCAAATATGACACATGTCCTACTGTACTTTGTAAAGGCCTTTTGGATTAATATTCACAGGTTGGCATTTATTGGAGGTAGCTCTGCAGGGTATCAAATCTGATAATCTTTTAAACCTAACCCTAACCTTAACATTAACCACATCGCTAACTCTAGTGGCTAACCCTAGCCTTAAATAAAGAACAAAAATATATATTTTTTACGATAGGCCTATAGCCAATGTTGACTTTGCAGCTGGACCATCTAGCGGAAACCGCTTAGTTCTGCCTCTTGGGCAAGACTCATGACAATAAACATCAACCTGCTACTTTGTGAGGGCCCTTTGGATTAATGTTCAGTGAAATACTTAGTGTAATACGGTGTCAAAATGAATCATGTGCAGCACATTTTGAAATGATATATGCTGTACCATACGTACTGTACCACCAAGCAGGGGCTGATGTCATAGAACTTCATAGTTCCAGAATGTGCTGATGATGGCAGCCATTTTGGTGAAGCAGGAATCCAAACTAGTCTAATTGGAATGCATAGCAATAGAGTTCTATTTCCTAATTCTATGTACCACTGTCTTCCCACTTACAGTACACTACAGTACAATGTATTTGACTCTGACACGCTAGGACAGGTGAGTGATGGACGTAGCAGCTGGGGATTCAAACTCAGCCTGGTGTATACAGCACGTTTGACAGATATAGATCTACACAGTATGACAGATAGATCTACACAGTATGACAGATATAGATCTACACAGTATGACAGATATAGATCTAAACAGTATGACAGATAGAGATCTACACAGTATGACAGATAGAGATCTACACAGTATGACAGATAGAGATCTACACAGTATGACAGATATAGATCTAAACAGTATGACAGATAGAGATCTACACAGTATAACAGATAGAGATCTACACAGTATGACAGATATAGATCTGCACAGTATGACAGATAGAGATCTACACAGTATGACAGATAGAGATCTACACAGTATGACAGATATATATCTACACAGTATGACAGATAGAGATCTACACAGTATGACAGATAGAGATCTACACAGTATGACAGATATAGATCTACACAGTATAACAGATAGAGATCTACACAGTATGACAGATATAGATCTGCACAGTATGACAGATAGAGATCTACACTGTATGACAGATAGAGATCTACACAGTAACAGGCAGTGTGGTGTGGGTCTTACTTTGAGATGGATATTTTCGCTCTATCTATGTTGTGTAATTAATCACTCAATCTTCTTCTGGTTTTGTAGCCCAGCAGCCAGGTCAGACTGACTGAGGTTTTTACACACTGCCTGTGTCATAAATAGCTGCAAATCCTAGTTTAATCTGGTGTCCATTAATATGAACTAACACCCTGCTATCTCCCCTGTTTACAGGTCACGCGATAGTGCTGTCTGTCCTGGATCTGAAGACTTGGCGTCGTCAGTCATTTCTTCCTTGACAGAAACCACTGGGTCTTCTTGGATGTGAGAACTATGTATTGAATGATTTTGGGAAGGAACCAGGGACCAGTAAGGGAACATGGGAAACTCCTGAAATTCCACTGAACGGATGCAGAGCAGAGACTTGACCTGGAAATAACATAGAACCACCTATCCAGACTACTGGACTACTGATTACATCCAATTCCTAGCCGTTATTGTATCACCCACCAAATTCCTGTTTGTGTTTTTTCCTCCAACGGACTACTACAGTAGGAGATCCAACCTGCAAGGTATTTATTCATTAAAAAGACAAACTGTGGATTACGCAAGCAAGATAAACCTTAATTCGAAACATGTGACGTGACATTTTCAAATCTTTTTCCTCTTTTTGTCACTGAGAGCTCAGTGACTCCAAAACAACGTGTCTGTGTTCGAGATCGATTTTAGATCATAAGCATTTCCATTACTTTTTAGCCTTATGAAGCAGATGTTTCTTCTTTTTAAGGTTTTTGATTTGGAAAAATAATATTAAGTGTTTTTGGAACTTGAGACATCAAAGGAGATGGCACAGTAGAAAAAAATTCAACGTCTATTCCATGTCGGTTCAACGTCATTTCATTGATTGGACGTATAAACAATGTTGATTTAACCAGTGTGTGCCCAGTAGGATGGTTTTAACAAACCAATTAAAATGACATAAACTGAGCTCCAACTGTTTTACTAACTGTTTTACTATCTGTTTTTAAAAGCCTGGTGACCAACATTGAGTAAAAGTGTCAGTATTATCTCAATAAACCTATTTCAAAAGGATACCACTGGATGAAGAAAGGGTTTGGTTTTCTATCATAGTTTCAAACGTCTCTGCAACACAATACATTTTACAACATTGCAGAGGCCACCATTACAAGACCATCAAATAATGTAAAGACAAAATAAAAAGCCAAAAATGTAAACACCGAATTGTGCATATAAACCCCCACAATACAAGACAAAAAAAAAAAACTACTTTCCATGCACTTGTTTGGCCTATATCACAGTAGCGCAGTTCTGAATGTTAAAGTTACTACGAGGCAGGATATCAACAACTCTAAAAGTGGTCATTCTGACATGGTGATCAACCCCCATGATGAAACAGAGGTCATTATGAAACAGAGGTCAGAGGTCAGAATGGGAAACCATGAACTGCGTGAAAAAGAGGAAACCTGGAAAGGAGGCAACCTACTGCACTGACGTCATATAACACCTCTCCCACAGGTAGCCTAGCAGTTAAGAGTGTTGGGCCAGTAACCTAAAGGTATCCCCTTTCATTGCATTCTCTGGGAAATCATCAACTGTCACAGAGGTTGGCATATGCATAAACTTAGTTTCTCTCAGATTACATGAAAAAAGTCCTGTTAATGTCACAGTCCCAGACAACGTCTGTGGGACTTGTCTTGTGCAAGGGTAATGATGTTAGCATACTATAATTTTCCAGTATCCACACTGGAACTAATTTACAATTAGCCAGTCCTGCAAATAGTGGACTAATTGAAGTCGAAGAGCGCTGATCATTAATTCAGAGTTGTATTAATTTAGAGTTGTGTTAATTCAGTTGCGTTAATTCAGAGTTGTGTTAATTCAAAGTTGCGTTAATTCAGAGTTGCATTAATTCAGAGTTGTATACATGGCACGCTGTTTTTCTTATTGTCTTTACCCCTACTGAAGAGTGCGTTGGTGCGTTGGAAATTAACACAGCAAAGAAAAATACATTAAAAAAAATAGTAGACCTTGATCAACCCACAGTGGAGTGGTATAAGAACACCTTCTTTGTCAAATAAATTAAATAAAGACATGTTTTAAGGGTAACCAAAACAAATACTGTAAAATTGACCATTCGGGTTAGTTTCTTAAAGCATTTGCCATTTAGTGAGTACCCTGTTTAGTGAGTACCCCATTACCCTGCCCTCTACCAAAGTCGTTCAACGAAAGCCCTTTTGCACAAAGATTCTCTTTCCTTCTGAGTGATTTCCTGTTAGGAAGCCGCCTCCGAGAAATCCCCAAAACATTGTTAGTGCATGTCATTAAAAGCTTACAGAAAATAAACCGGAATTCAAGACATACAGTCTCGAGCAGGGGTGGAACTGGATGGAGCGCAGAGAAAGAGAGAAAGAGAGAGAGAGAGAGAGAGAGAGAGAGAGAGAGAGAGAGAGAGAGAGAGGGCCTAGCAGCAATAGAGAAGGCTTAATCCTGCCTGCTGAACCGTCTGACTGTTTGTGTTGCAGCCTTAATCTGTGGGGGTGCAAGGGCGAATGGCACACTCTTCCATTTCCACACCGAGATATACCTCTGCCATTGTAATTTTTTATGTCCTTATCAACATGCAGCTCTATTCCCCTCCCTGTGGAAACCAAATACAGGTTAGAAGCAGGCAGACTGCTCACAGGAAGCACAGAGATACGGAGGACACAGGTGGAGCTGTGTTTATTTTGCCCCCATGGCTTCCCTAACTCCAGCACACCCCGTAATGTTATGATATGTAACCTTATAATGTGAGGTCCTGCTTCTGCTGGTATGATAAGGATGATTGGGACATGTAGATACATGGATATGGTTCCTGGGTATAAATTGGTGACCATATGTATGATTGCTGCTCTGATGGTAACGTCTGATACAACAGTGACAGATTTTATGATGCATAAAGGGACTTGTGTAACAGCTGTCTTGGAGTGGGAGTGGTTGGTTGGTGCATTTAGAGATTACAGTTCAGTAAATGTTTAGTGGAAAGGAATAACTCTCTTAGGGAGTATAAACTTGGAAAATATACTGAACAGAAAATACAAACGCAACATGTTAAGTCTTGATCCCATGTTTCATGAGCTGAAATAAAAGATCCCAGAAATGTTCCATACGCACAAAAAGCGTATTTCTCTCCAATGTTGTGCACAAATTTGCTAGCATCGATGTGTGTGAGCATTTTATCTTTTGTCAAAATAATATATCCACCTGACAGGTGTGGCATATCAAGAATCTGATTAAACAGCATGATAATTACACAGGTGCACCTTGTACTGGGGACAATAAAAGGCCACTTTAAAATGTGAAGTTTTATCACACAAAACAAAGCCATAGATGTCTCAAGTGTTGAGGGAGCTGACGCAAGAATGTCCACCAGAGCTGTTGTCAGAGATTTAATGCTAATTTCTCTAACATAAGCTGCCTCCAACGTCATTTCAGTGTATTTTTACCTTACTTCATGTTACCTTTTCCAGTAGACCTACTGGTATTTATGTAAGCCAAAAAGCCCTTCATCATAATGCAACACAATACAGCATTTCCAGACTCTCTTCAGGCCGGGGCTTTAGTCAGGGCATTTAACATTTTGCCTGTCAATTGAAACAGTACATTCACCACAGGATTCTCCGGATGATGAACACAATTAATTAAGTATACATTTTAGGAGAGACATGCTCTCAAAGACCAGACCGCGGGGAATTGACGCATACAGGGTTATACGGTTAGTGATCCAGGTTGACTCTTGTTTGGTTATAAATCATTAAATTACAGTAATGACTATTTCTCTTTCCTGCATGAAATACGCCAGAGACCACCAAGGATTTTATAAAGAGCTCGCAATGAAGAACAAACACTGAACGGCTCAGAGAAGGGCTACGTGATTATACAGAGTAATTCAAAAGTGCATTAATAAAACAATACAGAAACATTCCTAAATTATTTGAGATAAAGGAAATTTCCATAATTCATTAAGATTAATCAGACGGCAACCCACTGTGGCGTTCGGTAGAAGAGAAAGAGGACACATGAAATCGGTCCCAGAGAAAGGCCCTTTCAATCTACTAACAGTGATTTGAATCTACCCTTGGATAGGAGAATTAACCTTTTCTGCACTATGTTGTCCCGGACGTATTAAAACACAATCCTTCAGTGATTTACCTTGATGTGCTCTAATATTCTATTAACACTGGAAAGCTTTTTCAGAAATGAATCCTCTGGGTTTTGCATATCAAGGCATAAAAGGCTTTCAACGAAAGCTTGAGAGCAAGAAATCATTTCAGAGTGTTTTGAAAACCACAGCTTGTATCTAAGAACGTTATTGACATTTCGAAAAGACGCTCAGAGTTCTCAAGCCGGTAACCTTGTGAGCTTATCACAGAAAAAAAATCTGACTAGGGGAGTGTAGTTTTTGTTTGTGCCATATTCACTGCAGTATTTGCTGAGCTTTTGCTATGAATGGATCCTTTCTCTGCAAGGATGTCTAAATGGTCAAATGTGTCATATGTTAAAGAGATCCTAGATTTAGGGAGATAAAGCTTGCTATGTTGTTAACAGCGTAGTCCAGTGCACAGCTGGATAGTTGAGGTTAGGCTTTCTGTGCACTTTCTTAGGCCTGTCTGAATATGATTGCAGCACTACCACTATTATAGCAGTACCTTTTGTGTATGTTCATCAGCCCAATACGCATGCAAAGTCAATACGCATGGAGATCTCCAAAAACATATATGGTTGAATTTCAGGGACAGAGAAAGCTCTGTTGATTAAATAGGCCTATGAAGGAGAAGACCTCATTTATAAACAGAAAACGAATAGCTAAGTAACTAGTAGCTAAGCAACTAGTAGCTAAGTAACTTGCAGCTAAGTAACTAGTAGCTAAGTACCGCACTTGACTTTAAGAGACGCATGAACAAGAATCACAAACTCCAGCTCACATAAACACCATCTGGTGAGTTTGTTGAGGCTGCACCTTGACAGGATGAATTAGTCTGAAAAACTGTCAGATACATGGAACAAAATTAGATTTTCTCACCTCGTAATGAAATCTGACTGAGTGTAATGAAAAACCATTGGATCTTGAAAACACTTGAGATGAACTGTAGAAGTCTGCCTGTGAAGAAAGTTCCTCCTACATGTTGATCTAATTGTTTGGCCTCTCTCTCCGTTCTCAATATCTCACCATGTCTTCCCCATATCATCTAAATTAGATGTTTTCCCTAATTCACTTTAGGTGGGAATTTGATGTTATTCTGACGATTGTTTTGTGTTCTTCTCATCAGAAGATGCAATTTAGTTTGAAGTGAGGCAGCTCCACTTCTCTCTCTGCTGTGACCTGCAGCACAATGGGATTATTGTGCTCGGGGCCAAGGCATAGCGGCTGGCATTTTAATATCAAACTATTCCTGTATGCCTGTACCTGACACTTCCTCCTCTTCATGTTCCTCACGCTTGCCTGGACTGAGGCTATTCATCGTGTGTATCACACAACATGGCCCTCAAGCAGCTACATCCAGTCAGTCATTCACACTGTATGTTCCCCCCTTTCAATGGATTCTCTCTACCTGCTCTGGACAACTCCTCTCCTTGCGTACACTAATGATGGATTCAGGAGAAAGTAGGTGACAGCTGATTATACAGGCCCTCACTCATCGATTATGCCCTCTCCATGACACATAATGAATGTATGAATCTGTCCAACTAGGTTCGATGGAGCCCTTCCCTCCCAGTGTGTTACTGTAGAGGTCCTGTATCCTTGTGTCCGAATATACTGTTGTCTGTCAGTCTGGCATTAGTGCCGGCCAGCGCGTCTGTTTCTGTTAGGAACCCTCATCATAGACTCTCTCCACTCCCACACTGCATTATCACAATGCCCAGGGGTCAGAACAAAGGGCCTGCTGTAATTTAAAAAGGAAATGATATTTTGTGATATTTTGAGAACAGAGAGAGATAGAGGAGGAGGGCAGAAAATAAGAAAGTAACACTCCTCTCCTTGCAGGTTAATGGGAGTGAGACTTGGAAAGAGTTAATGCCTATCAGGACAGGGCAAGAGGAAGAGAGGGAACGAGAGAGAGGGTGAGAAGGAAAGAGAGAGAGAGAGAGAGAGAGAGAGGGGGAAGGAAAGGGAGAGGGAGGGGGAGAGTGAAAGAGAGAGGGAGGGAGAGAGAGGGGGAGAGGGAAGGAGAGCGAGATAGGAAAAGAGAGAGGGTGGGAGAGGAAGGGGAGAGAGAGGGGGAAAGAGAGAGAGAAGAAAAGAGAGAGGGAAAGAGAGAGAGCGAGACAGAGAGAGGGAGAGAGACGGAAAGAGAGTGAGAGAGAGAGAGAGGGAAAGAGAGGGGGAGGGAGAGATTGAAAGAGAGAGCGGGAAAGAGAGAGAGAGGGAGAGAGAGGGAAAGAGAGAGAGCGGGAAAGAGAGAGAGAGAGAGAGCGAGACAGAGAGAGCAGAGCGACCCCCTCAGTGCAGAGCAGGCTCAGGCCCTCCTCACCACCATGGCTGCCATGAGGGATGGGTTCACCAAACTGGAGGCGGAGATGGCCCTGCTCAGGGAGAGCGTGAGCAAACAACAACCAGACAACCACACCTTAGAGGAGCTCCTAAACAAGGTGCGGACAGAGCAGGACAGCAGCCTTGCAACACAGCTGAAAGAGGTTCAGCAAGAGAGAGATGGACTCAAGAGAGAGCTGGCTGATCTAACAAAGGAGGTGAGAGAGCTCCAAAAAGACAGGCAGAACAGTAATAACGATCTGACCACACTAAGAGAGGAGCTGCAGGAGAAAAAGAGAACAGAGGACAGGCTGCAGAAGCAGCTAGATCACCACTCTATGACCTGCCCTCGCACAGCAGATGAGCCCACCTCAGCCAGCCAGGCCTCCCCAACCCTGCCTGCTGCACACCTCCTCCCCAGCCCACAGAACAGCCTCCCACTGACAGCGGCACCAGCACAGACCAGCCACACCCCAGCTCCAACACCCACCAGCCCCCCCCTTCCCCTCCAGTCCAGAAGAAACATTGGCTGACATCGTCCTGTTGATGGACTTAAATGGGACGTTTGTTCAGGAGAAGAAACCTTTCCCCAGACACAAAACGAGAAAGGTGTGGTGCCCAACAACGCAGAGTGCCATGGATCTGCTTGATAAGGCCCAGCTTGGGTCTCCAAGCCACATAATCATACACACCGGAAGCAACGACCTGCGTGCTCAGCAGGAGAGGGTGGCGACATCGCTACGGGGAGTAATTGAGAAGGCCTCCGCAATCTTCCCCAACTCAAGAATCGTGGTGTCAACCCTTCTACAGAGGAAGGACTTCCACCCTGCCACAATCCAAAGAATAAGCGCCAGCCTCTCCCGGGACTGTGCCCTGCGACCCAATGTACACCTGGCCCACCATCCCACCCTCCATCTGGACTGTCTCTATGACCATGTTCACCTGTACAGGGAGACAGTCCCCATCCTTGCCAAGACTCTGAAGGACGTGGCTTTAAACCGCAGCCCAACATCTCCACCCAGGAACAGCGGAGCAATCTCCACCCCTCCGAGATCACCGATACAACACCCCGGACCAGCACCCTGGACCCCCCCAGCCACGGCCACAGCACCACCAACCTCAATGCCCACCACAGCCAGCGCAGCACAGACCACCCCAGCCCAGCTTCAGACCCACCCAGACGAGACCTACCACCCCCCTGCCCCCCACCGCAGACCCACACTTGGAGGAGCCACAGCCCAGCAGGCAGAGCTACGCACAGGCTGTGAGAGGAGCAACTGGCCCAGCCCCCACCAACGAAATGAGTGACATTAAACAAATGCTGAGTCTACTATGCTCACATGTGATAGGCCGAGGGTCATGGTAAGATGAGCACAAGAACTCTACAATCCTCCCACTACATCCACCCAAGTGGCATGACACAAATGCTATGTTAAATGATAAACAAATCACATTTGCATAGTAAAAGTTTACATTAATTGAAAAATCCTATTTTAATAGTTCTTGTTGGATTGTGAGTGTTTGTCTCATGGGGCCCAAATTTTACAACCATCTAAAAACAAGTGACCCCAAAACATTCCATCACACAGCTCTACAATGTCAAGAGATGAAACAAGAGAAGAGTCCCCTCAGCCAGCTGGTTCTGAGGCTCAGTTCACTAACCCAAACCAACCCAATAGAGCCTCAGGACAGCACTCAGAAAATCTGGCCCAACCAAATCATCACAAAACAAAAAGTAAATATATCACCTATTGGAAAGACACCACAAAAAATCTAAGTAAAGTTCAATGCTATTTGGCTCTAAACAGACAGTACATGGTGGCAGACTATCTGACCCATGTGACTGATAGAAAACTGAGGAAAACACTGACTAGGTACAGACTCAGTGAGCACAGTCTGGCTATAGAGACCGGTCGTCACAGACAAACCTGGCTGCCCAGAGAGGACAGGCTGTGCTCACTCTGCTCCAGGGGAGAGGTAGAGACAGAGCTGCATTTCCTATTACACTGTGACAAATACTCAGACCTAAGAGAATATATCTTTCCCAAAATTATAATTCAATACAAAGAATTTGAAACTATAATAGATGAAGAAAAAATCTCATATTTATTGGGTGAAAAGCCAAAATGTTTTGGCAGCCAAATATGTGTCCTCCTGCCACAACCTGAGGGACAGCCAGTGAAAAGTAATGTCAATAATATTTCCCCTCTTGTTTTGTGTCTTCTCAGTCATGTTGACACTGGTCAACTACCATTGCTTTAATGTATTGTTGTTTTTAACCTTTATTTTACTAGGCAAGTCAGTTAAGAACAAATTCGTATTTTTAATGACAGCCTAGGAACAGTGGGTTAACTGCCTGTTCAGGGGCAGAACGACATATTTGTACCTTGTCAGCTCAGGGATTTGAACTTGCAACCTTTTGGGTCTTAGTCCAACACTCTAACCACTAGGCTGTTCTCATTAATACTGTTGTTGTAGTTGTTGTTAATGGTAATCCCATGTCCACTACTTCTACTATTAATATTGCTGTTGGTCCCACCATTTATTGATATATATATATATATATCAATAAATGGTGGGATGGTATTATTGATGTAATTTGCAGAGATAGCATGTGTCCACATTTCAAACAAAATCGACTCTGGTAGAAGAGTATATCACCTATATCAATGTAAGTAATAATGAACTTGCCATGTCAATAAAGTCAATTGAATTGAATTGAGAGGGAGAGGGAAAGAGAGAGGGAGAGAGACGGAAAGAGAGAGAGAGAGAGAGAGAGAGAGAGAGAGAGAGAGAGAGAGAGAGAGAGAGAGAGAGAGAAGGGGAAAGATAGAGGGAAAGAGAGAGAGAGAGGGTGGGAGAGGAAGGGGGAGAGAGAGATAGGGAGAGAGACGGGGAGGGAGAGGGAGAGAGAGAGAGAGAGAGAGAGAGAGAAGAGAGAGAGAGAGAGAGAGAGAGAGAGAGAGAGAGAGAGAGAGAGAGAGAGAGAGAGAGACAGAGAGAGGGAGTGAGAGGGAGTGAGAAGGAGAGAGAGCGAGGGAAAGGGAGAGAGGAAGGAAGAGAGGGTGAGGGAGAGAGGCACAAAATGACATTCTGATGTATTTCTGTATTTTTTCCGTCCTTGGACCCATTTCTTGATGTGTGTGCATTTGGACAAGTTACCATAGCATGATTTTGGTTGGGTCCAATGAGGCAGTTAATGATTCTGGGGAAATTAAAGATTAATTTCCAAAGTTACCCTTCGATGAGGTCAATGGCCCATCATTTAGAAGATGGCAGAAGATTGATGACGAATAGAACAAACTGAAAATGTATCTCATCAAATGTTCTCTCACCTGTTTCAGTCATAGACGGGTTGTTTTCGTATGTTATCATCACTGGCATGGTCAGTCATGCTGATGTGTAGCTATTAAATTGGAGACTGAAATCACAGGGAAGTAATGCAACTTGAAGCTACAGCTCCATGCTGGTTCTCCCCGACTGAACACTGCAGTGTGCACAGCGTCTTCCGTCCAATACAGATGGCCAGGCTCTCGTTACATAAGCTTGGCAGGGATCTGAGAAGATATCTGTTCTTGCTTTTGATGTAATTTGCAGAGATAGCATGTGTCCACATTTCAAACAAAATCGACTCTGGTAGAAGATTATATCACCTCTCCACAGTTCATTTTTAAAATGCTGTTTTATTAGAGGGGTGAAACGAGAGATACTTTAAAGGAAAGATAAGGTCTGGAGGAAAATTGGGGCTTGTAGAATGTTTAATTCGTTTCTATCTTATTTGATTCTTCGTCAGATATATATTTTTTTATGACATTGAACTTCTTGAACTACTTGTAAAACACTTGAGGCAGCTTGCCACCCTATCATAACCATATGGTAGTACTGTACATGGTAACAAGTGGAACTTGATGATGAGCACAAACAATGAATCAAAGTAAATAAGAAAAGCTCACCATGGTTTCCACAGCCATAGAGTGATTTAACATCCTCTAACAGATGTTCCAAACTAATGATCTATTGTAACGCAGATCTCACATATCTCTGAATCCCATCCTGTGGGAGGCTGGTCATCCGTGTTTCATTTCCTTGGCTCTGTCTCCGGTTCTCCTGTTACCTGGGGCACTCCCCTCCATCTGTACAAGGAAACCAGAAGCACAGAGGCTAGCCTACCAGCAACACACTCACCTACCTGCAGACTACTATATACAGTGCTTTCAGAAAGTATTCACACCCCTTGACTTTTTCCACATTTTGTTGTATTACAGCCTGCGTTTAAAATGTATAAAATTTAGATTTTTTTCAGATTTTTTTAACGAATTAATAATTAATTAAAAGATGAAATGTCTTGAGTCAATTCGTTTTCAAGTCTAAATAAGTTCAGGAGTAAAAATGTGCTAAACAATTCACATAATAATAGTGTTTAACATGAGTTTTGAATGACTACCTCATTTCTGTACCCCCTCACATAAAATTATCTGTAAGGTCCCTTAGTCGAGCGGTGAATTTCAAACACAGATTCAACCACAAAGACCAGGGAGGTTTTTCCAATGCCTCGCAAAGAATGGCACCTATTGGTAGCTGGTTAAAATAAAAAAAAGCAGACATTGACTATCC
Organism: Brachymystax lenok tsinlingensis; assembly: GCA_030435695.1. Taxonomy (NCBI): domain Eukaryota; kingdom Metazoa; phylum Chordata; class Actinopteri; order Salmoniformes; family Salmonidae; genus Brachymystax; species Brachymystax lenok. Next base: position 13,054,826 of record CM059797.1, on the reverse strand, counting down.
ATTTGATCATGGTGACGTTATTAATTACACTTTGAATGGTGTATCAATACACCCAGTCATTACAAAGATACAGGCGTCCTTCCTAACTCTATTTCCGGAGAGGAAGGAAACCGCTCAGAGATTTCACCATGAGGCCAAAGCTGACTTAAAAAACAGCTACAGAGTTTAATGGCTGTGCAGTGGTGTAAATTACTTAAGTAAAAATACTTGAAAGTACTACTTAAGTGTCACGTCCAGGCCTGAGAAGACAGGCTGGTGTGTTTAGTTTTGTTTTTGGTGTAGGGTTTTTTATGTTCTAGGTGATATATTTCTATGTTGGGGTAATGGTTCCCAATTAGAGGCAGCTGTGTGTCATTGTCTCTAATTGGGAACCATATATATGTTTGGGGTTTTCTATTAGGTTTTGTGGGTTATTGTTTGAGCATGTTGCATGTTGCATGTTGCATGTTGCATGTTGCATGTTGCATGTTGCATGTTGCATGTTGCATGTTGCATGTTGCATGTTGCATGTTGCATGTTGCATGTTGCATGTTGCATGTTGCATGTTGCATGTTGCATGTTGCATGTTGCATGTTGCATGTTGCATGTTGCATGTTGCATGTTGCATGTTGCATGTTGCATGTTGCGTTCAACTACATGATCTTCGTTTACATTTTGTTATTTTTGCCCAGTTACGTTCGTAATAAATATGTATACTGGAAGCATCACTGCGTCTTGGTCTGTCCCTTCAGGAGATCGTGACATTAAGTCGTTTTTTGTGGTATCTGTACTTTACTTTACTATTCATATTTTTGACAACTTTTACTTTTATTTCACTACATTCCTAAAGAAAATTATGTACTTTTTACTCCATACATTTTCCCTGACAGCCAAAAGTACTCATTACATTTTGAATGATTATCAGGACAACAAAGTGGTCTAATTCACACACTTGGAACATCCCTGGTCATCCCTACAGCCTCTTATCTGGAGCGTACCCCTGGCTATCCTTAAATAAAAATTAATAAAATGATCAAACCAAATACTTTAACTCAAGTAGTATTTTACTGGGTGACTTTCACTTTTCTATGAAGGTATCTTTATTTTTACTTTTACTCAATTGGGTACTTTTTTCACCACTGTGGCTGTGATAGGAGAAAACTGAAGATGGATCAACAACATTGTAGTTACTCCACAATACTATCTTCATTGACAGAGTGAAAAGAAGGAAGCCTGTACAGAATAAAAATATTCCAAAACATGCATCTTGTTTGCAACAAGGAACTAAAGTAATACTGCAAAAAATGTGGCAAAGCAATTAACTTTTTGTCCTGAATACAAAGTGTTATGTTTTTGGGCAAATCCAATACAACACATTACTGATTACCACTCTCTCTATTTTAAAGCAAAGTGGTGGCTGCATTGTGTTATGGGTATGCTTGTAAATTTGAAGGACTGGGGTGTTTTCAGGATAAAAAATAAATGAAATGGAGTTAAGCACTGGAAAAATCCTAGAGGAAATCCTGGTTCAGTTTGCTTTCCACCAGACACTGGGAGATCAATTCACCTTTCAGCAGAACAATAACCTAAAACACAAGGCCAAATCTACACTGGAGTTGCTCACCAAAGAGACAGTGAATGTTCCTGAGTGGCCGATTTACAGTTTTGACTTAGATCTACTTGAAACTCCTATGGCAAGACCTGAAAACGGTTGTCTAGCAATGATCAACCACCAATTTGGTTCATAGAAGCAGATACCCACATGCCATCTCCTCATTGGTTATACCCATGTGGCTGATTGAAAGATGAAGTGAAGTCGGTCGGTCGTGGTAATACTATGAAGTTAGATTCCAATCGCCATATAAAGTCCAAAGAAGAAAAAGCCTGGAAGGAGGAGATGTGTAATAAGTAAAGGGGTATGAATACTTTCTGATGACACTGTACGCCTACTGGATAACTGTCCTACTCCACATGGCTTAGAATAAAGTAATTGCACACCAAGTTTTGACTGTGTGTTTACTTAGTGCTACTCGACCTTACTACAATAACTCAAGGGTTAGTAGAAAGATTTCACAATAGCTATACATAAATGTGTGGTTTATACCAGAACACTGGACTGTTCTGGGAACAGACCTTTTAAAAATAGATGTGATCAAGGATGTAACCACACAGTGACGGCTAGCCCTAACATGACTAACTAGCAATCGATTAAGCTATGACCTATGAGACATTTCAGAACTCCACATTAAACTTTACAATATTAAATTCAATAATTTGTGAGAAATGCAAGCCCAAGCGATTTGAGTCAACTATAACTCCTAATCTTGTGTGAATCCTTTCCAAAAGTAATTTAGGATCTGAGCATTGTAAATAAGTTCTGCTCTTAACTTAACAGTACAGCCTGCGATGAGCATGTTAGCACATTTACGTACATTAATAATTTAACAAAGAAATATTTACAAGAGGATCAAATTAAAACAGCGCACAGAACATTCGCAAACACCATCTGAACGTTTCAGAAGGTGAAGGTCAGTGGAAATTAGAGTGTTTTTTGAGTGCCCATCTCCCTCCAGATCATAACCCAGAATGACAGAACAGTTCTGGTTATGCCAGTTGTCTAAAACCCATGGACGTTACAGTACCTAGTGTGCTAATAGGCCAAAAGGCTGAATGATAAAGCAATAGTGGATACGGTAGTAGAGGGAGGTTCAACATCTAAACTAACCTACTCAGCCAGGCCATGTGACGGCAGCTAGAATGGATTAAGCTATGGTTGGCTGGCTTTGCAGTCCTGTCAATGTTAGCATTGGGGTGGCTGGCTTTTCTCTACAGATCACAGGGAATCTGTAAGGTCACTGCCACTGGGAAGGGGGAAGCAGTATTGTCATGATATGGATGTAGAGTGACTTCTGCAACCCCCTGGGGCTGTGTTTTAGATAATGCTGTATTATTGGTAGAAAGGAGGTGAGGATAAGGGAGGTGGAAGACTGTTACTGGATGTGCTGACTGGCTGAATGGTGTTGCTGTCTTTAATTCATGGTCATCTGGCTACACTGAATCACACAGGAGACTGCTCTTGTATCATGTTAGAAAGACGTTCCCAAACATAGTAGCTCTACTGTAACACTCCCATTCCTTCTGACTTACAACACAACATCTCTCCTGACTACATTAAGATTCAAAATAATTTGATTTAAAACGTTTTATAATAACTGGATAATTGGATAATAATTGGTGATGATTCAGAATAATTGGTTAGAATAGATATGAAAACAGTGAAACACAGTTGGTGTCTAACATCTCACCCTTCAGTCACATATGGTTCATTTGGATCCCGAAGCCAAAATCTAGAATAGTCGTTACCATTCAGTCCAGCCTGGTCTCCTAGACTAGACGTAACATAGTAAACGTAAATAAGTAGTTGCAGAGTTGCTAATCACGTAACCAGTGGTGTAGTGCTATTTTTTTCATGATGTTATCATTTCTCAATTAATGTTTGTACAGAGAGGTGTAGACTATTGAATATCATTGTAGAATAGGCCTATGGATAAAATGCATTCTCCAATTGCAACATCTTCCTACGCCCACACGTTTTTCTATTTTTAATACCCACAAAACAAAGCTAGGCATACCTCATTTAAAAATAGACTATCATCACTGTCAATCGTGAATGATAACTCTTCACGTTTTACCAGTGAAATGTCCAAACTCTGTCCTCATGCCGATTACCTGATCTCAATCAGTTTCATGGAAATATGCATTTAGATCTTCTTGAATGAAGCAGATGGTGTTAACAAACTATTAGCCTTTCTTGTAGGCCTATTTAGTTTCAATCAAATCCTTCCTAATTGCACGCGCTGTTACTGTAAAGACCGACGCTGGAGTCGAGAACCAGGTACGGGGAGTTGACATTTAATTGGAACAGATACAGAAACAAGACAGGAACAGCGACAGCACACGGATACACAATGACAATCAACAATCAATGCAGCAGCGGGGAACAGAGCAGTGGAACTGACAAATATAGGGGAGGTAATAAACAGGTTATTTGTAATAACTCATCACTTATTGTAATAATAAGTGATGAGTAGGACTATCAGGTGTAGTCAACAGATCTTGATGAGGGTTATTTTAAGCGATTTGAGCACCCTTTGAATCATGATAAATGGGTTCCGCTGCCCAAGAGGGGTCCCGTGGAGGTTTATGAACATCAAGGCCGACACGCAGTGAATTTGGATCCTAGATCTCGTTAGTGTGATGATGAGGTTCATGCAGTGGATCAGTTTGTCTGTATATGCAATAGAGGTGGTACGTTTCTGTAAGCTAAACACTCAGACAGTAGTCCGAGATCAAATGCGTCGTAGCCTTACATGAGCCCCAAGGACAGCCGTTTTAGCAAAAGTGTTCTGTCTGTGGCTGTTCTGTCTGATTTGGCCTGCTCAAAGCGGTCAAGCCTCCAACCGACGGGCCTAGGCACACACGTCTACAGTTATTCATCATTTGCGCCACCTTCAGAGAGATAGAAGACAGGGAAGAAACCTCCATTTACCCACCTATAGGTTGCTATAGCATACATATTTATTTAATTTGTCATTCTATCATTTTCATGGAATGATAATGAAATATACTTTATTTAGATATTACCAGAATACATTTTACTGAAATATTTTTACAAGCTCTGTGTATTCTCAAATTGAAAAAAGTGAGTGAGCGTCGCTTCACTGCGCTACGGCATCAATACATCCCTGGAGGTAATATATAATACTAATTGGAGTATCCCGGATTTACATTCACTATGTTACGTCTACCCCTGAGTCCAGGTTGTTCAGACATGTCAAGAACTTTACATTGTATCAGTAATACAGTACTATTGCTGAATGATATGCAGAGCAAAACATTATCTACAAACCCATGGTTTCCTAAAATATGTGTCCTATATGACAATCAATATCGTTCTGTAGGACAGAATAGCTACATCTGGTAAGACGAGGGGTGGGGGTGCGGTGTCTATTTCTCAATAACAGCTGGTGTGCGATGTCTAATAAAAGAGGTCTCGAGGTATTGCTCGCCTGAGGTAGAGTACCTCATGATAAACTGTAAACCACACTATCTACCAAGAGAGTTCTCATCTATATTTTTTGTAGCTGTCTATTTACCACCACAAACCAATTCTGGCACTAAGACCGCACTCAGCGAGCTGTATAAGGCCGTAAGCAAACAAGAAAATCCTTATCCAGAAGTGGCACTCATAGTGGTTGGGGACTTTCATGCAGGCAAACTTAAATCCGTTTTACAGCCTCGATTCTTCGTGCGTATGATGCTACAAGCTTGGCACCCCTCTATTTGGGGAGTTTCTCCTATTCTTCTCTAAAGATCCTCTCAAGCACTGTCAAGATGAATGGGGAGTGTTGCTGCACAACTATTTTCAGGTCTCGGCAGATCTCGGCCAGCTCAGAGATGTTCGATCGGGTTCAAGTCCGGGTTCTGGCTAGGCCACTCAAGAACATTCAGAGACGTCCCCGAAGCCACTCCTGTGTCTTGGCTGTGTGCTTAGGATCATTGTCCTGTTGGAAGGTGAACCTTCGCCCCCAGTCTGAGGTCCTGAGCGCTTTGGAGCAGGTTTTCATCAAGGATCTCTCTGTACTTTGCTCCGTTCATCTTTCCCTCGATTCTGACTAGTCCCCCAGTCCCTGCCACTGAAAAACATCCCCACAGTATGATGCTGCCACCATCATGCTTTACCGTAGGGATGGTGCAAGGTTTCCTCCCAAGGTTTCCTCCCTGCAAGGTTTCCTCCCGCCTGGTACGGCAACTGCTCCGCCCACAACCGTAAGGCTCTCCAGAGGGTAGTGAGGACTGCACAACGCATCACCGGGGGTAAACTACCTGCCCTTCAGGACACCTAAACCACCCGATGTCACAGGAAGGCCAAAAAGATCATCAAGGACAACAACCACCCGAGCCACTGCCTGTGCACCCCGCTATCATCCAGAAGGCGAGGTCAGTACAGGTGCATCAAAGCTGGGACCGAAAGACTGAAAAACAGCTTCTACCTCAAGGCCATCAGACTGTTAAACAGCCATCACTAACATTGAGTGGCTGCTGCCAACATACTGACTTAAATCTCTAGCCACTTTAAACATAGGAATTGGATGTAACAAATGTATCACTAGCCACTTTAAACAATTTTGTATATAATGTTTACATATCCGACATTACTCATATCAAATGTATACACTGTACTCTAAACCATCTACTGAATCTTGCCTATGCCGTTCAGCCATCGACCCAAATCTCTAGCCACTTTAATAATTATAATTGGATGAAATAAATGTATCACTAGCCACTTTAAACGATGCCATTTATATAATGTTTACATATCCTACATTACTCATCTCATATGTATATACTGGACTTCATACCATCTACTGCATCTTGCCTATTCCGGTCAGCCATCGCTCATCCATATATTTATATGTACATACTCGTATTCATTCCGTATTGTTCTTAACTGACTTACCTACTTAAAAAAATAAAACAACTGTTAGTATACTGCTGTAATGTAACAAAATGTGGAAAAAGTGAATGGGTCTGAATATGTTCTGAATGTAATATATGCAGCAAATCTGAGATCCCAATTCCTTTGCAGGCAACTGCGTCTGGATTTGATGATATCCTTTTGGAAGGAAGAAGAGAAAAGGGAGGACTCTGTGGGTAACCAAAGATAGACAATATAGGAAGATGCATAGAAACAGTCTCTCCAATAGAAATCCCTGATCACGCTAGAAAACAATGGCGTGGCAATGATGGCAAGGTGAGCAGTGAGCATATGCCGTGGGATCATGTTCATGATCATGTGAGTGCGTGAGTGCCCATCTCCCTCCAGATCCGCTCTCCTTCTCCCAGGGCATGCGCTCCTTAATTGTGTGCACTTACTGTGAATACTGATTGACTGTTTAGTGTTTGGTGCTGAAACTAATATTGAATCTGTTTATTGGATAGCTTGTTGTATGAAGATTATGTTTGAGATGTGATGATGTTTGAGATGTGATGATTTTTGAGATGTGATGACGTTTGAGATGTGAAGACGTTTGAGATGTGATGACGATTGAGATGTGATGACGTTTGAGAAGTGATGACATTTGAGATGTGATGACGTTAGAGAAGTGAGGACGTTTGATATGTGATGATGTTTGAGATGTGATGATTGATGATGTTTGAGATGTGATGACGTTTGAGATGTGATTACCATTGAGATGTGATTACCTTTGAGATGTGATTACCTTTGAGATGTGATGACGTTTGAGATGTGATGGTGCTTGAGATGTGATGATGTTTGAGATGTGAAGACGTTTGAGATGTGATGACGATTGAGATGTGATGATGTTTGAGATGTGATGATGTTTGAGATATGTGGAGCGCTCCTATTATTTATTGATAATTCATTGATCACATTGCTGCTTGCCTGCTTCTCATTACCTTACAGTAAATAACATGTTTCTATAGCAATATGTCTTGTCATTTTCATGCTCCACCCCTGATGTGAAGAACTTGTGTTTTTGTTAATTAATGTTTAATTGTATTTAGTTATTTATTCGAAGACCTCACCTCATTAAACAAGGTGGCGAAGCGGCTACTTCCTCCTGTGACAATTAGTATGTACACTGGCAGTACTGTCTGCGGTGTCATGACAATGTCCAGAAAGACAATGGTAGCACTCTCCACTTGGTGTGAGTCAGGGTTGTTAGGCATTTTTTTATTTCCCATTAGACTCACACAAAATATCAATTCAAGTTCTCTCCCAGGTAAGTCATTAATTAGCTGTGATGCATGTGAAGCTCAGAGTGAAGGCTTTTTGCCAAGAATTGGTTAGCAGTTTATGCATACGAAATTTACAGAAGAACAGATGGTTACGTTAGGGACTAATGATATTGACGTGTGTGTGTGTGTGTGTGTATGTGTGTGTGTGTGTGTGTGTGTGGTAATGTGAAAGCACAGAAGGCAGACTACCATCTACTGTATCTGTGTTGGCAAAAGAAACACATGTAATGAAAAGAGCTACAGTAGATACACGTTGACAATGTATTACAATTACATTTGAGAGAGAGAGAGAGAAGGGGAGAGAGAGAAAGAGAGAGTGAGAGCACTCACATACAGTATGGTGCAATTCTACACTAGAGTTTTAGAATGCATCCTAACCGAAGGTTTGGGTGCTAGAGTTTCAGAATGCATCCCACAGAAGGTTTGGGTGCTAATGTTTCAGAGTGCATCCCAACAGAAGGTTTGGGTGCTAGAGTTTCAGAATGCATCCCAACAGAAGGTTTGGGTGCTAATGTTTCAGAGTGCATCCCAACAGAAGGTTTGGGTGCTAGAGTTTCAGAATGCATCCCAACAGAAGGTTTGGGTGCTAGAGTTTCAGAATGCATCCCAACAGAAGGTTTGGGTGCTAACGTTTCAGAATGCATCCCAACAGAAGGTTTGGGTGCTAGTTTCAGAATGCATCCCAACAGAAGGTTTGGGTGCTAGAGTTTCAGAATGCATCCCAACAGAATGTGTGTGTTCCGCTATGCATGAGCTGTCTTTCATTAAACTCCAAATGCGATTCTCTCGGTTCTAGAATGTTTACCTTTGTTCAGAGTGTTCTCGGCATGGCACTGTTATTTTTCACCTCATCTCATTAAACTTTCAAGTGATTGCACTTCCCTTTTACGATCTCTACGTTTGTCCTTCACAGCCTAATATAGCCACTGCAATGATTAATCAATACAGTATAGGCTCTGAAAATAGAAATATGGATGGTGTCAGAGAGAGAGAGAGAGAGAGAGAGAGAGAGAGAGAGAGAGAGAGAGAGAGAGAGAGAGAGAGAGAGAGAGAGAGAGAGAGAGAGAGAGAGAGAGAGAAAAAAAAAATAGAAAGAAAGAAAGAAAAAAAATAACTATTCTACAAATAGTAATAGTTGAAAAAGATTTATTCATTATGGTATTTATACTGAACAAAAATATAAACCCAACATTTAAAGTGTTGTTCCCATGTTTCACGAGCTGAAATAAAAGATCCCAGAAATGTTCCATGCGCACAAAAAGCGTATTTCTCTAAAATGTTATGCACAAATTTGTTTACATCCCTATTACTGAACATTTATCCATTGCCAAGATAATAAATCCACCTGACAGGTGAGGCATATCAAGAAGCTTATTAAACAGCATGATCATTGCTGGGGCGATTTTAGCATGTAAATCTTGGTGGGGCAAACACAAAAAGGTTTTTTTAGATGCATGCCAGCAAAGCCACTCCACTACACAACACAACACTAAACAATGTATTAATAGGACTATAACGGTAACAAACGGTGCCCACAAAATGTTTGGGCCTACATAAAGCTGTCCCAACATAAGAGCTTTCTATTCAGCACCATGGAGTGACTCCTTACCACCGTTACACCTGGCTATCAGCAGAGCCTTGTCAGGCAGTGAAACAGTTCATTCAGCCTCTTTTACTGCCATTTTTTTAAAACATAGCTGATAGGGCTGACTTGCTTAAACAAATGTGGTTTCAACTGATAATTGAGATGTACGTATAAACTATGGTAAAAGGGAATGACGAGCAGATAAGAGGCAATCTGTAATTTCGATTAAGACATTAATGAGCGAGCTAGGGCAGACGTAGTGAATATACCTATTTGTTCAGCACTTTTGAAACGTACAGCGACAGAATTCAGAACATTGGCCGTTCTTACAGTATTATTCCTGTACACCAAGTCAGAACCGTAGAATACATAAAGGGGGCAAATAAGCAGACAATGAAAGCTCTTACAATATTCAATGATTACATTTCTCTAAAACAGGCTATAGGCTATGTGTGCACCACCAAGTTCGAACAGTAGGCCAAGTTAAGATGGGGAAAGGGACCAAATTATTAGGGTGAGGCACATGGGCTACTAACAGTTTACTACACAACATACACTTAGTATTACTTTCTTAGCTACAGTATACATAGCTCCCTGGCATAATACATCATTATGCAGCAGCATACAATACATTTTTGGACTCCACTTTTTGTTCTGGGCTCACTTGAACAGGAATGTGGTGCGGCGGTCCTTCTTGTGGGTACATTTTATCATCAAACTTTGTCATCAAAGTCTGCCATTCTCTGGATTTATGGTGCTTTCAAGACTACTGGGAACTAAAAAAAACAAGGTTTAATCATGATGTCAGTGATCTTCAGGTTGGAGCTCTAGAAAGACGCCAGAGTTCCTGACTTGGAATTCCGAGTTGGATAATACGTTCAAAACGTATTATCCCAGTCGGAGCCTGTTCTTTTCAGAGTTCCCAGTTGTCTTGAACTCACAGAAGTCTGAGATTTCCCAGTTCCGAGTTTCCAGTTGTTTTGAATGTGGCAGAAGTTATGCTGGATTGACAACATGGCCAATGTATTCAACCTTTTCTGGCCAATAGTGTTGTATGTGAATGTTTATCCTTTTAAGCTTGGAAAAGAGACCCTTAAACCCAGACTTGGTCTACACACCCACTCCACTGAATAGCAGGCTAGTGATTGCTATGCAACACTTGAAGTTAACCACTGATTCATTCCAAACCACTCATTGTTGATTTTGCAATTTCCAACTTGTTGTATAATGTTTATGTCCAATGTCCAATGAGCAGTGATACTTTTTATCTATGTATTTTCTTCATATGACAATGATTGAAAAAGATTTGCCAGTAGATTGTTGACTTGAATCATGATAATGACTGCTTATCTAGCTTGCTATTATGATGTTGACATGGTCAGTTCTTCAAAATAGCCACCCTTTGTCTTGATGACAGCTTTGCACACATTCTCTCAACCAGCTTCATGAGGAATGCTTTTCCAACAGTCTTGAAGGTGTTCCCACTTTTTTGTCAGGACCCAGTCACAAACTCAGGTCTCCAGTGTGAGAAACAGTCACTTAGCAAACTGAGCCACTAATAGTCGGCAGAACCCAGAAGATGAGGCAGACACAGCAGTAATAGAGACATGGTTTTAATAATGACAAAAATAAAGTTCTTCAGGCAAAAAAAAGGTAATCCACCAAGACAAAAAGGTAAATCCACAAGAAAAGAAGGAACAGCAGAAAATAGTCTCAAAAGATAATCCAAAAAATAAACAATACCAAAACAGAGTTCCACAAGAGAGTCCAACTGGAGCAACAAACTTTCACAGCTTCACTGAGGCTGGGTGCTAACATTCAAACACAGAGCAAAGAACTAAGGAAAACTAAGGGTTTAAATACATACAAGGGAAACGAGGCACAGGTGCAAATAATAACTGGAAACAAGGGAAAACAAAAGGATCAGACAAAAAAGGCACAATGGGGGCCTCTAGTGGCCAAAAAACGGAAAAACCCCGGCCGAATGTTGACAGAATCCCCCCTCTAGGAATGGCTCCTGACGTTCCTACCAGCTTTCTCGGGGTGGAGAACCCTAAACTGTCAACCGTAGCCTTCCCAGTCCACCAGATACTGCCAGGACTTCTGCACCCGGCGGGACCCCAGTATCCGGTGGACGGTATAACCCGGCTGTCCTCCGATGACACGGGCGGAGGGGGTCTGCCTGCCGGGACAAGGGGAGAAAAAACAACAGGTTTTAATAAGGAGATGTGAAATGTGGGATTAATCTTAAGGGATCTGGGTAATTGCAGGCGATATGTAACGGGGTTAACTCTCCTGGAAACCTTAAAGGGGCCGATGTATTTCTGGGACAGCTTGCGCGACTCCACTAGTAGAGCTACATTTTTTGTGGAGAGCCAGACTCTCTGGCCGTGGCGCAGGTTGGGGCCGGGACGGCGACGTCTGTTGGCTTGTCATTGGTACCGCTGTGAGGAACGCAGAAGATTGAGACGGGTCTTCCTCCACGTAAGCCGACAGCATCTGATGAACTTCGGGGCTGAAGGCACTCCGACTTCTGCCTCCTGGTCAGAGAACAATGGGGGGGCATAGCCAAACTGACTCTCGTGCGGGGACATACCAGTGGAGGAGGAGCGCAAGGTGTTGTGAGCGTACTCAGCCCAAACGATGAAAGACGACCATGTGGACGGGTTGTTGGAGGCATCTGAGGGCGGTTTCCAGCTCTTGAATCATCCTCTCGGTTTGGCCGCTGGACTCCGGGTGGTACCCTGAAGATAGACTGGCAGTGGCCCCTATGAGCTGGCAGAAGGCCTTCCAAAACCTTGATGCGAACTGGGGCCCTCTGTCGGAAACCATATCCTGAGGAATGCCGAAGACTCGGAACACGTGGTTAATTACCAGCTCAGCCGTTTCCTTAGCCGAAGGTAACTTAGTCAAGGGGACGAACCTGGCCGCCTTAGAAAACCTGTCGATGATGACTAGGATAGTAATATTACCAAGGGACGGAGGAAGACCAGTAATAAAGTCCAACGAGATATGGGACCAGGGTCGGTGGGGGATAGATAACGGGTGAAGGAGTCCTTGAGGGCGGAGGTGAGAAGATTTGCCCTGGCAGCACACGGGACAGGCCTTGACGAAGGTGCCAACGTCTTCTTTTATGGTGGGCCACCAGAACTTTCTCTGGATGAACTCCAAGGTGCGACCTACTCCCGGGTGACAGGTGAGACGAGAGGAGTGTCCCCACAGAAGCACCTGGGACCTCGCTGCCTTGGGGACTAACAACCGATTGGCAGGCCCTCCTATCGGACCTGGTTCGCTAGCTTGAGCTCGTCTCACGGTGTCCTCAACTTGCCACGAGATCGGGGCCACGATCTTAGCGGTAGGAAGAACAGGCATGTCAGCAGGAGCGTAGACTCGGGACAACGCGTACGGTTTGAGATTCTTCGACCCGGGCCGATAGGTGAGGATAAACTGAAATCGATTGAAAAAAAAAGAGACCACCGAGCTTGTCTGGAGTTCAACCGCTTCGCCTGCTGGATATACTCCAGATTTTTGTGGTCCGTAAGCACTTGAAACGGTTGAGAAGCCCCCTTGAGCCAGTGTCTCCATTCCTCCAATGCAATCTTAACCGCTAGGAGTTCACGATTCCCCACATCGTAATTCCTCTCGGCCAGGGTAAGCCGGTGTGAGAAGAAGGCGCAAGGGTGGAGCTCCTTGTCTTCACCCCTCTGAGACAGGACAGCTCCAACACCAACCTCTGAGGCGTCTACCTCCACCACAAAAGATTCATCCACTGTAGGTAGTGTCAGGATGGGAGCAGAGAGGATGCGCTGCTTGAGTTCTTTTAAGGCTGTCTCAGCTTCTTTTCCCCACAGAAACCTTGCTTTGCCACCCTTGGTTAAAGCTGAGAGAGGAGCTGCAACCGAGCTGAAGTTTTTGATGAACTTGCGGTAAATGTTTGTGAAGCCCAAGAAACGCTGAACTTCCTTAACGGACTTAGGGGTGGGCCAATCCGCTTCCGCCTCTACCTTCCTGGAGTCCATTTGGATTCGGCCGGGTTCCACTACAAATCCCAGGAATTGTATTCGGGGGAAATGGAATTCGCATTTTTCCGGCTTTACGACAAATGGCTGTCTAGGAGACATTTGAGTACTTGTCTGACATGCTTAGTGTGTTCTTGAAGGGAGCTCGAAAAGATGAGGATATCATCCAAGTAAACGAACACGAAGATGTTAAGCATATCCCTAAGCACATCATTTATGAGCGCTTGGAACACAGCCGGGGTGTTGGTCAGACCGAAGGGCATCACCAAGTATTCGTAGTGACCAGTAGGCGTGTTGAAAGCGGTCTTCCACTCGTCACCGTGTCTGATCCGCACAAGATGGTTTGCGTTCCGCAGGTCAAGCTTAATGAAGATGGCTGCTTCTTGGAGCAGCTCAAACGCTGTGGCCATAAGGGGTAGGGGGTAGCGGTTGCGGACGGTTATGGCATTGAGTCCCCGGTAGTCGATGCATGGACGTAATCCACCGTCTTTTTTGGCCACAAAGACAAAACCTGCTCCCGCGGGCGAGGTGGATGGACGAATGAGGCCTGCTGCCAGTGCGTCCTTGATGTAGGTATCCATAGCAGCTCGTTCGGGAGGAGATAGGGAAAAGATTGACCCCTGGGGGGCAGGTGCCTGGAAACAGGTTGATGGGGCAATCGTAAGGTCTATGGGGTGGTAGTGTGGTGGCCCTCTGTTTGCTGAATACCGGCTTGAGGTCATGGTAACACTCGGGAACTCGGGACAGGTCGATGGATTCTAGAGACTCGGGAGGAGACCTCGGGGAACTCGGAAGATGCAAGTGGCTTGGCACGTAGGACCCCACTGCTTGACAGTGCCCACGGACCAGTCGATGTGAGGGTTATGGCTGTGCAGCCAGGGGTAGCCCAGGACGAGAGGAAACTCGGAACAGGGGATCAGATGAAAATGTATTACTTCCTGGTGTTGGGAAACTGATAGTCGTAAGGGAGCAGTGACGCGGGTGACAAGTCTAGATCCCAGAGGGCTTCCATCCAACGTAATAACCCTCATAGGGTTCGTGAGAGGTTCAGAGGGAACGCCATTCTCCTTACCCCAGATGCCATCCATGAAGTTTCCTGCGGCTCCAGAGTCTATCAAGGCTTGAAGGGGTAGCTCGTGGTTGTCCCAGGAAAGGGTGACTGGAATGAGCAGACGGGAGTTGGCTGGATGGGAGGGGGTATGTTTCCCGTTACAGTCCACCCAGGCCTGCACGGGACAGTGTGTTTCCCTGGAGCCCGGGACACGTAGAGTGGAAATGGCCCGGTTTGCCGCAATATAGACAGCATCGCTCCCTCATCCGGCGGTCTCTTTCAGCCTGGGAGATGCGTCCGATCTGCATGGGTTCCGGTGGAGCCAGCGGGGATAAAGGTGGAGACTCGGAGCTGGGACCAATAGGAGCTAGGGCGAGAGGTCAACGGTTGAGTTCTCTTTCTCTCAGGCGCTGGTCTATACGCGAGGCCAACTTGATCAGGGACTCAAGATTGTCCGGTGGTTCCCGAGTGGTCAGTTCGTCTTGGATAGCGTCGGAGAGACCCTTCAGAAAGCACACAGTGAGCACCTCGTCATTCCAGCCACTCGCTGCTGCCACCGTGTGGAACTGAAAGGCATAGTCCGTCACGCTGCGTTGACCTTGGCGGAGAGTCAGAAGCTGTTTGGCTGAGTCAGGACCGCTGGTAGGACCTTGGAACACTCGCTTGAATTCTTCAGTAAAGGCAGAGTAACTGGCACAGGAGGGACTCTGGGCATCCCACACAGCAGTGGCCCAGGCCAGGGCTTTTTCCGACAGCAGGGTGATGATGTATGCGATCTTGGATCGGTCGGTGGGAAATGACGAGGGTTGCAGCTCGAAGGAGAGAGAACACTGGGTAAAAAAAAACTTACAAGCACTCGGATCACCTGAGAACCGTTGGGGAGGCGGAAGGCGAGGTTCAGCCAGGGGGTTAACTGCCACGGGCACTGGAATCTGAGGTACTGGGGCGGGAGCGGCTGTCGGAGGAAGTCGATCAGATATCTCCTTTATTTCCGACAGAAGTTGAGAATGTCTAACCATCAAGGCCTCTTGCTGAACCAGAGCGGCTTCGTGGCGTTGGACAGTCCCCTCATGGTGGGACAGCGTGGCAAAAAGCTCCTAGGTACTGGCTGCCTCTGGATTCATGTTTTAGGCTCTGTGTTTCTGTCAGGACCCGGTCGCGAACTCGGGTCTCCGGTGTGAGAAACAGTCACTTAGCAAACTGAGCCACTAATAGTCGGCAGAACCCAGAAGATGAGGCAGACACAGCAGTAATAGACGGTGTTTTAATAATGACAAAAATAAAGTTCTTCAGGCAAAAAAAAGGTAATCCACCAAGACAAAAAGGTAATTTCACAAGGAAAGAAGGAACAGCAGAAAATAGTCTCAAAAGATAATCCAAAAAATAAACGATACCAAAACAGAGTTCCACAAGAGAGTCCAATTGGAGCAACAAACGTTCACAGCTTCACTGAGGCTGGGTGCTAACATTCAAACACAGAGCAAAGAACTAAGGAAAACTAAGGGTTTAAATACATACAAGGGAAACGAGGCACAGGGGCAAATAATAACTGGAAACAAGGGAAAACAAAAGGATCAGACAAAAAAGGCACAATGGGGGCCTCTAGTGGCCAAAAAACGGAAAACCCCCGGCTGCTTTTCTTTCACTCTGCATTCCATCTCATCCCAAACCATCTCAAGTGGGTTGAAGTTGGATGATTGTAGAGGCCAGGTCATCTGATGCAGCACTCCATCACTCTCCTTCTTGGTCAAATAGCCCTTTTGCAGACTGGAGGTGTGTTTTGGGTCATTGTCCTGGTGAAAAACAAATGATAGTCCCACCAAGCGCAAACCAGATTGGATGGCATATCACTGCAGAATGCTGTGGTAGCCATGCTGGTAAAGTGTGCCTTGAATTGTAAATAAATCACAGACAGTGTAACCAGCAAAGCACCTCCACACCATCACTCCATGCTTTACGGTGGGAACCACACACGCAGAGATCCTCCATTCACCTACTCAACGTCTCACAAAGACACTGCGGTTTGAAACAGAAATCTCAAATTTGGACTCATCATACCAAAGGACAGATTTCCACTGGTCTAAAGTCCATTGCTCGTGTTTCTTGGCCCAAGCAAGTCTCTTCTAATTATTGGTGTTTTTTATTAGTGGTTTCTTTGCAGTTATTCGACCATGAAGGCTTATTCACGCAGTCTCCTCTGAATAGTCTGTGTGGAGATGTTTATGTTACTTGAACTCTGTGAAGCATTTATTTGGGCTGCAATCTGAGCTGGTAACTCTAATGAACTTATTCTCTGCAGCAGAGGTTTCTCTTTGCTTATTTGAGTTGTTCTTGCCATAATATGGACTTGGTCTTTCACCAAATAGGGATATCTTCTGTTTACCACCCCTACCTTGTCACAACACAACTGTTTGGCTCAAACGCATTAAAAAGGAAATAAATTCCACAAATTAACTTTTAACAAGGGACACCTTTTAATTGAAATGCATTCCAGGTGACTACCTCATGAAGCTGGTTGAGAGAATGCCAAAATGTGAATTCCCGGTTTCAACTGTATCGGGCAGATGGCAGACAGCGTGTATGGTGTCGTGTGCGCGAGCGGTTTGCAGATGTCAACGTTTTGAACAGAGTGCCCCATGGTGGCAGTGGGGTTATGGTATGGGCAGGCAATAAGCTACAGACAATGAACACAATTGCACCATGACAAGATCCTGAGGCCCATTGTTGTGCCATTCATCCGCCACCATCACCTCATGTTTCAGCATATTATTGCACAGCGCCATGTCGCAAAGACATGGCGCTGTACACAATTCCTCGAAGTTGAAAATGACCCAGTTCTTCCATGGCCTGCATACTCATCAGACATGTCACCCATTGAGCATGTTTGGGATGCTCTGGATTGACGTGTACAACAGCGTGTTCCAGTTCCTACCAATATCTAGCAAATTCGCACAGCCATTGAAGAGGACAGGGACAACATTCCACAGGCCACAATGAACAGCCTGTATAAGCATGAAAAGAAAGGTATGAATTAAAAGCACTCATATATGAGCCTATGATGGGGCTGGAGATATTGCAATTATAGAAACTATTGACATTTTTTCCAAGTTATGATCAATTGCAGCAAAAACAAAAATGACATATCTGTTTTGTTTTGACCCATTCAGAGTCAAGGCAATTTGTTCAATGTGTCAAGATTGAGGGAACCTGGAGAAGGTCATTGTATTATAAAATTACTTAATTTAGCACGCCCAATATTTTTGTTACATTTTCCATTCCCAATATTACTTGACTTGATACTTTGTAAATACCTACAGTATGTGTAATGTGGAGTAAATATGAAAAGCTTAGATAATATAACAGTTGGGAGAAGTATAGCCTGTTTGGTTTCACTTCCAAGTGTGTTGAAAGTATTTATCATTTGGCCAAATGTAATTTTTCTGAATTCGTTAAGTTTTGGCCAAAGTTATCGTTTGATATGACCCAGGAGCAGTATGAACCTCTTTGAACATCTTTGGTTGGAATTGGATAACAGTATGAATTGATGATTGCAGAGTTGTTCTTTCCCAATAAAGTCCTCTTTTTAAAATAACTCCTCTCTTCCACGCCCAGATTCACACATCTGTGTTTAGCTGCTCTGTGACACAGATAAATGGGAATATTGGGGACAGCAGAAAAAGTACTCCAAGTCCTCTCTCCCCTTCACAGAAAACAATCCATCACTAACCCCCCAACCCTGGGCCTCTCTATGTCCTGTCTGCAAATCACTTGACTCCCAATCTTGATTCCATATTCCCATTTTCTTGTGGACTGACTGATCATACGCTCCTATGACTGCTGGTTCCTTTTAGAGCCACAAACCCAACCTGTGTGTAATTCTTCTCTGTGGGTCCCCCTCCAGAGAGCTTAGTTCTGCCTGCTGTATCTAAACTTTGGCCGGTGTTTGATCACACTACGATGCCATCTCTTCTACTGAGATAGAACCATTTCACTGGAAATTAAATGGTTCTGTTATTTTTTTCTGTTTTTTGCTGGGGGGGGCATGCTCCATAGAGTGATTGTCCTACAACCCAGTGTTGTAGGTTGAATCAACTCTGTTTCCATGTCATTTCAACCCAAAAATGTAATGTAATGACGTTGAATAAACATGGAAAATGTATTGGATTTTGAAAAAGTCATCAACCTAAGAAAATGTCGTCTTTTTTTTTTTACCCAACTTTTAACCTTAGTCCAATGAAAATAATTGTTAATTTCAGTGGGAAGTGTGTGCAGTGTTGTGTCTTCCTGATAAGTAAAGGAACAGGTATACTATGCTATTAGCTATCTATTGAACCATACTTTCTAATATAGAGCCTGGCTTGATTAAACACCAGTGTCCTCTTTTCATACTTTTCATAGATATTTTGGTTATAAAGGAACAATCCTGAGGAGAAAAGTGTGAAGTGCATATTTCATGGTGCAGTTTTTTAATTAGATATAAGCTGAGGAAGATCTTGTGAAAACAAGAGAGGAGGGGGGATTGAAGGCTCTTGTTAATTCCGTTGCTGTCCTCCTGCATTTAACTGCTCATTAATCTGAGACAGAACACACCCTGTTGTCTTACTGGGCATCTTTTGTGAAAACCAGCCGTAGCATTTTCTGCAGGCAGAGTTAAGAAATTTGGAGGCAGAGCTGCATGGAGAGAGAGAGAGAACACTAACAGCATACTGAAGTCCCGCTCTCACTCCACACAACATGCCCAAACCTAAAAGAAATCCATACAATTTTTGAGTTCTTGTTTTTGGACTGTGACCTTCAATGAATCCTACAGTATATGAATACCAATGAGATTGTGCCTGTTCATCATTACAACTCATAAGGTTTGAGGTCATATAATGTTCTTTAAAAATCCAAAGCTAAAGAATGGGCCAATTTCTGGGAAGACAGACAGAGAACATATATATACAGTGCCTTTGGAAAATATTCATACCCCTTGACAATACCCCATAATGACAAAGCAAAAACAAGTTTTTAGAAATAAATAAAAATGTATAAAAAAAACAGAAATATCACATTTACATAAGTATTCAAACCAATTACCCAGTACTTTGTTGAAGAGATTACAGCATAGAGTCTTCTTGGGTATGAAGCTGCAAGCTTGGCACACCTGTATTTGGGGAGTTTCTCCTATTCTTCTCTGCAGATCCTCTCAAGCTCTGTCAGGTTGGATGGGGAGCGTTGCTGCACAGCTATTTTCAGGTCTCTCCAGAGATGTTCGATTGTGTTCAAGTCCGGGCTCTGGCTGGGCCACTCAAGGACATTCAGAGACTTGTCTCAAAGCCACTCCTGCGTTGTCTTGGCTGTGTGCTTAGGGTCGTTGGCCTGTTGGAAGGTGAACCTTCGCCCCAGTCTGAGGTCCTAGGGAGGGTGCCAGGTTTCCTCCAGATGTGACACTTGACATTCAGGTCAAAGAGTTCAATCTTGGTTTCATCAGACCAGAGGCTTAATTCTCATGGTCTGAGAGTCTTTAGGTTCCTTTTGGCAAACTCCAAGCGGGCTGTCATGTGCCCTTTACTGAAGAATGGCTTCCGTCTGGCCACTCTACCATAAAGGCCTGGTTGGTGGAGTTCCCTGACCAAGGCCCTTCTCTAGGAAGAGTCTTGGTGGTTCCAAACTTCTTCCATTTAAGAATGATGGAGGCTAATGTGTTCTTGGGGACCTTCAACACTGCGGATTTTTTCTGGACCCTTCCCCAGATCTGTGCCTCAACACAATCCTGTCTCGGCGCTCTACGGACAATTCCATTCGGCCTCATGGCTTGGTTTTTGCTCTGACATGCAACTGTGGGACCTTATATAGACAGGTGTGTGCCTTTCCAAACCATGTCCAATTAATTTAATTTTCCACAGGTGGACTCTAATCAAGTTGTAGAAACATCTCAAGGATGATCAATGGAAACAGGATGCACCTGAGCTCAACTTCGAGTCTCATAGCAAAGGGTCTGAATACTTATGAAGGTTTTTTATTTCTAATAACCTGTTTTCGCTTCGTCATTATGGGGTATTGTGTCTCTTTTTATTATTAATCCATTTTAGAATAACAAAATGTGGAAAAGACAAGGGGTCTGAATACTTTCCGAAGGCAATGTATATACATTATATATATTTTCAAGTACAATAGTTTCCAATTCATGTTTCGCACACATGTAACACAATCTCCTGTAACAGTATTACTTCCATCTAGGGTTGCAAAGCTAACAGTAATTTACCAAAGTTACCGGAATCTTCAGTATTTTTGGTAAATAGCGAAAAATCTATGCCAATATAATGTAATGTTGGTAATTTATACTTAAATAACTTTTTTAACCGTATATTATATGTGTCCATATTGTCCAGTTTCTAGTAGATAGACCAAATGGTTCAAGATAAAATAGGCTAATGAATGAAAAAAGCATCTAATCAAATGTGGCATTATTTTAAATCAACTCTGCACCTCTTCAAATGATTGACTTTCTGCCACCAGTTTGAAGCTAAAACATTGACAACAAATACATATTGACATGATAAAATATATAAAGGATATTTCATGCTGAAATCCTCATATTTATTAAACACGAATGGTATTCACTAAATTGATGGTTTATATTTAGGATAACGTTTTACAGCTTTGGCATTCTTTTTTTTTGTAATTAAATTGTCCTATTCTATGATTTCATGTATTAGATGTGACAAGGCCAGGGATTATTACAGACACCTGTGATAATCTGAAGTATCCCAAAGGGCCACTATGACTTGTGATAGATTACATAAAATCCTTGATAGATAAAAACATTCTGTTAGTTCACTGGTAAACTTCAAAAGCTTCCAGTAAAATACCCTCCCTTTGCAACCTTACTTCTGTCCCTTCTCCTTGCCCCAACCTGGGCTCAAACCAAGGACCCTCTGCACACATCAACAACAGTCACCCATGAAGCATCGTTGCCCATCTCTCCACAAAAACCACAGCCCTTTCAGAGCAAGTGAAACAACTAACTTCGAGGTTTCAGAGCGAGTGACGTCACCAATTGAAACACTACTGGCACGCATTGCTAACTAGCGAGCCATTTAACATTGTTTACACTCACACACACAATTATACTACTTCAGTACTATTGATTCTTTGTGTATCGATTATTTATCGATTATTTGTGTGTCCTTCCCTCACTAGACAACATGTTCATTGCACCATCATCTAAAATTGTTTTTTTTTCCCCATCTCAATTACGCTAATGGAAAATTTGCTTACTGAATACATCACCATGCATGCGCAGACAACATTAATTGTAATTCCATGACACACATTTCTTTTGGAGCACAGTAGCTATGTCACTGGCAATTGCACGGGAGGTTATGTTTTGGTCATTAACGGAAAGCAATTGGCAATTTATATGCCCTGTGTTGGAGTGATGTGACCGTCATCCAGCAACACATTCATTACAGAACGTCCGGCCAACGCAAAGAGCAAAGAATCCGAAGGAAGGTGGATGAGAGAGAGAGAGAGAGAGAGGCCAAGCCCTCTAACAATCAGTCTGTCTGGCTGGCTGGAAGTGGTGGCCCTAGTCTGGAGAGCCAGTCCATGCTCCCTCCATCCGTCCATCCTTGCTCTCTCCTGCAGGGTGTGGAGGTTGGGGGAGTTGGGCGGGGGATATTAGGCAGTCTCCAATCTCCTGGTGCCTTGAGCCCCTGTCAATACCTCTCCAACCCTGCCGGGAGGAGCCTACCTCTCCGCTGTCTGAGTTAGGGGTGAGGGATGGTGGGGTGGGGACCCGTCTCAGTATCAGACAGCCATTAATCCACTGCCCGAGCAGACAGCATCCATCTCCCCTCGGCACATGTTTGACAGTGGGTAAAAACACTGCAGATACCGGGGCCTCGGATCAATCCCATAGCTCCCCCTTCCCATGCCAGGAGTCATCCATCAGCCCCTGGTGCTCGTTGTTGTTGTGCTTTCTTCAGTTGCCATCGGACTCTCCCGACTGGCGCAGTGGTCTAAGGCACTGCATCTCGGTGCTAGAGGTGTCACTACAGACCCTGGTTCGATCCCGGGCTGTATCACAACTGGCTGTGATTGGGAGTCCCATAAGGTGGTGCAAAATTGGCCCAGCTTCGTCTGGGTTAGGGGAGGGTTTGGCCAGGGTAGACCGTCATTGTAAAATAAGAAATAGTTCTTAACTGACTTGCCTAGTCAAATAAAGGTTAAATCAAATATAACAAAAACAGTGTGGCCGTGTGGTGCAGGGTGTGTGTTTGTCCAGTCCTGGTCTGTGTCCCACCCAGGGAAAGGGCAATGTTCACCTTCACAGGGAGGGTGAAGGTACAGTAGAACCATTAGTAGGAATAACCTGTGTGCCCTACTGTTCTCTGCTCTCTCCCCTGTATGTCCCTGGAATTCAAATGATACCTGCCTGGCTAAGGAGAGGAAGCAGTGCCCCTGTTGCTGACATGTTGGTGGCAGGCAGCAGTGAGTTTTGTCCTCTGAGTGTTTCCACCACCACACTGCATTACGTCTCAGGAGTGATTGGTGCTGGGAGGGACAGGGCCTCTCTCCTTCAAATGGCCTACAAGGAGGATGGTGATGATGTTTGGAATCGGTTATTTAGCCAGCTGAGCTGGAGTACTTTACTACATACCTCTCTTTCTGGGAGTCCCTTTAAGTCTTCAGTCTTAGTTATCCTGTATTGGGGAGGGACTGGGCCCAGGTCTACTGCAAACCAAGCCAAGGAAACAAGCAGCACCTCTAATGATGTAAGTGAACTCACTTAACCTTCTTGTAGTCTCAGCTACAGTGCTGCAGGGGCTGCAGCAGGGGGCGTGAGTATCACTCAACACCAAATAAACCCACTGTGCTGTTCTCCTCCTCCAGTCTTCTAATCATTATTTCATTAGAGGAAATATGTTACCAGGCTTTAATGACTCTGGCTTGTTTAAAATGTGACGGACTGGTCTGTGCCAGTGATAAAACGTCTGATTACTTCAATAAATACTGCTACACACTAAACCCTAAAGAATGAAGCTAAATAATTGGACCAATAACTTTTGTTGAAGTTTCCTATTTTCCCATCCATTTATATGCTAAGCATGTCCTGCAGGGTCCCTCCCCTCCACTTTAATTTCTGCTATCCTTTTTTTAATCCATTTTCTTTTTATCTCAGATACGTTATTTGAATACTTCTAGAGTGTGTGCGACATCAATTATTCAATGGAAACCAAGCAGTAAAATATGCCAATATTGATTAAACAGTCACTGCACCTGCAAGATTATGTTTTAATATAGTAAATACACAGTGTGGATTGGATAGGAAGTACTACCGTGCAGGGGAGAGGACGCACAGGGAGAGGTAGAGGGCAGGTAAACAAGTCTTCTATAAATTGCAGTATGATGAGGGATGGGGAAGTGAGAAGGACTAGTTCAGATAAACCAGTCAATAGGCCAACTGCAACACTGGGCCATCTCTAAAAGCCTCTCATGGAGAATATCTTTTTGATGACAGGTTATTTAGAGGTTAGTGGGCACCCAAGGCAGAGTCATAAACAGACTAGATGACACAATGTAGTCCAGCCTAATAGTGTCAGCGGGGAGTTTACACTATCATATCCTCCACTGTTGCTGCCTGCCTGCCACCAAAAGGGCTGCATGAACACCTAGTAAACCAGACCTGGGTTCAAATAACATTTGTCTGGTGCAGTGGAACCAATGGGCTCAAGCCAAACTTAAAATCCAGCATTTAATCCTTGTGTGGTGTACATGTTTTTGTTATTCACGCAATGTTCGCGGGTCGGATGGACCCACAACATTATTGGGTTTTTAAAACAATACAGCCATAACAATTTACGTAAAAATACTTAATACTTAGATGTTACAAGGAATATAGACAGCATACATGGTTAATACTTGCCATTTATCTCTGCTAGATCACATTAATCAATAATAGTGCTATTCGTTTAAAAATATATATATAATCAAGACATGGGTGGAATAAATCATGTTTATCTTGAAGAAATATAAAGGTTTTCATCACAATTGATGTTTATTGCTTTGAACTGAACAAATTGGAAGGAAAAAATTTTACAAAGGGTATTTTATGGAAATGATAAATGAGCCCCATTGAACACAAATTAAGGCCGGTCTACACACCACATGATGGACAGAGTTTTACTGTGTGTGTTTTGCTAATGTATTTCTTGCACTTGATGCATGTGTACTGTGTCTTTCTGTCCTTTTTGGGTCCACACACATCACAGTGCTTCTTCTTGTTGCTACAGGCTGCAATCTAGAATGATAAAAACACTTAGTTCAGGAATTGTATTACTAACATCTCACTCACTCACTCACTCACTCACTCACTCACTCACTCACTCACATATATAGTTACAGCAGGCCAAGGTAGGAGAGTCAGACACACACACATGCAACAACATCACTCACACTTATTTCCGGTATTGGAGTTGTTGGTTCTGTGGGTCGGGCGGATGGGGCACCAGCATCCTCCTCCTGAATCCTCCTCACGATGGCTGTAGAAGCTGGGGTCCTTGGGATATGTTGCCTCCTCTGGATTTGAGGTCTTACCAATGCCTTTCCCAGCTCCTCAAGAAAGAGCCGTCTCCTCTGGTGCTTCCCTCTGTTCCAATGTGGGTTCAATGCCATCCAGACGACAAACATGTTGTACGCCGAGATGTACAAGATGTTGAATAATATCACAAGTGGCCAGCATAGGGTTCTTCTTTTGCAGCTGTAGCCAGTCACCAGCTTGTCTAAATTGTCCATCTCTCCTTTTGTGGTTTCTGGTTTTTGATGTTCCTGGCCACAGATTCTCCCATCCCTATGCAGCGTACTCATGAGTACCACATTTTTGCCTTTCTTTGGCAGGTAGGACACGAGGAACGTGTCGGCCGTGAACACAAACTTAGAGGAATTGATAGGCCTGTTCCGTGTATTCAACAGCTGAGGTGGAAGCTCTGGCTTGTTTTCACTTACTGTTCCTACCATCATCAGCTTCCTTTTAAGGAGCTTCTGTCCCAGCTTGTGCGAAGTAAAAAAGTTATCACATGTGATGTTGTGGCCACGGAGTCCCTGTGTCACCTCCAGGACAACCAGCATCCCTTGGTCCTTCTAAGGGGATCCTCCATCTGGCTTCCCCCGTATACACTTGCAAGTTCCACGCATATGATGAAGCAGCATCACAGGCAGCCCAGATTTTGATTCCTCATTTTGCGGGTTTAGACTGTATGTACTGCCTGAAAGGGCAGCGGCCCCTAAATGGCATAAGCTGTTCGTCAACAGTAACGTTGGGCCCAGGGTTATAAAACAGGGGAAGGCAGTCCACCCACTTGTACCACACTGACCTGGTTGCAGCTAGCTTGTCTCTCTGCTGCTGAGCTGGTCTGGTGTCTCGGTTATCGAAGCGGATAATCCCGTAAATAATGTGAAAGTTTTCAAGAGACATTGTTGCTCGGAAAAGTTCTCTGCCAGTTTCTGCATTCCACAGGGATTCAATGGAAAACACCAGCAAGGATATGAACCCCAAAGTATCTTCCAAAGTGGAAGACGTTGCTTCCACACTAGCTTCTCTCGCTGCAAAACATTTAATTACAAGGCCCTCTGAGCAGAGATTATTTTTGCCATAATGATTGATTGTGGTAAGGAACCACACATGCAAACTATTTATTTGTTGTGTCCCTCCCCCAATTTGCACCTGGCTGGGGTAGAGTGTAGGAAAATACAGAATTTTTTACAATATATTGAAATAATGTGTCGAAATAATGTATTGTAATAACATTGTGCAGGTTCACGCAAGACATTGTGTTGTTTCACACACTACAAAGGGTAAAGAGTGCAAGAAAAGAGGGAGGCAGCCAGGCAGGGAGACAGACAGGTTCTTGGTGCTATGTTGAAACAGCAGGCCCAGGGAGGAGGAAGACAGATTGAAGCAAACCTTTTTGTTGCATTTTTACTTGTTTTCACCTACACACACACTTTCCACACTTTATTACCCTCGGGTCCAGTGGACCCGAACACCACATATGTAATGTAAATGTGTAGAGGGGTGCACAGTGTACACTCAATGAAAATGTGTTCTTGTACATGTTCTTCACATAAAATGAGCCAAGGCCAATGAGTCTCAGGTTGAAAAAATGATTAATTCATTTTTATTTTAGTAAACATTGAAAATTGGTCCCACAGACCCGAACACCACACAAAGGTTCAAATATTTCCCATATAGTGGTTTTAACCCCAGACTAGGTTATACTTATTCAGACCCCATTTTGGGGCTCACAAAACGACAGGTCAAGGGCAGGCAGAAGTCAGTAATCCAGATAGGGTGCAAAAGGTCCAGAACGGCAGGCAGACTCAAGGTCAGAGCAGGCAGGGGCCAATAATCCAGTGTGGTGTGGCAAGGTACAGAACGGCAGGCAGGCTCAGGGTCAGGGTAGGCAGAATGGTCAAAACCGGGAAAAACTAGAAAACAGGAACTAGAACAGACAGGAGCAAGGGGAAAAACGCTGGTAGGTTTCATTAAACAAAACAAACTGGGAACAGACAAACAGAGAACACAGGTATAAATACACAGGGGATAATGGGGAAGATTGGCGACACCTGGAGGGGGGTGGAGAGAAGCACAAACACAGGTGAAACAGATCAGGGTGTGACAATATGCCTACCCTGCAGCGATCAATTCAGCCTCATGCATTCTCAATTTTATACCACTGTCTACTGTCCCTATAGTTCAATAGAGCACTGCTCAGCTGAGCATATTGAAGGTGCAGGAGAAGAGATATGCAATAATAGTTCAACTCTCCTATTGGCCTCTCTCTCTCCTTCTGAGAAGAGAAAACCGCGTCATTTCCCTATTTTGCTATGCAGAACCCAGCCTGTTATCCATGTGACCCGCAGAGCAGAGCAGGGTCCCGGGGCCAGAGGTCTAGCTGACTGGCTGTCTGGGGGGAATAAAAAGTAAACTGAACTCTGGCCCTTTGACTCATTACTGTATCTCTCTCACACCTTCCTAGGGAAGATTTTACAGTATTGTACTGTAAATCGTGAATACATTGAACTGCACCGTTCATTTGCATCCAATGTCTGAATGGGAGGTTTGAGGGTTGCCATCACATAGTTCTAGTGTTGCTATGACGTATGTTGCAAGTTCTGTTGTTATCTCTATTTTCATGTTGAGTAAATGGGGGTGAAGATAGAGGACCTGGCAACCTGGTAAATAGAAGATCAACTAAAGTAGGTTGTACTAGGCCTATTTATTTACCAGTCCCGGTGATGATAGAATCCAGATGTTATTTACAAAATATAGCCTACAGATGATTAAAAAGAATCAGCAAAAGTGCTTGATTGAAAAACTCTAAAGTTACTGGGCCAATACTGTATTAACTCGACCATGCCCGTCTCCAGGAAGACTTGCCCGGGGGCATTTTAAATCCATGGGGGGACACATCTAGCATTGCTTTAGAGCCCTAATAAAAGGTGGATTGGTCCTACAACTAAAATGTAGCCATACACATCAATAACCGTTGTTTTATAGAGTAACATAAAGATTTTCTCCCCACTACAACATACAAGTGTATCTGAAATGCAGCCGTACACATCAACAACCGTTGTTCTATAGAATAACATAACAAAGATATGTTCCCCACTACGACATACACATTAAGCATCTCCAATCCAAAATGAAATCTAGAATCAGCTTCCTATTTCGCAACAAAGCATCCTTCACTCATGCTGCCAAACATACCCTCGTAAAACTGACTATCCTACCGATCCTTGACTTCGGCGATGTCATTTACAAAATAGCCACCAACACCCTACTCAAAAAATTGGATGCAGTCTATCACAGTGCCATCCGTTTTGTCACCAAAGCCCCATATACTACCCACCACCGCAACCTGTACTCTCTCGTTGGCTGGCCCTCGCTTCATACTCGTTGCCAAACCCACTGGCTCCAGGTCATCTACAAGTCTTTGCTAGGTAAAGCCCCACCTTACCCACCTTATCTCAGCTCACTGGTCACCATAGCAGCACCCACCCATAGCACGCGCTCAAGCAGGTATATTTCACTGGTCACCCAAAGCCAATTCCTCATTTGGTCGCCTTTCCTTCCAGTTCCCTGCTGCAAATGACTGGAACGAACTGCAAAAATCAATGAAGCTGGAGACTCATATCTCCCTCACTAACTTTAAGCACCAGCTGTCAGAGCAGCTCACAGATCACTGCACCTGTACATAGCCCATCTGTAAATAGCCCATCCAACTACCTCATCCCCATACTGCTATTTATTTATTTATTTTGCTCCTTTGCAACCCAGTATCTCTACTTGCACATTCATCTTCTGCACATCTATCACTCCAGTGTTTAATTGCTATATTGTAATTACTTCGCCACTATGGCCTATTTATTGCCTTACCTCCCTTATCTTACCTCATTTGCACACACTGTATATAGACTTTTTCTATTGTATTATTGACTGTATGTTTGTTTATTCCATGTGTAACTCTGTGTTGTTGTTTGTGTCGCACTGCTTTGCTTTATCTTCGCCAGGTCGCAGTTGTAAATGAGAACTTGTTCTCAACTGACCTACCTGGTTAAATAAAGGTGAAATAAATTAAAAATAAATTAAAAATACAAATGTATCTGAAATGCAGCCGTACACATCAATAACTATTGTTCTATGGAATAACATAACAAAGAGATGCTCCCTACTACGACATACAAGTGTACTATCTGAAATGCAGCCGTAGCTGCTGTAGGCCTACACATAATTTACGCCTAGCAACACGCACAGGTCAGATGTACAGGATGAGCACCACTGTTGTCATGATTCTCTTCATTCGGGACAGACCAAGACGCAGCGATGTAGCCAGAATACATATTTATTCAAAGACGGGACGAGACGGAACAAAACAAGAAAACGAGGAACAAGACGTGAACCCTAACGCTAACTCCTAAACACAACACAGAGATCTAAACCTAACCAAGACAGGCGAAACCTAACTAACCACGACTGGCGAAACCTAACTAAACGTGAAAAGCAGATCCTAAACTATACACGAATGGCAGAACCTAAACTATACACGACTGACAGAACCTAAACTATACACGAATGACAGAACACGCTAATCATAACATAAACAATAACCCACGAAACTAAAGTGCAACTCCCAAACATATATATGGTTCCCAATTAGAGGTAACGAGACTCAGCTGCCTCTAATTGGGAACCATTATCCCAACATAGAAATAGACACCCTAGAACACACAAACCCTACACCAAAACGAAACCAAAACGCTCCAGCCTGTCATCTCAGGCCTGGGCGTTACAGTACCCCCCCAAAGGCGCGGACTCCGGACGCGCCCAAAAGTCCGTGGGGGGGTCTTCGGGTGGGTCCCCTTGTCCCAGGTGGGGGCTCCGGTGCTGGCCGTGCTGGTCTGAAGTCACGCACCGGAGGCCCTGGACCATTTCTTGGAACTCTGGTGCGTGGAGCAGAAGCTGGGCGTACTGGACTCATGATGCTCACGGGAACTCTGGTGCGTGGGGCTGGAACTGGCCGTACTGGACTCATGATGCTCACCGGAACTCTGATGCGTGGAGCAGGACCTGGCCTTACCGGACCCACGATGCTCACGGGGACTCTGGTATGTGGAGCAGGAACTGGTCGTACTGGACTCGTGATGCTCACTGGAACTCTGGTGCGTGGAGCAGGAACTGGCAGTACTGGACTCGTGATGCTCACTGGAACTCTGGTGCGTGGAGCGGGAACTGGTCGTACTGGACTCGTGGCGCGCACTCTGGTGCGGGGAGCGGGAACAGGCCGAACTGGGCTCGGACGCGCACTCTGGTGCGGGAGCGGGAACAGGCCGAACTGGGCTCGGACGCCGCACTCTGGTGCGGGAGCGGGAACAGGCCGAACTGGGCTCGGACGCGCACTCTAGTGTGGAGCGGGAGCGGGAACAAGCCGAACTGGGCTCGGACGCGCACTCTGGTGCGGGAGCGGGAACAGGACGAACTGGGCTCGGACGCCGCACTCTGGTGCGGGAGCGGGAACAGGCCGAACTGGGCTCGACGCGCACTCTGGTGCGGGAGCGGGAACAGGCCGAACTGGGCTCTCTAAGCGCACGGGAGCTTGGTGCGCCGGAGCCGAACAGGACGTGCTGGACTCTCTGAGCGCACGGGAGCTTGGTGCGCCGGAGCCGAACAGGACGTGCTGGACTCTCTGAGCGCACGGGAGCTCGGTGCGCGGAGCCGAACAGGATGTGCTGGACTCTCACGCCGCACGGGAGCTTGGTGCGCCGGAGCCGAACAGGACGTGCTGGACTCTCTAAGCGCACGGGGAGCTTGGTGCGCGGAGCCGGGACAGGACGTGCTGGACTCTCTAAGCGCACGGGGAGCTTGGTGCGCGGAGCCGGAACAGGACGTACTGGACTCTCTGAGCGCACGGGGAGCTTGGTGCGCGGAGCCGGAACAGGACGTACTGGACTCTGAAGACGCACTGTGGACCTGGCACGTGGAACAGGGACTGGACGTGTAGAAACCACCACACGGACTGGGGTCTTGGAACATGGAACAGGGATCTTGGAGTGTGGAACAGGGATCTTGGAGCGTGGAACAGGGATCTTGGAGCGTGGAACAGGGATCTTGGAGCGTGGAACAGGGATCTTGGAGCGTGGAACAGGGATCTTGGAGAGTGGAACATGGATCTTGGAGCGTGGAACATGGATCTTGGAGCGTGGAACAGGGATCTTGGAGCATGGAACAGGAGTCTGGGCGCATGGAACAGGGACTGGACGTGTAGAAACCTCCACCCGGACTGAGGACCTGATACGGAGAGCCGACACCATACCTCCAGCTAGCTCACTAACCCTGGCCTCACGGGTGAGTGGAGCTGGAATCTCTCGGACTGGGCTGTGGATTCGCACCGGAGATTCTGCCCGTAGGACCACAGGATATCTAGGTCCCAAAAGGCGCACTGGAGACCTTGCGCGCAGAGCTGGCACCACTCTACCAGGTAGCACACTGACCTCGGCCCGACCAATGAGTGGCGCTGGGATCTCTCGCACTGTGGACACGTACCGGAGGACACGTGGACACGTACCGGAGACACCGCACGCAGGACCGGGGTAGGATATCCGGGTCCCAGGAGGCGCACTGGAGACTTAGCGCGCAGAGCTGGCACCACTCTTCCTGGCTGAACACTCAGTTTCGCCCGACTGATGAGTGGAGCGGGAATCTCTCGCACCGGCCTCTGAATCCGTATAGGAGAAACCGTGCGCAACACTGCATAGCACGGTGTCCCTTCGGCGCGACGCTCTCCCCAACGCTCTCTCCACAACGCATGAGGAGTTAGCTCAGGAATCCCTCCTGAACCGGCCAACCTCCTCGTGTGCCCCCCCCAAAAGCTTTTTGGGGCTGCCCTTCGGGCTTCCTAGCCCGGCGAGGTCTAGCAAACTTGCCTCTTACAGGATCCCATGCTCCCATCAGGTCCTCACACCTGCGCCGCTCAGCCGCCGCTGCTTCCAGTTCCTCTCTTGGGAGGCGATATTCTCCGGGCTGGTCCCACTCTCCCCCATTGAACAGCTCCTCCTCCCAAGACCTAAGCTCCCGGGTCTCTCGCTGCTTGGTCTTTTTTCGGTGGGTTATTCTGTCATGATTCTCTTCTTTCGGGACAGGCCAAGACGCAGCGATGTAGCCAGAATACATATTTATTCAAAGACGGGACGAGACGGAACAAAACAAGAAAACGAGGAACAAGACGTGAACCCTAACGCTAACTCCTAAACACAACACAGAGATCTAAACCTAACCAAGACAGGCGAAACCTAACTAACCACGACTGGCGAAACCTAACTAAACATGAAAAGCAGAACCTAAACTATACACGAATGGCAGAACCTAAACTACACACGAATGGCAGAACCTAAACTATACACGAATAACAGAACACGCTAATCATAACATAAACAATAACCCACGAAACTAAAGTGCAACTCCCAAACATATATATGGTTCCCAATTAGAGGTAACGAGACTCAGCTGCCTCTAATTGGGAACCATTATCCCAACATAGAAATAGACACCCTAGAACACACAAACCCTACACCAAAACGAAACCAAAACGCTCCAGCCTGTCATCTCAGGCCTGGGTGTTACAACTGTGCTGGCAAAGATTCTTACAGCCTTCAATCATTACAACTATAGGCTACATCGATGTAGAATTTGTGACTACGCAATGAGAGTAACCTACAGTAAGAACCCACAGTAAGAACCTACAGTAAGATCCTACAGTAAGCCAAGCAGATCACTTCTCCAGGCTCGCAATATTTTCCGTGTGGGAGAGTTTCAGACACAAATGCTATAGCAAGAGAGCAGGGAAGATGCAAAAAATGTGCCTGTGTGTCGTTGAATAGAAGCCCCACGAAGACTGGTCGCCCAAGATGCTCTCATTAAAACCGCATACACCGTAACAATCGATTCAGGACCATGGATAGAAGGCTACCGCCAGTCAACAAGATGAAAGGATAACTTTAGATGAGCTGCCAATTTCAGCACCACCGGAGTGTACAGCCAGGACAACAGGAGCACTGAGCCAGGGCTCACCTCAGAGCACAGCCAATTAGGCTACATTGGTAATTGTCCCTATACCCATAGAAAAACGCAAACTGTATATCTATCGATAGTAATTAGACTCACAAATGCAAGCAATGACATTAAGAATCACAGTTAATATAAAATATGCATTGAAGTAAAAAGCAAAGGACTAAGCTATAGCCTACAGTACGTTCAAAAAGGAGCCAAACAAACAGTGGGCTTAGGCCTACATGAAGGAAAACCAATAAATATATAATTCTGGCATGGTGGCCAAGGCTATAAATGTTGTAGCTTACCATTTAGAAGAGCTGCAGCCTCCTCCATGATGTTTTGAAACTCATGAGAAATTTCTGATTCCATTCTCCTTCCTGGCTAATTCTACAGGTCCCTCTCAAATCCCAGCTGGACAAACTGGGCTTTTATTTGATGTAACATGCACTGTTTTCAGAATCTGGTTTCACTTTTGGATATCCATGTTGATCAAGCTTAACCAACTAGCTATCATTATTCAGTGCGCCGCTACCAAAACTTAACGAAGCAAGTAGCTACTACCTAGCCTAAGCCTATTATTAGCTGTAGCTGTATGCAAAAGTGAACAACTTTTCCCCCTCTCTGTTAGAAACAAATCCCTGCAATGAGCTTTCTAAACAAGGTAATGAATGCAGGTACCTTATGACATCGCATGGCTTGGTGCCTAATCAGAATGCATTTGGGGATTTTAACTACTGGCTGACGCATTACACACATGCTTCATATGTAAATGATGTCTGAGTCTTGGATAGTGCCCCTGGCTATCTATAAAATAATAAAACAAGAAAATGGTGTCGTCTGGTTGGCTTAATATAAGGAATGTGAAATTATTTATACATACTTTTTATACTTAAGCATAATTTAGCAATTCCATTTACTTTTGATAGGTACAGTACCAGTCAAAAGTTTAGACAGACCTACTCATTCAAGGGTTTTTCCTTATTTTTACAATTTCCTACATTGTAGAATAATAAGTGAAGACATCAAAACTATGAAATAACACATATGGAATCATGTAGGAATCAAAAAAGTGTTAAACAAATCAAAAAATATATTTTATTTTCTTCAAAGTAGCCACCCTTTGTCTTGATGAGAGCTTTGCACACTCTTGGCATTCTCTCAACCAGCTTCATGAGGTTTTCAGCTGGAATGCATTTCAATTAACAGGTGTGCATTGTTAAAAGTTAATTTCTTTCCCTCTTAATGTCACACCCTGATCTATTTCACCTGTCCTCGTTATTGTCTCCAACCCTTCCAGGTGTCGCTTGTTTTCCCCAGTGTATTCATCCCCGTGTTTCCTGTCTCTCTGTGCCAGTTCGTCTTGCATGTCCAAGCCTACCAGCGTTTTTTCCCGTTTTCCTGCTTTGACTTTTCTCCTTTTTCTAGTCCTCCCGGTTTTGACCCTTGCCTGTTCTGGACTCTTTACCCTCCTGCCTGACCATTCTACCTACCCTGATCTCAAGCCTGCCTGCCACTCTGTACCTCCTGGACTCTGATCTGGTTATGACCTTTTGCCTGTCCACAACCATTCTCTTGCCTATTTCTTTTGGATTTATTAAACATCTTAAACTCCAACCATCTGCCTCCTTTGTCTGCATTTGGGTCTCGCCTAGTGACATGATACTTAATACGTTTGAGCCAGTCAGTTGTGTTGTGACAAGGTAGAGGTGGTAAACAGAATATATCCCTATTTGGTAAAAGACCAAGTGTTACGTTCCCCA
Organism: Brachymystax lenok tsinlingensis; assembly: GCA_030435695.1. Classification (NCBI taxonomy): domain Eukaryota; kingdom Metazoa; phylum Chordata; class Actinopteri; order Salmoniformes; family Salmonidae; genus Brachymystax; species Brachymystax lenok. Next base: position 13,020,016 of record CM059797.1, on the reverse strand, counting down.
GTTTCTGTGTTGTGGTTTTGCTTTTATGTGTGTGTTTCAGGATGGCATCCTGGAATTCCCCCCATTACTAATTGAAGCTGACCCCGCCCCCTCGTCAGGATACAGCTGTATCCCATTAGACTCCTTCTCCAGCTATTTAAGCCAGTGTTGTGTTGCTCAGAAGGGGAGAAGGCTGAGAGAGATGAGGCGGATAGATGAGGCGGATAGATGAGGCGGATAGATGAGGCGGATAGATGAGGCGGATAGATGAGGCGGATAGATGAGGCTGAAGTGCATCCTGAATTTATGGTTGTTAAGAGATTGTGCTATGTTCTATGTTAGCTGTTACTGATTTATGTTCTGTGTTAGTGATTTTTGCTAAAAGAGAGAGAGCTATCAAAAGGTCCGTATTGATTATTTGAAATTGTTTGTATTTTTCTGTGTTTGTTCCCAGGGGGGGAAGGCACCTAGGGAGTGCTTAGGCAAGAGGCCTGCGGGCATACATAACCCGTAGTATTTTACTGTCTATGCACACTAGGTAAGACCTGGACGGACAACCCCCTGTATTTTTGTTAGTGCACCAGGTGGTGCTAAGTTAGGTAAGTTGTGGGTAGGCAGGTAAAATAGGAGAGGGGGCATTGACTTTTACTTTCTTTGCTTTGGTTCCGTTCAGCCCCTTTTCCCCAAAATTACCGTGTGACGGAATAAATTCCTTGTTAACGGTACCGATTACTGCTTTTGACATCCTTACTCGCACCTCCAGTTCCACACCTCTTTCACTCTGCGGGGAATTTAGAGCAGCAGGGAGTTGCGTTCCCTCCTCCAAGAGGCGTACGTAACACCAAGTCCATATTATGGCAAGAACAGCTCAAATAAGCAAAGATAACTGACAGTCCATAATTTCTTTAAGACATGAAGGTCAGTCAATCTAGAACATTTCAAGAACTTTGAAAGTTTCTTCAAGTGCAGTCGCAAAAACCATCAAGCTCTATGATGAAACTGGCTCTCATGAGGACCGCCACAGGAAAGGAAGACCCAGAGTTACCTATGCTGCAGAGAATACATTCATTAGAGTTAACTGCATCTCAGATTGCAGCCCAAATAAATGCTTCACACAGTTACAAGTAACAGACACGTCTCAGCACTGTTCAGAGAAGACTGCGTGAATCAAGCTTTCATGGTGGAATTGCTGCAAAGAAACCACTACTAAAGGACACCAATAAGAAGAAGAGACTTGCTTGCGCCAAGAAACATGAGCAATGGACATTAGACCGGTGAAAATATGTCCTTTGGTCGGAGTCCAAATTTGAGATTTTTGGTTCCAACCGTCGTGCCTTTGTGAGACGCAGAGTAGGTGAATGGATGATCTCTGCATGTGTGTTTTCCACCGTGAAGCACGGAGGAGTAGGTGTGATGGTGTGGGAGTGCCTTACTGGTGACACTGGGATTTATTTAGAATTCAAGGCCCACTTAACCAGCATGGCTACCACAGAATTCTGCAGTGATACGCCACCCAATCTGGTTTGCGCTTAGTGGGACTATGATTTGTTTTTCAACAGGACAATGACTCAAAACACACCTGCAGGCTGTGTAAGGGCTATTTGACTAAGGAGAAGAGTGATGGAGTGCTACATCAGATGACCTGGCCTCCACAATCACCCGAATTCAACCGAATTGAGATGGTTTGGGATGAGTTGGACCGCAGAGTGAAGGAAAAGCAGCCAACAAGGGCTTAGCGTATGTGGGAACTCCTTCAAGACTGTTGGAAAAGCATTCCTCAAGAAGCTGGTTGAGAGAATGCCAAGTGTGTGCAAAGCTGTCATCAAGGCAAAGGGTGGCTACCTTGAAGAATCTAAAATCTAAAGAAGAATCTAAAAATCTAAAATCTAATTTTTATTTGTTTAACACTTTTATGGTTACTACATGATTCCATATGTGTTATTTCATAGTTTTGATGTCTTCATTATTACTTTAGAGTGTAGAAAATAGTAAAAATATAGAAAAACCCTACAGTTGAAGTCGGAAGTTTACATAAACCTTTACATACACCAATTCAGTTTTTCACAATTCCTGACATTTAATCATAGTAAAAATTCCCTGTTTCAGGTCAGTTAGGATTACCACTTTATTTTAAGAATGTGAAATGTCAGAATAATAGTAGAGAGAATGATTTATTTCAGCTTTTATTCCTTTCATTACATTTCCAGTGGGTCAGAAGTTTACATACACTCAATTAGTATTTGGTAGCATTGTCTTTAAATTGTTTATATTGGGTCAAACGTTTTGGGTAGCCTTCCACAAGCTTCCCACAATAAGTTGGGTGAGTTTTGGCCCATTCTTCTTGACAGAGCTGGTAACTGAGTCAGGTTTGTAGGCCTCCTTGCTCGCACACGCTTTTTCAGGTCTGCCCACAAAAATGTTCAATAGGCTTGAGGTCAGGGCTTTGTGATGGCCACTCCAATATCTTGACTTTGTTGCCCTTAAGCCATTTTGCCACAACGTTGGAAGCCATGACATAATTTTCTGGAATATTCCAAGCTGTTTAAAGGCACAGTCAATTTAGTGTATGTAGGCTTCTGACCCACTTGAATTGTGATACAGTGAATTTTAAGTGTAATAAACTGTCTGTAAACAAATGTTGGAAGAATTACTTGTGTCATGCACAAAGTAGATGTCCTAACCGACTTGCCAAAACTACAGTTTGTTAACAAGAAATTTGTGGAGTGGTTGAAAAACAAGTTTTAATGTGTATGTAAACTTCTGACTTCAACTGTAGGTGCGTCCCAACTTTTGACTGGTACTGTAAGTATATTTAAAACCAAATACTTTTAGACTTTTACTCAAATATTATTTTACTGGGTGACTTTAATTTTCTATTAAGGTATCTTTTTTTTACACATGTATGATAATTAGGTACTTTTCCCACCACTGTAGATAGCCATATAGAAATGAATGGAAATAGACATCTGTTACAAACACCAACATGTGCCCTCAATTAATTGTTGCATCTTATTGAAGCGTTTAAAAAAAAAATGTTGGGACACCTGAAAAGGAGCTAAAATATAGGGCACAAGTATAGTTGTGTCTGTCCCAAGCTCAGTGGCGCAGGAAACTGTGAGGGCCCAGTTGAAATAACATTGCATACTATTTGCTAGCAGGCTGGACCCAGATGATAATGTTGCAAGTTCACTAGCGGGCTGAACCCAGTAAAAACACTGAGTGCGGTTACGTGCACAAAATAATGTGCTTATTGTGCATAATCAGATTAATATATTAGTTTGATTAAAATGTTTCCATACTTTGCAAGAAGAATGATTTCCCTATTCATTCTGTTTACATGGAAACATCTGAAATCAGGCTACCTGATGGCACATTGAAAATGCTAAAGAATCGCTTTGACCTTACACTGGTTAAGATAAACAGAGTAAAGTGTTTACATGACTATTGCATGATCAGCCTACTGCCATAATCAGTTTAATATCGAGTTATTAGTATGCATGTAAACATACTCAATGTTGCAAGTTCACTAGCGGGCTGAACCCAGTCGATACAATGTTCACTAGCAAAACTCAAGTGGCAGACAGGCCGAGTAGAGAGATGAATGCGATTTGAAAGAACCTGAACCAACTGTCACTGGTTAAACCATGACAGAGAGGTGGAGGTGTTCATTTCATTTGGAATAAGCTTTTATTTTCATATTTACCACTGTCGCAGTACAAAATTGCAATTTAAACAAATACACTGTAAGGACTCAAAACGCCATGATTGTGTAATGAAAGTAGTTCACCTAACCTGAGATCTGGCGTTCTTTTTATTTTTGATGTAAACCCTATGTAAGCGTTATGGTACACTGAAAGTGCTTTAAAAACAAATAGAAGTACTCTGAAACACCCAAAGTAGTTCCTCAATCTGAATGTTGGAGTTTTTAAGAGAGTGTTGTGAAAACACTTTTTGGGTGTTTCAATGCATGTAAAACGCAGCATCAAAACAGACTGTTCTTGAAGACTGTTTCTCTTAGACAATCAAATGGTTGAGAAATGCAAATGGTTTCTAGCCTAAATATTGATTCATGAGGGCCTATGGAGAACATTTATAATTTTTTCAATGTTTTATTTAGAAAGATTAGAAACAGGAGGAGACAGAGAAGGAGTAAATGTGGGACATGCAGAAGCGGGAATTGAACCCCCGACTTCTGGGGCACCTAGATGGTAAATTTAATTGGATTTGAATTAGAATTTTACACACTAAACCACACAGCCACACTGTAAAGAATTTATTGTGGGGTTAATTTAAATTGACAAAAAATACCATATTCTTCATAAAAATGAATGCAAGCCCTTTCAATGATTTGTTAATTTATATTTTATGAGAATACCCAAAGATTGAGAAAATTGACAAGTTTAAATCATTGGAAGTCTGGTTTTAATATCCTTGTACTTCCTATCTTGCCACGTGGCTCTGTTTTTAGAGGATTGTGTGCAATTCAACACTTCTAAACTTCTTTTACAGGATGTTGTACGCATGTTTGAAAAAATAAAATTATAGTTTTATATGGATTAATGGGTTAAACTAGCAAATGATCTGTAACAATAATCAGCGTTAAATATTAAAATACTCCAGATCTAATTCTGCACAAGACAGGATTTGAAAAAACCATAATTGTTTTTAGAAGCTTTGGAGAGAACTAAAACAGAAAGTATCTGCCCTAAACAGAACTCAAAACATCTAAATTGTGTTTTCAACCTGTTCCGGTAGTGTACCCACTCCAGCAAAGTGAAGGTTTCATCTCCTTTGCATTTCAATTTTTAATTTTATTTCACAAGGTAGGCCAGTTGAGAACAAGTTCTCATTTACAACTGCGACCTGGCCAAGATAAAGCAAAGCAGAATGACAAAAACAACAACACAGAGTTACACATGGGATAAACAAACGAAAGATGACAGATTTAAATCATTGGAAGTCTGGTTTTAATATCCTTGTGCTTCCTATCTTGCCACGTGGCTCTGTTTTTAGAGGATTGTGGGTAATTCAATTCTTCTTTTACAGGATGTTGTATACATGTTTGTTGCTGCTAGTGTAGGTGTTACAAAGCACATAATATTAACGGTGAAGGGTAATGGTTAAATTAGAGCCCCCCCCAAGGTTTGACTCATGTCTCCCTCCGGGGTCTGAGTCCCCTCTGCCCTCTGTAATTCGCACACTGGCCTAAATGTAGTACAATTTTGATAGGCGGCAATGATGCTCCGAGGCGATATTCACACAATAATAAGGAATTCCCCTCAAACACACCCAAAAGTTGGGGAAAACAAACATTATTTAAATGCCATCAGACTGCTAAACAACAATCACTAACTCAGAGAGGCTGCTGCCTACATTGAGACCCAATCACTACATTACTCATATCAAAACTGTATTTTATACCATCTACTGCACCTTGCCTATGCCGCTTGGCCCTCACTCATCCATTTACTTATATGTACACATTCTCATTCACCTCTTTAGATTTGTGTGTATTAGGTACTCGTTGGGGAATTGTTAGATTACTTGTTAGATATTACTGCACTGTCAGAACTAGAAGCACAAGCATTTCACTACACTCGCATTAACATCTGCTAACCATGTGTATGTGACCAATAACATTTGATTTGATTTATTTCCCATTGACCCCCATTGTAAAAGAGCCAACTTCGTAGTCGATATTTAGTTATACAGAAATAACAAAACATGCCAAAAAGCTGCTGTGTTGTTCACCAGGTCAAAATCCCAACCTACGGTTCGCAATGCTCCTACATAGGGAAATAGGGCCTGCGAGATGAGCCCTGTGGCTTCAGGCTATTCAGCATGGGATAGTGGGAAATGTGGTGACCCGGTGTCCAAGAAGGCTACACGTAGCTATGAGTGTGGAAAACATTTCATCATAGGTAAGACATTTAACTTGTTTAGTACTGTACATTTGTAATTCCACTCACTACTTGTAGCTTTATAGTCTGTTTGCTGGTCTTGGCTAGCTTAATGTTCCGGTTGGTAGCTAGGTACCACTCACTAACTCACGGTGCGTCTGGTATCGGCATGAAAAGGGGCATGACAGAAGCCCTACAATATTACGTTTTTCTAAGTAGTGAGAACGCTCAGGAGCAGACAATGTTGAAAAGTAATCTTTAGACATGTTGTATTTTTCTTAAATGTAGTTTTGTAATTGACTAAAAGAAGCAGAGATCAAGAATTGCGTTTGAAAAAAGTGATTGTTTTGCTGTGAGGCATAGAGGTAACCTAGGTAACCACAGGTTGTTTGCGGGCAGGGCCGCAATGTTCTATCTAATACCATTTCCATGGCATTTCCATTGTTTTGGACCCTGTTTGTATTCAGTCATTGCGTTTCAAGATGATTTAATAATAGCCACACTCCAAATGCAGTGTGTGTCAAATGCAGAAATGTACAATATAGATTAATTACTAAGTAGGTAATTACAGTCACTCAATTGGATTGCCTATTTTCATCATAAGCAGCTCAATAAATTATATTAACAAATTACGCAGTGTGCGAGTGTGCATGTTTTAAAATATGCACTGAAAATAAACATTTTTTAATGGGCTCTGTTAATGGATTTTGAATTATTTGCCTATAAATGTCTCTCAAGAGAGTCCATGGAATGTGGTTGGTTGTGCAGGGAAGTATCGTGGATAAACTGGTAACCGTCATATCAGACCTGTGTTTGCTCAGTGACATGGTAGATTTATGAGTGAAGTGATGCTGTATCATACCTGTACTGCATGGTGAGTCACTCAGTATTCAGCTGGCCTAGCTGCACGTGAGAGGCAGGATAAACAAAACCCACTCCATCATAATGAACCCTGTCACTGTGGATGGTACAGGCCTTCGTAATGAATAATCATAGCATGCAGAAACCCACTGAAATGTAGGAAGAGGAAACATTTGAGAATAGGCAGGTGTATGTCATGAATTATACATCTGGAAACATGCCAGTGTGTTCTTCAAATGAAAAGCCTCTCTTTGTGAATCCATCCAGAGTTGCCTGACTGGCAGATGCATGTGTGTTTGTTAAAGGGAAGATTGCTGAATTAGGTTGCTGTTAGACATTCTGATTGGTTTCATCCTTCCAACTAAAAGTCCCAATATTACATACCACTTTACATTTGTGATTTGGGATTAAAAAAAAAATATTCAGAATTGGACCGAAGTCATGTCAGACAAGCGTTCGCAAAGGTGACGTCAAGAGAGCACACAAGTGGATACACAGCAGGAGTGACGCCACTGTCCACATATAAGGGGGTAAAGAACCACATCATACCGAGTCCGAAAATATTTTGGCACTGAAGAAAGCCAATTTATCATTTGACCATATCCTGTGACTTCTTTGTTCTGTATCAACAATTTTTTTTTTAGCACATATGCAGCGCACAAGCTTTTAACCCCTTTTCCACTCCTTCCCTCCGCAAGGCAATCAAACAAGCTAAGCGTCAATATAGAGACAAAGTAGAGTCACAATTCAACGTCTCAGACACAAGAGGAATGTGGCAGGGTCTACAGTCAATCACGGACTACAAAAAGAAAACCAGCCCCGTCGCGGTCCATGACGTCCTGCTCCCAGACAAACTAAAGAACTTCTTTGCTCGCTTTGAGGACAATACAGTGCCACCGACACGGCCTGCTACCAAAATCTGCAGGCTCTCCTTCACCGCAGCCAATGTGAGAAAAAACATTTAAATGTGTTAACCCTCGCAAGGCTGCCGGCCCAGATGGCATCCCTGGCCGTGTCCTCAGAGCATGCGCAGACCAGCTGGCTGGTGTGTTTACGGACATATTCAATCAGTCCCTATCCCAGTCTGCTGTTCCCACATGCTTCAAGAGGGCCACCATTGTTCCTGTTCCCAAGAAAGCTAAGGTGACTGAGCTAAATGACTATCGCCCCGTAGCACTCACTTCCGTCATCATGAAGTGCTTTGAGAGATTAGTCAAGGATCATATCACCTCCATCCTGCCAGACACCCTGGACCCACTCCAATTTGCTTACCGTCCCAATAGGTCCACAGACGACGCAATTGCAATCACACTGCATACTGCCCTAACCCATCTGGACAAGAGGAATACTTATGTAAGAATGCTGTTCATCGACTACAGCTCAGCATTTAACACCATAGTTCCCTCCAAGCTCGTCATTAAGCTCGAGACCCTAGTTCTCGAACCAGCCCTGTGCAACTGGGTCCTGGACTTCCTGACGGGCCGGCCCCAGGTGGTGAGGGTAGGAAACAACATCTCCACCCCGCTGATCCTCAACACTGGGGCCCCAGAAGGGTGCGTTCTCAGCCCTCTCCTGTACGCCCTGTTTACCCATGACTGCGTGGCCAAGCACGCATCCAACTCAATCATCAAGTTTGCTGACGACACTACAGTGGTAGGCTTGATTACCAACAACGATGAGACGGCCTACAGGGAAGAGGTGAGGGCCCACGGAGTGTGGTGTCAGGAAAATAACCTCTCACTCAATGTCAACAAAACAAAGGAGATGATCGTGGACTTCAGGAAACAGGAGAGGGAGCACCCCCCTATCCACATTGAGGGGACAGTAGTGGAGAAGGTGGAAAGTTTTAAGTTCCTCGGCGTACACATCATGGACAAACTGAATTGGTCCACCCACACAGACAGCGTGGTGAAGAAGGCGCAACAGCGCCTCTTCAACGTCAGGAGGCTGAAGAAATTCGGCTTGTCACCAAAATCACTCACAAACTTCTACAGATGCACAATCGAGAGCATCCTGTCGGGCTGTATCACCGCCTGGTACGGCAACTGCTCCGCCCACAACCGTAAGGCTCTCCAGAGGGTAGTGAGGACTGCACAACGCATCACCGGGGGTAAACTACCTGCCCTCCAGGACACCTACACCACCCGATGTCACAGGAAGGCCAAAAAGATAAGCCACCTGCAGGCTACTACGCTCTTGAAGTCAAAACTGCAATGTATTGTTGGTATAGGAGTTTTTGATAAATGTAAATCAAATTGCGAAAATAGATGTGTATAATTCAAAAAAAATATATACACTTTGCATAAAGACCATTGAGATGGAATATAATCTATTTACATTGCTACATTTGTGGAATATATATATTCTGCAACCTTTCCTTTAAGCAAAAAGAAGGCTAGCTAACTGCTGTTTGTTTTATGTGGACTCTCATTTTACTACAATTTTTTTGTACTAGGCCTACTTTCATTAGTATGATGGTTTTTGAACACTGGCCTTCCTCTGCCATATGTTTAACAAGAAGTCCGGTATTGAAATGAAGGAATATACAGTTTCTAGGAACATACAGTGCATTCGGAAAGTATTCAGACCCCTTGACTTTTTCCACATTTTGTTACATTACAGCTTTATTCTAAAATGGATTAAATTGTTAATTTCCCCTCATTAATCTACACACAATCCCCCACAATGACAAAGCAAACACAGGATATTGAGACTTGTCCTGAAACCACTCCTGCGTTGTCTTGGCTGTGTGCTTAGGGTTGTTGCCCAGTCTGAGATCCTGAGCGCTTAGGAGCAGGTTTTCATCAAGGATCTCTCTTTACTTTGCTCCGTTCATCTTTCCCTCGATCCTGACTAGTCTCCCAGTCACTGCTGCTGAAAAACATCCCCACAGCATGACGTTACCACCACCATGCTTCACCATAGGGATGGTGCCAGGTTTCCTCCAGATGTGACGCTTGGCATTCAGGCCAAAGAGTTCAATCTTGGTTTCTGATGGTTTGAGAGTCCTTTAGGTGCCTTTTGGCAAACTCCAAGCAGGATATCATGTGCCTTTACTGAGGACTGGCTTCCGTCTGGCCACTCTACCATAAAGGCCTGATTGGTGGAGTTCTGCAGAGATGTTTGTCCTTCTGGAAGGTTTTCCCATCTACACAGAGGACCTCTGGATCACTGTCAGAGTGGCCGTCAGGTTTTTGGTCACCTCCCTGACCAAGGCCCTTCTCCCCCAATTTCTTAGTTTGGCTGGGTGGCCAGCTCTAGGAAGAGTCTTGGTGGTTCCAAACTTCTTCCATTTAAGAATGATGGAGGCCACTGTGTTCCTGGGGACCTTCAATACTGCAGAAATGTTTTGGTATCCTTCCCCAGATCTGTGCCTCGACACAATCCTGTCTCAGAGCTTGACGGTCAATTCCTTCAACCTCATGGCTTGGTTTTTGCTCTGATATGCACTGTCAACTGTCGGACCTTATATAGACAGATGTGTGCCTTTCAAAATCATGTCCAATCAATGGAATTTACCACAGGTTGACTTCAATGAAGTTGTAGAAGCATCTCAAGGATGATCAATGGAAACAGGATGCAGCTGATGTTATGTTAATAAGGTATTTATTTTAAAATATATATATATTCATACATTTGTAAACATTTCTAAAAATATGTTTTCTCTTTTTCATAATACAGTATTGTGTGTAGATTGATGAGGGAATGTTTTTATTTAATCAATTTTAGAATAACACTGTAATGTAACAAAATGTGGAAAAAGTTCATGGGTCTGAATACTTAACGAATGCATAGATTGGAGGATAAACACACACGTGGCCGATGTGAAATGGCTAGCTATTTAGCGGTGTGCGCTAGTAGCGTTCAATCGGTGACGTCACTTGAAGTAGTTGTTTCCCTTGCTCTGTAAGGGCCGTGGCTTTTGTGGAGTAATAGGTAACGATGCTTTGTGGATTGTAGAGGTGGAAGCATCATGCTGTGAAACAAAGCCTTCTAACTTGCCTAGTTAAATAAAGGTACAATAAAATATAAAAAAATCTGTCTCAGCATCTCTGCCGTCTAACATCCCTTCTTGGCTCTGGCTCTGGCTCTGGCTCTGGCCACCCATACAGGGCTTCAGCACTAGAGCTGTGAGGATACTTCCATTGAAAAACAGGACTGACTAGATAGTCCATCCCCAATGTTTTTCAAGCTGCGTGTTGTCATACAAAAGACAAAGCTCATTGCTTCCTGCAAACAACCTGCCAACAGCAAGGGCATTTTGTGCTATCCTTGGCTTTGTGGGTGTAATTTGATAGAGACATTCCTATAGCACTCAATCCCCATTTGTTTGTGCTAAGCTACTTTAATAATAAAACATACAAATGTTTTACTATGTTTTCCCAGTAGATTTTACTCTGTCGTTAAGTTGAGAAAATATTGTAGCCCTGAGGTTTTTATGTAGCTTTTATATTTCAAAATATGATTCAGCATTTTATCTGACATTTAATAGTATTGGTTATTTCATCTAGTGTGTAACTGCCTGATGCAATGAAACAAATGTCTGAGTAAAGGCTAATGTGGATCAGTGAATCATGATGAACATAAAAATGGATGCAATTGGTAAATTACTTTGACCTTAAATTAATGCAATAGATTATTTCAACTGTTGTGAATTGTAGTTACTGCGGGACGGGGAGTGCAGTGAGAGGTGTCGGCCATTGCACGATTAACACTTCACTATTACTACCTTGGGGTAGTATATACCCTGGTTTGTGTACATCCAACAATGGTATAGGGTTATTTGTGTGTTTGAGCTGTTTGCGCTGTGATGGTGTGTGTACTGTATACATTTGACTAAGGCTAACACAGGGGAGTGGAGCTGAGGAGAGGCTACAGAGGTCAGCTTTCACAGATCTAGTCCAGTCATATTGTGGTTGTCATGCACACTGGGTGATAAGGGCAGGGGGCTGTCTGTCTGTCTGTCTGACTCACCTTTGTTCTCCTCAGCCCGTCCTTGACAGATTGCATGGAAATTGGCTGCCTGCTTAAAAAATAACACTGAACACCTCCCATCAGATTGATAAAAGAGATTTGGTGGAAACGCGTCTCTCTTCTCCTCTGCTGGCTGTTTACATCTCAGACGCAGTCTCAGAGATGAACATGTATTCACTGGAGATTTGGGGAGATGTGGGATGTAAGTGCTCCCACAGGAAATAAGGGTCACCTCTTTAATCTTTAATCTCTCTCTCGCTCTCTCTCTCTCTCTCTCTTTTTCTCTCACTCTGATGCAGGGGAGCGCTTTCTTTCTCTCTCTCTCTCTCTCTCTCTTTGTCTCTCTCTCTCTCTCTCTCTCTCTCTCTCTCTCTCTCTCTCTCTCTCTCTCTCTGTCTTTTCTGTTGGGGTTATCTGCTGTGACATAATGTAGTGAATAATGAGTGGTTGGAAACACAACCATTCACACGCGCACACAGACACACTGGTCGATCAATGCAAACCATATAGTACCTACAGTATTACTATAGGCTTGTTTTATTGAAGTATGACAATGGTTATACCATGACTTCAGAAAGTATTCATACCCTTTGACTTATTCCACAATTTGTTGTGTTACAGCCTAAATTCAAAATTGATTAAATATATATTTTTTCTCACCCATCTACACACAATACCCCCACAATGACAAAGTGAAAACATGTTTTTAGAAATGTTCTAATTACATAAGTATTCACACCCCTGAGTCAATGTATGTTAGAATAATCTTTTTGGCAGCGATTACAGCTGTGAGTCTTTCTGGGTAAGTCTCTAAGAGCTTTGCACACCTGGATTGTACAATATTTGCACATTATTCTTTGTCAATGCTGGTTGTTGATCATTGCTAGACAGCCATTTTCAAGTCTTGTCATAGATTTCAAGTCGATTTAAATGAAAACTGTAAGTCTGCCACTCAGGAACATTTAATGTTGTCTTGGTAAGCAAATCCAGTGTGTATTTTACCTTGTGTTTTAGGTTTCTTGTCCGGCTGAAAGGTACATTTGTCCCCCAGCATCTGTTGGAAAGCAGACTGAACCAGGTTTTCCTCTAGGATTTTGCCTGTGCTTAGCTCTAGTCCGTTTCTTTTTATCCCAAAAAACTCCATTGCCGATGACAAGCATACCCATAACATGATGCAGCCACCATGATGCTTGAGAATATGAAGTGTGGTACTCAGTGATATGTTGTGTTGGATTTGCCCCAAACATAACGCTTTGAATTCAGGACATAAAGTTCATATCTTGCAGTTTTACTTTAGTGCCTTATTGCAAACAGGATGCATGTTTTGGAATATTTTTATTCTGTACAGTCTTCCTTCTTTTCACTCTATTATTTAGGTTAATATTATTGAGTAACTACAATGTTTTTCATCCATCCTCAGTTTTCTCATATCACAGCCATTAAACTCTGTAACTGTTTGAAAGTCACCATTGGCCTCATGGTGAAATCCCTGAGCAGTGTCCTTAACTTTGGCAACTGAGTTAGGAAGGGCACCTGTATCTTTGAAGTGACTGTGTGTATTACACCATCCAAAGCGTAATTAATAACTTCACCATGCTCAAAGGTCTGCTTTTTTTATTTGTACCAATCTACCAATAGGTGCCTTTCTTTGCGAGGCATTGGAAAACTTCCCTGGTCTTTGTGGTTGAATCTGTGTTTGAAATTCACTGCTTAACTGAGAGACCTTTCAGATAATTGTTTGTGTGGGGTACAGAGATAAGGTAGCTATCTTGTCACAACACAGCTGATTGGTTCAATTTTTTTTTTTTTAAGTAGGAAAGAAATTCCACAAAATAACTTTTAACAAGACACACCTGTTAACTGAAATGCATTCCAGGTGACTACCTCATTAAGCTAGTTGAGAGAATGCCAAGAGCCTGCAAAGCTGATATCAAGACAATTGGTGGCTACTTTGAAGAATCTAAAATATAAAATAACATTTTTTTGGTTACTACATGATTCCATATGTGTTATTTCATAGTTTTGATGTGTCCAAACTTTTAACTAGTACTGTACAGAATATACTGTATATACTGTAAATAGAATCCAGTATATACACGGGGATGGGCAAAAATTTCAAAATACAATGACAAAATACCATAAAGATCATTGTATCAAATAAACTACAAAATAATTCTATTTTTTTTAAATATGTGTATTTTCTATTTTAAAATACAGAAATACATTTGCAAGTAGCCGGTCCAAACAGCAACAACATTCTCAGTAACAGTTACAGAAACGTTTAACCCTCCCGTCGTCCTCGTATGGTGTGTAGAGCCCGCGCGTCCTCCGGGTCACCCTGTCCCGTCCTGACTAAAGGCCCAATGTGAGCAAGTGCGACAGTATGCGTGTGAGCAGCCTTTGCAGATGTATTTCTTACACCTGCAGCACACCGTGTGTGTCTTGGAGTCCTTCTTGGGCGGGCAGAGCTGACACCTCTTCCTCTTACTTGCCCCCAGGGCCGGGGGCAGCGCGCGGGGTAGCGGCGATCAGGAGCTGATCAGGATCAGGAGCCGCCGTAGCACTCCGTAGGACTTTGACAAGCGCCAACGTGGCTTCGGTGCGGGGCAGATGCCGTCGTCTTTGGATCAGCGGCTCGACAAGCGCCTTTCCCAGCTGCTCGAGGAACACCCTGCGCTTGTTGCGCTTCCGAGGCATCCAGTCAGGCTTGGTCTCTCTCCATATGACAAAGGCGTTGTAGGAGGACACGTCGAGGATGTTGTGGAAGACGACCAGGGACCAGCGGGCAGTCATCCGCCTGCAGCTGTACGTGACGACCACCTTGTCTAGGTTGTCCACGCCGCCCTTGTTGCAGTTGTAGTCTAGGATGACGGCCGGCTTCCTGTGGCGGCGATCGCTGACTTCGGCCTCTGTGTGCAGCGTGCTCAGAAGTAGCACGTTCTTGTTTTTCTTCGCCAGGTAGGACACTAGAGTGGCGGTGGGCGTGAAGGCAAACCTGGAGGACAGGACCTGTCTGCCCTTGGACTCGAGCAGCACGGGCGGCAGCTCGGCCTTGTTCTTTCTCAACGTGCCCACCACGGTGAGGTTCCTTTCGAGGAGCCGCTGGCCCAGTTCGTAGGAGGTGAAGAAGTTGTCCAGGTGACGTTGCGATCGCTCAGTCCAGTTGTCAGATCGAGGACGACTCGCATCCCCTGGTTCTTCTCGGGGCCCCCGTTGGCTGCCTTGCCGGTGTACACTTGCATCTTCCAAGCGTAGCTGGATTTGGTGTCGCAGGCCACCCAGGACTTGATGCCGTATTTCGTTGGTTTGCTGGGAATGTACTGACGGAAAGGACAGCGGCCTGTTGGAAAGGGGACAAGAGATTAGCCTCGTCATCACTGTCTCATTGAGGCCAAGGGCCTTTTTCTATGTTACACACGCTGCTACTGCTGCTGCTGCTAGTCGGCCGCTACAGCTGCCACAGCTACTACCTCTCTATAGACATGTACGCACGCACGCATGCAGGCACGCACACACACGCACGCACGCACGCACACACAAGCACACACGCACTCCTTAGCTCTGAACAGGACCAGTTGCTCGTCCACCGTCACGTCAGGCCCCGGGTTGTAGAGGGCCGGCAGCCGCTCGGCCCAAAGGTCCCAGACGTCTCGTATGGCGGCGAGTTTGTCCGCGGCGAGTCTGGCGGGCCTAGACTGGCGATCGTCGAATCGCAGCATCCTTGAGTACCTGTGAAAGACCTTGAGCGGCATGGTGACTCGGAACACGGTCCTGCCGCTCTCGGCGTCCCACAGGCTGGCCGCGCCTCGCCTCGGGACCTGTAGACGCCCGCCAGGATCAGCAGCCCTACGTGGCGCGCGGCAGGTCCGTGGCATCCATGGCTCGCCAGCCGTCGCCGTATTTTCTGGCCCGTGCAGGTTTGTCATTTCCAGAATGATCCTTTCTATCGCCGGTGTCACAAACAGCTTGAAGGTGGACGCGATGTCGAGGGCGTGGGCGCGGCGTGAGCCGTGGGGCCCCTGAGTCTCGTCGTCCCGGCCAGCGCGCCGATCACAAGGGCCCACGCGGCGTGGGCGTGAGGCCACGGGGACCATTCGATTTTGCCGTTTTTCGACAGCAACGTCTCCCTTTGGCGGTCCGGAGCAGCCGAGGAGATGTCTTGGTCCACGCCTCGGTCCTCACGCTCGTCCTCGCCTCGGTCCGCGCCTCGGTCCTCGAGCTCGTCCTCGGGGGCTTCCTCGGGGTCTTCCTCAGAAGAGGGAGAAGAAGCCCTGTCGACCTCGCGGCGCTCGGAGTTGTATTCCTCCCCATCTTCGTCTTCCGAAACCTCTTCCTCCTCCTCGGACTCAGAGTAGTCTTCTTGGTCCACGCTGGACAAGATCTGTTCTAGAACCTGCGCGGCCGTGAAATGGGAGGCCATGGTCGCTCGGGTCCACCGATCGGGTCCACCACTCAGCAGCGGGGAAGAGAGCACTTGGCACGGGTGGGGCGCCGGTCGCTTTGTGCTCCGCCGCAGACAATATTAGTATCCTCCCTACGGCCGGCACACGCGCGGGAGACCACAGACACCTGACAATGCACGAGGCTCGCGTGAGCACCTGTGTGTAGCCCCCGCGTGTAGCAGTCGACCCAGAGCACAGAGCGGGAGCACTAGAAACACAGGGCCTGGGTCGCTCTGTACCCACGAGCGCAGAGCACAGAGCACAGACACTTGCTCGCAGACTCTCTACGCTCAATAGCGTACGCCTCGACAGTGGCTGGCGCCTGGTTCGCTCTAAATTACGAGCGCAAAGCACAGAGCGGGAGCCCTGGAAACACGAGGCCTGGGTCGCTCTGACCCCACGAGCGCAGAGCGCAGAGCACAGACACTTGCTCGCAGACTCTCTACACTCAATAGCGTACGCCTCGACAGTGGCTGGCGCCTGGTTCGCTCTGACTTACAAGCGCAAAGCACAGAACGGGAGCCCTGGAAACACAGGGCCTGGGTCGCTCTGACCCCACGAGCGCAGAGCACAGACACTTGCTCGCAGACTCTCTACACTCAATAGAATATGCCTCGACAGCGGTTGGTGCCTGGGTCGCTCTGACCCACAAGCACAGAGCACAGACACTTGCTCGCAGACTCTCTACACTCAATAGCGTACGCCTCGGGGCGCAGTTGTGTAATATCAGTGAAATGTGTTTGTGCATGTCTGGACGTGTGTAGTGGCTGCCTGGGTCTCTTTGACCCGCGAGCGCAGAGCGCAGAACAGGGGACAGACTGCTGGAAATCACACTCTGGCCTGTCTGTGACGAAAGTGCGTTTTCAGGCAGGGTCTCCCGCCACCGTCCACACGGCGGCGCAGTTGTGCAATATCAGTGAAATGTGTTTGTGCAATAAACAGCGGGGCATGTCAGGGGACAGACTGCTGGAAATCACACTCTGGCCTGTCTGTGACATGCCCTGAAAGTGCGTTTTCAGGCAGGGCCTCCCGCCACCGTCCACACGGGGCGCAGTTGTGCAATATCAGTGAAATGTGTTTGTGCAATAAACAGCGGGGCATGTTTGGACGTGTGTAGTGGCTGCCTAGGTCTCTGTGACCCGCGAGCGCAGAGCGCAGAGCGCAGAGCGCAGAACGGGAGCCCTGGAAACACAGGGGCTGCCTGGGTCGCTGTGACCACGGGAGGGTCAACTTGCTATAATTATGATATGTTGCTGTTCATCTACCTTAGTTGATTGCGCTGACTGTAAGTCACTGGATAAGAGTGTCTGCTAAATTACCAAAATGTAAATGTACAGTATAGGTGAAAGTGAATATACTAAAATTAACTGCAAAGGACACTGGGTATTATTATTGCCATTGTCTCAGGGAGGAGCTCAATACAATTATATTCTGCATGCTTTGGAATTGTTCATTTTTACATATACAGTACAATTATATTTAGTTCATTTAGCAGACGCTCTTATCACACCATAGTGCCATTGGACTTCTGACACCAATGCAGGGTGAAAAAGGGCCTCAAAATAGTGAACTGCTATAGTGAACTGCAGAGTACTGGGCGGAGGCCGGCTAGTAGTGACTGTCTAACAGTCTGATGGCCTGGAGATTGATAAACATTCTCTGTCTCTCGGTCCCAGCTTTGATGCACCTGTACTCCGCCGTCTAGATGATAACGGGGGGAACAGGCTGTGGCGGCTGAGGTCTTTGATGATCTTTCCTGTGACACTGGGTGCTGTAGATTTCCTGAAGGGCAGGCAGTGTGCCCCCGGTGATGCATTTAGCTGACCACACCACTTTCTGGAGAGCCTTCCGGTTGCGGGCACTAGAGTTGCCCTACCAGGCAGTGATACAGCCCGACAGGATGCTCACAATGGTACATCTGTAGAAGTTTGTGAGGGTCTTGGGGGCAAAGCCACATTTCTTCAGCCTCCTGAGGTTGAAGAGGCACTGTTGTGCCTTCTTCACCACACTGTCTGTATGAATTGACCATTTCAGGTCCTCAGTGATGTGCACAGTGAGGTGCGGTACGTCCATGTGGATTGGGTGCGTGCTTTCTGTGCTGTCTCCTGTAGTCCACAATCAGCTTCTTCGTTTTGTTGACGTTGAGGGAGAGGTTATTTTCCTGGCATCACTCCGCCAGTGCTCTCACCTCCTCCCTGTAGGCTGTTTCGTCGTTGTTGGCAATCAGGTCTAGCACTGTTGTGTGGTCAGCAAACTTGATGATTGAGTTGGAGACGTGCGTGGTCACTCAGTCATGGGTTAACGGGGAGTACATGAGGGGGCTGAGCATGCACCCCTGTGGGGCCCCTGTGTTGAGGATCAGTGTTGATGCCTACTTTCACCAGCTGTGGCAGGCCCATCAGGATGTCTAGGACCCAGTTGAACAGGGCGAGGTTCAGACAAAGGGCCATGAGCTTAGTGATGAGCTTGTACGGCACTATGGTGTTGAAGGCTGAGCTGTAGTCGATTAACAATATTCTTTCATAGGTATTTCTCTTGTCCAGGTGGGATAGGGCAGTGTAATGGCAGGTGCATCGTTCGTAGATCTGTTGAGGTGGTATGTGAATTGTAGTGGGTCTAGGGTGTAGGTTAAGGTGGAGGTGATATGATCCTTAATTTCATGATGACAGAAGTGATGACAGCAGTGAGTTTTACCTTCTCTTTCTTGGGTACATGAACAATGGTGGACATCTTGAAGCAAGTGAGGACAACAGACTGGTAGACATTCCAGCCTGCCGGTCTGCACATGCTCTGAGGACGCGGCATCACAACCTTGTTGCATGTATTCACATTATATGGAATCACATATGAAATCACATTTGAAATACATTAGGCTGCTTTCTGCATTGTATACATTATAACAAACTGCAGCCCCCTCTGGCCTCACATGTCTGTTGAATTTACCCACACACTGAGCATAGCATAATTCCATTAAATAGCTTGAAAGAGAAGCAGAGTCACCCAGGCTGGATGTTTGTGATGTTTTTTTTCTCCAAATTACAGTACTTCTCAGTTGCTTTGCCAGCTTCAGTGTGAAATCCGCTGGGAGTTGTCTACAAGAGAGCCACCAGCTTTCTCAGGGTCGAACACTCTTAATTATGCTCAGTGTAAATGAAGGAGCCTGGGAGCTGGTTGGCTGGCTGGCTGGCTGACTGACTGGCTGGTTGGTGTGGAGCACAGGCAGGCAGGCTCCATGTGCGGGTGACAAAGCTTACAGCGGCGCTGCTGCACTTACAGCCTTGGGCCTGGCAGAGATGGATAAATAGACATAACATAAGGCCTGTATGCTAATTTGTCAATTCAGTAAAGTTGGCAGGAGTATAGAGAAAGAAGCCATGCTCTGACGATGCAGCACAGAAATGAGAAATGGTTGTGGGTGACAGATATTCAATACTGTACTCTTTTTTTTCTTCTTATGACATTTAGATTATCAATGACTAATACTGACAGACCATGCGTATTGCCACGGCTCAGTGCTTTGCTGATGAATATTGAATACTATGTTTAGACATTGACACCCACTTCAAGATGTTGCGGGATGAGGAGGAAAATATATGATGATATTGAGATTAACTTCTAAAAACTGAGGCAGATTAACACTAGCCTTTTACTTATTAATATTACATTTGCTGTATGTAATCTACCTCAGGAAAATACAACATTTACAGGTACAGTATATTCTGAAAATCTACTCACCCATATACAACTAGATACTGAATTAAATCCCCAAGACAACCTTTTTAGTGAAAGTTATAGGTTGTCAACAGCTACTATTTGTGTCTCAATGCCTTTCTGATGTGTGTCAAGGTGAACGCTACAGTAATAGTTGGTTGTAGTTACAGAGCTGAGATGTGACCTGAAATAAATGAATAGCTGAGGGAAGTGAGAACAAAATGATAGAGCCACAGTATGTTCAGACTGGTTCTCATAAACACTATTACCCACTTTTCACGTGTCCTATGGTGCACACCTTACGTCAGCCGAAAACATTCAAGTCATGGTGTTTATATCTCCGTGTAAAAACAAAGTATGGTCATTAAAACTCTGGGATTGTCTATAGACTAGTACAACTTGTACTGTGTAATGAACTTTTTAGCAGTTAAAATGGAAGGTTATTCATGGGCAGGTAAATTCTTTAAATATTCTGTTAATGAAGGCTAACTAGAATACATAAAATCAAATCAAATCAAATTGTATTTGTCACGTACACATGGTTAGCAGATGTTAATGTGAGTGTAACGAAATTCTTGTGCTTCTGGTTCCGACAGTGCAGTAATATCTAACAAATAATCTAACAACTCCCCAACAACTACCTAATACATATAAAGATATGGATGAGCGATAGCTGAGCGGCATAGGCAAGATGCAATAGATGGTATAAAATAAAATTTTGTCAGGGTTTTGGGTGACAAGTCAAATTTCTTCAGCCTCCTGAGGTTGAATATACATATGATATGAGTAATGTAAGATATGTAAACATTATTAAAGTGCCATTATTTAAAGTGGCATTGTTTGTGGCCAGTGATTGGGTCTCCATGTAGGCAGCAGCCTCTCCGAGTTAGTGACGGCTGTTTAGCAGTTTGATGGCCTTGAGAAAAAAGCTGTTTTTCAGTCTCTCGGTTCCAGCTTTGATGCACCTGTACTGACCTCGCCTTCTGGATGGTAGCGGTGTGAACAGGCAGTGGCTCGGGTGGTTGTTGTCTTTGATGATCTTTTTTGTCTTCCTGTGACTTCCTGTGACATTTTGCTGTCCCTTCGATGTGGATAAGGGGGTCCTTTGTTTTGTTGACGTTGAGTGAGAGGTTGTTTTCCTGACACCACACTCCAAGTGCCCTCACCTCCTCCCTGTAGGCTGTCTCGTCGTTTTTGGTAATCAAGCCCACTAATGTCGTGTCGTCTGCAAACTTGATGATTTAGTAGGAGGCGTGCATGGCCACGCAGTCGTGGGTGAACAGGGAGTACAGGAGGGGACTGAGCATGCACCCTTGTGGTCAGCGAGGTGGAGATGTTGTTTCCTACCTTCACGGGGCGGCCCGTCAGAAGGTCCAGGACCCAATTGCACAGGGCGGGGTTGAGGCCCAGGGCCTCCAGCTTTATGATGAGCTTGGAGGGTACTATGGTGTGGAATGCTGAGCTGTAGTCAACGAACAGCATTCTTACATAGGTATTCCTCTTGTCCAGATGGGATAGGGCAGTGTGCAGTGTGATGGCGATTGCATCGTCTGTGGACCTGTTAGGGCAGTAGGCAAATTAAAGTGGGTCTAGGGTGGCCATTACAGTAGAAACATCCTGTGATAATTGCTACCTTGACAACTTTTCATATCATCTTGCCCCCAACATGGAACTACCCTGTGACCACAAAGAAGGAAACGCTAAAACATTATGGACTGAAACAACTACCATAAATCATGAATAAACATGACTAAAAAAGAAGAATTCAAATGAAGCGAGTGGGTGGGTGTTGATGTGTCTTTATTGACTGGGTTGGTTGGCCTCCAGACGTGTTGACAGCAATCTGTTCCCGACAACAAATAGACACACTTTGCTACAGCTGTCTGGACCTTGTTGATTTCTTCAGATCAGTAGCGAATTCAAAGGCTTCATTTTTAGAAGGGGAGCACTGGAGAGAGCAGAGAGCATGAGAGAGAGAGGGAGGAGGCAAGAGAACTTGAGAGAAAATGTGATTTGGTCTGGGTATTTTCAGCTGCATGCTCCATTTGCCCTCTCTGACAGAAAAGGAGAATGACGTGCATTCGCAGGAATTGAATCACTAGATTAAACACCCCCTCCTCCCCCTTCTCCCCTGAGTCGTATAGAGGGGGAGATGTGGGGAGATTGCAGGGAGAGATGTTCTTGCAGAGGGGGACGCTAAGGAGCCTTTGTCAAAGGCAAGATTGATTGGGTGATTAAATATCCAGGAGTATAGTATCAGTGTTCACTCCTGACCATTAGTGCCAGAAGAGTTGCAATAAGAAACTGTCTGCACAGTCCAACTTCTCTCAGTAGCTCCAGCATATGTTGTTTCAATGGTATTTCTTTCCCTCCTGTGCGGATATTTCCCCTCAAAGGAAGGTTTTTCTTGGTTTACCCCCAATGAGGGAAGAGAGCCGGAGGGTGCCTGGGTTAGCAGTGGGAATATTTAAAACTACTGGTGATTCAGGTAGCCTAGTGGTTAGAGCGTTGGACTTGTAACCGGAGGGTTGCAAGTTCGAATCCCCGAGCTGACAAGGTAAAAATCTGTCGTTCTGCCCCTGAACAAGGCAGTTAACCCACTGTTCCCCGGGCGCCGAAGACGTGGATGTCAATTAAGGCAGCCCCCCGCACCTCTCTGATTCAGAAAGGTTGGGTTAAATGCGGAAGACACATTTCGGTTGAAGGCATTCGGTTGTACAACTGACTAATAATGGTGACTTTGACTTCTGCAGTGTACAGCGAATAATGGTTAAGAGAATACAGTATATGCTCTATGCTGATAAACCCAAAAAACTTTATGCAACTTGAGACATGCAGACATGCAGTTTCTGTCATTTACGGTTAAGATCAATAATTTGTATCAGTTGTATCAATTTAAGGTTGATTGACATAAGTAATAAATAAAAAATTGCATGTGATTCTCAAATTGAATTATGCAAATGTCAGAACAGGATTTGTCAGAGTGGAAGAAAGTGTTCTTGTCACCCTTCTTGGTAACACTTGACATTAAGTGGCCCATATTGCTATGTAACTAACACAGTAATAACTATTAACAGCAGTTATTAAACAATTGGAACAAGGAATGTGTAATTACAAATTCACTTACTGACGGTTATTCCACTGATGTTATTGCACGCTATCTTGTTCCACTATGTAACTGATGTTCTGTAATTACACATTCATAAGTCACCTGTGAATTACCATGTTATTAACGCATACCAAAATATGACCTTGTTACAAGTACTGTATCTACAAGGTGCCACTATCATTGAATCTACACGTAATGCCAGGGTTGATAAATAGGCTAGGACCTGGTAACAACAACTGTAGCAAGGCAAACCCTGTGATTATCTACCAGTCATTTTCAATTACATTAAAACTTCAATTAAACGCAGAGTCTAAAATATCTGCCTGCCCCTTTTAATAGCCAGGCAACGGCACACATTTCAGCAAATAAACACCTGTTTCAAATAAACGCCAGGTCTAACTGAATTGTTTACGAGGTTACCATGAATTGTTTATGAGGTTTAATGTTTGATTAGCTACATTAAGTAAATTAGTAATGGTGCATTTTTATCGCCAGTAAGAAACTGCCAGCAATTGGCTGCTAACTGGCAAGCATAAAAACAGTCAACAACTTCTGGAGTACAGACCCCTAGAAATCGTTAGGTCTAGTGGCGAAAGAAAGAACTCCCGAAAATGCAGAGTCAAAGAGGAGAATAATTATTCTGTCAAGGACGTTTTTTATGTAATTTTTTTATGGAGGCATACTAAGACATGACACAGTGTGTTAGTGATAACACAATAGTGCAGGATGCTAGTAGAGACCAATAGACTTACAGTCATTGCGCAACGCTAATTGGCACGCAAAACTACCTCTAACCCTGGACACAGAGACATAACAATGGCATGCACGAGTTAACCTGACTCTGGGTAAGTAGATAAAGGGCTTAATTGCATTAAAGAATGATGGGGAAACACTAGCTAGCTCTGTAACATACAGCAGATGTAAGATAAAGTAGATGTAACATACAGTAGATGTAAAATACAGTAGATGTGACATAGAGTAGATGTAACATCCAGTAGATGAAACATCCAGTAGATGTAACATCCAGTAGATGTAACATACAGCAGATGTATCATAAAGTAGATGTAACATCCAGTAGATGAAAAAAAAAAGTAATGAATGATGGGGAAACACTAGCTAGCTATGTAACATAAAGTAGATGTAACATACAGTAGATGTAACATACAATAGATGTAACAGAGCAGATGTAACAAACGGTAGAAGTAACATCCAGTATATGTAACATACAGCAGATGTAACATAAAGTAGATGTAACATACAGAAGATGTAACATACCGTAAATGTAAGATAGAGTAGACGTAACATAAAGTAGATATAACATCCAGTAGATGTAACATTCAGTAGATGTAACATAGAGTAGATGTAACACACAGTAGATGTTACATACAGTAGAAGTAACATACAGCAGATGTAACATACAGTAGATGTAACATCCAGTAGATGTAATAAAGAGTAGATGTAACAAACAGTAGATGTAACATCCAGTAGATGTAACATAAAGTAGATGTAACATACAGTAGATGTAACATACAGTAGATGTAACATACAGAAGATGTAAAATAGAGTAGACGTAACATAAAGTAGATGTAACATCCAGTAGATGTAACATACAGAAGATGTAACATCCAGTTGATGTAACATACAGAAGATGTAACACCCAGTAGATGTAACATACAGTAGATGTGACATAGAGTAGATGTAACATCCAGTAGATGTAACATCCAGTAGATGTGACATCCAGTGGATGTGACATCCAGTAGATGTGACATCCAGTAGATGTAAAATACAGTAGATGTAACATACAGTAGATGTGACAGAGTAGATGTAACATACAGTAGACGTAACATAAAGTAGATATAACATCCAGTAGATGTAACATACAGAAGATGTAACATCCAGTTGATGTAACATACAGCAGATGTAACATAAAGTAGATGTAACATACAGTAGATGTAACATACAGAAGATGTAAAATAGAGTAGACGTAACATAAAGTAGACGTAACATCCAGTAGATGTAACATACAGAAGATGTAACATCCTGTAGATGTAACATACAGCAGATGTAACATACAGCAGATGTAACATACAGTAGATGTAACATACAGAAGATGTAACACCCAGTAGATGTAACATACAGTAGATGTGACATAGAGTAGATTTAACATCCAGTAGATGTAACATACAGAAGACGTAAAATACAGTAGATGTAACATCCAGTAGATGTGACATACAGTAGATGTGAAATACAGTAGATGTAACATACAGTAGATGTGACATAGAGTAGATGTAACATACAGTAGATGTAACATACAGTAGACGTAACATCCAGAAGATGTAACATCCAGTAGATGTAACATCCAGTAGATGTACCATACAGCAGATGTAATAAAGAGTAGATGTAACAAACAGTAGATGTAACATCCAGTAGATGTAACATCCAGTAGATGTAACATAAAGTAGATGTAACATACAGAAGATGTAACATCCAGTATATGTAACAGACAGCAGATGTAACATACAGAAGATGAAACATCCAGTAGATGTAACATACAGCAGATGTAAGATAAAGTAGATGTAACATCCAGTAGATGAAACAAAAAGTAGATGTAACATACAGCAGATGTAACATACAGTAGATGTAACATCCAGTAGATGTAATAAAGAGTAGATGTAACAAACAGTAGATGTAACATCCAGTAGATGTAACATAAAGTAGATGTAACATACAGTAGATGTAACATACAGAAGATGTAACATCCAGTAGATGTAACATACAGCAGATGTAACATAAAGTAGATGTAACATACAGTAGATGTAGCATAAAGTAGATGTGACATACAGTAGATGTAACATACAGAAGATGTAACACCCAGTAGATGTAACATACAGTAGATGTGACATAGAGTAGATTTAACATCCAGTAGATGTAACATACAGAAGACGTAAAATACAGTAGATGTAACATCCAGTAGATGTGACATACAGTAGATGTGAAATACAGTAGATGTAACATACAGTAGATGTGACATAGAGTAGATGTAACATACAGTAGATGTAACATACAGTAGACGTAACATCCAGAAGATGTAACATCCAGTAGATGTAACATCCAGTAGATGTACCATACAGCACATGTAATAAAGAGTAGATGTAACAAACAGTAGATGTAACATCCAGTAGATGTAACATAAAGTAGATGTAACATACAGAAGATGTAACATCCAGTATATGTAACAGACAGCAGATGTAACATACAGAAGATGAAACATCCAGTAGATGTAACATACAGCAGATGTAAGATAAAGTAGATGTAACATCCAGTAGATGAAACAAAAAGTAGATGTAACATACAGCAGATGTAACATACAGTAGATGTAACATCCAGTAGATGTAATAAAGAGTAGATGTAACAAACAGTAGATGTAACATCCAGTAGATGTAACATAAAGTAGATGTAACATACAGTAGATGTAACATACAGAAGATGTAACATCCAGTAGATGTAACATACAGCAGATGTAACATAAAGTAGATGTAACATACAGTAGATGTAGCATAAAGTAGATGTGACATACAGTAGATGTGACATAGAGTAGA
The DNA here is from genome assembly GCA_030435695.1 of Brachymystax lenok tsinlingensis. NCBI lineage: Eukaryota > Metazoa > Chordata > Actinopteri > Salmoniformes > Salmonidae > Brachymystax > Brachymystax lenok. The sequence goes on along the minus strand of CM059797.1, from coordinate 12,993,441 downwards.
TGTAACATACAGAAGATGTAACAAACAGTTGATATAACACAGAGTCGATGTAACATACTGTAGATGTAACATACAGCAGATGTAACATAGAGTAGATGTAACATACAGCAGATGTAACATAGAGTAGATGTAACATACAGCAGATGTAACATAGAGTAGATGTAACATACAGTAGATGTAACATCCAGTATATGTAATAAAGAGTAGGTGTAACAAACAGTAGATGTATCATCCAGTATATGTAACATACAGCAGATTTAACATAGAGTAGATGTAACATACAGTAGATAAAACGTAGATGTTACATCCTGTAGATGTAACATACAGCAGATGTAACATAAAGTAGATGTAACATACAGTAGATGTAACATCCAGTAGATGTAACGTACAGCATATGTAATAAAGAGTAGATGTAACATCCAGTAGATGTAACATAAAGTAGATGTAACATACAGTAGATGTAACATACAGAAGATGTAACATCCAGTAGATGTAACATACAGCAGATGTAAGATAAAGTAGATGTAACATCCAGTAGATGTAACATACAGTAGATGTGTCATCCAGTAGATGAAACATACAGTATATGTAACATCCAGTAGATGGAACATACAGCAGATGTATCCTAAAGTAGATGTAACATCCAGTAGATAAAACAAAAAGTAGATGTAACATAGAGTAGATGTAACATCCAGTAGAAGTAACATACAGCAGATGTAACATACAGTAGATGTAACATACAGTAGATGTAAGATACAGTAGATGTAACATCCAGTAGATGTAACATACAGCATATGTAATAAAGAGTAGATGTAACATCCAGTAGATGTAACATCCAGTAGATGTAACATACAGCAGATGTAAGATAAAGTAGATGTAACATACAGTAGATGTAAAATACAGTAGATGTAACATACAGTAGATGTGACATCCAGTAGATGAAACATACAGTAGATGTAACATCCAGTAGATGTAACATACAGCAGATGTATCATAAAGTAGATGTAACATCCAGTAGATGAAACAAAAAGTAGATGTAACATAGAGTAGATGTAACATCCAGTAGAAGTAACATACAGCAGATGTAACATACAGTAGATGTAATATCCAGTAGATGTAATAAAGAGTAGATGTAACAAACAGTAGATGTAACATCCAGTAGATGTAACATAAAGTAGATGTAAAATACAGTAGATGTAACATACAGTAGATGTGACATAGAGTAGATGTAACATTCAGTAGATGTAACATACAGTAGATGTAACATCCAGTAGATGTAACATACAGCATATGTAACATACAGCATATGTAATAAAGAGTAGATGTAACATCCAGTAGATGTGACATAGAGTAGATGTAACATCCAGTAGATGTAACATACAGTAGATGTAAAATAGAGTAGATGTATTATAAAGTAGATTTAACATCCAGTAGATGTAACATACAGAAGATGTAACATCCAGTAGATGTAACATAAAGTAAATGTAACATACAGCAGATGTAACATACAGTAGATGTAATAAAGAGTAGATGTAACAAACAGTAGATGTAACATCCAGTAGATGTAACATAAAGTAGATGTAACATACAGTAGATGTGACATAGAGTAGATGTAACATCCAGTAGATGTAACATACAGTAGATGTAAAATAGAGTAGACGTAACATAAAGTAGATTTAACATCCAGTAGATGTAACATACAGAAGATGTAACATCCAGTTGATGTAACATAAAGTAAATGTAACATACAGTAGATGTAACATCCTGTAGATGTAACATACAGTAGATGTAACATCCAGTAGATGTAACATACAGAAGATGAAAAAAAGTAGATGTAACATAGAGTAGGTGTAACAAACAGTAGATGTATCATCCAGTATATGTAACATAGAGTAAATTTAACATAGAGTAGATATAACAAACAGTTGATATAACACAGAGTCGATGTAACATACAGTAGATGTAACATACAGCAGATGTAACATAAAGTAGAAGTAACAAACAGTAGATGTAATATCCAGTAGATGTGACATACAGTAGATGTGACATAAAGTAGATGTGACATACAGTAGATGTAACAGATGAAACATACAGTAGATGTAACATCCAGTTGATGTAACATACAGCAGATGTATCATAAAGTAGATGTAACATCCAGTAGATGAAACAAATAGTAGATGTAACATAGAGTAGATGTAACATCCAGTAGAAGTAACATACAGCAGATGTAACATACAGTAGATGTAATATCCAGTAGATGTAATAAAGAGTAGATGTAACAAACAGTAGATGTAACATCCAGTAGATGTAACATACAGTAGATGTAACATACAGTAGATTTAACATACAGTAGAAGTAACATCCAGTAGATGTAACATACAGTAGATGTAATAAAGAGTTGATGGAACAATCAGTAGATGTAACATCCAGTAGATGTAACATAAAGTAGATGTAACATACAGTAGATGTAACATACAGAAGATGTCACACCCAGTAGATGTAACATCCAGTAGATGTAACATAAAGTAGATTTAACATCCAGTAGATGTGACATACAGTAGATGTAACATACAGTAGATATGCCATAGAGTAGATGTAACATACAGTAGATGTAACATACAGTAGATGTGATATAGAGTAGATGTAACATCCAGTAGATGTAACATACAGTAGAAGTAACATCCAGTAGATGTAATAAAGAGTAGATGTAACACACAGTAGATGTAACATACAGTAGATGTAACATAAAGTAGATGTAACATACAGAAGATGTAACATCCTGTAGATATAACATACAGCAGATGTAACATAAAGTAGACGTAACATACAGTAGATGTAACATCCAGTAGATGTAACATACAGTAGATGTAACATCCAGTAGATGTAACATAAAGTAGATGTAAAATACAGTAGATGTAACATACAGTAGATGTGACATAGAGTAGATGTAACATCCAGTAGATGTAACATACAGTAGATGTAAAATAGAGTAGACGTAACATAAAGTAGATTTAACATACAGTAGATGTAACATACAGAAGATGTAACATCCAGTTGATGTAACATAAAGTAAATGTAACATACAGCAGATGTAACATACAGTAGATGTAATAAAGAGTAGATGTAACAAACAGTAGATGTAACATCCTGTAGATGTAACATACAGCAGATGTAACATCAAGTAGATGTAACATACAGTAGATGTAACATCCAGTAGATGTAACGTACAGCATATGTAATAAAGAGTAGATGTAACATCCAGTAGATGTAACATCCAGTAGATGTAACATAAAGTAGATGTAACATACAGTAGATGTAACATACAGAAGATGTAACATCCAGTAGATGTAACATACAGCAGATGTAAGATAAAGTAGATGTAACATCCAGTAGATTTAACATACAGTAGATGTGACATCCAGTAGATTAAACATACAGTAGATGTAACATCCAGTAGATGTAACATACAGCAGATGTATCATAAAGTAGATGTAACATCCAGTAGATGAAACAAATAGTAGATGTAACATAGAGTAGATGTAACATCCAGTAGAAGTAACATACAGCAGATGTAACATACAGTAGATGTAATATCCAGTAGATGTAATAAAGAGTAGATGTAACAAACAGTAGATGTAACATCCAGTAGATGTAACATAAAGTAGATGTAAAATACAGTAGATGTAACATACAGTAGATGTGACATAGAGTAGATGTAACATTCAGTAGATGTAACATACAGTAGATGTAACATCCAGTAGATGTAACATACAGCATATGTAACATACAGCATATGTAATAAAGAGTAGATGTAACATCCAGTAGATGTGACATAGAGTAGATGTAACATCCAGTAGATGTAACATACAGTAGATGTAAAATAGAGTAGATGTAACATAAAGTAGATTTAACATCCAGTAGATGTAACATACAGAAGATGTAACATCCAGTAGATGTAACATAAAGTAAATGTAACATACAGCAGATGTAACATACAGTAGATGTAATAAAGAGTAGATGTAACAAACAGTAGATGTAACATCCAGTAGATGTAACATAAAGTAGATGTAACATACAGTAGATGTGACATAGAGTAGATGTAACATCCAGTAGATGTAACATACAGTAGATGTAAAATAGAGTAGACGTAACATAAAGTAGATTTAACATCCAGTAGATGTAACATACAGAAGATGTAACATCCAGTTGATGTAACATAAAGTAAATGTAACATACAGTAGATGTAACATCCTGTAGATGTAACATACAGTAGATGTAAAATCCAGTAGATGTAACATACAGAAGATGAAAAAAAGTAGATGTAACATAGAGTAGGTGTAACAAACAGTAGATGTATCATCCAGTATATGTAACATAGAGTAAATTTAACATAGAGTAGATGTAACAAACAGTTGATATAACACAGAGTCGATGTAACATACAGTAGATGTAACATACAGCAGATGTAACATAAAGTAGAAGTAACAAACAGTAGATGTAATATCCAGTAGATGTGACATACAGTAGATGTGACATAAAGTAGATGTGACATACAGTAGATGTAACAGATGAAACATACAGTAGATGTAACATCCAGTTGATGTAACATACAGCAGATGTATCATAAAGTAGATGTAACATCCAGTAGATGAAACAAATAGTAGATGTAACATAGAGTAGATGTAACATCCAGTAGAAGTAACATACAGCAGATGTAACATACAGTAGATGTAATATCCAGTAGATGTAATAAAGAGTAGATGTAACAAACAGTAGATGTAACATCCAGTAGATGTAACATACAGTAGATGTAACATACAGTAGATTTAACATACAGTAGAAGTAACATCCAGTAGATGTAACATACAGTAGATGTAATAAAGAGTTGATGGAACAATCAGTAGATGTAACATCCAGTAGATGTAACATAAAGTAGATGTAACATACAGTAGATGTAACATACAGAAGATGTCACACCCAGTAGATGTAACATCCAGTAGATGTAACATAAAGTAGATTTAACATCCAGTAGATGTGACATACAGTAGATGTAACATACAGTAGATATGCCATAGAGTAGATGTAACATACAGTAGATGTAACATACAGTAGATGTGATATAGAGTAGATGTAACATCCAGTAGATGTAACATACAGTAGAAGTAACATCCAGTAGATGTAATAAAGAGTAGATGTAACACACAGTAGATGTAACATACAGTAGATGTAACATAAAGTAGATGTAACATACAGAAGATGTAACATCCTGTAGATATAACATACAGCAGATGTAACATAAAGTAGACGTAACATACAGTAGATGTAACATCCAGTAGATGTAACATACAGTAGATGTAACATCCAGTAGATGTAACATAAAGTAGATGTAAATACAGTAGATGTAACATACAGTAGATGTGACATAGAGTAGATGTAACATCCAGTAGATGTAACATACAGTAGATGTAAAATAGAGTAGACGTAACATAAAGTAGATTTAACATACAGTAGATGTAACATACAGAAGATGTAACATCCAGTTGATGTAACATAAAGTAAATGTAACATACAGCAGATGTAACATACAGTAGATGTAATAAAGAGTAGATGTAACAAACAGTAGATGTAACATCCTGTAGATGTAACATACAGCAGATGTAACATCAAGTAGATGTAACATACAGTAGATGTAACATCCAGTAGATGTAACATTACAGCATATGTAATAAAGAGTAGATGTAACATCCAGTAGATGTAACATCCAGTAGATGTAACATAAAGTAGATGTAACATACAGTAGATGTAACATACAGAAGATGTAACATCCAGTAGATGTAACATACAGCAGATGTAAGATAAAGTAGATGTAACATCCAGTAGATTTAACATACAGTAGATGTGACATCCAGTAGATGAAACATACAGTAGATGTAACATCCAGTAGATGTAACATACAGCAGATGTATCATAAAGTAGATGTAACATCCAGTAGATAAAACAAAAAGTAGATGTAACATAGAGTAGATGTAACATCCAGTAGAAGTAACATACAGCAGATGTAACATACAGTAGATGTAACATACAGTAGATGTAAAATACAGTAGATGTAACATACAGTAGATGTGACATCCAGTAGATGAAACATACAGTAGATGTAACATCCAGTAGATGTAACATCCAGTAGATGTAACATACAGCATATGTAATAAAGAGTAGATGTAACATCCAGTAGATGTAACATCCAGTAGATGTAACATCCAGTAGATGTAACATACAGCATATGTAATAAAGAGTAGATGTAACATCCAGTAGATGTAACATCCAGTAGATGTAACATACAGCAGATGTAAGATAAAGTAGATGTAACATACAGTAGATGTAAAATACAGTAGATGTAACATACAGTAGATGTGACATCCAGTAGATGAAACATACAGTAGATGTAACATCCAGTAGATGTAACATACAGCAGATGTATCATAAAGTATATGTAACATCCAGTAGATGAAACAAAAAGTAGATGGAACATAGAGTAGATGTAACATCCAGTAGAAGTAACATACAGCAGATGTAACATACAGTAGATGTAATATCCAGTAGATGTAATAAAGAGTAGATGTAACATACAGCAGATGTAAGATAAAGTAGATGTAACATACAGTAGATGTAACATACAGTAGATGTGACATCCAGTAGATGTAACATACAGCAGATGTAACATACAGTAGATGTAACATCCAGTAGATGTAACGTTCAGCATATGTAATAAAGAGTAGATGTAACATCCAGTAGATGTAACATCCAGTAGATGTAACATAAAGTCGATGTAACATCCTGTAGATGTAACATACAGCAGATGTAACATCAAGTAGATGTAACATACAGTAGATGTAACATCCAGTAGATGTAACGTACAGAATATGTAATAAAGAGTAGATGTAACATCCAGTAGATGTAACATCCAGTAGATGTAACATAAAGTAGATGTAACATACAGTAGATGTAACATACAGAAGATGTAACATCCAGTAGATTTAACATACAGCAGATGTAAGATAAAGTAGATGTAACATCCAGTAGATGTAACATACAGTAGATGTGACATCCAGTAGATGAAACATACAGTAGATGTTACATCCAGTAGATGTAACATACAGCAGATGTATCATAAAGTAGATGTAACATCCAGTAGATAAAACAAAAAGTAGATGTAACATAGAGTAGATGTAACATCCAGTAGAAGTAACATACAGCAGATGTAACATACAGTAGATGTAATATCCAGTAGATGTAATAAAGAGTAGATGTAACAAACAGTAGATGTAACATCCAGTAGATGTAACATAAAGTAGATGTAAAATACAGTAGATGTAACATACAGTAGATGTAACATCCAGTAGATGTAACATCCAGTAGATGTAACATACAGCATATGTAATAAAGAGTAGATGTAACATCCAGTAGATGTAACATCCAGTAGATTTAACATACAGCAGATGTAAGATAAAGTAGATGTAACATACAGTAGATGTAAAATACAGTAGATGTAACATACAGTAGATGTAATAAAGAGTAGATGTAACAAACAGTAGATGTAACATCCAGTAGATTTAACATACAGCAGATGTAACATACAGAAGATGTAACATCCAGTAGATGTAAAATACAGCAGATGTAAGATAAAGTAGATGTAACATACAGTAGATGTAAAAAACAGTAGATGTAACATACAGTAGATGTGACAGAGTAAATTTAACATAGAGTAGATGTAACAAACAGTTGATATAACACAGAGTCGATGTAACATACAGTAGATGTAACATACAGTAGATGTAACATCCAGTATATGTAATAAAGAGTAGGTGTAACAAACAGTAGATGTAACATCCAGTAGATGTAACATAGAGTAAATTTAACATAGAGTAGATGTAACATACAGTCGATGTAACATCCTGTAGATGTAACATACAGCAGATGTAACATAAAGTAGATGTAACATACAGTAGATGGAACATCCAGTAGATGTAACATCCAGTAGATGTAACATAAAGTAGATGTAACATACAGTAGATGTAATATACAGAAGATGTAACATCCAGTAGATGTAACATACAGTAGATGTAAGATAAAGTAGATGTAACATACAGTAGATGTAACATACAGTAGATGTGACATCCAGTAGATGTAACATAAAGTAGATGTAACATACAGTAGATGTAACATCCAGTAGATGTAACATTACAGCATATGTAATAAAGAGTAGATGTAACATCCATTAGATGTAACATCCAGTAGATGTAACATAAAGTAGATGTAACATACAGTAGATGTAACATACAGTAGATGTAACATCCAGTAGATGTAACATTACAGCATATGTAATAAAGAGTAGATGTAACATGCAGTAGATGTAACATCCAGTAGATGTAACATAAAGTAGATGTAACATACAGTAGATGTAACATACAGAAGATGTAACATCCAGTAGATGTAACATACAGCAGATGTAAGATAAAGTAGATGTAACATCCAGTAGATATAACATACAGTAGATGTGACATCCAGTAGATGAAACATACAGTAGATGTAACATCCAGTAGATGTAACATACAGCAGATGTATCATAAAGTAGATGTAACATCCAGTAGATAAAACAAAAAGTAGATGTAACATAGAGTAGATGTAACATCCAGTAGAAGTAACATACAGCAGATGTAACATACAGTAGATGTAATATCCAGTAGATGTAATAAAGAGTAGATGTAACAAACAGTAGATGTAACATCCAGTAGATGTAACATAAAGTAGATGTAAAATACAGTAGATGTAACATACAGTAGATGTAACATCCAGTAGATGTAACATCCAGTAGATGTAACATACAGCATATGTAATAAAGAGTAGATGTAACATCCAGTAGATGTAACATCCAGTAGATGTAACATACAGCAGATGTAAGATAAAGTAGATGTAACATACAGTAGATGTAAAATACAGTAGATGTAACATACAGTAGATGTAACATGAAGTAGATGTAACATACAGAAGATGTAACATCCAGTAGATGTAACATACAGCAGATGTAAGATAAAGTTGATGTAACATACAGTAGATGTAAAATACAGTAGATGTAACATACAGTAGATGTGACATCCAGTAGATGAAACATACAGTAGATGTAACATCCAGTAGATGTAACATCCATTAGATGTAACATACAGCATATGTAATAAAGAGTAGATGTAACATCCAGTAGATGTAACATCCAGTAGATGTAACATACAGCAGATGTAAGATAAAGTAGATGTAACATACAGTAGATGTAAAATACAGTAGATGTAACATACAGCATATGTAATAAAGAGTAGATGTAACATCCAGTAGATGTAACATCCAGTAGATGTAACATACAGCAGATGTAAGATAAAGTAGATGTAACATACAGTAGATGTAAAATACAGTAGATGTAACATACAGTAGATGTGACATCCAGTACATGAAACATACAGTAGATGTAACATCCAGTAGATGTAACATACAGCAGATGTATCATAAAGTAGATGTAACATCCAGTAGATGAAACAAAAAGTAGATGTAACATAGAGTAGATGCAACATCCAGTAGAAGTAACATACAGCAGATGTAACATCCAGTAGATGTAACATCCAGTAGATGTAACATACAGCATATGTAACATACAGCATATGTAATAAAGAGTAGATGTAACATCCAGTAGATGTAACATAAAGTAGATGTAACATACAGAAGATGTAACATCCAGTAGATGTAACATACAGCAGATGTAAGATAAAGTAGATGTAACATACAGTAGATGTAAAATACAGTAGATGTAACATACAGTAGATGTGACATCCAGTAGATGAAACATACAGTAGATGTAACATCCAGTAGATGTAACATACAGCAGATGTATCATAAAGTAGATGTAACATCCAGTAGATGTAACATAAAGTAAATGTAACATACAGCAGATGTAACATACAGTAGATGTAATAAAGAGTGGATGTAACAAACAGTTGATATAACACAGAGTCGATGTAACATACAGTAGATGTAACATACAGTAGATGTGACATCCAGTAGATGTAACATAAAGTAGATGTAACATACAGTAGATGTAACATCCAGTAGATGTAACATACAAACGATGTAACATCCTGTAGATGTAACATACAGCAGATGTAACATCAAGTAGATGTAACATACAGTAGATATAACATCCAGTAGATGTAACGTACAGCATATGTAATAAAGAGTAGATGTAACATCCAGTAGATGTAACATCCAGTAGATGTAACATAAAGTAGATGTAACATACAGTAGATGTAACATACAGAAGATGTAACATCCAGTAGATGTAACATACAGCAGATGTAAGATACAGTACATGTAACATCCAGTAGATGTAACATACAGTAGATGTGACATCCAGTAGATGAAACATACAGTAGATGTAACATCCAGTAGATGTAACATACAGCAGATGTATCATAAAGTAGATGTAACATCCAGTAGATAAAACAAAAAGTAAATGTAACATAGAGTAGATGTAACATCCAGTAGAAGTAACATACAGCAGATGTAACATACAGTAGATGTAATATCCAGTAGATGTAATAAAGAGTAGATGTAACAAACAGTAGATGTAACATCCAGTAGATGTAACATAAAGTAGATGTAAAATACAGTAGATGTAACATACAGTAGATGTAACATCCAGTAGATGTAACATCCAGTAGATGTAACATACAGCATATGTAATAAAGAGTAGATGTAACATCCAATAGATGTAACATCCAGTAGATGTAACATACAGCAGATGTAAGATAAAGTAGATGTAACATACAGTAGATGTAACATCCAGTAGATGTAACATAAAGTAGATGTAAAATACAGTAGATGTAACATACAGTAGATGTGACATAGAGTAGATGTAACATACAGTAGATGTAACATCCAGTAGATGTAACATCCAGTAGATGTAACATACAGCATATGTAACATACAGCATATGTAATAAAGAGTAGATGTAACATCCAGTAGATGTAACATAAAGTAGATGTAACATACAGAAGATGTAACATCCAGTAGATGTAACATACAGCAGATGTAAGATAAAGTTGATGTAACATACAGTAGATGTAAAATACAGTAGATGTAACATACAGTAGATGTGACATCCAGTAGATTAAACATACAGTAGATGTAACATCCAGTAGATGTAACATACAGCAGATGTATCATAAAGTAGATGTAACATCCAGTAGATGAAACAAATAGTAGATGTAACATAGAGTAGATGTAACATCCAGTAGAAGTAACATACAGCAGATGTAACATACAGTAGATGTAATATCCAGTAGATGTAATAAAGAGTAGATGTAACAAACAGTAGATGTAACATCCAGTAGATGTAACATAAAGTAGATGTAAAATACAGTAGATGTAACATACAGTAGATGTGACATAGAGTAGATGTAACATTCAGTAGATGTAACATACAGTAGATGTAACATCCAGTAGATGTAACATACAGCATATGTAACATACAGCATATGTAATAAAGAGTAGATGTAACATCCAGTAGATGTGACATAGAGTAGATGTAACATCCAGTAGATGTAACATACAGTAGATGTAAAATAGAGTAGATGTAACATAAAGTAGATTTAACATCCAGTAGATGTAACATACAGAAGATGTAACATCCAGTAGATGTAACATAAAGTAGATTTAACATCCAGTAGATGTAACATACAGTAGATGGAACATCCAGTAGATGTAACATACAGCAGATGTATCATAAAGTATATGTAACATCCAGTAGATGAAACAAAAAGTAGATGGAACATAGAGTAGATGTAACATCCAGTAGAAGTAACATACAGCAGATGTAACATACAGTAGATGTAATATCCAGTAGATGTAATAAAGAGTAGATGTAACAAACAGTAGATGTAACATCCAGTAGATGTAACATACAGCAGATGTATCATAAAGTAGATGTAACATCCAGTAGATGTAACATAAAGTAGATGTAACATACAGTAGATGTAACATACAGAAGATGTAACATCCAGTAGATGTAACATACAGCAGATGTAAGATAAAGTAGATGTAACATACAGTAGATGTAACATACAGTAGATGTGACATCCAGTAGATGTAACATACAGCAGATGTAACATACAGTAGATGTAACATCCAGTAGATGTAACGTTCAGCATATGTAATAAAGAGTAGATGTAACATCCAGTAGATGTAACATCCAGTAGATGTAACATAAAGTAGATGTAACATACAGTAGATGTAACATACAGACGATGTAACATCCTGTAGATGTAACATACAGCAGATGTAACATCAAGTAGATGTAACATACAGTAGATGTAACATCCAGTAGATGTAACGTACAGCATATGTAATAAAGAGTAGATGTAACATCCAGTAGATGTAACATCCAGTAGATGTAACATAAAGTAGATGTAACATACAGTAGATGTAACATACAGAAGATGTAACATCCAGTAGATTTAACATACAGCAGATGTAAGATAAAGTAGATGTAACATCCAGTAGATGTAACATACAGTAGATGTGACATCCAGTAGATGAAACATACAGTAGATGTAACATCCAGTAGATGTAACATACAGCAGATGTATCATAAAGTAGATGTAACATCCAGTAGATAAAACAAAAAGTAGATGTAACATAGAGTAGATGTAACATCCAGTAGAAGTAACATACAGCAGATGTAACATACAGTAGATGTAATATCCAGTAGATGTAATAAAGAGTAGATGTAACAAACAGTAGATGTAACATCCAGTAGATGTAACATAAAGTAGATGTAAAATACAGTAGATGTAACATACAGTAGATGTAACATCCAGTAGATGTAACATCCAGTAGATGTAACATACAGCATATGTAATAAAGAGTAGATGTAACATCCAGTAGATGTAACATCCAGTAGATTTAACATACAGCAGATGTAAGATAAAGTAGATGTAACATACAGTAGATGTAAAATACAGTAGATGTAACATACAGTAGATGTAATAAAGAGTAGATGTAACAAACAGTAGATGTAACATCCAGTAGATTTAACATACAGCAGATGTAACATACAGAAGATGTAACATCCAGTAGATGTAAAATACAGCAGATGTAAGATAAAGTAGATGTAACATACAGTAGATGTAAAACAGTAGATGTAACATACAGTAGATGTGACAGAGTAAATTTAACATAGAGTAGATGTAACAAACAGTTGATATAACACAGAGTCGATGTAACATACAGTAGATGTAACATACAGTAGATGTAACATCCAGTATATGTAATAAAGAGTAGGTGTAACAAACAGTAGATGTAACATCCAGTAGATGTAACATAGAGTAAATTTAACATAGAGTAGATGTAACATACAGTCGATGTAACATCCTGTAGATGTAACATACAGCAGATGTAACATAAAGTAGATGTAACATACAGTAGATGGAACATCCAGTAGATGTAACATCCAGTAGATGTAACATAAAGTAGATGTAACATACAGTAGATGTAATATACAGAAGATGTAACATCCAGTAGATGTAACATACAGTAGATGTAAGATAAAGTAGATGTAACATACAGTAGATGTAACATACAGTAGATGTGACATCCAGTAGATGTAACATAAAGTAGATGTAACATACAGTAGATGTAACATCCAGTAGATGTAACGTACAGCATATGTAATAAAGAGTAGATGTAACATCCATTAGATGTAACATCCAGTAGATGTAACATAAAGTAGATGTAACATACAGTAGATGTAACATACAGTAGATGTAACATCCAGTAGATGTAACGTACAGCATATGTAATAAAGAGTAGATGTAACATCCAGTAGATGTAACATCCAGTAGATGTAACATAAAGTAGATGTAACATACAGTAGATGTAACATACAGAAGATGTAACATCCAGTAGATGTAACATACAGCAGATGTAAGATAAAGTAGATGTAACATCCAGTAGATATAACATACAGTAGATGTGACATCCAGTAGATGAAACATACAGTAGATGTAACATCCAGTAGATGTAACATACAGCAGATGTATCATAAAGTAGATGTAACATCCAGTAGATAAAACAAAAAGTAGATGTAACATAGAGTAGATGTAACATCCAGTAGAAGTAACATACAGCAGATGTAACATACAGTAGATGTAATATCCAGTAGATGTAATAAAGAGTAGATGTAACAAACAGTAGATGTAACATCCAGTAGATGTAACATAAAGTAGATGTAAAATACAGTAGATGTAACATACAGTAGATGTAACATCCAGTAGATGTAACATCCAGTAGATGTAACATACAGCATATGTAATAAAGAGTAGATGTAACATCCAGTAGATGTAACATCCAGTAGATGTAACATACAGCAGATGTAAGATAAAGTAGATGTAACATACAGTAGATGTAAAATACAGTAGATGTAACATACAGTAGATGTAACATGAAGTAGATGTAACATACAGAAGATGTAACATCCAGTAGATGTAACATACAGCAGATGTAAGATAAAGTTGATGTAACATACAGTAGATGTAAAATACAGTAGATGTAACATACAGTAGATGTGACATCCAGTAGATGAAACATACAGTAGATGTAACATCCAGTAGATGTAACATCCATTAGATGTAACATACAGCATATGTAATAAAGAGTAGATGTAACATCCAGTAGATGTAACATCCAGTAGATGTAACATACAGCAGATGTAAGATAAAGTAGATGTAACATACAGTAGATGTAAAATACAGTAGATGTAACATACAGCATATATGTAATAAAGAGTAGATGTAACATCCAGTAGATGTAACATCAGTAGATGTAACATACAGCAGATGTAAGATAAAGTAGATGTAACATACAGTAGATGTAAAATACAGTAGATGTAACATACAGTAGATGTGACATCCAGTACATGAAACATACAGTAGATGTAACATCCAGTAGATGTAACATCCAGTAGATGTAACATCCAGTAGATGTAACATACAGCAGATGTAAGATAAAGTAGATGTAACATACAGTAGATGTAAAATACAGTAGATGTAACATACAGTAGATGTGACATCCAGTACATGAAACATACAGTAGATGTAACATCCAGTAGATGTAACATACAGCAGATGTATCATAAAGTAGATGTAACATCCAGTAGATGAAACAAAAAGTAGATGTAACATAGAGTAGATGCAACATCCAGTAGAAGTAACATACAGCAGATGTAACATCCAGTAGATGTAACATCCAGTAGATGTAACATACAGCATATGTAACATACAGCATATGTAATAAAGTAGATGTAACATCCAGTAGATGTAACATAAAGTAGATGTAACATACAGAAGATGTAACATCCAGTAGATGTAACATACAGCAGATGTAAGATAAAGTAGATGTAACATACAGTAGATGTAAAATACAGTAGATGTAACATACAGTAGATGTGACATCCAGTAGATGAAACATACAGTAGATGTAACATCCAGTAGATGTAACATACAGCAGATGTATCATAAAGTAGATGTAACATCCAGTAGATGTAACATAAAGTAAATGTAACATACAGCAGATGTAACATACAGTAGATGTAATAAAGAGTGGATGTAACAAACAGTTGATATAACACAGAGTCGATGTAACATACAGTAGATGTAACATACAGTAGATGTGACATCCAGTAGATGTAACATAAAGTAGATGTAACATACAGTAGATGTAACATCCAGTAGATGTAACATACAGACGATGTAACATCCTGTAGATGTAACATACAGCAGATGTAACATCAAGTAGATGTAACATACAGTAGATGTAACATCCAGTAGATGTAACGTACAGCATATGTAATAAAGAGTAGATGTAACATCCAGTAGATGTAACATCCAGTAGATGTAACATAAAGTAGATGTAACATACAGTAGATGTAACATACAGAAGATGTAACATCCAGTAGATGTAACATACAGCAGATGTAAGATACAGTACATGTAACATCCAGTAGATGTAACATACAGTAGATGTGACATCCAGTAGATGAAACATACAGTAGATGTAACATCCAGTAGATGTAACATACAGCAGATGTATCATAAAGTAGATGTAACATCCAGTAGATAAAACAAAAAGTAAATGTAACATAGAGTAGATGTAACATCCAGTAGAGTAACATACAGCAGATGTAACATACAGTAGATGTAATATCAGTAGATGTAATAAAGTAGATGTAACATCCAGTAGATGTAACATCCAGTAGATGTAACATAAAGTAGATGTAAAATACAGTAGATGTAACATACAGTAGATGTAACATCCAGTAGATGTAACATCCAGTAGATGTAACATACAGCATATGTAATAAAGAGTAGATGTAACATCCAATAGATGTAACATCCAGTAGATGTAACATACAGCAGATGTAAGATAAAGTAGATGTAACATACAGTAGATGTAACATCCAGTAGATGTAACATAAAGTAGATGTAAAATACAGTAGATGTAACATACAGTAGATGTGACATAGAGTAGATGTAACATACAGTAGATGTAACATCCAGTAGATGTAACATCCAGTAGATGTAACATACAGCATATGTAACATACAGCATATGTAATAAAGAGTAGATGTAACATCCAGTAGATGTAACATAAAGTAGATGTAACATACAGAAGATGTAACATCCAGTAGATGTAACATACAGCAGATGTAAGATAAAGTTGATGTAACATACAGTAGATGTAAAATACAGTAGATGTAACATACAGTAGA
Source organism: Brachymystax lenok tsinlingensis (assembly GCA_030435695.1). Taxonomy (NCBI): domain Eukaryota; kingdom Metazoa; phylum Chordata; class Actinopteri; order Salmoniformes; family Salmonidae; genus Brachymystax; species Brachymystax lenok. Next base: position 12,976,577 of record CM059797.1, on the reverse strand, counting down.
TGTGACATCCAGTAGATTAAACATACAGTAGATGTAACATCCAGTAGATGTAACATACAGCAGATGTATCATAAAGTAGATGTAACATCCAGTAGATGAAACAAATAGTAGATGTAACATAGAGTAGATGTAACATCCAGTAGAAGTAACATACAGCAGATGTAACATACAGTAGATGTAATATCCAGTAGATGTAATAAAGAGTAGATGTAACAAACAGTAGATGTAACATCCAGTAGATGTAACATAAAGTAGATGTAAATACAGTAGATGTAACATACAGTAGATGTGACATAGAGTAGATGTAACATTCAGTAGATGTAACATACAGTAGATGTAACATCCAGTAGATGTAACATACAGCATATGTAACATACAGCATATGTAATAAAGAGTAGATGTAACATCCAGTAGATGTGACATAGAGTAGATGTAACATCCAGTAGATGTAACATACAGTAGATGTAAAATAGAGTAGATGTAACATAAAGTAGATTTAACATCCAGTAGATGTAACATACAGAAGATGTAACATCCAGTAGATGTAACATAAAGTAAATGTAACATACAGCAGATGTAACATACAGTAGATGTAATAAAGAGTAGATGTAACAAACAGTAGATGTAACATCCAGTAGATGTAACATAAAGTAGATGTAACATACAGTAGATGTGACATAGAGTAGATGTAACATCCAGTAGATGTAACATACAGTAGATGTAAAATAGAGTAGACGTAACATAAAGTAGATTTAACATCCAGTAGATGTAACATACAGAAGATGTAACATCCAGTTGATGTAACATAAAGTAAATGTAACATACAGTAGATGTAACATCCTGTAGATGTAACATACAGTAGATGTAACATCCAGTAGATGTAACATACAGAAGATGAAAAAAAGTAGATGTAACATAGAGTAGGTGTAACAAACAGTAGATGTATCATCCAGTATATGTAACATAGAGTAAATTTAACATAGAGTAGATGTAACAAACAGTTGATATAACACAGAGTCGATGTAACATACAGTAGATGTAACATACAGCAGATGTAACATAAAGTAGAAGTAACAAACAGTAGATGTAATATCCAGTAGATGTGACATACAGTAGATGTGACATAAAGTAGATGTGACATACAGTAGATGTAACAGATGAAACATACAGTAGATGTAACATCCAGTTGATGTAACATACAGCAGATGTATCATAAAGTAGATTAACATCCAGTAGATGAAACAAATAGTAGATGTAACATAGAGTAGATGTAACATCCAGTAGAAGTAACATACAGCAGATGTAACATACAGTAGATGTAATATCCAGTAGATGTAATAAAGAGTAGATGTAACAAACAGTAGATGTAACATCCAGTAGATGTAACATACAGTAGATGTAACATACAGTAGATTTAACATACAGTAGAAGTAACATCCAGTAGATGTAACATACAGTAGATGTAATAAAGAGTTGATGGAACAATCAGTAGATGTAACATCCAGTAGATGTAACATAAAGTAGATGTAACATACAGTAGATGTAACATACAGAAGATGTCACACTAGTAGATGTAACATCCAGTAGATGTAACATAAAGTAGATTTAACATCCAGTAGATGTGACATACAGTAGATGTAACATACAGTAGATATGCCATAGAGTAGATGTAACATACAGTAGATGTAACATACAGTAGATGTGATATAGAGTAGATGTAACATCCAGTAGATGTAACATACAGTAGAAGTAACATCCAGTAGATGTAATAAAGAGTAGATGTAACACACAGTAGATGTAACATACAGTAGATGTAACATAAAGTAGATGTAACATACAGAAGATGTAACATCCTGTAGATATAACATACAGCAGATGTAACATAAAGTAGACGTAACATACAGTAGATGTAACATCCAGTAGATGTAACATACAGTAGATGTAACATCCAGTAGATGTAACATAAAGTAGATGTAAAATACAGTAGATGTAACATACAGTAGATGTGACATAGAGTAGATGTAACATCCAGTAGATGTAACATACAGTAGATGTAAAATAGAGTAGGCGTAACATAAAGTAGATTTAACATACAGTAGATGTAACATACAGAAGATGTAACATCCAGTTGATGTAACATAAAGTAAATGTAACATACAGCAGATGTAACATACAGTAGATGTAATAAAGTAGATGTAACAAACAGTAGATGTAACATCCAGTAGATTTAACATACAGCAGATGTAACATACAGAAGATGTAACATCCAGTAGATGTAAAATACAGCAGATGTAAGATAAAGTAGATGTAACATACAGTAGATGTAAAATACAGTAGATGTAACATACAGTAGATGTGACAGAGTAAATTTAACATAGAGTAGATGTAACAAACAGTTGATATAACACAGAGTCGATGTAACATACAGTAGATGTAACATACAGTAGATGTAACATCCAGTATATGTAATAAAGAGTAGGTGTAACAAACAGTAGATGTAACATCCAGTAGATGTAACATAGAGTAAATTTAACATAGAGTAGATGTAACATACAGACGATGTAACATCCTGTAGATGTAACATACAGCAGGTGTAACATAAAGTAGATGTAACATACAGTAGATGTAACATCCAGTAGATGTAACATAAAGTAAATGTAACATACAGCAGATGTAACATACAGTAGATGTAATAAAGAGTAGATGTAACAAACAGTAGATGTAACATCCAGTAGATTTAACATACAGCAGATGTAACATACAGAAGATGTAACATCCAGTAGATGTAAAATACAGCAGATGTAAGATAAAGTAGATGTAACATACAGTAGATGTAAAATACAGTAGATGTAACATACAGTAGATGTGACAGAGTAAATTTAACATAGAGTAGATGTAACAAACAGTTGATATAACACAGAGTCGATGTAACATACAGTAGATGTAACATACAGTAGATGTAACATCCAGTATATGTAATAAAGAGTAGGTGTAATAAACAGTAGATGTAACATCCAGTAGATGTAACATAGAGTAAATTTAACATAGAGTAGATGTAACATACAGACGATGTAACATCCTGTAGATGTAACATACAGCAGATGTAACATAAAGTAGATGTAACATACAGTAGATGTAATATCCAGTAGATGTAATAAAGAGAAGATGTAACTAATAGTAGATGTAACATCCAGTAGATGTAACATAAAGTAGATGTAAAATACAGTAGATGTAACATACAGTAGATGTGACATAGAGCAGATGTAACATCCAGTAGATGTAACATACAGTAGATGTAAATAGAGTAGACGTAACATACAGTAGATTTAACATCCAGTAGATGTAACATACAGAAGATGTAACATCCAGTTGATGTAACATAAAGTAAATGTAACATACAGCAGATGTAACATACAGTAGATGTAATAAAGAGTAGATGTAACAAACAGTAGATGTAACATCCAGTAGATTTAACATACAGCAGATGTAACATACAGAAGATGTAACATCCAGTAGATGTAAAATACAGCAGATGTAAGATAAAGTAGATGTAACATACAGTAGATGTAAAAAACAGTAGATGTAACATACAGTAGATGTGACAGAGTAAATTTAACATAGAGTAGATGTAACAAACAGTTGATATAACACAGAGTCGATGTAACATACAGTAGATGTAACATACAGTAGATGTAACATCCAGTATATGTAATAAAGAGTAGGTGTAACAAACAGTAGATGTAACATCCAGTAGATGTAACATAAAGTAGATGTAACATACAGTAGATGTAACATACAGTAGATGTGACATCCAGTAGATGTAACATAAAGTAGATGTAACATACAGTAGATGTAACATCCAGTAGATGTAATTACAGCATATGTAATAAAGAGTAGATGTAACATACAGTAGATGTAACATCCAGTAGATGTAACATAAAGTAGATGTAACATACAGTAGATGTAACATACAGACGATGTAACATCCTGTAGATGTAACATACAGCAGATGTAACATCAAGTAGATGTAACATACAGTAGATGTAACATCCAGTAGATGTAACGTACAGCATATGTAATAAAGAGTAGATGTAACATCCAGTAGATGTAACATCCAGTAGATGTAACATAAAGTAGATGTAACATACAGTAGATGTAACATACAGAAGATGTAACATCCAGTAGATGTAACATACAGCAGATGTAAGATAAAGTAGATGTAACATCCAGTAGATTTAACATACAGTAGATGTGACATCCAGTAGATGAAACATACAGTAGATGTAACATCCAGTAGATGTAACATACAGCAGATGTATCATAAAGTAGATGTAACATCCAGTAGATAAAACGAAAAGTAGATGTAACATAGAGTAGATGTAACATCCAGTAGAAGTAACATACAGCAGATGTAACATACAGTAGATGTAACATACAGTAGATGTAAAATACAGTAGATGTAACATACAGTAGATGTGACATCCAGTAGATGAAACATACAGTAGATGTAACATCCAGTAGATGTAACATACAGCATATGTAATAAAGAGTAGATGTAACATCCAGTAGATGTAACATACAGCAGATGTAAGATAAAGTAGATGTAACATACAGTAGATGTAAAATACAGTAGATGTAACATACAGTAGATGTGACATCCAGTAGATGAAACATACAGTAGATGTAACATCCAGTAGATGTAACATACAGCAGATGTATCATAAAGTATATGTAACATCCAGTAGATGAAACAAAAAGTAGATGGAACATAGAGTAGATGTAACATCCAGTAGAAGTAACATACAGCAGATGTAACATACAGTAGATGTAATATCCAGTAGATGTAATAAAGAGTAGATGTAACAAACAGTAGATGTAACATCCAGTAGATGTAACATACAGCAGATGTATCATAAAGTAGATGTAACATCAGTAGATGTAACATAAAGTAGATGTAACATACAGTAGATGTAACATAGAAGATGTAACATCCAGTAGATGTAACATACAGCAGATGTAAGATAAAGTAGATGTAACATACAGTAGATGTAACATACAGTAGATGTGACATCCAGTAGATGTAACATACAGCAGATGTAACATACAGTAGATGTAACATCCAGTAGATGTAACGTTCAGCATATGTAATAAAGAGTAGATGTAAACATCCAGTAGATGTAACATCCAGTAGATGTAGCATAAAGTAGATGTAACATACAGTAGATGTAACATACAGGCGATGTAACATCCTGTAGATGTAAATACAGCAGATGTAACATCAAGTAGATGTAACATACAGTAGATGTAACATCCAGTAGATGTAACGTACAGCATATGTAATAAAGAGTAGATGTAACATCAGTAGATGTAACATCCAGTAGATGTAACATAAAGTAGATGTAACATACAGTAGATGTAACATACAGAAGATGTAACATCCAGTAGATTTAACATACAGCAGATGTAAGATAAAATAGATGTAACATCAGTAGATGTAACATACAGTAGATGTGACATCCAGTAGATGAAACATACAGTAGATGTAACATCCAGTAGATGTAACATACAGCAGATGTATCATAAAGTAGATGTAACATCCAGTAGATAAAACAAAAAGTAGATGTAACATAGAGTAGATGTAACATCCAGTAGAAGTAACATACAGCAGATGTAACATACAGTAGATGTAAAATCCAGTAGATGTAATAAAGTAGATGTAACAAACAGTAGATGTAACATCCAGTAGATGTAACATACAGCAGATGTAACATAAAGTAGAAGTAACAAACAGTAGATGTAATATCCAGTAGATGTGACATACAGTAGATGTGACATAAAGTAGATGTGACATACAGTAGATGTAACAGATGAAACATACAGTAGATGTAACATCCAGTTGATGTAACATACAGCAGATGTATCATAAAGTAGATGTAACATCCAGTAGATGAAACAAATAGTAGATGTAACATAGAGTAGATGTAACATCCAGTAGAAGTAACATACAGCAGATGTAACATACAGTAGATGTAATATCCAGTAGATGTAATAAAGAGTAGATGTAACAAACAGTAGATGTAACATCCAGTAGATGTAACATACAGTAGATGTAACATACAGTAGATTTAACATACAGTAGAAGTAACATCCAGTAGATGTAACATACAGTAGATGTAATAAAGAGTTGATGGAACAATCAGTAGATGTAACATCCAGTAGATGTAACATAAAGTAGATGTAACATACAGTAGATGTAACATACAGAAGATGTCACACCCAGTAGATGTAACATCCAGTAGATGTAACATAAAGTAGATTTAACATCCAGTAGATGTGACATACAGTAGATGTAACATACAGTAGATATGCCATAGAGTAGATGTAACATACAGTAGATGTAACATACAGTAGATGTGATATAGAGTAGATGTAACATCCAGTAGATGTAACATACAGTAGAAGTAACATCCAGTAGATGTAATAAAGAGTAGATGTAACACACAGTAGATGTAACATACAGTAGATGTAACATAAAGTAGATGTAACATACAGAAGATGTAACATCCTGTAGATATAACATACAGCAGATGTAACATAAAGTAGACGTAACATACAGTAGATGTAACATCCAGTAGATGTAACATACAGTAGATGTAACATCCAGTAGATGTAACATAAAGTAGATGTAAAATACAGTAGATGTAACATACAGTAGATGTGACATAGAGTAGATGTAACATCCAGTAGATGTAACATACAGTAGATGTAAAATAGAGTAGGCGTAACATAAAGTAGATTTAACATACAGTAGATGTAACATACAGAAGATGTAACATCCAGTTGATGTAACATAAAGTAAATGTAACATACAGCAGATGTAACATACAGTAGATGTAATAAAGAGTAGATGTAACAAACAGTAGATGTAACATCCAGTAGATTTAACATACAGCAGATGTAACATACAGAAGATGTAACATCCAGTAGATGTAAAATACAGCAGATGTAAGATAAAGTAGATGTAACATACAGTAGATGTAAAATACAGTAGATGTAACATACAGTAGATGTGACAGAGTAAATTTAACATAGAGTAGATGTAACAAACAGTTGATATAACACAGAGTCGATGTAACATACAGTAGATGTAACATACAGTAGATGTAACATCCAGTATATGTAATAAAAGAGTAGGTGTAACAAACAGTAGATGTAACATCCAGTAGATGTAACATAGAGTAAATTTAACATAGAGTAGATGTAACATACAGACGATGTAACATCCTGTAGATGTAACATACAGCAGGTGTAACATAAAGTAGATGTAACATACAGTAGATGTAACATCCAGTAGATGTAACATAAAGTAAATGTAACATACAGCAGATGTAACATACAGTAGATGTAATAAAGAGTAGATGTAACAAACAGTAGATGTAACATCCAGTAGATTTAACATACAGCAGATGTAACATACAGAAGATGTAACATCCAGTAGATGTAAATACAGCAGATGTAAGATAAAGTAGATGTAACATACAGTAGATGTAAAATACAGTAGATGTAACATACAGTAGATGTGACAGAGTAAATTTAACATAGAGTAGATGTAACAAACAGTTGATATAACACAGAGTCGATGTAACATACAGTAGATGTAACATACAGTAGATGTAACATCCAGTATATGTAATAAAGAGTAGGTGTAACAAACAGTAGATGTAACATCCAGTAGATGTAACATAGAGTAAATTTAACATAGAGTAGATGTAACATACAGACGATGTAACATCCTGTAGATGTAACATACAGCAGATGTAACATAAAGTAGATGTAACATACAGTAGATGTAATATCCAGTAGATGTAATAAAGAGAAGATGTAACTAACAGTAGATGTAACATCCAGTAGATGTAACATAAAGTAGATGTAAAATACAGTAGATGTAACATACAGTAGATGTGACATAGAGCAGATGTAACATCCAGTAGATGTAACATACAGTAGATGTAAAATAGAGTAGACGTAACATACAGTAGATTTAACATCCAGTAGATGTAACATACAGAAGATGTAACATCCAGTTGATGTAACATAAAGTAAATGTAACATACAGCAGATGTAACATACAGTAGATGTAATAAAGAGTAGATGTAACAAACAGTAGATGTAACATCCAGTAGATTTAACATACAGCAGATGTAACATACAGAAGATGTAACATCCAGTAGATGTAAAATACAGCAGATGTAAGATAAAGTAGATGTAACATACAGTAGATGTAAAAAACAGTAGATGTAACATACAGTAGATGTGACAGAGTAAATTTAACATAGAGTAGATGTAACAAACAGTTGATATAACACAGAGTCGATGTAACATACAGTAGATGTAACATACAGTAGATGTAACATCCAGTATATGTAATAAAGAGTAGGTGTAACAAACAGTAGATGTAACATCCAGTAGATGTAACATAAAGTAGATGTAACATACAGTAGATGTAACATACAGTAGATGTGACATCCAGTAGATGTAACATACAGCAGATGTAACATAAAGTAGATGTAACATACAGTAGATGTAACATACAGTAGATGTGACATCCAGTAGATGTAACATAAAGTAGATGTAACATACAGTAGATGTAACATCCAGTAGATGTAACGTACAGCATATGTAAAGAGTAGATGTAACATACAGTAGATGTAACATCCAGTAGATGTAACATAAAGTAGATGTAACATACAGTAGATGTAACATACAGACGATGTAACATCCTGTAGATGTAACATACAGCAGATGTAACATCAAGTAGATGTAACATACAGTAGATGTAACATCCAGTAGATGTAACGTACAGCATATGTAATGAAGAGTAGATGTAACATCCAGTAGATGTAACATCCAGTAGATGTAACATAAAGTAGATGTAACATACAGTAGATGTAACATACAGAAGATGTAACATCCAGTAGATGTAACATACAGCAGATGTAAGATAAAGTAGATGTAACATCCAGTAGATTTAACATACAGTAGATGTGACATCCAGTAGATGAAACATACAGTAGATGTAACATCCAGTAGATGTAACATACAGCAGATGTATCATAAAGTAGATGTAACATCCAGTAGATAAAACGAAAAGTAGATGTAACATAGAGTAGATGTAACATCCAGTAGAAGTAACATACAGCAGATGTAACATACAGTAGATGTAACATACAGTAGATGTAAAATACAGTAGATGTAACATACAGTAGATGTGACATCCAGTAGATGAAACATACAGTAGATGTAACATCCAGTAGATGTAACATACAGCATATGTAATAAAGAGTAGATGTAACATCAGTAGATGTAACATCCAGTAGATGTAACATACAGCAGATGTAAGATAAAGTAGATGTAACATACAGTAGATGTAAAATACAGTAGATGTAACATACAGTAGATGTGACATCCAGTAGATGAAACATACAGTAGATGTAACATCCAGTAGATGTAACATACAGCAGATGTATCATAAAGTATATGTAACATCCAGTAGATGAAACAAAAAGTAGATGGAACATAGAGTAGATGTAACATCCAGTAGAAGTAACATACAGCAGATGTAACATACAGTAGATGTAATATCCAGTAGATGTAATAAAGAGTAGATGTAACAAACAGTAGATGTAACATCCAGTAGATGTAACATACAGCAGATGTATCATAAAGTAGATGTAACATCCAGTAGATGTAACATAAAGTAGATGTAACATACAGTAGATGTAACATACAGAAGATGTAACATCCAGTAGATGTAACATACAGCAGATGTAAGATAAAGTAGATGTAACATACAGTAGATGTAACATACAGTAGATGTGACATCCAGTAGATGTAACATACAGCAGATGTAACATACAGTAGATGTAACATCCAGTAGATGTAACGTTCAGCATATGTAATAAAGAGTAGATGTAACATCCAGTAGATGTAACATCCAGTAGATGTAGCATAAAGTAGATGTAACATACAGTAGATGTAACATACAGACGATGTAACATCCTGTAGATGTAAAATACAGCAGATGTAACATCAAGTAGATGTAACATACAGTAGATGTAACATCCAGTAGATGTAACGTACAGCATATGTAATAAAGAGTAGATGTAACATCCAGTAGATGTAACATCCAGTAGATGTAACATAAAGTAGATGTAACATACAGTAGATGTAACATACAGAAGATGTAACATCCAGTAGATTTAACATACAGCAGATGTAAGATAAAATAGATGTAACATCCAGTAGATGTAACATACAGTAGATGTGACATCCAGTAGATGAAACATACAGTAGATGTAACATCCAGTAGATGTAACATACAGCAGATGTATCATAAAGTAGATGTAACATCCAGTAGATAAAACAAAAAGTAGATGTAACATAGAGTAGATGTAACATCCAGTAGAAGTAACATACAGCAGATGTAACATACAGTAGATGTAAAATCCAGTAGATGTAATAAAGAGTAGATGTAACAAACAGTAGATGTAACATCCAGTAGATGTAACATACAGCAGATGTAACATAAAGTAGAAGTAACAAACAGTAGATGTAATATCCAGTAGATGTGACATACAGTAGATGTGACATAAAGTAGATGTGACATACAGTAGATGTAACAGATGAAACATACAGTAGATGTAACATCCAGTTGATGTAACATACAGCAGATGTATCATAAAGTAGATGTAACATCCAGTAGATGAAACAAATAGTAGATGTAACATAGAGTAGATGTAACATCCAGTAGAAGTAACATACAGCAGATGTAACATACAGTAGATGTAATATCCAGTAGATGTAATAAAGAGTAGATGTAACAAACAGTAGATGTAACATCCAGTAGATGTAACATACAGTAGATGTAACATACAGTAGATTTAACATACAGTAGAAGTAACATCCAGTAGATGTAACATACAGTAGATGTAATAAAGAGTTGATGGAACAATCAGTAGATGTAACATCCAGTAGATGTAACATAAAGTAGATGTAACATACAGTAGATGTAACATACAGAAGATGTCACACCCAGTAGATGTAACATCCAGTAGATGTAACATAAAGTAGATTTAACATCCAGTAGATGTGACATACAGTAGATGTAACATACAGTAGATATGCCATAGAGTAGATGTAACATACAGTAGATGTAACATACAGTAGATGTGATATAGAGTAGATGTAACATCCAGTAGATGTAACATACAGTAGAAGTAACATCCAGTAGATGTAATAAAGAGTAGATGTAACACACAGTAGATGTAACATACAGTAGATGTAACATAAAGTAGATGTAACATACAGAAGATGTAACATCCTGTAGATATAACATACAGCAGATGTAACATAAAGTAGACGTAACATACAGTAGATGTAACATCCAGTAGATGTAACATACAGTAGATGTAACATCCAGTAGATGTAACATAAAGTAGATGTAAAATACAGTAGATGTAACATACAGTAGATGTGACATAGAGTAGATGTAACATCCAGTAGATGTAACATACAGTAGATGTAAAATAGAGTAGACGTAACATAAAGTAGATTTAACATACAGTAGATGTAACATACAGAAGATGTAACATCCAGTTGATGTAACATAAAGTAAATGTAACATACAGCAGATGTAACATACAGTAGATGTAATAAAGAGTAGATGTAACAAACAGTAGATGTAACATCCAGTAGATTTAACATACAGCAGATGTAACATACAGAAGATGTAACATCCAGTAGATGTAAAATACAGCAGATGTAAGATAAAGTAGATGTAACATACAGTAGATGTAAAATACAGTAGATGTAACATACAGTAGATGTGACAGAGTAAATTTAACATAGAGTAGATGTAACAAACAGTTGATATAACACAGAGTCGATGTAACATACAGTAGATGTAAAATACAGTAGATGTAACATCCAGTATATGTAATAAAGAGTAGGTGTAACAAACAGTAGATGTAACATCCAGTAGATGTAACATAGAGTAAATTTAACATAGAGTAGATGTAACATACAGACGATGTAACATCCTGTAGATGTAACATACAGCAGATGTAACATAAAGTAGATGTAACATACAGTAGATGTAACATCCAGTAGATGTAACATAAAGTAAATGTAACATACAGCAGATGTAACATACAGTAGATGTAATAAAGAGTAGATGTAACAAACAGTAGATGTAACATCCAGTAGATTTAACATACAGCAGATGTAACATACAGAAGATGTAACATCCAGTAGATGTAAAATACAGCAGATGTAAGATAAAGTAGATGTAACATACAGTAGATGTAAAATACAGTAGATGTAACATACAGTAGATGTGACAGAGTAAATTTAACATAGAGTAGATGTAACAAACAGTTGATATAACACAGAGTCGATGTAACATACAGTAGATGTAACATACAGTAGATGTAACATCCAGTATATGTAATAAAGAGTAGGTGTAACAAACAGTAGATGTAACATCCAGTAGATGTAACATAGAGTAAATTTAACATAGAGTAGATGTAACATACAGACGATGTAACATCCTGTAGATGTAACATACAGCAGATGTAACATAAAGTAGATGTAACATACAGTAGATGTAATATCCAGTAGATGTAATAAAGAGTAGATGTAACTAACAGTAGATGTAACATCCAGTAGATGTAACATAAAGTAGATGTAAAATACAGTAGATGTAACATACAGTAGATGTGACATAGAGCAGATGTAACATCCAGTAGATGTAACATACAGTAGATGTAAAATAGAGTAGACGTAACATACAGTAGATTTAACATCCAGTAGATGTAACATACAGAAGATGTAACATCCAGTTGATGTAACATAAAGTAAATGTAACATACAGCAGATGTAACATACAGTAGATGTAATAAAGAGTAGATGTAACAAACAGTAGATGTAACATCCAGTAGATTTAACATACAGCAGATGTAACATACAGAAGATGTAACATCCAGTAGATGTAAAATACAGCAGATGTAAGATAAAGTAGATGTAACATACAGTAGATGTAAAAAACAGTAGATGTAACATACAGTAGATGTGACAGAGTAAATTTAACATAGAGTAGATGTAACAAACAGTTGATATAACACAGAGTCGATGTAACATACAGTAGATGTAACATACAGTAGATGTAACATCCAGTATATGTAATAAAGAGTAGGTGTAACAAACAGTAGATGTAACATCCAGTAGATGTAACATAAAGTAGATGTAACATACAGTAGATGTAACATACAGAAGATGTAACATCCAGTAGATGTAACATACAGCAGATGTAAGATAAAGTAGATGTAACATACAGTAGATGTAACATACAGTAGATGTGACATCCAGTAGATGTAACATAAAGTAGATGTAACATACAGTAGATGTAACATCCAGTAGATGTAACGTACAGCATATGTAATAAAGAGTAGATGTAACATACAGTAGATGTAACATCCAGTAGATGTAACATAAAGTAGATGTAACATACAGTAGATGTAACATACAGACGATGTAACATCCTGTAGATGTAACATACAGCAGATGTAACATCAAGTAGATGTAACATACAGTAGATGTAACATCCAGTAGATGTAACGTACAGCATATGTAATAAAGAGTAGATGTAACATCCAGTAGATGTAACATCCAGTAGATGTAACATAAAGTAGATGTAACATACAGTAGATGTAACATACAGAAGATGTAACATCCAGTAGATGTAACATACAGCAGATGTAAGATAAAGTAGATGTAACATCCAGTAGATTTAACATACAGTAGATGTGACATCCAGTAGATGAAACATACAGTAGATGTAACATCCAGTAGATGTAACATACAGCAGATGTATCATAAAGTAGATGTAACATCCAGTAGATAAAACGAAAAGTAGATGTAACATAGAGTAGATGTAACATCCAGTAGAAGTAACATACAGCAGATGTAACATACAGTAGATGTAACATACAGTAGATGTAAAATACAGTAGATGTAACATACAGTAGATGTGACATCCAGTAGATGAAACATACAGTAGATGTAACATCCAGTAGATGTAACATACAGCATATGTAATAAAGAGTAGATGTAACATCCAGTAGATGTAACATCCAGTAGATGTAACATACAGCAGATGTAAGATAAAGTAGATGTAACATACAGTAGATGTAAAATACAGTAGATGTAACATACAGTAGATGTGACATCCAGTAGATGAAACATACAGTAGATGTAACATCCAGTAGATGTAACATACAGCAGATGTATCATAAAGTATATGTAACATCCAGTAGATGAAACAAAAAGTAGATGGAACATAGAGTAGATGTAACATCCAGTAGAAGTAACATACAGCAGATGTAACATACAGTAGATGTAATATCCAGTAGATGTAATAAAGAGTAGATGTAACAAACAGTAGATGTAACATCCAGTAGATGTAACATACAGCAGATGTATCATAAAGTAGATGTAACATCCAGTAGATGTAACATAAAGTAGATGTAACATACAGTAGATGTAACATACAGAAGATGTAACATCCAGTAGATGTAACATACAGCAGATGTAAGATAAAGTAGATGTAACATACAGTAGATGTAACATACAGTAGATGTGACATCCAGTAGATGTAACATACAGCAGATGTAACATACAGTAGATGTAACATCCAGTAGATGTAACGTTCAGCATATGTAATAAAGAGTAGATGTAACATCCAGTAGATGTAACATCCAGTAGATGTAACATAAAGTAGATGTAACATACAGTAGATGTAACATACAGACGATGCCAACATCCTGTAGATGTAAAACTCAGCAGATGTAACATCAAGTAGATGCCAACATACAGTAGATGTAACATCAGTAGATGCACGTTACAGCATATGTAATAAAGAGTAGATGTAACATCCAGTAGATGTAACATCAGTAGATGTAACATAAAGTAGATGTAACATACAGTAGATGTAACATACAGAAGATGTAACTTTTTTTTTTTTTATCAGTAGATTTAACATACAGCAGATGTAAGATAAAATAGATGTAACATCAGTAGATGTAACATACAGTAGATGTGACATCCAGTAGATGAAACATACAGTAGATGTAACATCCAGTAGATGTAACATACAGCAGATGTATCATAAAGTAGATGTAACATCCAGTAGATAAAACAAAAAGTAGATGTAACATAAGTAGATGTAACATCCAGTAGAAATATTATACAGCAGATGTAACATACAGTAGATGTAAATCAGTAGATGTAATAAAGAGTAGATGTAACAAACAGTAAGATGTAACATCCAGTAGATGTAACATACAGCAGCAGCAGATGTAACATAAAGTAGAGTAACAAACAGTAGATGTAATATCCAGTAGATGTGACATACAGTAGATGTGACATAAAGTAGATGTGACATACAGTAGATGTAACAGATGAAACATACAGTAGATGTAACATCCAGTTGATGTAACATACAGCAGATGTATCATAAAGTAGATGTAACATCAGTAGATGAAACAAATAGTAGATGTAACATAGAGTAGATGTAACATCCAGTAGAAGTAACATACAGCAGATGTAACATACAGTAGATGTAATATCCAGTAAGATGTAATAAAGAGTAGATGTAACAAACAGTAGATGTAACATCCAGTAGATGTAATACAGTAGATGTAACATACAGTAGATTTAACATACAGTAGAAGTAACATCCAGTAGATGTAACATACAGTAGATGTAATAAAGAGTTGATGGAACAATCAGTAGATGTAACATCCAGTAGATGTAACATAAAGTAGATGTAACATACAGTAGATGTAACATACCAGAAGATGTCACACCCAGTAGATGTAACATCCAGTAGATGTAACATAAAGTAGAATTTAACATCCAGTAGATGTGACATACAGTAGATGTAACATACAGTAGATATGCCATAGAGTAGATGTAACATACAGTAGATGTAACATACAGTAGATGTGATATAGAGTAGATGTAACATCCAGTAGATGTAACATACAGTAAGTAACATCCAGTAGATGTAATAAAGAGTAGATGTAACACAGTAGATGTAACATACAGTAGATGTAACATACAAAGTAGATGTAACATACAGAGAAGATGTAACATCCTGTAGATATAACATACATGAATGTAACATAAAGTAGAACGTAACATACAGTAGATGTAACATCCAGTAGATGTAACTTATACAGTAGATGTAACATCCAGTAGATGTAACATAAAGTAGATGTAAAATACAGTAGATGTAACATACATTAGATGTGACATAGAGTAGATGTAACATCCAGTAGATGTAACATACAGTAGATGTAAAATAGAGTAGAACATTTAACATAAAGTAGATTTCAACTTACAGTAGATGTAACATACAGAAGATGTAACATCAGTTGATGTAACATAAAGTAAATGTAACATACAGCAGATGTAACATACAGTAGATGTAATAAAGAGTAGATGTAACAAACAGTAGATGTAACATCAGTAGATTTAACATACAGCAGATGTAACATACAGAAGATGTAACATCCAGTAGATGTAAATACAGCAGATGTAAGATAAAGTAGATGTAACATACAGTAGATGTAAAAATACAGTAGATGTAACATACAGTAGATGTGACAGAGTAAATTAGGCCGTAACATAGAGTAGATGTAACAAACAGTTGATATAACACAGAGTCGATGTAACATACAGTAGATGTAAAATACAGTAGATGTAACATCCAGTATATGTAATAAAGAGTAGGTGTAACAAACAGTAGATGTAACATCCAGTAGATGTAACATAGAGTAAATTTAACATAGAGTAGATGTAACATACAGACGATGTAACATCCTGTAGATGTAACATACAGCAGATGTAACATAAAGTAGATGTAACATACATTGAAGATGTAACATCCAGTAGATGTAACATAAAGTAAATGTAACATACAGCAGATGTAACATACAGTAGATGTAATAAAGAGTAGATGTAACAAACAGTAGATGTAACATCCAGTAGATTTAACATACAGCAGATGTAACATACAGAAGATGTAACATCCAGTAGATGTAAAATACAGCAGATGTAAGATAAAGTAGATGTAACATACAGTAGATGTAAAAATACAGTAGATGTAACATACAGTAGATGTGACAGAGTAAATTTAACATAAGTAGATGTAACAAACAGTTGATATAACTTACAAGTCGATGTAACATCTACAGTAGATGTAACATACAGTAGATGTAACATCCAGTATGTAATAAAGAGTAGGTGTAACAAACAGTAGATGTAACATCCAGTAGATGTAACATAGAGTAAATTTAACATAGAGTAGATGTAACATACAGACGATGTAACATCCTGTAGATGTAACATACAGCAGATGTAACATAAAGTAGATGTAACATACAGTAGATGTAATATCCAGTAGATGTAATAAGAGTATGATGTAACTAACAGTAGATGTAACATCAGTAGATGTAACATAAAGTAGATGTAAAATACAGTAGATGTAACATACAGTAGATGTGACATAGAGCAGATGTAACATCAGTAAGATGTAACATACAGTAGATGTAAAATAGCAGTAAGTAGAGCGTAACATACAGTAGATTTAACATCAGTAGATGTAACATACAGAAGATGTAACATCCAAGTTGATGTAACATAAAGTAAATGCCAACATACAGCAAGATGTAACATACAGTAGATGTAATAACAAAGAGTAGATGTAACAAACAGTAGATGTAACATCCAGTAGATTTAACATACAGCTTAGATGTAACATACAGAAGATGTAACATCCAGTAGATGTAAATACAGCAGATGTAAAGATAAAGTAGATGTAACATACAGTAGATGTAAAAAAACAGTAGATGTAACATACAGTAGATGTGACAGAGTAAATTTAACATAGAGTAGATGTAACAAACAGTTGATATAACACAGAGTCGATGTAACATACAGTAGATGTAACATACAGTAGATGTAACATCAGTATATGTAATAAGTAGGTGTAACAAACAGTAAGATGTAACATCCAGTAGATGTAACATAAAGTAGATGTAACATACAGTAGATGTAACATACAGAAGATGTAACATCCAGTAGATGTAACATACAGATGTAGAAGATAAAGTAGATGTAACATACAGTAGATGTAACATACAGTAGATGTGACATCCAGTAGATGTAACATAAAGTAGATGTAACATACAGTAGTGTAAGAGTAAATTTAACATCAGTAGATGTAACATTACAGCATATGTAATAAAGAGTAGATGTAACATACAGTAGATGTAACATCCAGTAGATGTAACATAAAGTAGATGTAACATACAGTAGATGTAACATACAGACGATGTAACATCCTGTAGATGTAACATACAGCAGATGTAACATCAAGTAGATGTAACATACAGTAGATGTAACATCAGTAGATGTAACGTACAGCATATGTAATAACAGAGAGTAGATGTAACATCAGTAGATGTAACATCCAGTAGATGTAACATGAAAGTAGATGTAACATACAGTAGATGTAACATACAGAAGATGTAACATCCAGTAGATGTAACATACAGCAGATGTAAGATAAAAGTAGATGTAACATCCAGTAGATTTAACATATACAGTAGATGTGACATCCCAAATGAGAGCATACAGTAGATGTAACATCCAGTAGATGTAACATACAGCAGATGTATCATAAAGTAGATGTAACATCCAGTAGATAAAACGAAAAAGTAGATGTAACATACAGTAGATGTAACATCCAGTAGAAGTAACATACAGCAGATGTAACATACAGTAGATGTAACATACAGTAGATTTAAAATACAGTAGATGTAACATACAGTAGATGTGACATCCAGTAGATGAAACATACAGTAGATGTAACATCCAGTAGATGTAACATACAGCATATGTAATAAAGAGTAGATGTAACATCCAGTAGATGTAACATCCAGTAGATGTAACATACAGCAGATGTAAGATAAAGTAGATGTAACATACAGTAGATGTAAAATACAGTAGATGTAACATACAGTAGATGCGCTCAGTGACATCAGTAGATGAAAACATACAGTAGATGTAACATCCAGTAGATGTATAACATACAGCAGATGTATCATAAAGTATATGTAACATCACGGTAGATGAAACAAAAGTAGATGGAACATAGAGTAGATGTGACATCAGTAAGATGAACATACAGCAGATGTAACATACAGTAGATGTAATATCCAGTAGATGTAATAAAGAGTAGATGTAACAAACAGTAGATGCATACAGTAGACACAAGTAGATGTAACATACAGATGTAACTAACAGTAGATGTACATCCCAGTAGATGTAACAGATGTAACATAGTAGACAGATGTAACATACAGTAGATGTAACATACAGCAGTAGATGTAACATACAGTAGATGTAACATACAGTAGATGTAACAGTAAATACAGAGTAGAGTAACAAGCAGTAGATGTAAATAACATCCAGTAGATGTAACATAGATAGATGTAACATCAGTAGATGTAACATACAGACCAGTAGATGTAACATACAGTAATGTAACATAAAGTAAATGTAACATACAGTAGATGTAATAAAGAGTAGATGTACAAACAGTAGATGTAACATACAGCAGATGTAACATACAGAAGATGTAACATCCAGTAGATGTAAAATACAGCAGATGCCAAGATAAAGTAGATGTAACATACAGTAGATGTAAAAACAGTAGATGTAACATACAGTAGATGTGACTAACATAGAGTAGATGTAACAACAGTTGATATAACACAGTAGATGTAACATACAGTAGATGTAACATCATATAATAGATGTAACATCCAGTAGATGCAATAAAGATAGGTGTAACACAGTAGATGTAACATACAGTAGATGTAACATAAAGTAGATGTAACATACAGTAGATGTAACATAAGAAGATGTAACATCCAGTAGATGTAACATACAGCAAGATGATGTAAGATAAAGTAGATGTAACATACAGTAGATGTAGATGTGACATCCAGTAGATGTAAATACAAAAGTAGATGTGTAACATACAGTAGATGTAACATCCAGTAGATGTAACAAACACATATAGTAATAAAGAGTAGATGTAACATACAGTAGATTAACATCCAGTAGATGTTCAGATGTAATATAACACAGATGTAACATACAGTAGATGTAACATACAGTAGATGTAACATCCAGTAGATGTAACATACAGTAGATGTAACAACAGTAGATGTAACATCCAGTAGATGTAACATCCAGCAGATGTAACATAAGAGTAGATGTAACATACCAGTAGATGTAACATAGTAGATGTAACATAAAGTAGATGTAACATAAAGTAGATGTAACATACAGAAGATGTAACATCCAGTAGATGTAACATACAGCAGATGAAAGATAAAGTAGATGCGTAACATCCAGTAGATGTAACATAAAGTAGATGTGGACATCCAGTAGATGTAACATACAGTAGATGTGACAGATGTATACAGTAGATGTAACATACAGTAGATAACATCAGTAGATGTAACATACAGAGTAGATGTAAATATACCAGTAGATGTAAACATACAGCAGATGTAACATACAGTAGATGTAACACACAGTAGATGCAAAAGATAGAGATGTATACAGTAGATGTAACATGCAGTAGATGTAACATACAGTAGATGTAACATCCAGTAGATGTAACATACATGATGTAACAAACGGTAGATGTAACATCAGTAGATGTAGTAGATGTAACATGGCAGTGTACATAAGTAGATGTAACATCAGTAGATGTAAAATACAGCAGATGTACATAGTAGATGTGACATCCAGTAGATGAACATACAGTAGATAACATGTAGATGTACAGCAGATGTATCATACAGTAGATGTAACATCCAGTAGATGGAATACAAAAGTAGATTTAACATAGAGTAGATGTAACATACAGTAGAAGTAACATACAGCAGATGTAAACATAGTAGATGTAACATATCAGTAGATGTAACATAAAGAGTAGATGTAATAGATGTATGCAAAGTAGATGTAATAACAGTAGATGTAACATCAGTAGATGTAACATCCAGTAGATGTAACATAAAGTAGATGTAACATACAGTAGATGTAACATACAGAAGATGTAACATCCAGTAGATGTAACATACAGCAGATGTAAGATAAAGTAGATGTAACATACAGTAGATGTAACATACAGTAGATGTAACATAGTAGATGTAACATCAGTAGATGTAACGCCAACAGCAGATGTCATAAGAGTAGATGTAACATCAGTGGTCTCGAGCGAAAGTAGATGTAACATAAAGTGTAGATGTAACATCCGGTAGAATGTTTTATGCAGCAGATGCCGGACATCAGTAGATGTATCACATAGTAAAGATAAGTAGATTTATAACATACGGTAGATTGTGCCAACGCCACGATGATGTGACATCCAGTAGATGTAACATACAGCAGATGTAACATACAGTAGATGTAACATCCAGTAGATGTAACGTTCAGCATATGTAATAAAGAGTAGATGTAACATCCAGTAGATGTAACATCCAGTAGATGTAACATAAAGTAGATGTAACATACAGTAGATGTAACATACAGACGATGTAACATCCTGTAGATGTAACATACAGCAGATGTAACATCAAGTAGATGTAACATACAGTAGATGTAACATCCAGTAGATGTAACGTACAGCATATGTAATAAAGAGTAGATGTAACATCCAGTAGATGTAACATCCAGTAGATGTAACATAAAGTAGATGTAACATACAGTAGATGTAACATACAGAAGATGTAACATCCAGTAGATTTAACATACAGCAGATGTAAGATAAAATAGATGTAACATCCAGTAGATGTAACATACAGTAGATGTGACATCCAGTAGATGAAACATACAGTAGATGTAACATCCAGTAGATGTAACATACAGCAGATGTATCATAAAGTAGATGTAACATCCAGTAGATAAAACAAAAAGTAGATGTAACATAGAGTAGATGTAACATCCAGTAGAAGTAACATACAGCAGATGTAACATACAGTAGATGTAAAATCCAGTAGATGTATTAAAGAGTAGATGTAACAAACAGTAGATGTAACATCCAGTAGATGTAACATAAAGTAGATGTAAAATACAGTAGATGTAACATACAGTAGATGTAACATCCAGTAGATGTAACATCCAGTAGATGTAACATACAGCATATGTAATAAAGAGTAGATGTAACATCCAGTAGATGTAACATCCAGTAGATTTAACATACAGCAGATGTAAGATAAAGTAGATGTAACATACAGTAGATGTAAAATACAGTAGATGTAACATACAGTAGATGTAATAAAGAGTAGATGTAACAAACAGTAGATGTAACATCCAGTAGATTTAACATACAGCAGATGTAACATACAGAAGATGTAACATACAGTAGATGTAAAATACAGCAGATGTAAGATAAAGTAGATGTAACATACAGTAGATGTAAAAACAGTAGATGTAACATACAGTAGATGTGACAGAGTAAATTTAACATAGAGTAGATGTAACAAACAGTTGATATAACACAGAGTCGATGTAACATACAGTAGATGTAACATACAGTAGATGTAACATCCAGTATATGTAATAAAGAGTAGGTGTAACAAACAGTAGATGTAACATCCAGTAGATGTAACATAGAGTAAATTTAACATAGAGTAGATGTAACATACAGTCGATGTAACATCCTGTAGATGTAACATACAGCAGATGTAACATAAAGTAGATGTAACATACAGTAGATGGAACATCCAGTAGATGTAACATCCAGTAGATGTAACATAAAGTAGATGTAACATACAGTAGATGTAATATACAGAAGATGTAACATCCAGTAGATGTAACATACAGTAGATGTAAGATAAAGTAGATGTAACATACAGTAGATGTAACATACAGTAGATGTGACATCCAGTAGATGTAACATAAAGTAGATGTAACATACAGTAGATGTAACATCCAGTAGATGTAACATTACAGCATATGTAATAAAGAGTAGATGTAACATCCATTAGATGTAACATCCAGTAGATGTAACATAAAGTAGATGTAACATACAGTAGATGTAACATACAGTAGATGTAACATCCAGTAGATGTAACGTACAGCATATGTAATAAAGAGTAGATGTAACATCCAGTAGATGTAACATCCAGTAGATGTAACATAAAGTAGATGTAACATACAGTAGATGTAACATACAGAAGATGTAACATCCAGTAGATGTAACATACAGCAGATGTAAGATAAAGTAGATGTAACATCCAGTAGATATAACATACAGTAGATGTGACATCCAGTAGATGAAACATACAGTAGATGTAACATCCAGTAGATGTAACATACAGCAGATGTATCATAAAGTAGATGTAACATCCAGTAGATAAAACAAAAAGTAGATGTAACATAGAGTAGATGTAACATCCAGTAGAAGTAACATACAGCAGATGTAACATACAGTAGATGTAATATCCAGTAGATGTAATAAAGAGTAGATGTAACAAACAGTAGATGTAACATCCAGTAGATGTAACATAAAGTAGATGTAAAATACAGTAGATGTAACATACAGTAGATGTAACATCCAGTAGATGTAACATCCAGTAGATGTAACATACAGCATATGTAATAAAGAGTAGATGTAACATCCAGTAGATGTAACATCCAGTAGATGTAACATACAGCAGATGTAAGATAAAGTAGATGTAACATACAGTAGATGTAAAATACAGTAGATGTAACATACAGTAGATGTGACATCCAGTAGATGAAACATACAGTAGATGTAACCTCCAGTAGATGTAACATACAGCAGATGTATCATAAAGTAGATGTAATATCCAGTAGATGAAACAAAAAGTAGATGTAACATAGAGTAGATGTAACATCCAGTAGAAGTAACATACAGCAGATGTAACATACAGTAGATGTAATATCCAGTAGATTTAATAAAGAGTAGATGTAACAAACAGTAGATGTAACATCCAGTAGATGTAACATAAAGTAGATGTAAAATACAGTAGATGTAACATACAGTAGATGTGACATAGAGTAGATGTAACATACAGTAGATGTAACTTCCAGTAGATGTAACATCCAGCATATGTAAGATACAGCATATGTAATAAAGAGTAGATGTAACATCCAGTAGATGTAACATAAAGTAGATGTAACATACAGAAGATGTAACATCCAGTAGATGTAACATACAGCAGATGTAAGATAAAGTAGATGTAACATACAGTAGATGTAAAATACAGTAGATGTAACATACAGTAGATGTGACATCCAGTAGATGAAACATACAGTAGATGTAACATCCAGTAGATGTAACATACAGCAGATGTATCATAAAGTAGATGTAACATCCAGTAGATGAAACAAATAGTAGATGTAACATAGAGTAGATGTAACATCCAGTAGACTTAACATCCAGCAGATGTAACATACAGTAGATGTAATATCCAGTAGATGTAATAAAGAGTAGATGTAACAAACAGTAGATGTAACATCCAGTAGATGTAACATAAAGTAGATGTAACATACAGTAGATGTGACATAGAGTAGATGTAACATCCAGTAGATGTAACATACAGTAGATGTAAAATAGAGTAGACGTAACATAAAGTCGATTTAACATCCAGTAGATGTAACATACAGAAGATGTAACATCCAGTTGATGTAACATAAAGTAAATGTAACATACAGTAGATGTAACATACAGAAGATGTAACATCCTGTAGATGTAACATACAGTAGATGTAACATCCAGTAGATGTAACATACAGAAGATGAAAAAAAGTAGATGTAACATAGAGTAAATTTAACATAGAGTAGATGTAACAAACAGTTGATATAACACAGAGTCGATGTAACATACAGTAGATGTAACATACAGCAGATGTAACATAAAGTAGAAGTAACAAACAGTAGATGTAATATCCAGTAGATGTGACATACAGTAGATGTAACATACAGTAGATTTAACATACAGTAGAAGTAACATCCAGTAGATGTAACATACAGTAGACGTAATAAAGAGTTGATGGAACAATCAGTAGATGTAACATCCAGTAGATGTAACATAAAGTAGATGTAACATACAGTAGATGTAACATACAGAAGATGTCACACCCAGTAGATGTAACATCCAGTAGATGTAACATAAAGTAGATGTAACATCCAGTAGATGTAACATAAAGTAGATTTAACATCCAGTAGATGTGACATACAGTAGATGTAACATACAGTAGATATGCCATAGAGTAGATGTAACATACAGTAGATGTAACATACAGTAGATGTGACATAGAGTAGATGTAACATCCAGTAGATGTAACATACAGTAGAAGTAACATCCAGTAGATGTAATAAAGAGTAGATGTAACAAACAGTAGATGTAACATCCAGTAGAAGTAACATAAAGTAGATGTAACATACAGCATATGTAATAAAGAGTAGATGTAACATCCAGTAGATGTAACATAAAGTAGATGTAAAATACAGTAGATGTAACATACAGTAGATGTGACATAGAGTAGATGTAACATACAGTAGATGTAACATCCAGTAGATGTAACATCCAGTAGATGTAACATACAGCATATGTAACATACAGCATATGTAATAAAGAGTAGATGTAACATCCAGTAGATGTAACATAAAGTAGATGTAACATACAGAAGATGTAACATCCAGTAGATGTAAGATAAAGTAGATGTAACATACAGTAGATGTAAAATACAGTAGATGTAACATACAGTAGATGTGACATACAGTAGATGTGACATACAGTAGATGTAACATACAGTAGATTTAACATACAGTAGAAGTAACATCCAGTAGATGTAACATACAGTAGATGTAATAAAGAGTTGATGGAACAATCAGTAGATGTAACATACAGTAGATGTAATAAAGAGTTGATGGAACAATCAGTAGATGTAACATCCAGTAGATGTAACATAAAGTAGATGTAACATACAGTAGATGTAACATACAGAAGATGTCACACCCAGTAGATGTAACATCTAGTAGATGTTACATAAAGTAGATGTAACATCCAGTAGATGTAACATAAAGTAGATTTAACATCCAGTAGATGTGACATACAGTAGATGTAACATACAGTAGATATGCCATAGAGTAGATGTAACATACAGTAGATGTAACATACAGTAGATGTGAAATAGAGTAGATGTAACATCCAGTAGATGTAACATACAGTAGAAGTAACATCCAGTAGATGTAATAAAGAGTAGATGTAACAAACAGTAGATGTAACATCCAGTAGATGTAACATAAAGTAGATGTAACATACATCATATGTAATGAAGAGTAGATGTAACATCCAGTAGATGTAACATAAAGTAGATGTAAAATACAGTAGATGTAACATACAGTAGATGTGACATAGAGTAGATGTAAGATACAGTAGATGTAACATCCAGTAGATGTAACATCCAGTAGATGTAACAAACAGCATATGTAACATACAGCATATGTAATAAAGAGTAGATGTAACATAGAGTAGATGTAACATCCAGTAGAAGTAACATACAGCAGATGTAACATACAGTAGATGTAATATCCAGTAGATGTAATAAAGAGTAGATGTAACAAACAGTAGATGTGACATAGAGTAGATGTAACATCCAGTAGATGTAACATACAGTAGATGTAAAATAGAGTAGACGTAACATAAAGTAGATTTAACATCCAGTAGATGTAACATACAGAAGATGTAACATCCAGTTGATGTAACATAAAGTAAATGTAACATACAGCAGATGTAACATACAGTAGATGTAATAAAGAGTAGATGTAACAAACAGTAGATGTAACATCCAGTAGATTTAACATACAGCAGATGTAACATACAGAAGATGTAACATCCAGTAGATGTAAAATACAGCAGATGTAAGATAAAGTAGATGTAACATACAGTAGATGTAAAAAACAGTAGATGTAACATACAGTAGATGTGACAGAGTAAATTTAACATAGAGTAGATGTAACAAACAGTTGATATAACACAGAGTCGATGTAACATACAGTAGATGTAACATACAGTAGATGTAACATCCAGTATATGTAATAAAGAGTAGGTGTAACAAACAGTAGATGTAACATAGAGTAAATTTAACATAGCGTAGATGTAACATACAGTCGATGTAACATCCTGTAGATGTAACATACAGCAGATGTAACATAAAGTAGATGTAACATACAGTAGATGTAACATACAGACGATGTAACATCCTGTAGATGTAACATACAGCAGATGTAACATCAAGTAGATGTAACATACAGTAGATGTAACATCCAGTAGATGTAACGTACAGCATATGTAATAAAGAGTAGATGTAACATCCAGTAGATGTAACATCCAGTAGATGTAACATACAGTAGATGTAACATACAGAAGATGTAACATCCAGTAGATGTAACATACAGCAGATGTAAGATAAAGTAGATGTAACATCCAGTAGATATAACATACAGTAGATGTGACATCCAGTAGATGAAACATACAGTAGATGTAACATCCAGTAGATGTAACATACAGCAGATGTATCATAAAGTAGATGTAACATCCAGTAGATAAAACAAAAAGTAGATGTAACATACAGTAGATGTAATAAAGAGTAGATGTAACAAACAGTAGATGTAACATCCAGTAGATTTAACATACAGCAGATGTAACATACAGAAGATGTAACATCCAGTAGATGTAAAATACAGCAGATGTAAGATAAAGTAGATGTAACATACAGTAGATGTAAAAAACAGTAGATGTAACATACAGTAGATGTGACAGAGTAAATTTAACATAGAGTAGATGTAACAAACAGTTGATATAACACAGAGTCGATGTAACATACAGTAGATGTAACATACAGTAGATGTAACATCCAGTATATGTAATAAAGAGTAGGTGTAACAAACAGTAGATGTAACATCCAGTAGATGTAACATAGAGTAAATTTAACATAGCGTAGATGTAACATACAGTCGATGTAACATCCTGTAGATGTAACATACAGCAGATGTAACATAAAGTAGATGTAACATACAGTAGATGTAACATACAGACGATGTAACATCCTGTAGATGTAACATACAGCAGATGTAACATCAAGTAGATGTAACATACAGTAGATGTAATATCCAGTAGATGTAACGTACAGCATATGTAATAAAGAGTAGATGTAACATCCAGTAGATGTAACATCCAGTAGATGTAACATAAAGTAGATGTAACATACAGTAGATGTAACATACAGACGATGTAACATCCTGTAGATGTAACATACAGCAGATGTAACATCAAGTAGATGTAACATACAGTAGATGTAACATCCAGTAGATGTAACGTACAGCATATGTAATAAAGAGTAGATGTAACATCCAGTAGATGTAACATCCAGTAGATGTAACATACAGTAGATGTAACATACAGAAGATGTAACATCCAGTAGATGTAACATACAGCAGATGTAAGATAAAGTAGATGTAACATCCAGTAGATATAACATACAGTAGATGTGACATCCAGTAGATGAAACATACAGTAGATGTAACATCCAGTAGATGTAACATACAGCAGATGTATCATAAAGTAGATGTAACATCCAGTAGATAAAACAAAAAGTAGATGTAACATAGAGTAGATGTAACATCCAGTAGAAGTAACATACAGCAGATGTAACATACAGTAGATGTAATATCCAGTAGATGTAATAAAGAGTAGATGTAACAAACAGTAGATGTAACATCCAGTAGATGTAACATAAAGTAGATGTAAAATACAGTAGATGTAACATACAGTAGATGTAACATACAGTAGATGTAACATACAGTAGATGTAACATCCAGTATATGTAACAAAGAGTAGGTGTAACAAACAGTAGATGTATCATCCAGTATATGTAACATACAGTAGATGTAAAATACAGTAGATGTAACATACAGTAGATGTAACATACAGTAGATGTAACATACAGTAGATGTGACATCCAGTAGATGTACCATAAAGTAGATGTAACATACAGTAGATGTAACATCCAGTAGATGTAACGTACAGCATATGTAATAAAGAGTAGATGTAACATCCATTAGATGTAACATCCAGTAGATGTAACATAAAGTAGATGTAACATACAGTAGATGTAACATACAGACGATGTAACATCCTGTAGATGTAACATACAGCAGATGTAACATCAAGTAGATGTAACATACAGTAGATGTAACATCCAGTAGATGTAACGTACAGCATATTTAATAAAGAGTAGATGTAACATCCAGTATATGTAATATCCAGTAGATGTAACATAAAGTAGATGTAACATACAGTAGATGTAACATACAGAAGATGTAACATCCAGTAGATGTAACATACAGCAGATGTAAGATAAAGTAGATGTAACATACAGTAGATGTAAAATACAGTAGATGTAACATACAGTAGATGTGACATCCAGTAGATGAAACATACAGTAGATGTAACATCCAGTAGATGTAACATACAGCAGATGTATCATAAAGTAGATGTAACATCCAGTAGATGAAACAAAAAGTAGATGTAACATAGAGTAGATGTAACATCCAGTAGAAGTAACATACAGCAGATGTAACATACAGTAGATGTAATATCCAGTAGATGTAATAAAGAGTAGATGTAACAAACAGTAGATGTAACATCCAGTAGATGTAACATAAAGTAGATGTAAAATACAGTAGATGTAACATACAGTAGATGTGACATAGAGTAGATGTAACATACAGTAGATGTAACATCCAGTAGATGTAACATCCAGTAGATGTAACATCCAGCATATGTAACATACAGCATATGTAATAAAGAGTAGATGTAACATCCAGTAGATGTAACATAAAGTAGATGTAACATACAGAAGATGTAACATCCAGTAGATGTAACATACAGCAGATGTAAGATAAAGTAGATGTAACATACAGTAGATGTAAAATACAGTAGATGTAACATACAGTAGATGTGACATCTAGTAGATGAAACATACAGTAGATGTAACATCCAGTAGATGTAACATACAGCAGATGTATCATAAAGTAGATGTAACATCCAGTAGATGAAACAAATAGTAGATGTAACATAGAGTAGATGTAACATCCAGTAGAAGTAACATACAGCAGATGTAACATACAGTAGATGTAATATCCAGTAGATGTAATAAAGAGTAGATGTAACAAACAGTAGATGTAACATCCAGTAGATGTAACATAAAGTAGATGTAAAATACAGTAGATGTAACATACAGTAGATGT
This sequence comes from Brachymystax lenok tsinlingensis, assembly GCA_030435695.1. Classification (NCBI taxonomy): domain Eukaryota; kingdom Metazoa; phylum Chordata; class Actinopteri; order Salmoniformes; family Salmonidae; genus Brachymystax; species Brachymystax lenok. The sequence goes on along the minus strand of CM059797.1, from coordinate 12,946,094 downwards.
GACATAAAGTAGATTTAACATCCAGTAGATGTAACATACAGAAGATGTAACATCCAGTTGATGTAACATAAAGTAAATGTAACATACAGCAGATGTAACATACAGTAGATGTAATAAAGAGTAGATGTAACAAACAGTAGATGTAACATCCAGTAGATTTAACATACAGCAGATGTAACATACAGAAGATGTAACATCCAGTAGATGTAAAATACAGCAGATGTAAGATAAAGTAGATGTAACATACAGTAGATTTAAAATACAGTAGATGTAACATACAGTAGATGTGACAGAGTAAATTTAACATAGAGTAGATGTAACAAACAGTTGATATAACACAGAGTCGATGTAACATACAGTAGATGTAACATACAGTAGATGTAACATCCAGTATATGTAATAAAGAGTAGGTGTAACAAACAGTAGATGTGACATCCAGTAGATGAAACATACAGTAGATGTAACATCAAGTAGATGAAACATACAGCAGATGTATCATAAAGTAGATGTAACATCCAGTAGATGAAACAAAAAGTAGATGTAACATAGAGTAGATGTAACATCCAGTAGAAGTAACATACTGCAGATGTAACATACAATAGATGTAATATCCAGTAGATGTAATAAAGAGTAGATGTAACAAACAGTAGATGTAACATCCAGTAGATGTAACATAAAGTAGATGTAAAATACAGTAGATGTAACATACAGTAGATGTGACATAGAGTAGATGTAACATACAGTAGATGTAACATCCAGTAGATGTAACATACAGTAGATGTAACATACAGCATATGTAATAAAGAGTAGATGTAACATCCAGTAGATGTAACATCAAGTAGATGTAACATAAAGTAGATGTAACATACAGAAGATGTAACATCCAGTAGATGTAACATACAGCAGATGTAAGATAAAGTAGATGTAACATACAGTAGATGTAAAATACAGTAGATGTAACATACAGTAGATGTGACATACAGTAGATGAAACATACAGTAGATGTAACATCCAGTAGATGTAACATACAGCAGATGTATCATAAAGTAGATGTAACATCCAGTAGATGAAACAAATAGTAGATGTAACATAGAGTATATGTAACATCCAGTAGAAGTAACATACAGCAGATGTAACATACAGTAGATGTAATATCCAGTAGATGTAATAAAGAGTAGATGTAACAAACAGTAGATGTAACATCCAGTAGATTTAACATACAGCAGATGTAACATACAGAAGATGTAACATCCAGTAGATGTAAAATACAGCAGATGTAAGATAAAGTAGATGTAACATACAGTAGATGTAAAATACAGTAGATGTAACATACAGCAGATGTAACATACAGTAGATGTAACATACAGTAGATGTAACATCCAGTATATGTAACAAAGAGTAGGTGTAACAAACAGTAGATGTATCATCCAGTATATGTAACATACAGTAGATGTAACATACAGTAGATGTAACATCCAGTATATGTAACAAAGAGTAGGAGTAACAAACAGTAGATGTATCATCCAGTATATGTAACAGAGTAAATTTAACATAGAGTAGATGTAACATACAGACGATGTAACATCCTGTAGATGTAACATACAGCAGATTTAACATAAAGTAGATGTAACATACAGTAGATGTAACATCCAGTAGATGTAACATACAGCATATGTAATAAAGAGTAGATGTAACATCCAGTAGATGTAACATCCAGTAGATGTAACATAAAGTAGATGTAACATACAGTAGATGTAACATACAGAAGATGTAACATCCAGTAGATGTAACATACAGCAGATGTAAGATAAAGTAGATGTAACATACAGTAGATGGAACATACAGTAGATGTAACATATAGTAGATGTGACATCCAGTAGATGAAACATACAGTAGATGTAACATCCAGTAGATGTAACATACAGCAGATGTATCATAAAGTAGATGTAACATCCAGTAGATGAAACAAAAAGTAGATGTAACATAGAGTAGATGTAACATCCAATAGATGTAACATACAGTAGATGTAAAATAGAGTAGACGTAACATAAAGTAGATATAACATCCAGTAGATGTTACATACAGTAGATGTAACATACAGAAGATGTAAGATAAAGAAGATGTAACATACAGTAGATGTAAAATACAGTAGATGTAACATCCTGTAGATGTAACATACAGCAGATGTAACATAAAGTAGATGTAACATACAGTAGATGTAATATCCAGTAGATGTAACATACTGCAGATGTAATAAAGAGTAGATGTAACAAACAGTAGATGTAACATCCAGTAGATGTAAAATAAAGTAGATGTAACAAACAGTAGATGTAACATACAGAAGATGTAACATCCAGTAGATGTAACATCCAGCAGATGTAACATACAGAAGATGAAACATCCAGTAGATGTAACATACAGCAGATGTAAGATAAAGTAGATGTAACATCCAGTAGATGAAACAAAAAGTAGATGTAACATACAGCAGATGTAACATACAGTAGATGTAACATCCAGTAGATGTAATAAAGAGTAGATGTAACAAACAGTAGATGTAACATCCAGTAGATGTAACATAAAGTAGATGTAACATACAGCAGATGTAACATAAAGTAGATTTGACATAGAGTAGATGTAACATCCAATAGATGTAACATACAGTAGATGTAAAATAGAGTAGACGTAACATAAAGTAGATATAACATCCAGTAGATGTAACATACAGTAGATGTAACATACAGAAGATGTAAGATAAAGTAGATGTAACATACAGTAGATGTAAAATACAGTAGATGTAACATCCTGTAGATGTAACATACAGCAGATGTAACATAAAGTAGATGTAACATACAGTAGATGTAATATCCACTAGATGTAACATACAGCAGATGTAATAAAGAGTAGATGTAACATCCAGCAGATGTAACATACAGATGATGTAACATCCAGTAGATGTAAAATACAGCAGATGTAAGATAAAGTAGATGTAACATACAGTAGATGTAAAATACAGTAGATGTAGTATACAGTAGATGTGAAATCCAGTAGATGAAACATACAGTAGATGTAACATCCAGTAGATGTAACATACAGCATGATGTATCATAAAGTAGATGTAACATCCAGTAAATGAAACAAAAATTAAATGTAACATAGAGTAGATGTAACATCCAGTTGAAGTAACATACAGCAGATGTAAGATAAAGTAGATGTAACATACAGTAGATGTAAAATACAGTAGATGTAGTATACAGTAGATGTGAAATCCAGTAGATGAAACATACAGTAGATGTAACATCCAGTAGATGTAACATACAGCATGATGTATCATAAAGTAGATGTAACATCCAGTAAATGAAACAAAAATTAAATGTAACATAGAGTAGATGTAACATCCAGTAGAAGTAACATACAGCAGATGTAACATACAGTAGATGTAACATCCAGTAGATGTAATAAAGAGTAGATGTAACAAACAGTAGATGTAACATCCAGTAGATTTAACATACAGCAGATGTAACATACAGAAGATGTAACATCCAGTAGATGTAAAATACAGCAGATGTAAGATAAAGTAGATGTAACATACAGTAGATGTAAATACAGTAGATGTAACATACAGCAGATGTAACATACAGTAGATGTAACATACAGTAGATGTAACATCCAGTATATGTAACAAAGAGTAGGTGTAACAAACAGTAGATGTATCATCCAGTATATGTAACAGAGTAAATTTAACATAGAGTAGATGTAACATACAGACGATGTAACATCCTGTAGATGTAACATACAGCAGATGTAACATAAAGTAGATGTAACATACAGTAGATGTAACATCCAGTAGATGTAACATACAGCATATGTAATAAAGAGTAGATGTAACATCCAGTAGATGTAACATCCAGTAGATGTAACATAAAGTAGATGTAACATACAGTAGATGTAACATACAGAAGATGTAACATCCAGTAGATGTAACATACAGCAGATGTAAGATAAAGTAGATGTAACATACAGTAGATGTAACATACAGTAGATGTAACATATAGTAGATGTGACATCCAGTAGATGAAACATACAGTAGATGTAACATCCAGTAGATGTAACATACAGCAGATGTATCATAAAGTAGATGTAACATCCAGTAGATGAAACAAAAAGTAGATGTAACATAGAGTAGATGTAACATCCAATAGATGTAACATACAGTAGATGTAAAATAGAGTAGACGTAACATAAAGTAGATATAACATCCAGTAGATGTTACATACAGTAGATGTAACATACAGAAGATGTAAGATAAAGTAGATGTAACATACAGTAGATGTAAAATACAGTAGATGTAACATCCTGTAGATGTAACATAAAGTAGATGTAACATACAGTAGATGTAATATCCAGTAGATGTAACATACCGCAGATGTAATAAAGAGTAGATGTAACAAACAGTAGATGTAACATCCAGTAGATGTAAAATAAAGTAGATGTAACAAACAGTAGATGTAACATACAGAAGATGTAACATCCAGTAGATGTAACATCCAGCAGATGTAACATACAGAAGATGAAACATCCAGTAGATGTAACATACAGCAGATGTAAGATAAAGTAGATGTAACATCCAGTAGATGAAACAAAAAGTAGATGTAACATACAGCAGATGTAACATACAGTAGATGTAACATCCAGTAGATGTAACATAAAGTAGATGTAACATACAGCAGATGTAACATAAAGTAGATTTGACATAGAGTAGATGTAACATCCAATAGATGTAACATACAGTAGATGTAAAATAGAGTAGACGTAACATAAAGTAGATATAACATCCAGTAGATGTAACATACAGTAGATGTAACATACAGAAGATGTAAGATAAAGTAGATGTAACATACAGTAGATGTAAAATACAGTAGATGTAACATCCTGTAGATGTAACATACAGCAGATGTAACATAAAGTAGATGTAACATACAGTAGATGTAATATCCAGTAGATGTAACATACAGCAGATGTAATAAAGAGTAGATGTAAAAAACAGTAGATGTAACATCCATTAGATGTAAAATAAAGTAGATGTAACAAACAGTAGATGTAACATACAGAAGATGTAACATCCAGTAGATGTAACATCCAGCAGATGTAACATACAGAAGATGTAACATCCAGTAGATGTAAAATACAGCAGATGTAAGATAAAGTAGATGTAACATACAGTAGATGTAAAATACAGTAGATGTAGTATACAGTAGATGTGAAATCCAGTAGATGAAACATACAGTAGATGTAACATCCAGTAGATGTAACATACAGCATGATGTATCATAAAGTAGATGTAACATCCAGTAAATGAAACAAAAATTAAATGTAACATAGAGTAGATGTAACATCCAGTAGAAGTAACATACAGCAGATGTAACATACAGTAGATGTAACATCCAGTAGATGTAATAAAGAGTAGATGTAACAAACAGTAGATGTAACATCCAGTAGATTTAACATACATCAGATGTAACATACAGAAGATGTAACATCCAGTAGATGTAAAATACAGCAGATGTAAGATAAAGTAGATGTAACATACAGTAGATGTAAAATACAGTAGATGTAACATACAGCAGATGTAACATACAGTAGATGTAACATACAGTAGATGTAACATCCAGTATATGTAACAAAGAGTAGGTGTAACAAACAGTAGATGTATCATCCAGTATATGTAACAGAGTTAATTTAACATAGAGTAGATGTAACATACAGACGATGTAACATCCTGTAGATGTAACATACAGCAGATGTAACATAAAGTAGATGTAACATCCAGTAGAAGTAACATACAGCAGATGTAACATACAGTAGATGTAACATCCAGTAGATGTAATAAAGAGTAGATGTAACAAACAGTAGATGTAACATCCAGTAGATTTAACATACAGCAGATGTAACATACAGAAGATGTAACATCCAGTAGATGTAAAATACAGCAGATGTAAGATAAAGTAGATGTAACATACAGTAGATGTAAAATATAGTAGATGTAACATACAGCAGATGTAACATACAGTAGATGTAACATAAAGTAGATGTAACATCCAGTATATGTAACAAAGAGTAGGTGTAACAAACAGTAGATGTATCATCCAGTATATGTAACAGAGTTAATTTAACATAGAGTAGATGTAACATACAGACGATGTAACATCCTGTAGATGTAACATACAGCAGATGTAACATAAAGTAGATGTAACATACAGTAGATGTAACATCCAGTAGATGTAACATACAGCATATGTAATAAAGAGTAGATGTAACATCCAGTAGATGTAACATCCAGTAGATGTAACATAAAGTAGATGTAACATACAGTAGATGTAACATACAGAAGATGTAACATCCAGTAGATGTAACATACAGCAGATGTAAGATAAAGTAGATGTAACATACAGTAGATGTAACATACAGTAGATGTAACATATAGTAGATGTGACATCCAGTAGATGAAACATACAGTAGATGTAACATCCAGTAGATGTAATATACAGCAGATGTATCATAAAGTCGATGTAACATCCAGTAGATGAAACAAAAAGTAGATGTAACATAGAGTAGATGTAACATCCAATAGATGTAACATACAGTAGATGTAAAATAGAGTAGACGTAACATAAAGTAGATATAACATCCAGTAGATGTTACATACAGTAGATGTAACATACAGAAGATGTAAGATAAAGTAGATGTAACATACAGTAGATGTAAAATACAGTAGATGTAACATCCTGTAGATGTAACATACAGCAGATGTAACATAAAGTAGATGTAACATACAGTAGATGTAATATCCAGTAGATGTAACATACCTCAGATGTAATAAAGAGTAGATGTAACAAACAGTAGATGTAACATCCAGTAGATGTAAAATAAAGTAGATGTAACAAACAGTAGATGTAACATACAGAAGATGTAACATCCAGTAGATGTAACATCCAGCAGATGTAACATACAGAAGATGTAACATCCAGTAGATGTAAAATACAGCAGATGTAAGATAAAGTTGATGTAACATACAGTAGATGTAAAATACAGTAGATGTAGTATACAGTAGATGTGAAATCCAGTAGATGAAACATACAGTAGATGTAACATCCAGTAGATGTAACATACAGCATGATGTATCATAAAGTAGATGTAACATCCAGTAAATGAAACAAAAATTAAGTGTAACATAGAGTAGATGTAACATCCAGTAGAAGTAACATACAGCAGATGTAACATACAGTAGATGTAACATCCAGTAGATGTAATAAAGAGTAGATGTAACAAACAGTAGATGTAACATCCAGTAGATTTAACATACAGCAGATGTAACATACAGAAGATGTAACATCCAGTAGATGTAAAATACAGCAGATGTAAGATAAAGTAGATGTAACATACAGTAGATGTAAAATACAGTAGATGTAACATACAGCAGATGTAACATACAGTAGATGTAACATACAGTAGATGTAACATACAGTATATGTAACAAAGAGTAGGTGTAACAAACAGTAGATGTATCATCCAGTATATGTAACAGAGTAAATTTAACATAGAGTAGATGTAACATACAGACGATGTAACATCCTGTAGATGTAACATACAGCAGATGTAACATAAAGTAGATGTAACATACAGTAGATGTAACATCCAGTAGATGTAACATACAGCATATGTAATAAAGAGTAGATGTAACATCCAGTAGATGTAACATCCAGTAGATGTAACATAAAGTAGATGTAACATACAGTAGATGTAACATACAGAAGATGTAACATCCAGTAGATGTAACATACAGCAGATGTAAGATAAAGTAGATGTAACATACAGTAGATGTAACATACAGTAGATGTAACATATAGTAGATGTGACATCCAGTAGATGTATCATAAAGTAGATGTAACATCCAGTAGATGAAACAAAAAGTAGATGTAACATAGAGTAGATGTAACATCCAGTAGAAGTAACATACAGCAGATGTAACATACAGTAGATGTAATATCCAGTAGATGTAATAAAGAGTAGATGTAACAAACAGTAGATGTAACATCCAGTAGATGTAACATAAAGTAGATGTAAAATACAGTAGATGTAACATAGAGTAGATGTGACATACAGTAGATGTAACATCCAGTAGATGTAACATACAGCAGATGTAACATACAGCAGATGTATCATAAAGTAGATGTAACATCCAGTAGATGAAACAAATAGTAGATGTAACATAGAGTAGATGTAACATAGAGTAGATGTAACATCCAGTAGAAGTAACATACAGCAGATGTAACATACAGTAGATGTAATATCCAGTAGATGTAACATCCAGTATATGTAACAAAGAGTAGGTGTAACAAACAGTAGATGTATCATCCAGTATATGTAACAGAGTAAATTTAACATAGAGTAGATGTAACATACAGACGATGTAACATCCTGTAGATGTAACATACAGTAGAAGTAACATACAGCAGATGTAACATACAGTAGATGTAATATCCAGTAGATGTAATAAAGAGTAGATGTAACAAACAGTAGATGTAACATCCAGTAGATGTAACATAAAGTAGATGTAAAATACAGTAGATGTAACATACAGTAGATGTGACATAGAGTAGATGTAACATACAGTAGATGTAACATCCAGTAGATGTAACATACAGCATATGTAATAAAGAGTAGATGTAACATCCAGTAGATGTAACATCCAGTAGATGTAACATAAAGTAGATGTAACATACAGAAGATGTAACATCCAGTAGATGTAACATACAGCAGATGTAAGATAAAGTAGATGTAACATACAGTAGATGTAAAATACAGTAGATGTAACATAGAGTAGATGTGACATACAGTAGATGTAACATCCAGTAGATGTAACATACAGCAGATGTAACATACATCAGATGTATCATAAAGTAGATGTAACATCCAGTAGATGAAACAAATAGTAGATGTAACATAGAGTAGATGTAACATCCAGTAGAAGTAACATACAGCAGATGTAACATACAGTAGATGTAATATCCAGTAGATGTAACATCCAGTATATGTAACAAAGAGTAGGTGTAACAAACAGTAGATGTATCATCCAGTATATGTAACAGAGTAAATTTAACATAGAGTAGATGTAACATACAGACGATGTAACATCCTGTAGATGTAACATACAGCAGCTGTAACATAAAGTAGATGTAATAAAGAGTAGATGTAACATCCAGAAGATGTAACATCCAGTAGATGTAGTATACAGTAGATGTGAAATCCAGTAGATGAAACATACAGTAGATGTAACATCCAGTAGATGTAACATACAGCATGATGTATCATAAAGTAGATGTAACATCCAGTAAATGAAACAAAAATTAAATGTAACATAGAGTAGATGTAACATCCAGTAGAAGTAACATACAGCAGATGTAACATACAGTAGATGTAACATCCAGTAGATGTAATAAAGAGTAGATGTAACAAACAGTAGATGTAACATCCAGTAGATTTAACATACAGCAGATGTAACATACAGAAGATGTAACATCCAGTAGATGTAAAATACAGCAGATGTAAGATAAAGTAGATGTAACATACAGTAGATGTACAATACAGTAGATGTAACATACAGCAGATGTAACATACAGTAGATGTAACATACAGTAGATGTAACATCCAGTATATGTAACAAAGAGTAGGTGTAACAAACAGTAGATGTATCATCCAGTATATGTAACAGAGTAAATTTAACATAGAGTAGATGTAACATACAGACGATGTAACATCCTGTAGATGTAACATACAGCAGATGTAACATAAAGTAGATGTAACATACAGTAGATGTAACATCCAGTAGATGTAACATACAGCATATGTAATAAAGAGTAGATGTAACATCCAGTAGATGTAACATCCAGTAGATGTAACATCCAGTAGATGTAACATAAAGTAGATGTAACATACAGTAGATGTAACATACAGAAGATGTAACATCCAGTAGATGTAACATACAGCAGATGTAAGATAAAGTAGATGTAACATACAGTAGATGTAACATACAGTAGATGTAACATATAGTAGATGTGACATCCAGTAGATGAAACATACAGTAGATGTAACATCCAGTAGATGTAATATACAGCAGATGTATCATAAAGTCGATGTAACATCCAGTAGATGAAACAAAAAGTAGATGTAACATAGAGTAGATGTAACATCCAATAGATGTAACATACAGTAGATGTAAAATAGAGTAGACGTAACATAAAGTAGATATAACATCCAGTAGATGTTACATACAGTAGATGTAACATACAGAAGATGTAAGATAAAGTAGATGTAACATACAGTAGATGTAAAATACAGTAGATGTAACATCCTGTAGATGTAACATACAGCAGATGTAACATAAAGTAGATGTAACATACAGTAGATGTAATATCCAGTAGATGTAACATACATAGATGTAATAAAGTAGATGTAACAAACAGTAGATGTAACATCCAGTAGATGTAAAATAAAGTAGATGTAACAAACAGTAGATGTAACATACAGAAGATGTAACATCCAGTAGATGTAACATCCAGCAGATGTAACATACAGAAGATGTAACATCCAGTAGATGTAAAATACAGCAGATGTAAGATAAAGTTGATGTAACATACAGTAGATGTAAAATACAGTAGATGTAGTATACAGTAGATGTGAAATCCAGTAGATGAAACATACAGTAGATGTAACATCCAGTAGATGTAACATACAGCATGATGTATCATAAAGTAGATGTAACATCCAGTAAATGAAACAAAAATTAAATGTAACATAGAGTAGATGTAACATCCAGTAGAAGTAACATACAGCAGATGTAACATACAGTAGATGTAACATCCAGTAGATGTAATAAAGAGTAGATGTAACAAACAGTAGATGTAACATCCAGTAGATTTAACATACAGCAGATGTAACATACAGAAGATGTAACATCCAGTAGATGTAAAATACAGCAGATGTAAGATAAAGTAGATGTAACATACAGTAGATGTAAAATACAGTAGATGTAACATACAGCAGATGTAACATACAGTAGATGTAACATACAGTAGATGTAACATCCAGTATATGTAACAAAGAGTAGGTGTAACAAACAGTAGATGTATCATCCAGTATATGTAACAGAGTAAATTTAACATAGAGTAGATGTAACATACAGACGATGTAACATCCTGTAGATGTAACATACAGCAGATGTAACATAAAGTAGATGTAACATACAGTAGATGTAACATCCAGTAGATGTAACATACAGCATATGTAATAAAGAGTAGATGTAACATCCAGTAGATGTAACATCCAGTAGATGTAACATAAAGTAGATGTAACATACAGTAGATGTAACATACAGAAGATGTAACATCCAGTAGATGTAACATACAGCAGATGTAAGATAAAGTAGATGTAACATACAGTAGATGTAACATACAGTAGATGTAACATATAGTAGATGTGACATCCAGTAGATGTATCATAAAGTAGATGTAACATCCAGTAGATGAAACAAAAGTAGATGTAACATAGAGTAGATGTAACATCCAGTAGAAGTAACATACAGCAGATGTAACATACAGTAGATGTAATATCCAGTAGATGTAATAAAGAGTAGATGTAACAAACAGTAGATGTAACATCCAGTAGATGTAACATAAAGTAGATGTAAAATACAGTAGATGTAACATAGAGTAGATGTGACATACAGTAGATGTAACATCCAGTAGATGTAACATACAGCAGATGTAACATACAGCAGATGTATCATAAAGTAGATGTAACATCCAGTAGATGAAACAAATAGTAGATGTAACATAGAGTAGATGTAACATAGAGTAGATGTAACATCCAGTAGAAGTAACATACAGCAGATGTAACATACAGTAGATGTAATATCCAGTAGATGTAACATCCAGTATATGTAACAAAGAGTAGGTGTAACAAACAGTAGATGTATCATCCAGTATATGTAACAGAGTAAATTTAACATAGAGTAGATGTAACATACAGACGATGTAACATCCTGTAGATGTAACATACAGTAGAAGTAACATACAGCAGATGTAACATACAGTAGATGTAATATCCAGTAGATGTAATAAAGAGTAGATGTAACAAACAGTAGATGTAACATCCAGTAGATGTAACATAAAGTAGATGTAAAATACAGTAGATGTAACATACAGTAGATGTGACATAGAGTAGATGTAACATACAGTAGATGTAACATCCAGTAGATGTAACATACAGCATATGTAATAAAGAGTAGATGTAACATCCAGTAGATGTAACATCCAGTAGATGTAACTTAAAGTAGATGTAACATACAGAAGATGTAACATCCAGTAGATGTAACATACAGCAGATGTAAGATAAAGTAGATGTAACATACAGTAGATGTAAAATACAGTAGATGTAACATAGAGTAGATGTGACATACAGTAGATGTAACATCCAGTAGATGTAACATACAGCAGATGTAACATACATCAGATGTATCATAAAGTAGATGTAACATCCAGTAGATGAAACAAATAGTAGATGTAACATAGAGTAGATGTAACATCCAGTAGAAGTAACATACAGCAGATGTAACATACAGTAGATGTAATATCCAGTAGATGTAACATCCAGTATATGTAACAAAGAGTAGGTGTAACAAACAGTAGATGTATCATCCAGTATATGTAACAGAGTAAATTTAACATAGAGTAGATGTAACATACAGACGATGTAACATCCTGTAGATGTAACATACAGCAGATGTAACATAAAGTAGATGTAATAAAGAGTAGATGTAACATCCAGAAGATGTAACATCCAGTAGATGTAACATGAAGTAGATGTAACATACAGTAGATGTAACATACAGAAGATGTAACATCCAGTAGATGTACCATACAGCAGATGTAATAAAGAGTAGATGTAACAAACAGTAGATGTAACATCAAGTAGATGTAACATCCAGTAGATGTGACATACAGTAGATGTAACATACAGAAGATGTAACATCCAGTATATGTAACAGACAGCAGATGTAACATAAAGTAGATTTGACATAGAGTAGATGTAACATCCAATAGATGTAACATACAGTAGATGTAACATACATTAGATGTAAAATACAGTAGATGTAGTATACAGTAGATGTGAAATCCAGTAGATGAAACATACAGTAGATGTAACATCCAGTAGATGTAACATACAGCATGATGTATCATAAAGTAGATGTAACATCCAGTAAATGAAACAAAAATTAAATGTAACATAGAGTAGATGTAACATCCAGTAGAAGTAACATACAGCAGATGTAACATACAGTAGATGTAACATACAGTAGATGTAATAAAGAGTAGATGTAACAAACAGTAGATGTAACATCCAGTAGATGTAACATAAAGTAGATGTAAAATACAGTAGATTTAACATCCAGTAGATGTAACATACAGAAGATGTAACATCCAGTTGATGTAACATAAAGTAAATGTAACATACAGTAGATGTAACATACAGAAGATGTAACATACAGAAGATGTAACATCCAGTAGATGTAACATACAGCAGATGTAAGATAAAGTAGATGTAACATACAGTAGATGTAACATACAGTAGATGTAACATACAGTAGATGTGACATCCAGTAGATGAAACATACAGTAGATGTAACATCCAGTAGATGTAACATACAGCAGATGTATCATAAAGTAGATGTAACATCCAGTATATGAAACAAAAAGTAGATGTAACATAGAGTAGATGTAACATCCAGTAGAAGTAACATACAGCAGATGTAACATACAGTAGATCTAATATCCAGTAGATGTAATAAAGAGTAGATGTAACAAACAGTAGATGTAACAACCAGTAGATGTAACATAAAGAAGATGTAAAATACAGTAGATGTGACATACAGTAGATGTGACATAGAGTAGATGTAACATACAGTAGATGTAACATCCAGTAGATGTAACATACAGCATATGTAATAAAGAGTAGATGTAACATCCAGTAGATGTAACATCCAGTAGATGTAACATAAAGTAGATGTAACATACAGAAGATGTAACATCCAGTAGATGTAACATACAGCAGATGTAAGATAAAGTAGATGTAACATACAGTAGATGTAAAATACAGTAGATGTAACATAGAGTAGATGTGACATACAGTAGATGTAACATCCAGTAGATGTAACATACAGCAGATGTAACATACAGCAGGTGTATCATAAAGTAGATGTAACATCCAGTAGATGAAACAAATAGTAGATGTAACATAGAGTAGATGTAACATCCAGTAGAAGTAACATACAGCAGATGTAACATACAGTAGATGTAATATCCAGTAGATGTAATAAAGAGTAGATGTAACAAACAGTAGATGTAACATCCAGTAGATGTAACATAAAGTAGATGTAAAATACAGTAGATTTAACATACAGTAGATGTAACATACAGAAGATGTAACATCCTGTAGATGTAACATACAGTAGATGTAACATCCAGTAGATGTAACATACAGAAGATGAAACAAAAAGTAGATGTAACATAGAGTAGGTGTAACATACAGAAGATGTAACATACAGCAGATGTAATTTAAAGTAGAAGTAACAAACAGTAGATGTAATATCCAGTAGATGTAACATACAGTAGATGTGACATACAGTAGATGTGACATAGAGTAGATGTAACATACAGTAGAAGTAACATCCAGTAGATGTAACATACAGTAGATGTAATAAAGAGTTGATGGAACAATCAGTAGATGTAACATCCAGTAGATGTAACATAAAGTAGATGTAACATACAGTAGATGTAACATACAGAAGATGTCACACCCAGTAGATGTAACATCCAGTAGATGTAACATAAAGTAGATGTAACATCCAGTAGATGTAAGATCCAGTAGATGTGACATCCAGTAGATGTAACATACAGTAGATGTAACATACAGTAGATGTGCCATAGAGTAGATGTTACATACAGTAGATGTTACATACAGTATATGTAATATCGTGAAGATGTAACATCCAGTAGATGTAACATCCAGTAGATGCAACATACAGTAGATGTAACATACAGTAGATGTAACATAGAGAAGATGTGACATCCAGTAGACATAACATACAGCAGATGTAACATCCAGTAGATGTAACATCCAGTAGATGTTACATACAGTAGATGTTACATACAGTAGATGTTACATACAGTATATGTCATATCGTGAAGATGTAACATCCAGTAGATGTAACATCCAGTAGATGCAACATACTGTAGATGTAACATCCAGTAGATGTAACATAGAGTAGATGTAACATCCAGTAAATGTAACATCCAGTAGATGTATCATCCAGTAGATGTAACATACAGTAGATGGTACATACAGTAGATGTTACATACAGTATATGTAATATCGTGACGATGTAACATAAAGTAGATGTAACATCCAGTAGATGTAACATCCAGTAGATGCAACATCCAGTAGATGTAACATACAGTAGATGTAACATAGAGTCGATGTAACATCCAGGAGATGAAACATACAGTAGATGTAACGTAGAGTATATTTAACATACAGTATATGTAACATACAGTCGATGTAACATCCAGTAGATTTAACATCCAGTAGATGTAACATACAGTACATGTAACATAGAGTAGATGTAAAATACAGTATTTGTAACATACAGTAGATGTAACATACAGTAGATGTAACATCCAGTATATGTAACATACAGCAGATTTAACCTACAGTAGATGTAACATCCAGTAGATACAACATACTGTATATGTAACATACAGTAGATGTAACATACAGTAGATGTAACATCCAGTAGATGTAACATCCAGTGTATGTAACATACAGTAGATGCAACATACAGCAGATGTAAAATCCAGTAGATGTAACATCCAGTAGACGTAACATACAGTATTTGTAACATACAGTAGATGTAACATAGAGAAGATGTAACATAGAGTAGATGTACCATAGACTAGATGTAACATACAGTATTTGTAACATACAGTATATGTAACATAGAGTAGATGTAACATCCAGTAGATGTAACATACAGCCGATGTAACATTCAGTAGATGTAACATACAGTAGATGTATCATACAGTAGATGTAACATAGAGTAGATGTAACATCCATTATATGTAACATCCAGCAGATGTAACGTACAGCAGATGTAACATACAGTAGATGTAACATCCAGTAGATGAAATATCCAGTA
Organism: Brachymystax lenok tsinlingensis; assembly: GCA_030435695.1. Lineage (NCBI taxonomy): Eukaryota > Metazoa > Chordata > Actinopteri > Salmoniformes > Salmonidae > Brachymystax > Brachymystax lenok. Next base: position 12,929,785 of record CM059797.1, on the reverse strand, counting down.
GATGTAACATACAGTAGATGTAACATACAGTAGATGTAACATACAGTAGATGCAACATCCAGTAGATGTAACATACTGTAGATGTAACATAGAGTAGATGTAACATCAAGTAGATGTAACATACAGTAGATGTAACATAGACTATATGTAACATACAGTATATGTAACGTCCAGTAGATGTAACATCCAGTAGATGTAACATACAGTATATTTAACATACAGTATATTTAACATACAGTAGATGTAACATACAGTAGATGTAACATCCAGTATATTTAACATAGAGTAGATGCAACATACTGTAGATGTAACATCCAGTAGATGTAACATACAGTAGATGTAACATCCAGTAAATGTAACATACAGTAGATGTAACATACAGTAGATGTTACATACAGTAGATGTTACATACAGTATATGTAATATCGTGAAGATGTAACATCCAGTAGATGTAACATCCAGTATATGTAACATACAGTAGTAGCAACATACTGTAGATGTAACATCCAGTAGATGTAACATACAGTAGATGTAACATAGAGTAGATGTTACGTACAGTATTTGTAACATACCGTGATTGTAACATCCAGTAGATGTAACATCCAGTAGATGTTACATACAGTTGATGTTACATACAGTAGATGTTACATACAAGATATGTAATATCGTGTAAATGTAACATCCAGTAGATGTAACATACAGTAGATGTAACATACAGTAGATGTAACATACCGTAGATGTAACAAACAGTAGATGTAACATACAGTAGATGTAACATCCAGTGTATGTAACATACAGTAGATGCAACATACTGTAGATGTAACATCCAGTAGATGTAACATACAGTATTTGTAACATACAGTAGATGTAACATAGAGTAGATGTAACATAGAGTAGATGTACCATAGAGTAGATGTAACATACATTATTTGTAACATACAGTAGATGTAACATAGAGTAGATGTAACATCCAGTAGATGTAACATACAGCAGATGTAACATACAGTAGATGTAACATCCAGTAGATGTTACATACAGTAGATGTTACATACAGTATATGTAATATCGTGTAAATGTAACAACCAGTAGATGTAACATCCAGTAGATGTAACATACAGTAGATGTAACATACAGTAGACGTAACATACAGTAGGTGTAACATAGAGTAGATGTAACATCCAGTAGATGCAACATCCAGTAGATGCAACATACAGTAGATGTAACATACAGTAGATGCAACATCCAGTAGATGTAACATACAGTAGATGTAACATAGAGTAGATGTAACATCCAGTAGATGTAACATACAGTAGATGTAACGTGGAGTATATTTAACATAAAGTATATGTAACATACAGTTGATGTAACATCCAGTAGATTTAACATCCAGTTTATGTAACATCCAGTAGATTTAACATCCAGTTGATGTAACATACAGTAGATGTAACATAGAGTAGATGTAAAATACAGTATTTGTAACATACAGTAGATGTAACATAGAGTAGATGTAACATCCAGTATATGTAACATACAGTAGATGTAACATACAGTATTTGTAACATCCGGTAGATACAACATACAGTAGATGTAACATCCAGTAGATGTAACATCCAGTAGATGTAACATCCAGTGTATGTAACATACAGTAGATGCAACATACTGTAGATGTAACATCCAGTATTTGTAACATCCAGTATTTGTAACATACAGTAGATGTAACATAGAGTAGATGTAACATACAGTATTTCTAACATACAGTAGATGTAACATAGAGTAGATGTAACATCCAGTAGATGTAACATACAGCAGATGTAACATACAGTAGATGTAAAATCCATTAGATGTTACATACAGTAGATGTTACATACAGTATATGTAATATCGTGTCAATGTAACATCCAGTAGATGTAACATACAGTAGATGTAACATCCAGTAGATGTAACATACAGTAGATTTAACATAGAGTAGATGTAACATGCAGTATATGTAACATACAGTAGATGTAACATACAGTAGATGTAACATAGTGTAGGTGTAACATACAGTATGTGTAACATCCAGTAGATGTGACATCCAGTAGATTTAACATCCAGTAGATTTAACATCCAGTAGATGTAACATACAGTAGATGTAACTTCCAGTAGATGTAACATCCAGTAGATGTAACGTACAGTAGATGTAACATACAATAGATGTAACATACAGTAGATGTAACAAGGTCAGATTATTAACATTGTAATTCACTTTTAAACGTTTGTATACCGAACATTAGTTACATAGTGGAACAATGAAAGGTGTAATAACATCAACAGTTACACATGTGGAATTACCTTCAGCAAGCTAATTTGTAATTACACATTACTTATTCCAAATGTGTAATAACGTGTTCTACAATCACCCTATTACCATGTAATTACATAGTAAAACGTATGTGACTACTATATTGATAATACAGTTATTACGTTGTTAGTTACAATGTAACTTCATGTAAAGCGTTAACTTCTTCTCTCTGTTGATTGCTATTGCATGTTTTTGTGTTATTTTTGTGTTTTATAGTGTCCCGTGCACTGATTGCAATTCACCCAAATTAAAGGAAGTAATGATACAAAGATAATGTAACCTTGATTTCTGTATCCCAACAGGCAAAATATGAAACGTAATTAATGTGAACATTTGACCTTTGACGTCATTCTGCCGTTTTGTTTATGTGTAAACAGTAATGCATTTTCTATCTTATAGTACTCACTGAGCTAAGGTAGTCTACCTCAAACAATATGTCACTAAGACACAAGACAGGCTTCAGCAGACATTTAAGAGGGAAGAATAACTGTTGCTAATATTGTTGTTGAAAAACAATTGAAATCGTATAATGGCTTAGTTCATCTTGAATAGCAGCTACTGTAGAAACCAGACAGCGAATAAAAAATTCCTGGTTCTTGGACGGTTCTATTGCAGGTATTTGTAAAATGCTCTTTGATGTGCAATATCTGCAATATCACTCATTTTCATCTATTTCTGCACTGCAGATTTTATTGAGGATCTGTATTTCCATCTAATAAACTTTCTGGTACAAGTGTGTGTATAATATAGCAGGCATTTCACTTATTATTGCTTCTTCCCCTTGTGACTCCCTCATGGACAACAGGGCTATTTTCCATCACACTCTCTTGCATACAACCTTTATCTCAGATGGTCTCTTATTTTCCTTGTTAGTATTTTACATACTTAACATGAAGATTAGGAGAAATCAAAGGTCAGTTTTCCTTTCTATCATGACATGAATGATCTGGTTTGTAGCACATTGTGGTTGTTTTCTAAAGCAGACTAAACTGTTGACAGAGCTCATCAGGAGACTTTACAGCACTAAGCTGAGGAGTAGTCTAACTGGTGGTGGTAACTGTGGATCAAATTAACAACATTGTGGACATTGGCCCTGGTCCCATCTCTCTATCACACCTCGGTGATAAAACAGCTGAGATCTGAACCCCTGCGAGGCTCTGGGTGGTGGAGGTTGAGGTGGAAAATGGAGTGCTGGCTGGAAATCGATGAAGCCAGGATGGGGGGAGGTTGTACCTCCTCCTCCTCCTACCCCCCTCCTCCTCCACCTGCACCTCCCTCCTCCTTTGCCACCTCCCTCCTTCGCCTCATTCCGCCGACCCGTCCTCAATGTCACTGGGAGATATATTTTGCTCTTAGGCATCAGAGAGCCCACATCAGACCTCTTCTGTCTCTCACCCCCTCCTCCCCCATCCCTTCTCACCCCTCTACCCACGGGTTCTCTAGGCAGGGCGCAATTGACTTGGTTCACTTGGCATTGATTCTGAGAGGTGGGTTGCTTTTGATAAATAGCATCAGTAGGTTATCCCCACTGGGATGAGAAACTGAAGTCTGAGTGGGAGTTATTCATATTTTAAGTAATCTGTTTTTGATTGAATAAGTTATAAAATTGATCTATGAATTATTTGAGAATGGTGTCATCACAATATCTATGCAGCGTTACAGTATGTCTTCTTTGAACAAATCCATGACATATTCATGTCTTGAAAGATATGTACTTTTCAATATATTAAACTCGGGTTGAATAACTTCCCAAGTATTTCGCAGCACTATTCGCATCATGAGTCGGAGTCTGTTCCCAGCAATGTCTCATCAACACATTGTGAATAGAGTTAAGGGGCCAGCCCTTCTGTGAACCGGAACATCTCTGTGAAGAAAGGCCAGATATTTTGTGAGTAGCAGTCCTGAAGGCTGATTGAACCAGACCAAGATGAGATAACGCATCTTATTTTACTGCTAGATAAGTCCTCCTCCACCTCCTACAGCTTCAGGAGGCAAGCCACCCCTGGAACCTTCCCTGCTGACCTTTACTTTTAGGTGGTGATGCTGACCTGAAAATTCCCCCGTCCTGATTGGTTTGGGGACTGGAGATGCAATCTTGTGATGAATAGTGAAAAGGTCAACCAGGCCTCTCCAAAGAAGCGTCACTCCATTGTACAGCATGCTGCGTGAACTGCATCTGATAGGCGCTTTCCCTTTTTCCCACTGGAACATCGTGTTCCTGGAGCAGTCTTCTGCTTCTCTCTCTCCTCCCGACTCTCAGTCTTTCCCTTGATATGGAAATGGGGTAGTGATAACACATGCTCTGTGAAAGGATCACATTTTTAACGGGATAAGACAACTATTATAGGATTGCTGAAGAACAGGGCAGACTTGAGTCTTCTAAACCTGTAGAGGTGGTAGTCTTGCCTTAATTAACATATCCCGACTGAGCAATGACTTTCTTGAAGTATTGGATTTAAATGATGAGGATTAGGATACGCAGGGACAAATGTAGGACACACTGTGATTTAAATGATCATAATCGAGAAGACAGTGACTCTGGGTGAAGTTGAAGTATCACCGGGAATTGCACATGGATCATTTGAGCCGTTGGGACTCTCCAAACTGTCTTTCTAAAAGTGGATATGCCCAATGGTGACAAAAAATAATTCTGCTATGATCACCGTGACACTGCCTCATTAGTAGGCTTAAACGGGCTGTTGAATGAATTTGCCCCTGAGAGAGGGAAGGGATAAATCACTGGCTGTCCCAATTTTAATGAATACATAAAGCTATTCTCCATATTATTGAGATCCCATCCCACCTGTTGTTTCAGTCCTAACATTTCCCTGAAGGCAGAGAAGGTATCGGTCCCTGTTCTGTTCGGCCTATGTAATGTTGATATATCTCACTCGGGGCCTAAATGTCAGTCTGGAAGAGTCTAGCCCTTTTTGGTAATGGCCAAGCAATTGCAAATGTCAGACCGAGCGTTGCGTTGATGAGTGGCTGTGCCCGAGTGTCCCACACAGCTCCCGCAATGCAGCTCAGACAGTCACCTAGGACTAGGAATCTCCCTCTGTGCCCCACCAGTTCTTTAATATGGGGGCAGAATTCTTCAGTGTGCATGAAGCATATGGAAGGCAAATCAAATCCCAGGCTATGTTTGAAATAATGTTATATTGACTTTCTACATGAAAGCTAGTAAAACGGGTTCTTCATATGGTGCTCAAACATTCTGTACATTTCCCACCATCTAGATTTGAAGGATATAATGCCGAGGTTGAACGCTAACTTGAGATATGCATGTAATTTGAATTGAAGAATAATTTACACAGTTCCAGTTCCAGTTCCACTTGTGCATGCATCACATGTTACTGTTCAGTTGTATGACATTAAATCGCAACCAAACCAATTAATGCTTTTCAACTGTCTTGCATGTACTGTGATTCTCATGCAGTAGGTTTTTAACTTTCAGAACACATCACTTCTATGTTGTGTCAAAGTTTTACATTGTTTTTGTGATTGTTACCTGCCAAGTAAAAATAAATGTAAGCTCCATGATGCTGTTCCTATCAGTAACTCCTACTGTATCAGTCACTCCTACTGTATCAGTCACTCGTATTGTATCAGTCACTCCTACTGTATCAGTCACTCGTATTGTATCAGTCACTCCTACTGTATCAGTCACTCGTATTGTATCAGTCACTCCTACTGTATCAGTCACTCGTATTGTTGAGCATCTAAAAGCACCAGCAGCTGTACCAGGAAGGTGACTCATCACGCTACAGCTTCTCCTCAGAGGGATTTCACACCTCTTCATTTCACTGTCAGATCTTAAGCCCTGACACCGCGTCTCCTAGATGGGATGGGATGGGATGGTGTAACACTACACAACACACTGTCACACTGGCTGCCACTTCAGTTCTCACAAAGTTGCAGTTTACAATTGATGAGAGCAAGAAATGCTCCATACATACCTCCATCTATCTATCTATACAGGAGAAGACGTCAAAGAAGAAACACAGCTAGCTAGTGAGTAATTCTTCTTGCATAAAAATAAAAAAACTTTGACTTCAGAAGGATAGATCCCCTACTTCCATCCGTGGCTCGCTCCCAGTCAATGCAGAGTTAGCCTTTCCTTTTATGTACTGCCCCTGGGATTATCATATCAATCTTCGATGTGACCTGATTACCAGCCTGTGGTTCACTTCCAAAACAGAGGATCAAGTGAGCCCTCTGTTTCTGAGGGCTAATTAACCCTGGTGTGTCGGTGTCCTACTGAAGCCTCCACAAGTTACTTCAGCTGCTGTGTTTTCACACAGCTCCACAGTCTGTCCTCTCTGTCCTCACAGTTGATGGGGGATGTGTTAAAAAACTCTATTAGTAATAAAGTAGGCTTGTGTAAAGGTCTGTGCTCCTTGTGCTCCCTGTTCACCCATGACTACGTGGCCACACACATCTCAAACTCAATCATCAAGTTTGCAGACGACACAACAGTGGTAGGCCTGATTACCAACAATGAAGAGACAGCCTACAGGGAGGATGTAAGAGCCCTGGCGAAGTGGTTTTAGGAAAATAACCTCTCCCTCAACATCGACAAAACAAGCTGATCGTGGACTGCACGAGACAGCAGAGAGAGCACGGCCACATTAACGGAGCCGCAATGAAGAGGGTGAAAAGCTTCAAGTTCCTCGGCGTGCACGTCACTGACGACCTGAAATGGCGCCTTCACACAGTGTGGTGAAGAAGGTGCAACTGTGCCTCTTCAACCTCAGGAGACTGAAGAAATTTGTCTTGGCCCCTACAACCCTCACAAACTTCTACAGATGAACCAGTGTACCAGTGTATCACCAACTATCACCAACTGGTACACCAAAGGGTGGTCCGGTTGGCCCAAATGTATCCCAGCTGGCACACTTCCTGCACTCCAGGACATCTACAGCACCGGTGTCACAGGAAGGCGAAGAAGATCATCATCAAGAACCTAAGACACCCGAGCCAAGGCCTGTTCCCCTTGCTTCCATCTGGAAGGCAGAGAACGTACCGGTGCATCAAACCTGGGACCGAGACTGATAAACAGCTTCAAACTCTAGGCAAAGCTGTCATCAAGGCAAAGGGTGGCTAATTTGAAGAATCTCAAATATAAAATATATTTTGATTTGTTTAACACTTTAGTGGTTACTACATGATTCCATATTTGTTATTTCATAGTGTTGAGGTCTTCACTATTATTCTACAATGTACTGTAGAAAATAGTAAATATAAAGAAAAACCCTTGAATGAGTAGGTGTGTCCAAACATTTGACTGGTACTGTATGTATGAACTGTATTCTAGTCAAGGCTCATTCTATATACAGTAACTACTCTTGAGTACTACACCTTAGCTCTCAGAACAGCCTCAATTAATTGGGGCATGGACTCTACAAGGTGTTAAAAGCATTCCACAGGGATGCTGGCCCATGTTGACGCCAATGCTTCTCACTGTTGTGTCAATTTAGCTGGATGTCGTTTGGGTGGTGGCCCTTTCTTGATACACATGGGAAACTGTTGAGTGTGGACAATCCCAGCAGCGTTACAGTTCTTGACAAAAACCGGTGCGCCTGGCACCTACTACCATATCCTGTTCAAAGGCACTTAAATCTTTCGTCTTGTCCATTCACCTTCTGAATGGGACACATACACAATCCATGTCTCAATTCTCTCGAGGCTTAAAAATCCTTCTTTAACCTGTCTCTTCCCTTCATCTACAATGAATGAAGTGGATTTAGAGACATAAATAAGAGATAATAGCCTTCACCTTGATTCACCTGGTCAGTCTGTCATGAAAAGAGCAGGTGTTCTTAATGTGCAAACTCAGTGCATTTGTATTTCTTTTAATTCTTAAAAAAAAATATTAATTCGATTTATATTCCGGACTCTGACATTGCTCGTTATATTTCTTTACTTTAATTTATTTATATTTGGATATGTGTGTATTGTTTTGTATTGGTAAATATTACTGCGCTGTTAGAACTAGTAACACAAACACTTCACTGCACCTGCGATAACATCTGCAAATCTGTATTCGCTACCAATAAACCTAGATTTTTTTTATGACCTTTATTTAACTAGGCAAGTCAGTTAAGAACAAATAATTTTTTTCAATGATGGCCTAGGAACAGTGGGTTAACTGCCTTGTTCAGTGGCAGAACAACATAGTTTTACCTTGTCAGCTCAGGGATTTGATCTTGCAACCTTTTGGTTTCTAGTCCAACGCTCTAACCACTAGGCTACCTGCTGCCCCTTAATTTGATTTATTGACGTGGAGTAACGCTGCAAAAGGAGTGGCATTGATGTCTTCAACCCAGATGTTGTCCTTCGCTAGGTAGGCATTATAAGTGCCATGTCATTAACAGGTATGCAATTAATTCCCCATGATGGGATAGTGTGACAGTAATGAAGGTTGACTGTGTGGGGGCCTGTTCAATGGAACCACAGCGATGACAGCTGGCCAGACGTTTTCTTGTTATCCGTGTGTGTGTGTGTCTCTCGTCTTATCCTCCTCAACGCTGCTTAACTTTGAGCTGTCATGATGGTAGCATTTGCAGCCCTACATGTTGAACTATATTTAGTTTGATAGGCATGCACAGTGTGTAATGTTATGCATCCATTCAGTGGGTTGGTCCAGTGGCCTATTGTTCCTATCAAACGACAGCAAAGGGTAGAACAGGGACATTGATGTGTGGTTTATGAATAGAGACCATCCTTGATTGCAGTAGGGCTGTGCCAGTCTGCTTTCACACCTCTGAGTAGACATGCACTGTAGGATCAAGCTAACTCACTCCTAGCCACCACGCACTTAGACACTGTGAAATTCAGTTAGTATTCATAGATCTTCACTTTGTGTTTTCTACCACTGCCAATATGTTAGCAAATCCAAGTGATGAACAAACAGAACTGAAAAGGCAAGGACAATTTTAGCTTGTTGTTTTTATTTAGAACTCAGCGTGTGTGTGTTTGTGTTTGAGAGCAGTGGTGGAAAATTAAAGATACCTTAATAGAAAATGACTCAAGTAAAAGTGAAAGTCACTCAGTAAAATTCTACTTGAGTAAAAGTCTAAGTATTTGTTTTGAAATATGCGTAAATATCAGAAGTAAATGTAATTGCTAAAATATATTTAAGTATCAAAAGTAAATCATTTCACATTCCTTATATTAAGCAAACCAGACAGCACAATTTTCTTGTTTTGATTTTATTTATGGATAGCCAGGGGCACACTCCAACATCATTGGTAAACGAAGCATTTGTATCAAGGCACAAGGCGAGACCCAGATGCAGACACATGAGGCAGATGGTTGGAGTCTTACAATGTTTATTATTCCAAAAAGCGGTAGGCAAGATAATGGTTGTGTACAGGCAAAAGGTCAAAACCAGTTCAGAGTCCAATAGGTACCGAAGGGCTGGCAGATTCAAGGTCAGGGCAGGCAGGAAAGTAGTCCAGAGTCAGGCAGTGGTCAAAACCGGGAAGACTAGCAAAATAGAATAGAAAAGGAGAACGGGGGAAAACACACTGGTTGACTTGACTAAACATACAATACAAACTGGCACAGAGAGACAGGAAACACAGGGATAAATACACTGGGGAAAATAAGCGACACCTGGAGGGGGTGGAGACAATCACAGGGACAAGTGAAACAGATTAGGGCGTGATACATTTGTGTTTAGTGAGTCCGCCAGATCAGAGACAGTAGGGATGACCAGGGACGTTCTCTTGATAAGTGTGTGAATTAGACCATTTTCCTTTCATACTAAGCATTCGTAATGTAATGAGTACTTTTGTGAAATGCAAGGAGTAAAAAGTGCATTTTTTTCTTTCGGAACGTAGTGAAGTAAAAGTAAAAGTACAGATACCCCCCCAAAATACTTATGTAGTACTTTAAAGTATTTTTTACCTCAGACATAGATAAAGATCATGATGTCATCAATCAGACATGGATAAAGATGATGATGTCATTTTGCACCACTTGTTTACCCCATTACCCACTCACTTGAAATCAAAGTGATATTTTACATTTCATTTAACACTGCAAAATAATGTTTCCAATCAATCATATCGGTGGATGTCTAAATTGGATTGTTAGTCGATTTGGTTGAAAGATGTCACTTTTGGTAGGTTTACAACACTGTGTGAGAGAGAGAGAGCGATAATATCAGACACCTTCTTACTGCTGGACAAACTGTAGGTCTGAGTGGTGTATTGTATCGCTGACACAGTCGTTGGAGCTGTCTCCTCCAGTCCTTACACAATAAACACAATAAACACATCCCCCGGTTCCTGCAGTTCTTTTTTCATTACCTATCTGCTCCCTTATGACATGCCGGTAATAGCCTTGGAGCCATGCTGGTAAACAGTTTTGACAAATTAAAATCACCAAGCTCAAGTGAAGGGCCTGTGCTGCAAACTGGAGAGGAGAGGAGGCCATTAGCTCTGCTTCACAGTGACAAGGCCGCTGCAGCAATCCCTCCCCTCCCCTTGGCTTGCTGAGCCACAACTACTGTTCTCTAGGTTATTTAATTGTAATACTATTGGATGATATGAAATGAGGATGATTCCTCTAAGTGAACGAATGCCAAGCTAGCACTTCATGTTCACATCCAAAACATACAGCTACAGTATTATCCTACTGTTTCATTATTGCCTTTGCAATTGTGCCAGTTCCCTCCTGCAGTCTAAGAGATTTCTCTAAAGGATGATTATCACTTCATATTCACATGCCAGGACTGTGTACAGATGTTGAATCTTAATTTGATCACCCTGTTGCAGGATAACTTGCCTGCAATGCAGGACATTTAAAACGTGCAGTGAATTTGAGGTTTAAAAAGGTTTTGGAAGTTTATAATTTTCAGGATTATTTTCCTTCTGTAGCAAACTGGCTCAAATTAAGATCCTACATTTGTATGACAGGGACATATGTGGAACACACAGTGAGTGACTGAGTAATCCTTTAATGACTAGAAACATTATTAATCCTGCATATATACACAAGCCGGTTTTATTTGACAGGCACACATAAGATAGATGGCAGATTAGTTAATCTGTCTAAAAATACTCCAAGGCAGTGTTTTAGACTGTTGTTTATGTGATACAGTACATTTCATCAAAGGTCAATATGAGCCTCAATGTTGTTATTCTGTGGAGGATTATGTAACATTTGCAGTTTTTTTCTTCTTTAAATAACCAATTGTAATGTACCGAACACGCCCCCATTTACATCAAGAGGGCTGTAGAGGACTGGGTTGAGAACTTCAAGTTCCTCAGTGTCCACATCGCTAAGGACCTATCATGGTCCAAACACACCAAGACATTCGTGAAGAGGGCATGACAACGCCTCTTTCCACTCAAGAGGCTGAAAAGACTTGGCAAGGGCCCTCAGATCCTCAAAGTTTTACAGCTGTACCATTGAGAGCATCTACAAAGGGTTTTGTGTACGGCCCAGTACATCACTGGGGTGGAACTCCCTGCCATCCAGGACCTCCATATCAGGCATTGACAGAGGAAGGCCCTAAAAATTGTCAAAAACTCCAGCCACCCAAGTAATTTACTCTCTGCTACCACACGGCAAACGCTAACTGAGTGCTAAGTCTGGGACAAAAAGGCTCCTGAACAGCTTCTACCCCCAACCCATAAGACTGCTAAATACACTACATGGTCAAGCCCGTCGAATTCCAATATCATGGGCATTACTTCTTGGGGCCCAGTGGGGCGCTAGCGGGCTCCTCCCGACACTACCAGGTAAAATGTAAAGCGCCAAATTCAAAATCCCAAAGTTGAATTATTAAACATCCACCAATATACAAGTGTTCCATACTCATCAAAAGCTCTGTTTCTTGGCAATATCACAGCGTTGTCAGATTTCAAAAAGGCTTTACGGCGAAAGCAGCACATTTCATTGTTTGAGGCTAGCACCTCACATATTTTTCCAATAGCCATGAATCGATTAGCCATCATGGCACACACATAACACATTTCACAGCGAAAACAAATCAATTACCTGTTGAAGAACTTCTGCTGAGGTCATCCTAAGTGTCCAACGAAGACAATCCATGGTTATTTTGTTAGAAAAAGTAACGTATTTTATCCATAAATCCTCCATTTGGGTCGCGCGTTATAATAAGAAACGAGAGCTTCCACTCCTCCATTAAAACATGACGCGAACTCGTTCATCTTATACCTATAAACTTGTCCAAGAACATTCAAACATAGTTTTAAATGTATCCTTAGGAACACTTTTACGTATATTTACTATTATAAATCAACCGGAATATAAACTGATCGATAACGACGGTAAAAAAGACACTCCGTGACTTCACGGGCGCGCGCCCTGGGTACTGTTGTCATCAAGGGGGGACTCACTTGTTTGGTCTTTTTCTCTGGTGTTATTCATCCAAAATGGAAGAAATACACTGTCTCGAGGCTGTTGACATCATAAGGAAGCGACGTGTACTGCATTCATATGCCTTTATATGGTCATTTTCATTAGGGAGGGGTTCCCAAATGAGCAATGTGTCAAAATCACTTTTTCCAGGACAGAAATTCCTCGGGGTTTTGCCTGCCATATGCGTTCTGTTTCACTCACAGACAAATGGTTAACAGTTTTGGAAAATTCAGAGTGTTTCCTATCCAATGGTACTAAATATATGCATATCCTATTTTCTGGGCCTGAATGGGAGGCATTTGACTTTGGGCACGCCAGGCTCTCCAAAACGGTCACCTCATGCACTGCTCCCAAAGAAGTTAATATGGAGTTGGTCCCCCCTTTGCTGCTATAAACAGCCTCCATTCTTCTGGGAAGGCTTTCCTCTAGATGTTGGAACATTGCTGCGGGGACTTGCTTCCATTCAGCCACAAGAGCATTAGTGAGGTCGGGCACTGATGTTGGGCAATTAGGCAACTTCCCAAAACTGTTACCACAAAATTAGAAGCACAGAATTATCTAGAATGTCATTGTATGCTGTAGCGTTAAGATTTCCCACTGGAACTAAGGGCTCTAGCCCGAACCATGAAAAACAGCCCCAGACCATTATTCCTACTCCACCAAACTTTACAGTTGGCACTAAGCATTGGGGCAGGTAGCATTCTTCTTGCAACCCAAATTCGTCCGTCGGACTGCCAGATGGTGAATCTTGATTCATCACTCCAGAGAACGCTGTCAGCTTTACTGCAAGCTTGACGTCACTCCAGCCAACTCTTGGCATTGCACATTGGTGATCTTAGGCATGTGTGTGGCTGCTCGGCCATGGAAACTCATTTCATGAAGCTCCCGACGAACAGTTCTTGTGCTGATGTTGCTTCCAGAGGCAGTTTGGAACTTGGTAGTGAGGGGGCGACAATTAGCCTAGTGGTTAGAGTGTTGGACTTGTAACCGGAGGGTTGCAAGTTTGAATCCCTGAGCTGACAAGGTAAAAATCTGTCGTTCTGTCCCTGAACAAGGCAGTTAACCCACTGTTCCCTGGGTGCCAAAGACGTGGATGTTGATTAAGGCACCCCCCCGCACCTCTCTGATTCAGAGGGGTTGGGTTAAATGCAGAAGACACATTTCAGTTGAAGGCATTTGGTTGTACAACTGACTAATAATGGTGACTTTGAGTGTTGCAACATACTATTTCTTATGTGCTTCAGGACTCAGCAGATCCATTCTGTGAGCTTGTGTGGACTACCACTTCGCGGCTGAGCCGTTGTTGCTCCTCGACTTTCCACTTCACAATAACAGCACTTAAAGTTGACCGGGGTGGCTCTAGCAGGGCAGAAATTGACTTTTTGTAAGGTGGAAAGTCACTGATCTCTTCAGTAAGGCCATTCAATTGCCAATGTTTGTCTATGGAGGTTGCATGGCTGTGTGCTCGAATTTTATACACCTGTCAGCAACAGATGCATTGAACTCTTTTCTCTATGCACACACTTGACTATACCCACACACCCACACCCATCACATACACTGCTGCTACTGTCTATTATCTATCCTGCTGCCTAGTCACGTTGTCCCTACTTGTATGTACATATCTACCTCAATTACCTTGTACCCCTGCACATGGGCTCAGTACTGGTACCCTGTTTATATAGGCAAGATATCATTACTTATTGTGTATTTATTATTAGTATTGTTGCTTATTGTAATTTTTATTTTATTTTTTATTATTGTAACTAAGCATTTCACTGTTAGTCTACAGCTGTTGTTTACGAAGCATGTGACATTTAAAACTTGATTTGATAGTCCTCCCTGCACAAGGATTGTAATGATGGGGTGGTGAGTCGGAACCAGGTGCAGGTGAAACATTTTAATAAAACAACAAAACCAAGAACACGACACTAACATAAGTGATACTCAAGAACAATACCAACTAGTGAGTGAACCTGGGAGAGTGACATATAAAGGGGAGGAAATTATGAAGGTGATGGAGTCCAGGTGTGAATTATAATGATTCACAGGTGCGAGTAATGATGAGTGCCAGGTGTGCGTAATGATGAATCCCAGGACCGGTGTTCAGTTCTCTGGCGACGTCGTACACTCTGGAGGGGAGGAGCAGGTGCAGACGTGACAAGGATAGTCTGCTGGCCATTGTTTAAGTGAAGGCAGTTGTGCAGCCCAGTAATGCATCTTCATATGAGATAGTCCAAGACTTCCAGCTTCATAGGGTAAGTGTAAAATAGTCAATTTCCAAATAAAGTTGGAAAGCAGGCCGTTTATTTTATTTAAAAAAGTTGGATGAAATTGAAACGGCAGGGTCTGGAATAAATACATCAACCTTGGTACAGTGACTTCAGAAAGTACTCATATACCTTGACCCTATTACAGCCTGAATTCAAAATGGATTATTATTTATTTATTTTCTCCCCCATCTATACACAATACCCCATAATGAAAGTGGAAACCTGTTTTTAGATTATAATTGTTTTATTATTGAAAATTAAATACATAAATATCTAATTTACATAAGTATTCATACCCCTGTAGAAGCACCTTCGGCAGCAATTACAGCTGTGAGACTTTCTGGTTAAGTCTCTAAGAGATTTCCACACCTGGATTGTGCAACCTTTGCCCATTATTATTTTCAAAATTATTCAAGCTCTGTCAAATTGGTTGTTGATCATTGCTAGACAACCATTTTCAGGTCTTGCCGTAAGATTTAAGTCAAAACTGTAACTCAGCCACTCAGGAACATTCACTGTCTTCTTGGTAAGCAACCCAGTGTAGATTTGGCCTTGTGTTTTAGGTTATTGACCTGCTGAAAGGTGAATTCATCTCCCAGTGTCTGAAGGAAAGCAGACTGAAACAGGTTCTTCTCTAGGATTTTTACTGTGCTTAGCTCTAGTCTGTTTCGTTAGTATCAGTCCTTAATGATTACAAGCATACACATAACATGATGCAGCCACATCTATGGTTGAAAATATGGAGAGTGGTACTCAGTAATTTATTGGATTGGATTTGCACCAAACACAACACTTTGTATTCAGGACAAAAAGTGTTTTGCAGTATTACTTTAGTGCCTTGTTGCAAACAGGATGCATGTTTTAGGTACAGGTGTCCTTCTTTTCACTCTGTCAATTAGGTTAGTATTGTGGCGTAACTACAATGTTGTTGATCCATCCTCAGTTTTCTCCTATCACAGCAATTGAACTCTGTAACTGTTTTAAGTCACCATTGGCCTCGTGGTAAAATCCCTGAGGGGTTTCCTTTCCCTCCAGCTAATGAGTTAGGAAGGACACCTGTATCTTTGTTGTGACTGGGTGTATTGACACAACATCCAAAGTGTAATTAATAACTTCATAGGGATATTCAATGTGTGCCTTTTTTTTGTACCCATCTGCCAATAGGTGCCCTTCTTTGCGAGGCATTGGAAAACCTCCCTGGTCTTTGTGATTGAATCTGTGTTTGAAATTCACTGCTCGACTGAGGGACCTTACATATACACAACCGTTCAAAAGTTTGGGGTCACTTAGAAATGTCCTTGTTTTTTAAAGAAAAGCAAAAAAAATCCATTTAAAATAACATCAAATTGATCAGAAATACAGTGTAGACATTGTTAATGTTGTAAATGACTTGTAGCTGGAAACGGCGTATAGAGGCCCATTATCAGCAACCATCACTCCTGTGTTCCAATGGCACGTTGTGTTAGCTAATCCAAGTTTATCATTTTTTTTAAAGCTAATTGATCATTAGAAAACCCTTTTGCAATGATGTTAGCACAGCTGAAAACTGTTGTTCTGATTAAAGAAGCAATAAAACTGGCCTTCTTTAAACTTGTTGAGTATCTGGAGCATCAGCATTTGTGGGTTCGATTACAGGTTCAAAATGGCCAGAAACAAAGGACTTTCTTCTGAAACTCGTCAGTCTATTCTTGTTCTGAGAAATTAAGGCTATTCCATGCGAGAAATTGCCAAGAAACTGAAGATCTCGTACAATGCTGGGTACTACTCCCTTCACAGAACAGTGCAAACTGCTCTAACCAGAATAGAAAGAGGAGTGGGAGGCCCTGGTGCACAACTGAGCAAGAGGACAAGTACATTAGATTGTCTAGTTTGAGGAACATACTCCTCACAAGTCCTCAACTGACAGCTTCATTAAGTAGTACCCGCAAAACACCAGTCTCAACTTTAACAGTGAAGAGGCGACTCCAGGATGCTGGCCTTCTTGGCAGAGTTGCAAAGAAAAAGCCATGTCTCAGACTGGCCAATAAAAATAAAAGATTAAGATGGGCAAAAGAACACAGACACTGGACAGAGGAAGATTGGAAAAAGTGTTATGGACAGACAAATCTAAGTTTGAGGTGTTCGGATCAGAAAGAAGAACATTCGTGAGACGCAGAAAACATTAAAAGATGCTGGAAGAATGCTTGACACCATCTGTCAAGCAGGGTGGAGGCAATGTGATGGTCTTGGGGTGCTTTGGTGGTGGTAAAGTGGGAGATTTGTACAGGGTAAAAGGGATCTTGAAGATGGAAGGCTATCACTTGCAGCGTCATGCCATACCCTGTGGATGGCGCTTAATTGTAGCCAATTTTCTCCTACAACAGGACAATGACCCAAAGCACAGCTCCAAACTATGCAATAACTATTTAGGGAAGAAGCAGTCGGCTGGTATTCTGTCTACAATGGAGTGGCCAGCACAGTCAACGGATCTCAACCCTATTGAGCTTTTGTGGGAGCACCTTGACCGTATGGTACGTAAGAAGTGCCCATTAAGCCAATACAATTTGTGGGAGGTGCTTCAGGAAGCATGGGGTGAAATCTCTTCAGATTTCCTCAACAAACTGGCAACTAGAATGCCAAAGGTATGCAAGGCTTTAATTGCTGCAAATGGAGGATTCTTTGACGAAGAAGGACACAATTATTATTTCAATTAAACATCATTATTTATAACCTTGTCACCGTCTTGACTATATTTCCTATTCATTTTCACTCCTTTCATGTATGTTTTCATGGAAAACAAGTGACCACAAACTTTTTAACAGTAGTGTAATTGTATGTGTTGGGTACAGAGATGAGGTAAGGGAAGACCCCATGAAATGGACAAAAATGAATGGCAACATATTGCCATTGGAACAAACATACACACGATGGAAAGAGTGCCCAAATGTCACGCCGTTTAGTGTATTTCTTATGGCAAGCGGCATCACGGCAAATGCCAAGTGTAATAACTCAAAATTACTATAGGTGGCGGCGCGTTCCAGCGAGGGCAAAACATATTGCAAATGTACATGAAGACAAGACCCAAGGGTCAAATTTTTGACATTTCCAAAAAATATCAAAATAACTATACCTCCTAAAAAGTGCTTTCTGGGCGTTTTCATGATTCTAACGACTTTTAGTTATAATCTCACGCATAGAAGATGTGTATAAACATATTCTTGTCTAATTTTAATAAAGTTAATTTTTATTAACTTTTTTGTTATCCATTGCAATATGTTTTGTCCATTTGCAATATGTTACCATAGGAAGTCAAAAGTCATGATGTTATGTCCATTTACATATATCGTCATAGGAAGTCGGCTTCGAACCCAAAAGTCAGTGAGCAATGTCAAATGGCATTTAAACTGACAAAATGATATATCACTATGTTAAGCCCTCAATCATCCTATAGGGTCTATTTTTTGAAAAGCGTCCAAAATGACCAGGGGTGCCTACATTGGGATCGTGATCTTAAAAGCCCATTGAAACATATTGCAAATGTACAGTGAAACATATTGCAAATGTACAGTACATTTACCAGGTCCATATTTTCAAAGGGTTTTAAATGACTTTGAGGGCTGCTCCTGGTCCAGGATCTTTATGGGAGTATCCCACTATGGCCCCTAAGTCAGTGGGAGAAGCCCTGCTCATTTATGGAGTTCTTTCCAATTTTAAAGGCTGAGTGAATCATCTCCTGAGATTATGTTAATGCCACCTTCCTGAAAGCTTATTTAGTCAAAAATGCATTTAGGGGGTGCAGTGCCTCCAGGATCCGTATGGGGAGCATCCCACTATGGCCCTAAGTCAGTGGGAAAGCCCCTGCTCATTTATGGAGGTTTTCAAAAATGTTCAAAAAATGACCACACTCTCTTCCATTGCTTTGTACAGTACATTTTGCAATATGTTTCACTGTACATTTGCAATATGTTTCAATGGCTTTAACATCACGAATATGACAAGATCTAAAATACTTCCAGGAATGGTCAATTGACTGCCCATTGATCTCAGGATGGCCAGGATTGATAAGCGGTACCTGTCCATGGCTCGTTAGTGTTGATTTCCAACATGTAAAAAGCCCATTGAAACTTATATTGCAAATGTACAGTGAAACATATTGCAAATGTACAGTACATTTACCAGGTCCATATTTTCAAAAAGGGTTTTAAATGACTTTAGGGGAGCTGCTCTGGTCAGGATCCGTATGGGAGCATCCCACTATGGCCCTAAGTCAGTGGGAGAAGCCCTTGCTGATTTATGGAGGTTTTCAAAAAGAGAAGTCCACCTCTCTTCCATTGCTTTGTACATTACATTTTGCAATATGTTTCACTGTACATTTGCAATATGTTTCAATGGGCTGTTAACATCACGAATATGACAAGCTCTAAAATCCTGCAGGAATGGCCAATTGACTGCCCGTTGATCTCAGGATGGCAGGATTGATAAGCGGTACCTGTCCATAGCTCGTTGGTGTTGATTTCAACATGTCAAAAAAAGCCCATTGAAACATATTGCAAATGTACAGTGAAACATATTGCAAATGTACAGTATTGCAATATGTTTCAATGGGCTGTTAACATCACGAATATGACAAGCTCTAAAATCCTGCAGGAATGGCCAATTGACTGCCCGTTGATCTCAGGATGGCCAGGCTTGATAGCGGTACCTGTCCATAGCTGGTTGGTGTTGATTTCAACATGTCAAAAAAGCCCATTGAAACATATTGCAAATGTACAGTGAAACATATTGCAAATGTACAGTACATTTGCAATATGTTTCAATGGGCTGTTAACATCACGAATATGACAAGCTCTAAAATCCTGCAGGAATGGCCAATTGACTGCTCGTTGATCTCGGGATGGCCAGGATTGATAGCGGTACCTGTCCATAGCTCGTTGGTGTTGATTTCAACATGTCAAAAAAAGCCCATTGAAACATATTGCAAATGTACAGTGAAACATATTACCAAATGTACAGTACATTTGCAATATGTTTCAATGGGCTGTTAACATCACGAATATGACAAGCTCTAAAATCCTGCAGGAATGGCCAATTGACTGCCCGTTGATCTCAGGATGGCCAGGCTTGATAGCGGTACCTGTCCATAGGCTCGTTGGTGTTGATTTCAACATGTCAAAAAGCCCATTGAAACATATTGCAAATGTACAGTGAAACATATTGCAAATGTACAGTACATTTGCAATATGTTTCAATGAGCTTTAACATCACGAATATGACAAGCTCTAAAATCCTGCAGGAATGGCCAATTGACTGCCGTTGATCTCAGGATGGCCAGGCTTGATAGCGGTACCTGTCCATAGCTCGTTGGTGTTGATTTCAACATGTCAAAAAGCCCATTGAAACATATTGCAAATGTACAGTGGCTATATTGCAAATGTACAGTACATTTGCAATATGTTTCCAATGGGCTTTTAACATCACGAATATGACAAGCTCTAAAATCCTGCAGGAATGGCCAATTGACTGCCCGTTGATCTCAGGATGGCCAGGCTTGATAAGCGGTACCTGTCCATAGCTCGTTGGTGTTGATTTCAACATGTCAAAAAGCCCATTGAAACATATTGCAAATGTACAGTGAAACATATTGCAAATGTACAGTACATTTGCAATATGTTTCAATGGGCTTTAACATCACGAATATGACAAGCTCTAAAATACTGCAGGAAAGCCCAATTGACTGCCCGTTGATCTCAGGATGGCCGGGCTTGACGGTTTTAACTTATTGCAAATGGACAAAATTCTGCCATAAAGTCACTATAATGAAAGCGTAAAACACCTGAATTCACGTTCTAGTTGCGGGTCCAGTTCCGGCGTTATGTGTCGGCCTATCTGAGCGACCCCAAATCCCGAGTTTCGGCTCGATAGGTCATTCAGACCCGAGCAGCGTAGTGGTGCTGAAAATCCACGTTTTCCAGGCGTTGCTACGGGGTCCTTGAATGAGCTATCCGGACAGAAAGCGTTAGGGTCCGTCTCTATGGGCCGAGGCGGTTCTACGCACCTAGCCTTGTGTCTCTGGGACTTTTAGAAATTTTGTCATTTTCGTGATGTAAAAATGAATTGAAAATATTGCAAATGTACAAGGCTGTTTCTCGGCCTGTGAACCTTCTAGAGCCCCATAACTCACCGTGCACTATCGACATAAGCTCTAGAAAAGGGTTCTAAAGTTTCAGAGCTCTAGGTCTGACGGGTCTTTAATAGTTGAGGCAGAAAGTAACTATTGCAGGCAGTGTGTGTCTGTAAGCCCCACACTATGTCACTCCCCATGGACTGTGTGCATGTGTGAGTTTTTCAAGGGATTCTGATGGGAGAAATGACTGATTTACAGTTCATTGGGGTTGCCTAATCACATGTGAAGTTTTGGAAAATTGTGACCTTTTTAACCCTTGAAACAGACACTGTGACCACAATTTAAGGCACTTCCGGTTGTCACAGGAAGCTGTAGGTGAACACATATCCTCATTGGGGTAGGCTTTAACAGAATCCTGAGTTTTAAGTCTGTAAGTTAAGAACTGACTGATTCACACAGGTTTGAAAGTCTGTTTTTTCACCAACAGCAGGTTAGGTACTGTAAAACACCTTTAGGGTGATTTTAACCACTTCCAGTTGCTCCAGGAAGCTTAGAATCAACACAGGTAGACCTCATAGTGGCCTGATGGATTGCCATCAAAGACAGGTTCATAAGGCATTCATAACCCACATAGGCACCAGGTTGAATTTAGAGGAGCAGGCAATGTATTCCTATGGGGAGAGATGTCTGTAAACGGTTTGATGTAAATACCCTGTTTTCACTGTTAAAGGTTAATGCCACAGGGTCAAAGTTAGGCTTGCACAGATCGGGAGGTCCTAAGAACGCTCCTGAAGTCGAACCGTGCTTCTAACCCAAGCGGTTCTGCCGCTGTCACCCAAAAGCAGCTGAAATTGAGGCCAGGCTTCAGTTTGGGCCTACTTGGCACAGTTGCTGCGGTCGGGCCCGAGTGAGCTACGGTCAAGCGTGGCGTCTCGTTGAACTCGGCAAGGCCTAGAGACTATGGTGATGCCATTGCAGGCTCTGTGTGTCTTCAAGCCCCACACTGTGTCCTCCATCCCATATCTGTGTTTGTGTGTGTCTGTGAGGTTTTCTTGTAAATCTGATGGGAGAAATGCCCATTTACAGTTCATGAGGGTTGCCTAATCACAAATATGAAGTTTTGTAAAGATCTGACCTTTTTAACCCTTGAAACAGACCCTATGACCCTATTTAAAGCACTTCCGGTTGTCACAGGAAGCTGTAGGTAGAACACATATCCTCATTGGGGTATGCTTTAACAGAATCCTGAGTTTTAAGTCTTTTAGGTTAAGAACTGACTGATTTACACAGGGTTGAAAGTCTGTTTTTCACAAACTGCAGGTTGGGTCTATCAAAACACCTTTTGGGTGATTTTTACCACTTCCAGTTGCTCCAGGAAGCTTAGAATCAACACAGGTAGACCTCATAGTGGTCTGATGGATTGCTATCGAAGACAGGTTCATAAGACATTCATAACCCACATAGGCACCAGGTTGAATTTAGGGGAGCAGGCAATGTATTCCTATAGGGAGAGATGTCATAGCAAACGGTTTGATGTAAATACCCTGTTTTCACTATTAAGGGTTAATGCCACAGGGCCACGGTTAGGCTTGCACAGATCGGCAGGTCCTAAGGAACGTTCAGAAGTCGAATCGTGCTTCCTAACCCAAACGGTTCTGCGCTGTCACCCAAAAGCAGCTGAAATTGAGGCCAGGCTTCAGTTTGGGCCTACTTTTGGAATGGTTGCTGCGGTCAGACCGGGTGAGCTCGGTCAAGCGGGGCATCTTGTTGAACTCAGGAAGGCCTAGAGACTATGGTGATGCCATTGCAGGCTCTGTGTGTCTTCAAGCCCCACACTGTGTCCTCCATCCCATATCTGTGTTTGTGTGTGTGTTTGAGGGTTTTCTTGTCAATATGATGGGAGAAATGACTCATTTACAGTTCATTAAGAGGTTGCCTAATCACACATGTGAAGTTTTGGAAAGATCTGACCTTTTTAACCCTTGAAACAGACCCTATGACCCTATTTAAAGCACTTCCGGTTTGTCACAGGAAGCTGTAGGTACACACATATACTCATTGGGGTAGGCTTTAACAGAATCCTGAGTTTAAGTCTGTAAGTTAAGAACTGACTGATTTACACAGGGTTGAATTGTCTGTTTTTCACAAACTGCAGGTTAGGTCTATCAAAACACCTTTTGGGTGATTTTACCACTTCCGGTTGCTCCAGGAAGCTTAGAATCAACACAGGTAGACCTCATAGTGGTCTGATGGATTGCTATCGAAGACAGGTTCATAAGACATTCACCAACCCACATAGGCACCAGGTTGAATTTAGGGGAGCAGGCAATGTATTCCTATGGGAGAGATTTCATAGTAAAGCGGTTTGATGTAAATACCTGTTTTCACTGTTAAAGGTTAATGCCACACAGTCACGGTTAGGCTTGCTCAGATGGGAGGACCTTAGGAACATTCCTGAAGTTGAATTGTGCTTCTAACCCAAACGGGTCTGCCGCTGTCACCCAAAATCAGCTGACATTTAGGGCCAAGCTTCATTTTGGGCCTACTTTGCCACGGTCTATGAGGTCAGAAGCGAGCTACAGTCAAGTGGGGCGTCTCGTTGAACTTCGGCTTGACCTAGAGACTATGGTGATGCCCTTTTTTGTGTTGATTTCAGTCTGTCATTTTGGTGATGTTTCAGCCCTATTCAAACATATTGCAAATGTACAAAGTCAACGAGCAAGTCAGCGTCAATTAATCAATTAGATATCATTCTGACACCAAACTGATAAAAACTGACACCAAACCCACTTTTCCCATCTCATTTAGAAGCCAACAATCACATATATCAGGAGCAGGCTCAAAATTCTGTTTAAATCATAGTAAAAATGTAAAACACCTAATTCACGTTCTGGCTGCGGGTCCAGTTCCGACATTATGTGTCGGCCTAGCTGGCGACCCGAATCTCAAGTTTCGGCTCGATAGGTCATTTGGAGTCCGAGCAGCGACCTTAATTGGTGCTGAAAATCCCACGTTTTCGGGCGTTGCTACGGGGTCCTTGAATGAGCCATCGGACAGAAGCGTTAGGGTCCGTCTCTATGGGCGGCGGTTCTAATGCACCTAGCCTTGTGTCTCTGGGACTTTTAGAACTTTTGTCATTTTCGTGATGTAAAAATGAATTGAAAATATTGCAAATGTCTGAGGCTGTTTCTCGGCCTGAAAACCTTCTAGAGCCCCGTAGCTCACGGTGCACGATCGACTAAAAGGTCTAGAATGGGTTTCTAAAGTTTCAGAAACTCTGAGTCTGGCCGGTTCTTTAATAGTTAGAACAAAAGTAACTATTGCAGGCAGTGTCTGTCTGTAAGCCCCTCACTGTGTCATTCTCCATTGACTGTGCATGTGTGCTTTTTCAGAAAATCACAGAAAATCACATAAATCACGCAGAGCTCCGAAACCCACTTTAGCGGATCCGTCTGAACACGCAGCAACTGGATCCATAGCTTTTTGGGGAAAAAAATATTTTTCTCAACATTACAATTGGGCGTTTGCCAATTGTCGAAAATTAAAGAGATAAATGTCTGGTTCTTTTTTTCCTTACACCGTGGGTTCATGTACTTTGACGTAAAGCTGTCAAATTAGTGCTCTATTTCCATTTTCACCTTTAATCCCAGAAAATGGGCCTTATCTCAAAAACCGTGAGTCCCTGGCGCCATTCTGTTCGGGGCCAACTGCCCATATGGCCAAACCCTTACCCACCAAGTTTAGTCTTCAAAGAGTTTTCGGTTTAGGAGAAAAAGCCAGGTCAATTAGGTGTATGTTTTGTACATTTGCAATATGAAGGCATTCGCCATCTGGTGGGATTAACATGAAGGCGGAAAAATGAAAAAAAATGAATTTATTTTATTAAGCGGACATCGAAAGTCCGAAAGTTCGTTTGATGACTTCCTGGAAGATTTGGCCTAGGAGCACGGCCCGGCGTCGGCTTATTTAGAAACAATTTGGACGTCTAGTAAGGGGCGTACATTTGCAATATGCAGTTTCTCATCAAACATACAGCAAATGCCATCCAGCGTCCCTTATGTAGGTAGTCATTCAAAAAAAACGATAAACATTATTATTGCACACAGAGTGAGTCCATGGAACTTATTGGGGCGGCAGGTAGCCTAGTGGTTAGAGGGGCGGCAGGTAGCCTAGTGGTTAGAGCGTTGGACTTGTAACCGGAGGGTTGCAAGTTCGAATCCCCGAGCTGACAAGGTAAAAATCTGTCGTTCTGCCCTGAACAAGGCAGTTAACCCACTGTTCCCGGCGCCAAGACGTGGATGTCGATTAAGGCAGCCCCGCACCTCTCTGATTCAGAAAGGTTGGGTTAAATGCGGAAGACACATTTCGGTTGAAGGCATTCGGTTGTACAACTGACTAATAATGGTGACTTTGACTACATGACTTGTTAAGCAAATTGTTACTCCTGAACTAATTTAGGCTTGCCATAAAAAACGGGTTGAAACTTGAGTCATAACTGAAATAATGCCAATTTCTACTTTTCTCCCAATTCACTTTCAATCCTAATACAGCATTATGTGTCCAACACTTAGTAAAAGAAATGAGAGACTGTTCCGCTTCAGATAAATAAAGTAAAATGTGCATAAAATGATATCACATGTTGATCTCCACCAATCTCTATGCCCCGGATTGAGGCCATGAGTTGTAATTATTAATGCTAGGGGGTCTGTGGCTAAAGAAGATAAATAACTAGACAAAGGGCATCCCTGTCTTGTTCCTCTTGATAATTCAATTGTTCAGAGACATTTGTTCCTATAAATGCTTTGGGGGATTTAGACAATAGCTCGATCCAGGAAATATAAACCGGACCAAAAACTTTTTTAAGAAAGCCACCAAATGTGTATGATTCTTATCTGTTTTTATTATGGATGGGTTATCCGGACATCCCAACAGACATTAGTATTCGATTACTTGATTGAGTAAAACATTTTTAGGACTATTTTGAAAAAGCTTTGTTAAAAATTAAGATTATCCTTGTGACATTGGTACCTACATGCTGCGCAGGTAACCATCCATTCTGCCCTGACAATGCAATTACACCTAATGCAAAACACTCACCAGAAAACCTTTGTAACACAATCAGTTCTATCATGGCAAAAATCTGACTTCTCTTCACTGTTGCTTTTGCGAAAAACTACAGAGGAATGCAGCCTGTCCAATGTTTACCTCTGTGCATTTGCATCATTTTGATTGGTCAGGAGAGTCTATCCGGTTAGCCAATTTTTTTATGATATTATTCAATTTATGTAAAATGCCCATCCCTAGTCTTCTATGACAGGAGAGACCGTACCATTGGACAGCCACTGATATCATGTAACCTGCACAGAAACAATGGTCTCCATTAGGTCTCCTGCACCACTGCAACACTGCAGCACAGCAGGCGGGAGGTCGCCTAATTGCGTGAGATTATCGCAACCAAAACGTTCCTTAACTTCCTGCCTCGACCAGATAAGCTTGTATCCCAGACACTATCCGTCTTCATTCCCCATCTTGTCTGCCTGACAGGGGTTTCCATCATGTGTCATTATTGGTGCATGAGGCAACTCAGCGGAACATTCCTCCACTCTGGGAAATTCATCAATCACACACTCCTTGTCCTACAATGACAGGCCTGTGCGTGCTACAGTAATAACAGCCCTGTGCATGCCACACGACCATTAGGATGTATCTGAACCATGGTGGAGAGGAGAGAGCAGACTCAGTGAGTCTGGTAGGTAATTAAGATTGTGCATTGAATAGTGAATACATTAGCGCGATGGCAGTCTGAATGGCTGTCAGGCTGAAGTTGATAATTGTGTGATGATATTGGTATTGTTGTCAGACTGCAGTTTGAATGAAGACAGGTGTGTTGTGACCTTTAACTGTGGAGACGGAAAAACGTCAAGCAATGGATGGCTCAGTCCACTTCATAATACAATAGCATAATGGGCCAAATAGTAATTGCCATACAAAATAATAGGAAGCTCCACTTAATTGTATGGAGTACACAAAGATACAACAAGCATGAAACTAAGTATTGAGAAGATTGACCCAACTGATAACAAACCCAGGATAAAGGCTAGTCAAGGGTACTCAAAGTCGCATTACATTCAGCCACATTTCATGGTCATTGTCTATTTTAGATAAAGGATAGGAGGGGCCGTGTTGATGAAAAAGCCTGAATGAAAAATGAACTGTTACTTAGGTCATCTTTTACATCTCAGATGTTGTGACTTGGTTTGACTTCAATTAAATCCTGAGGGAGGCTTCCCAGTCAATCTATGATCTTTATCGCAACCCTGGCCCTTAGATCTCTATCGCTCTGCAGCCCATTGGGAAATGGAGACGCCTCCCATGACAATGGGCTTGGAATCCAAGCTATTCCTGGCCAGCCCCCTCTTCCCTACCAATGCTGTGACTCTATTGATGGCCGTGACCTTGACTACAAGTGTTCTAGGGCCTGTCTCTTTTTGGTAGTTTCTCACCCTCCTGTTTTTTTTTTATTCCTGAAAACATATAAATGACCTGAGCAGTGTTTTACCTCATGCAGGGATTGGAGCACTATGATAGTATAGTAGTGCTATCTAATCAGGAAGGTAAATGTTTTATATTACTTGTGTAATATTTGCGCTGCTCTGATTCACAGAAGAGAAACACATCAGATGAATCTGTCTCCACTTTCTCTGAGGTATCAATAGAAATAGAGTCTAAATAGTTTTGAGCAACTAGGCTGGCAGCCACTGAAAAAGTTTCTGGTTGACAGACACAGTGAAAAAGAAGGCCTGGGTTTGAGATGACTGGAGCTTTCCTCCCTGTCTCTGTTAGTTCTAGCCTAAGCGGAGTCACCAGAAAATGTTTACATCCAGTTTTCAGGGATACAGTATTTTCAACCTAACCTAACCTAACCTTCTTCTGAAAAGGCATCTTTCTGCACCTACTATGTTAGGTTACTGTTAATCCCAACCTCTCCTTCCTCTCTGCCAACCCTTCTCTGAAAGCTAATTACAGGCTTTGATCTGTGTTTGTTCCATCTGTATGCTATTTAACTTACTGTGATCATGCTGAATATTCAATAGCCACGTCACCTCCTGCAGACTTGCAGAGTCATACAGTAGTGCTAATGATCTGCGTGGGCAGATAAGGTAGGGCGGAACTGTGTGATTGAATGCTTTGGTTTCAAACCTCAGTGGTCTGTTACTGTCGTTTCGTCTGTTCCCGAACAATCCTTCAACATTTTGTACTTGACAGCAGGATCAGAATGTTCCAAAGTCACACAGTCATTCAAATGTAATAAGTCTGGCGATTCCAATGTTCCCCTCCAGAACTCTTCTATTGAGACCTCTCAGGGGGAACACTGGAGAAGAACCAGAGGCTCATGTAATTAACGTTAGAGAGCTCTCAGACATACATTACTTCACTAAAGCCCAAGGACACATCTGCATCTCTGGAGTGGAGATGAGAGGGGATGGACTGAATCGAACCCTTACTGACTGCAGGAACACGGACCTGGGTGCCAGTCTTTCTGCTCCAGCCAACCCCATCGTTGATGTCAGGCCAAACTGTCTGGAACTGGTCCCTATTGAAACGATCATCGATTGTATGAAGAATGAGGTCGGGCAGTAGGAGTCACTTGAGGCTTGGTGGTCTCCTTGGCGGTTATACTTGTGGCTGGACTGCCAAAGGTAACAGATATCTGTGCTCTGCTGACTAGGGAGGAGGGCTAACATGAAAACGACAATGGAGAAAGTGTCAACAAGCGGGCATGTATCCTGTTACCAACAGGGCCAGAGTACCAAAGAGGATGGTAGTTAGAGGGTGTGGATGATCAGACACAACTGCTGCCATAAACGGGAGTGTATTCTCAGTGAACCTACAGTACCTATGTGGATTATATAAACCACAGGAGGTTGGTGTTACCTTAATTGGGGAGCACAGGCTCGTGGTACTGACTGGAGCGGAAGAAGTGGAATTGTATCAAATGCATCAAACACACGGTTTCTATGTGTTTGATGCCATTCCATTTGCTTCATTCCAACCATTTGCATGAGCCGTCCCCCCCTTAGCAGCCTCCACTGATATAAACAGCTGCTGAGTGCGTCTCAGACATAGCAAAGTATGTTGAGGACTAAAGGCCATAGTCATCTGTTTTCACCCATTCTTGAGTAGCTGTTTTTGTCTTTTATTAATTATTTATGATAACCTGCGGAGTGCCGTCATATGCAGGTGAAAGGCCCAAATGCAAGAGTATCAAAATACAGAGCTTCAGAATGCAAGGAATGCTGGTTAGATGAAATAATGATGTAATCTCTCACTGGGGTCAGATACTCAGTAATAAGTATCTGTTTCCCCCTGCAGAGCATGTTAGTACTTCAGTGATGCGACTGTAAATAACTGTGCCGTGAGGAGCTGAGATGTGGCTAATCATATCTGCGGTACATAGCTAAAGAAATGTGCTCCAGAGGATTTGCGAAGAGATGGTAGAGAGACACTATATATATATATATATATATATTTGACCGCAGCGGGAACCGATACCAGCTCTACCGACTAATCCACACAGGACCTATTAGGATTATTATAAGGAATATATTTTCTAATAATCCTAATAGGTCCTGTGTGGATTAGTCTGTAGAGCTGGCTCGGTTCCCGCTGGGGTCACTCATACGTAAAATATATGCACGCATGACTAAGTCTCTTTGGATAAAAGCGTCTGCTAAATGGCATACGGTGAGGGAAAAAAGTATTTGATCCCCTGCTGATTTTGTACGTTTGCCCACTGACAAAGAAATGATCAGTCTATAATTTTAATGGTAGGTTTATTTGAACAGTGAGAGACAGAATGACAACAAAAAATCCATAAAAACGCATGTCAAAAATGTTATAAATTGATTTGCATTTTAATGAGGGAAATAAGTATTTGACCCCCTCTCAATCAGAAGGATTTCTGGCTCCCAGGTGTCTTTTATACAGGTAACAAGCTGAGATTAGGAGCCCCCTCTTAAAGGGAGTGCTCCTAATCTCAGCTTGTTACTTGTATAAAAGACACCTGTCCACAGAAGCAATCAATCAATCAGATTCCAAACTCTCCACTATGGCCAAGACCAAAGAGCTCTCCAAGGATGTCAGGGACAAGATTGTAGACCTACACAAGGCTGGAATGGGCTACAAGACCATCAGCAGGCAGCTTGGTGAGAAGGTGACAACAGTTGGTGCGATTATTCGCAAATGGAAGAAACACAAAAGAAATGTGGCTCCATGCAAGATCTCACCTCGTGGAGTTGCAATGATCATGAGAACGGTGAGGAATCAGCCCAGAACTAATGGGAGGATCAATTATCTCAAGGCAGCTGGGACCATAGTCACCAAGAAAACAATTGTTATCACACTACGCCGTGAAGGACTGAAATCCTGCAGCATCCGCAAGGTCCCCCTGCTCAAGAAAGCACATGCCCATCTGAAGTTTGCCAATGAACATCTGAATGATTCAGAGGACAACTGGGTGAAAGTGTTGTGGTCAGATGAGACGAAAATTTAGCTCTTTGGCATCAACTCAACTCGCCGTGTTTGGAGGAGGAAGAATGCTGCCTATGACCCCAAGAACACTATCCCCACCGTCAAACATGGAGGTGGAAACATTATGCTTTGGGGGTGTTTTTCTGCTAAGGGGACAGGACAACTTCACCGCATCAAAGGGACAATGGACGGGGCCATGTACCGTCAAATCTTGGGTGATAACTTCCTTCCCTCAGCCAGGGCATTGAAAATTGTTTGTGGATGGGGTATTCCAGCATGACAATGACCCAAAACACACGGCCAAGGTAATAAAGGAGTGGCTCAAGAAGAAGCACATTAAGGTCCTGGTGTGGCCTAGCCAGTCTCCAGACCTTAATCCCATAGAAAATCTGTGGAGGGAGCTGAAGGTTCGAGTTGCCAAACGTCAGCCTCGAAACCTTAATGACTTGGAGAAGATCTGCGAAGAGGAGTGGGACAAAATCCTTCCTGAGATGTGTGCAAACCTGGTGGCCAACTACAAGAAACGTCTGACCTCTGTGATTGCCAACAAGGGTTTTGCCACCAAGTACTAAGTCATGTTTTGCAGAGGGGTCAAATACTTATTTCCCTAATTTAAATGCAAATCAATTTATAACATTTTTAACATGCGTTTTTTATTATTTTTTGATATTCTGTCTCTCACTGTTCAAATAAACCTACCATTAAAATTATAGACTGATCGTTTCTTTGTCAGTGGGCAAACGTTCAAAATCAGCAGGGGATCAAATACTTTTTTCCTTCACTGTATATTATACATTAAATACAGTATTATAATTTTCCTTGTCTTGCACAGTTTCTCAGCACCCTGGTACCACTCTGGGATGTTGCTGACCGCTCGCTCAGATTCATAGCTGACATAGATTTAGTTAGTCCTCAAGTGTTTGTTTTAATGGAGCAATCCTCCAAGGAGGAAGGACCAAAGCATGTCGATCCCTAGAACAAACAGTTGAGAAATACTGCTCTAGCATTTCCCTTTACCTTCTACTGTAACTCTATAGCACAGCCGCTATTACAGGTGATTGATATTTTGTCTGTATTTTATGTAGACTACAACATCTACAGTAGGTTCAGCCACACAAGATTAGACATGCCATTGTTGTCGCAAAACGCAACAATTATATCCAACTAAACGTTATCTAATGTGAGCGACTATGGTGACAATTATGAAAATGTTCCTCCATGTAATTTACATAAATTTCATTTGACTAGTTATTCAACGCAGACATTTATCAGCCCCATTTTTTGTATAATTCTTTTTGTTGGGGTAAAAAGTAAGTCATTGGGCATTAGGAGGAAATGGGTGGCATTAGTTAATTATTCTCCCAGAAAATTGTGCCAGGAGCGCTGAAATCCCAAATCAGTCATGTAGTGTAACCCAGGGGACTGGCACGGTGGCTCCTCTCTATCAAACGACGCTTCACACGAATGTGGCACATGATGGATTTCAGGGCTGCGTTCAATCCATCTCCTGACTGCAGAGATTGCTTGGGGAGGCTGCTGGTTCCCTGACAAGCTGAGCCTCCTCCCTCCGTCACATTGATCAACATTCAGCAGTTCGCCCTGTATCCATTACATGGGTGACACGTCCCTTTTAAAGCATTTCATGTAGCTAGGCCTACTAAATGATGCTGCTGGTGGTGGTGATGATGATGATTATACCACCACCATTAGTTGTTTGTCTAATTGACCAGTATGCAACTATTTTAAATACAGAACCATCTCAGAAAAGACAATACGGAACAAAGTCTGAGAAATATTTTATTTACATTTTACCATTGCAAGAAATATAAAAAGAACTTGTCAACCCTCCTGCAACCCTCCTACAATAGTTATCCAACATTAGATGGTTTGATGTATAAAGACTCCATGGAGGAAAATGTCAAAAACAAGAGTAGTCAAGAGCCCAGATCAAGTAGTGCATTGATCCATGCTGCCTATGACCCCAAGAACATCATGCCCACCGTCAAACATGGAGGGGGAAACATTATGCTTTGGGGGTGTTTTTCTGCTAAGGGGACAGGACAACTTCACCGCATCAAAGGGACGATGGACGGGGCCATGTACCGTCAAATCTTGGGTGATAACTTCCTTCCCTCAGCCAGGGCATTGGAAATGGGTCATGGATGGGTATTCCAGCATGACAATGACCCAAAACACACGGCCAAGGCAACAAAGGAGTGGCTCAAGAAGAAGCACATTAAGGTCCTGGAGTGGCCTAGCCAGTCTCCAGACCTTAATCCCATAGAAAATCTGTGGAGGGAGCTGAAGGTCTGAGTTGCCAAACGCGTCAGCCTCGAAACCTTAATGACTTGGAGAAGATCTGCAAAGAGGAGTGGGACAAAATCCCTCCTGAGATGTGTGCTAACCTGGTGGCCAACTGCAAGAAACGTCTGACCTCTGTGATTGCCAACAAGGGTTTTGCCACCAAGTACTATGTCATGTTTTGCAGAGGGGTCAAATACTTGTTTCCCTCATTAAAATGCAATTCCATTTATAACATTTTTGACATGCGTTTTTTTGGATTTTTTTGTTGTTATTCTGTCTCTCACTGTTCAAATAAACCTACCATTAAAATTATAGACTGATCATTTCTTTGTCAGTGGGCAAACATACAAAATCAGCAGGATATCAAATACTTTTTTCCCTCACTGTATATTTAACACCAAATACTTTTAGACTTTTACTCAAGTAGTATTTTACTGGGTGACTTTCACTTTAACTTCAGTCATTTTCTATTAAGTTATCTTTACTTTTACTCAAGTATGACAATTTACAATTGGGTACTTTTTCCACCACTGCATTGATCCTACCATGTAGTGTGAAGGTAAAATGTGTAGGTTATAGACCCTGAATGGTAAATGTGCACAGTCTGAATTATAAATAAGGCTCTTAAAAAATGCATGCTAAGCGATAGTGGTTGGTTGCACAGCATGTAAGTAAGAGAATTATCTAGCTGCAGATTACTAGAAATGAGCGATTGTCATAGCAACACTGCAAATTACTTCCCAGGAATAGAATGCCTTGTAACAGTTTATTGTATATTTTTCATTAGGTAGACATACTTGAGACACACAACTGACATAATAGGTGACTTCTCAACACTTCACATTTTACCTGACCCTAAATAATAAATAAAAACACATTTGACACTGATTAAAAACAGTGATTTTGTTCCAGATGCAACATTTGTGCAATGTTTGTTAACCCAAAAGACCTTATCTTCCTGGCGTCATCTGAATATTGATTTGTAAACATAGGTAGATTTCAGTTACCCTATATTGCATTGCATATTGATATGGTGTCTCAAATCCCCCCTTAGTATTCAAATTATGAAATCTTGTAATTTATCTATAACCTTACCATTCCAGTATATAGTTGGCTAACAGTGAGTGAGAAACTATTCTAAGAAAATAACACCCTCCCTACAATCAAACATAGGTTGTGGGTCTTCCAGTAGGACAACAGCCCCAAAAACACATCAAAAGCACCCTGGAATGGTTCAAGAAGAAACCCTGCACTGTTCTAGAGTGGTCAGCGAAGAGTGCAGATCTGAATCACATCCAAAACCTATGGTGAGAGCTGAAAACAGCAGTTGGTGAAGGGCACCTCAAACACTGAAGGATTAAAGGTTTGCTACTGATTGGTGGCTACAATAAGCATTTGTTGTTAGTTATCTTGGCCAAAGGCTGTGCAACCAAATACTAGCTCTGGGGTGCCAATCATTTTGTCCATGCTATTTGTCTTAAGTTTACAATTTTTATTCAGAAAATAAAGTTTACAAAAAATATAACCGTTCCTGCAAGGGTGCCAATATATCTGGCTGCAACTGTATACTAAGACATTGTTTCGCTGATGTATTCACAAAGTATGCTTATGCAAGACGAGGCATTATCCTGCTAGGTCCAGCATGAGGCCTTATACCAGACAACAAACTCTTCAGCCCGCAATTGAGGTTATATTTTGCATCTGTTTCTACATAATAATGGATTAATCAAAAGAGAGTGGTTAAATTGTGATATTCTGTTCCTACTTTCACAAGATAGACCAGGACCCATATCCACAAAGCGTCTAAGAGTAGGAGTGCTGATCTAGGATCAGGTCCCCACCTGTCCAGGATCTCTATACCAGTGGAAGGCCCAAGAAATTGTCAGACTCCAGCCAACCAAGTCAGTCTCTTCTCTCAGCTACCACACGACAAGTGGTACCGGAGCATATGGTCTGGTACAAACAGGCTCCTGAAAAACGTCTACCCTAAAGCCATAGGACTGTTGAACAGTTAATTAAACAGCTGCCCGTACTTTGTTTTTCACCCCTACCTACATTTATTTACTTTATTTAAGATTTATTGAACTAGGAAAGTTACATGTACATACTGTAGTACTTCGATAAATCACCTACCCCAAACATACATGTACATATTTCCTCAATTAATCAGCTAACCAAACATACATGTACATATTTCCTCAATTAATCAGCTAACCAAACATACATGTACATATTTCATCAATCAATCAGCTAACCAAACATACATGTACATATTTCCTCAATCAATCAGCTAACCAAACATACATGTACATATTTCCTCAATCAATCAGCTAACCAAACATACATGTACATATTTCCTCAAACAATCAGCTAACCAAACATACATGTACATATTTCCTCAAACAATCAGCTACCCCAAACATACATGTACATATTTCCTCAAACAATCAGCTACCCCAAACATACATGTACATATTTCCTCAAACAATCAGCTACCCCAAACATACATGTACATATTTCCTCAAACAATCAGCTACCCCAAACATACATGTACATATTTCCTCAAACAATCAGCTAACCAAACATACATGTACATATTTCCTCAAACAATCAGCTAACCAAACATACATGTACATATTTCCTTGTACCCCAGTACAACTGACTCGGTATCAGTACTCCCTTTTTGTGTTATTGTATTGTGTTACTATTATTCTTACATTTTTTGTAAATTGTATTTTATTTTTAACTGCATTGTTGGGAAAAGGCTCATAAGTAAGCATTTCACAGTAAAGTCTACATGGCGCATGTGACAAATAATATTTGATTTGATTTAGATTTATCCATATAATCCTGTTCTTTAAAATCTAAAAGTCTAAACTGATCCTATATCAGCAATCCTACTCTGAGAGACTTTTTGGATATGGCCCAGATTTCATGAGAATTCGTTAAGGCTTTTTATGCTACTGTAACCAATATGAAATGGCTAGCTAGTTAGCAGCGATTCAATCAGTGACGTCATTCGCCCTTGAAGTAGTTGTTTCCCTTATTCTACAATGGCTGTGGCTTTTGTGGAGCGATAGGTAACGATGCTTTGGAGGTCACTGTTCTCGATGTGTGCAGAGGGTCCCTGGTTCAAGCCCAGATTGGGGCGAGGAGAGTGACAGAAGCAATACTGATACACTACCAATGTTATAACAATTTGGAAATGTGTTGATATCCATACGTATGCTTCTTTTTAAATATAATTTCCAAATACAGCGTCAAAAGTTTGATTGATCTGACATAATCATCAGTTGTGTGTATAATCAATCCATTTCCATTATCACGTTTTTGGGTTATCACACTGTGGTACAGAAGAAGTGAATTGGTTTGCTTCATTAAGCCCACCATATCAAATAGCTATTCAGGGGATGAGATTGATAGTAAGGAAGAACCACTGTAAATAAAGATTGTATTAATGCAATTTAAATTGCTTGTCAAACAGCATTCTGCATATCTGTTTTGATCACCACCCCCACTGATTAGTCACTATAGATGGTAAACAAATGGTGTAGACTTGACTGCTGATACATTAGCACCAGCATTAGTCAAACACTGATTTGCAATAATGTTTTGCTAATGATCACTTTCCTCTGACAATGCACAGAGAAGAAAATGCATGTTAACTTAATGTAGACTGAATTTCTCTTAACAAATTGATGAATTATATTATGAGTAGAAATGGTGGAGTTATGTCGTATGCAGCTAATAAAAATATTGGGGAATGTCTGCTCAATCCAAAGTTATAACCAACTGATTGCAGTATTACCACAAAAATGGAGGAGGCAAGAGGAAGAAGGTAGGGAACCTGTTTGTCTGCCATACAATGGAAACCCGTCATTCAGGGCAGGTAGGGCAGAGCCTTGTTGTTGCCTATTTTGCATGTTATTTTGGCATTAATACACGTCACATATCAGTTTGCAAACAATGTAAACATAATAATGGAGTTAATAAAGCCGCATACAAACATGGTCTCTTTTTTGCTTTCTTGAGTAAGGCAGCTCCAAAATGCAGGTGTTTCAGCCTGGCTCAGTCATTTCTGTCGTGGTTTGGTAATGTTCACTAGTTGCGCCATGATTGGCTCAGTGTTCTGTCACTCATGGGGACACTACGTCACAGCAAAATCTACGGGGAGAGCTCGAAAATCCAAGCCCCTTAGGTGCTGCCATAGAGTTACATTCAAAGTGCCCATCCAAGATGGCTCAAGGTCAATGGCCACAGATGTCAAATCACATTATATCTACCGTATATTTGATTGGACTGATCATGTTAACATCATACTTTCTAAACCGTAGCTAGCATGCAGTCATGATCATGAATCACGTCGACAATCTATTGGCAAATCCTTTTCAACCCTTGTCATGAGATAAATTATAGATAAAACGTATCTATAATGGGGCGGCAGATAGCCTAGTGGTTAGAGCGTTGGGCCAGTAACTGAAAGGTTGCTAGATTGAATCCCTGAACCGACAAGGTAAAAATCTGTCGTTCTGAACAAGGCAGTTAACCCACTGTTCTTAGGCCGACATTGTAAATAAGAATTTGTTCTTAATTGACTTGCCTGGTTAAGTAAATAAAAGTTAAGATATTGGTGCTCATCAGCCATTGGACATAACAAGTTGGAAATTGCAAATTCAATAATGAGTGGTTTGGCTAACTGCAAGCGTTGCAAAGCAATCACTAGCCTGCTATTCAGTGTGGTGGGTGATGTGGTCCAAATCTGGGTTTAATTGTCTCTTTTCCAAGCTTAAAAGGATAAACATTCACATGATTTCTGCCGTGTTGAAAACAACTGGAAACTTGGAAATCTCAGACTTCAGTGAGTTTTAGACAACTGGGAAAAAACGAGCTCCGATTGGGAAAATAAGTTATGAACTGTCATCCAACTCTGAATTCCAAGTCGGAATTCCAAGTTTTTTCGATTTCCCAGTTGTCTTAATTAGGGATAACTGGGGCGATAGTGCCCCAATCCCGACACTACCCGGTGAAATGTAAGGCACCAAATTCAAAATCCAAAAGTTGAATTATTAAACATTCATCAATGTACAAGTGTTGCATAGTCATCAAAAGCTCTGATTCTAGGCAATATCACAGCGTTGTCAGATTTCAAAAAGGCTTTACGGTGAAAGCACAACATTTGATTGTTTGAGGATAGCACCTCTCATATTTATGGATTAGCATAAATTCATGTCCAGCTCGGGTCACACAAAACCCATATAAGAGCTAAAATAAATCACTTACCTTTCCAAGAACTTCTGCTGAGGGCATCCCACGTGTCCAAACAAGAGTTCTTTTGTTAGAAAAAGTAATTTATTATATCCATAAATCTCTGTTTGGTTGGCGCGTTATGTTCAGAAAATCCACCGTCGAGTCACCCATTGTACAGTGAAGAGAAATCGTTCAAATTATACCTATCAACTTTGCCCAAACAAATCAAACATCCTTTTTAATGCATCCTTAGGTATCCTTTTACGAATATTAACGATTATATTTTACACAGATGATATCCTAAACTATATAAAAGGAAAATAAAGAGGAACGCGCACACGGTCTCGCGCCCAGGAAAAGTTATTGACATCCATGGTCCCTTCACTATTTCTTCTTCTATTCGGTTCTGTTCAATGATAAAGCCTTGAAACTATGTCTAAAGACTGTTGACATCTAGTGGAAGCCATAGGTACTGCAATCTGGGATCTATTTTACATGGATTTCAATAGGAAGCCTATCAAACTGAGGAAATGTCACAAAAAAAAAGAATCTGGACAGAAATTCCTCTGGTTTTCACCTGCTATATCAGTTCTGTTATACTCACAGACATTATTTTATCAGAGTGTTTCCTATCCAATAGTACTAATTATGTGCATATCCTAGTTTCTGGGCCTGAGTGGCAGGCATTTTACTTTGGGCACGCCAGACTCTCCAAACCGTCACCACTGCTGATGATGCCTAAAGAGTTAAAAGCAACATAAATCCAGAGAATGCCAGACTTTGATGACAAAATTTACCCTCAAGGACTGCCGCGCCACCTTCCAGTTGAGACCCAAAAATGTATTGTATGCTCTTGCATAAATGATGTAATATGCCAGGGAGATGTGTATACTGTAGCTAAGAAAGTAATACTAAGTGTATGTTGTGTAGTAAGCTGTTAGTAGCCCATGTGCCTCACCCTAATAATTTGGTCCCGTTCCCCCTCATAACTTAGCCTACTGTTCTAACTTAGTGGTGCACATGTAGCCTATAGCCTGTTTTTTAAAGAAATGTTATAATTTATTGTCTGCTTATATGCCCCCTTTATTTATCCTACGGTTCTGACATGGTGTACAGGGACAATACTGTAAGAACGGCTCATGTTATGAATTCTGTCGCTGATCATTTTCAAAAGCGCTGAACAAATAGTTATTGACCATGTCCGTCCTAGCTCGCTCATTAATGTCTTAATCAAAATTACGGATTGCCTCTTATCCGCTCGTTGTCCCCTTATGTACATCTTGATTGTCAGAAGAAACCACATTTGTTTAAGCAAGTTAGCCGTATCAGCTATGTTTTTTTAAAAGGCAGTAAAAGAGGCTGAATTAACTGTTTCGCTGCCAGACAAGGGTCCGCTGATAGCCAGGTGTGGCAGTGGTAATGATTCACTCCATGGTGCTGAAAAGAAAGCTCTGCTGTTGGGACAGCTTTATGTAGGCCCTAACAGTTGGTGGGCACCATTTGTCACCGTTATACTGCAATTAATGTATTGTTTAGTGTTGTGTTGTGTAGTGGTTTGCTGGCATTTGCCTCAGCAAGATTTATATGCAAAAATCGCAACTGCTGCCTTATATTAAATATACAAATTGGCTGAAAAGGAATGGCATAAATAGAAAAATATACGAGTTTCATTTGAGGACAGAAATGTTGACAGTTGCACCATACAGGGTGCAAAATAAATCAGGAGAGATTTTACATGTATCGATTCCATGGCACATGGTATATGAACTGACTCAAATAACTACACTTTATTCAACACTGTTTTTCAATTAAATTATTATTAATTCTTGGCACCAACAGAATGCTGTATATATAGTTGAAGTCGAAAGTTTACATACACTTAGGTTGGAGTCATTAAAACTCATTTTTCAACCACTCCACAAATTTCTTGTTAACAAACTATAGTTTTGGGAAGTCGGTTAGGACATCTACTTTGTGCATGACAAAAGTAATTTTTCCAACAATTATTTACAGACAGATTATTTCACTTATAATTCACTGTATCACAATTCCAGTGGGTCAGAAGATTACATATACTAAGTTGACCGCGCCTTTAAACAGCTTGGACAATTCCAGAAAATTATGTAATGGCTTTCGAAGCTTCTGATAGGCTAATTGACATTATTTGAGTCAATTGGAGGTTTATTTCAAGGCCAACCTTCAAACTCAGTGCCTCTTTGCTTGACATCATGGAAAAATCAAAAGAAATCAGCCAAGACCTCAGAAAAAAAATCAACAAGTCTGGTTTATCCTTGGGAGCAATTCTCAACGCCTGAAGGTACCATGTTCATCTGTGCAAACAATAGTGCACACGTATAAACACCAAGGGACCACAGAGCCATCATACCGCTCAGGAAGGAGATGCGTTCTGTCTCCTAGAGATACTTTGGTGCGAAAAGTGCAAATCAATCCCAAAACAACAGCAAAGGACCTTGTGAAGATTCTGGAGGGAACCGGTATAAAAGTATCTATATCCACACTAAAACGAGTCCTATATCGATGACCTATGCCGCTCAGCAAAGAAGAAGCCACCGCTCCAAATCTGCCATAAAAAAGCCAGACTACGGTTTGCAACTGCACATGGGGACAAAGATCGTACTTTTTGGAGAAATGTCCTCTGGTCTGATGAAACAAAAATAGAACTGTTTGGCCATAATGACCATAGTTATGTTTGGAGGAAAAAGGGGGAGGCTTGCAAGCCGAAGAACACCATCCCACCCGTGAAGCACGGGGGTGGCAGCATTATGTTTTGAGGGTGGTTTGCTGCAGGAGGGACTGGTGCACTTCACAAAATAGATGGCATCATGAGACAGGAAAAATATGTGGATTTATTGAAGCAACATCTCAAGACATCAGTCAGGAAGTTAAAGCTTGGTCACAAATGGGTCTTCCAAATGGACAATGACCCCAAGCATACTTCCAAAGTTGCGGCAAAATGGCTTAAGGACAACAAAGTCAAGGTATTGGAGTGGCCATCACAAAGCCCCTTGTAGGCACGGAGGGCCTACAAACCTGACTCATTTACACCAGCTCTTTCAGTAGGAATGGGCCAACATTCACCCAACTTATTGTGGGAAGCTTGTGGAAGGCTACCTGAAATGTTTGACCCAAGTTAAACAATTTAAAGGCAGTGCTAATTAAAAAATATTATACTTTTTACCTTAATGCAGACTGTTTGACGCAAACGACTTTCCTTAAACAGTGTGGAGAGAGAGAGAGAGAGAGAGAGAGAGAGAGAGAGAGAGAGAGAGAGAGAGAGAGAGAGAGAGAGAGAGAGACTCTTCAAGGGATACTTCTGGATTTTGGCAAAGAGGCCCTTTAACTACTTCCCCAGAGTCAGATGAACTCGTGGATATAATTTTCTACCTCAGGAGTAAACCCCATTGAATCCAAAGAAAGAGCATGTTTTCTCTCCCCTCTCTCTCCATGCCATAGCTCCTCTCCTTCATGGCACTGTCATTGTCATTCCCTCATGATGAGTGCTTTTATTTTATATCAAACTGACATTTCATTCCTACCACGTTTCTTTTGATTTCAATGCGTAGGAAGATCACATTTATGTATATCCGGGAATGATATTTGTTTAGCATATTTACATAAAACATACCCAGACCATTTATATATGTTTCTAAATGTCAATGTTTTATTCATATATTCTCTATCATTTGCTTTTCATATCCTTCCAACAGTTAAACTGCATAAACTGTCAAAAAGAGTGATTTGTTTTCATAAGTAATATTACTCCTCTAATCCAATTTGGCCTTTGTGTAGTGTAAAAACATTTACATTTGAATAAATAGACTTGCAATCATAACCACTAATTATGGTAGTTATTTCTGAAAACAGAAAGATTTAAAAAGTACCTGGGGTAAGTTCTTTACAAAAGTCTAATACAATTCATTCAAGTCAATATTCTTCACAAGGCTTTCCTCTCCTTTTCATACTGTATAATATCACTGCTATAATGAAGTCTTTACCCTGGCTGCCCTGAAGATATACAGTCATAAGGGAAACAGGGAACCAGTAACAGTATAGCCCACTATGGTTGTGTTAAAAAAAATAGGAACCATAAAACCCCCAAAAGAACCATTGAGATGCTGACCATAACCAGTCATCAATTCGATCTTATATTGACAACCCTGTCAACCACATCCACTGCCCATACAGTGTTAATGGGTTCATCCATGCTAACTGATTTAGCCCTCACACATGGGAACCATCCGTCTGTGAGCTACTGCAGTAATATTTTACATTCTCCCCTTTGTCTACACCACTGTAATCTCATACTGTCACGTCCAGACCTGAGAAGACAGGCTGGTGTGTTTAGTTTTGGTTTTGGTGTAGGGTTTTTTATGTCATAGGTGTTATATTTCTATGTTGGGGTAATGGTTCCCAATTAGAGGCAGCTGTGTGTCGTTGTCTCTAATTGGGAACCATATATATGTTTGGGGTTTTCATATAGGTTTTGTGGGTTATTGCTTATGC
This sequence comes from Brachymystax lenok tsinlingensis, assembly GCA_030435695.1. Lineage (NCBI taxonomy): Eukaryota > Metazoa > Chordata > Actinopteri > Salmoniformes > Salmonidae > Brachymystax > Brachymystax lenok. The sequence continues at coordinate 12,887,067 of CM059797.1, read as the reverse complement.
ATAGCTTCATTGTGTTACATGTTATGTTTCTACGTTACGATCTTCGTTCATTTTGTTGTTTTCCCCAGTTACGTTACGTTCAATAAGGATGTATACTGGATGCCTCGCTGCGCCTTGGTCTGTCCCTTCTGAAGATCGTGACAGAATAACCCACCATAAGAAGACCCAGCAGCGAGAGACTCGGGAGTTCAGGACTTGGGAGGAGGACGGACCCTGGACTCAATCAGGAGAGTATCGTCGGCCAAGAGAGGAGCTGGAAGCAGCGGCGGCGGAGCGGCGCAGGTGTGAGAAGCTATACGGAGCATGGAATCCGGAGAGAGGAGAGTTTATTAGACCTCGCCTGGCACGGAAGCCTGAAAGGCAGCCCCAAAAAGGGGGGCACACGGGGAGTTTGGCCAGTTCAGGGTGGACTCCTGAGCCAACTCCTCGTGCTCTCTGGAGGGAGCGTTGGAGGGAGCGTCGCACTAGTAAGACGCCGTGCTATGCAGTTTTGCGCACGGTGTCTCCAGTGCGCGTTCATAGGCCGGTGCTAGAGATTCCAGCTCCACTCATCTGTCAGGGGAGGGTGAGTGTGCAGCCTGGAAGGGTGGTGCCAGCTCAGCGCTCCTGGTCTCCGGTGCGCCTCCTTGGACCAGGATATCCTGCACCGGTTCTGCGTGCAGTATCTCCGGTGCGTGTCCAGAGCCCGGTGCGTGAGATTCCAGCGCCACTCATCTGTCAGGGGAGGGTGAGTGTGCTACCTGGAAGAGTGGTGCCGGCTCTGCGCGCTAGGTCTCCAGTACACCTTCTGGGACCGAGATATCCTGCACCGGTTCTGCGTGTGGGGTCTCCGGTTCGCATCCATAGCCCAGTACGTGCTGTTCCGCACTCCAGGATCCCTGTGCCCGTCGTGGACTCAGCACGTCCTGTCCCTGCTCCACGCTCCAGGATTCCTGTGCCCGTCGTGGACCCAGCACGTTCTGTCGCTGTTCCACGTTCCAGGATTCCTGTTCTACGCTCCAGGATCCCTGTGCGTGTTGGGGGCCCAGCATGTCCTGTCCCTGTTCCACGCTCCAGGATCCCTGTGCCCATCGTGGACCCAGCACTTCCTGTCCCTGCTCCACGCTCCAGGATCCCTGTGCCCGTCGTGGACCCAGTACGGCCGGTTCCTGCTCCCCGCACCAGAGTGCCAGTGCGCGTAATGAGCCCAGTACGGCCGGTTCCTGCTCCCCGCACCAGAGTGCCAGTGCATTTATTGAGCCCAGTACGGCCGGTTCCTGCTCCCCGCACCAGAGTGCCAGGATGCGTCTCGAGCACAGAACGGCCCGTTCCTGCTCCCCGCACCAGAGGGCCAGTGCGCGTTCCCTGTCCGGGACCTCCAGAGAAGGTCCCCTGTCCGGGACCTCCAGAGAAGGTTCCTTGTCCGGGACCTCCAGAGAAGGTCCCCTGTCTGGGACCTCTAGAGAGGGTCCCCAGTCCGGAGCCGCCAGTGAGGGTCCCCTGTCCGGAGCCGTCAGAGAGGGTCCCCAGTCCGGAGCCGCCAGTGAGGGTCCCCAGTCCGGAGCCGCCAGTGAGGGTCCCCAGTCCGGAGCCGCCAGAGAGGGTCCCCAGTCCGGGGCCGCCAGAGAGGGTCCCCAGTCCTGCAAATGGCCCAGGGCCTCCGGTGCGTGACCTCGGACCAGCACGGCCAGCACCGGAGCCGCCACCTGGGATTAAAAAACCCACCCGAAGACCCGCCCCATGGACTTGTGGCGGTCGGAGTCCGCGCCTTTGGGGGGGGGGTACTGTCACGTCCAGGCCTGAGAAGACAGGCTGGTGTGTTTAGTTTTGGTTTTGGTGTAGGGTGTTTTATGTTCTAGGTGTTATATTTCTATGTTGGGGTAATGGTTCCCAATTAGAGGCAGCTGTGTGTCGTTGTCTCTAATTGGGAACCATATATATGTTTAGGGTTTTCATATAGGTTTTGTGGGTTATTGTTTATGCATAGCTTCATTGTGTTACATGTTATGTTTCTACGTTACGATCTTCGTTCATTTTGTTGTTTTCCCCAGTTACGTTACGTTCAATAAAGATGTATACTGGATGCCTCGCTGCGCCTTGGTCTGTCACTTCAGAGGATCGTGACACATACTCATGACAGAGTCAGAGTGCACTACATGCAGGGGCTGTTATGGACTCTGGTTGATATTTGTTTATAAAGTTGTCTTTATAAAACGTCCTAATTATCTTAACTAAAAATCCAGTGGTCCAGCAGTATTTATCAGACTCGGTCACAGGACATGCTAGTGCAAGAGATACCCCGGATTCACTCTGAGTTATGCAAAACTGCAAAAAACTGTAGACATTGTTAATGTTGTAAATGACTATTGTAGCTGGAAATTGCAGATTTTTTATGGAATATCTACACCTAGAATGCATTTGAATTAACAGGTGTGCCTTGTTAAAGTTAATTTGTGGAATGTCTTTCCTTCTTAATGCGTTTGAGCCAATCAGTTGTGTTGTGACAAGGTAGGGGTGGTATACAGAAGATTGCCCTATTTGGTAAAATACCAAGTCCATATTATGGTAAGAACAGCTCAAAAAAGCAAAGAAAAACGACAGCCCATCATTACTTTATTACATGAAGGTCAGTCAATCTGTAAAATTTCAATAACTTTCTGTGCAGTCGCAAAAACCATCAAGCCTTATGATGAAACTAGCTCTCATGAGAACTGTCACAGGAAAGGAATTCCCAGAGTTACCTCTGCTGCAGAGGATAAGTTCATTTAAGTTAACTGAAATAATCTGTCTGTAAAGAATTGTTGGAAAAATTACTTGTGTCATGCACAAAGTAGATGTCCTAACCGACTTGCCAAAACTATAGTTTGTTATCAAGAAATGTGTGGAGTGGTTGAAAAACAAGATTTTTTGACTCCTACCTAAGTGTATGTAAACTTCCGACTTCAACTGTACGTAACAGCATTTTTCTAAAATGGATGAAATACCTTATTTACATAAGTATTCAGACCCTTTTATATGAGACTCAAAATTGAGCTCAGGTGCATCCTGTTTCCATTGATCATCCTTGAGATGTTTCTGCAACTTCGTTGGAAAACCTGCAAAACCTGCTCCAGAGTGCTCAGGACTTCAGACTGTTGCAAAGATTCACCTTCTAACAACAACCCTAAGGACACAGCCAAGACAATGCAGGGGTGGCTTCGGGGGCAGGTCTCTGAATGTCCTTGAGTGGCACAGCCAAAGCCCGGATTTGAACCCGATCGAACATCTCTGGAGAGACCTGAAAATAGCTGTGCAGCAATGCTCCCCATCCAGCCTGACAAAGCTTAAGAGGATCTGCAGAGAATAATGAGAGAATCTCCCCCAAATACAGTTGTGCCAAGCTTGTAGCATCATACCCAAGAGGATTCAAGGCTATAATCGCTACCAAAGGTGCTTCAACAAAGTACTGAGTAAAGAGTCTGAACAGTTATGTAAATGTGATATTTCAAACATTACTAAAAACATGTTTTTACTTTGTCATTATGGGGTATTGTGTGTAGATTGATGAGGAATAAAAACAAAACATACATGTCCAGATAGATAGATACACATGCACTTCCAGTGGTGGTTTTCATGTTTATTGTGAATACCATACAAATCTGAGACCCCTCCGCAGGCTTGCTGAGAGAAGCCACATTTACATGTTAGTCCTTCTTAGTTGAATCTGCTTTCTAGAGATGCCTTGTTGCAATATATATGCATGCAGTATAAAGGGAAATCGTACTGTAGCATTAAATGTTTCTAGAGACAATATCTCTTTCATCATCACTCAATGCCTAGGTTTACCTCCACTGTATTTACGTCCCACCATACCTTTGTCTGTACATTATGCCTTGAATCTATTTTATCGCCCCCTGAAACCTGTTCCTTTTACTCTTTGTTCAGGATGTCCTAGACGACCAGTCCTTATAGCTTTTAGCCGTACCCTTATCCTACTCCTCTGCATTTCGCTACACTCGCATTAAGATCTGCTAACCATGTGTATGTGACAAATACAATTTGATTTGATGTGGAGGTTAATCCAGGCCCTGCAGTGCCTAGCTCCACTCCTATTCCCCAGGTGCTCTCATTTGTTGACTTCTGCAACCGTAAAAGCCTTGGTTTCATGCATGTTAACATTAGAAGCCTCCTCCCTAAGTTTGTTTTATTCACTGCTTTAGCACACTCTGCCAACCCCGGATGTCCTAGCCATGTCTGAATCCTGGCTTAGGAAGACCAACAAAAACCCTGAAATCTCCATCCCTAATTACAACATTTTCAGACAAGATAGAAAGGCCAAAAGGGGCCGGTGTTGCAATCTACTGCAGAGATAGCCTGCAGAGTTCTGTCTTACTATCCAGGTCTGTACCCAAAGATTTTACTTTGTCACTTGCTATAGACCACCCTCTGCCCCCAGCTGTTCTCTGGACACCATATGTGAACTGATTTCCCCCCATCGATCTTCAGAGCTTGTGCTGCTAGGTGACATAAACTGGGACATGCTTAACACCCCGGCCATCCTACAGTCTAAGCTTGATGCCCTCAACCTCACACAAATCATCAAAGAACCTACTAGATACAACCCAAAAGCCGTAAACACGGCCACCCTCATAGATATCATCCTAACTAACTTGCCCTCTACATACACCTCTGCTGTTTTAAACCAAGATTTCAGCGATCACTGCCTCATTGCCTGCATCCGCAATGGGTCTGCAGTCAAACAACCTCCCCTCATTACTGTCAAACGTTCCCTAAAACACTTCAGCGAGCAGACCTTTCTAATCGACCTGGCCTGGGTATCCTGGAAGGATATTGACCTCATCCCGTCAGTAGAGGATGCCTGGTTATTCTTTAAAAGTGCCTTCCTCACCATATTAAATCATATCAAATCAAATGTGTTTATAAAGCCCTTCTTACATCAGCTGATGTCACAGAGTGCTGTACAGAAACGCAGCCTAAAACCCCAAACAGCAAGCAATGCAAGTGTAAAAGCACGGTGGCTAGGAAAAACTCCCTAGAAAGGCCAAAACCTAGGAAGAAACCTAGAGAGGAACCAGGCTGTGAGGGGTTGCCAGTCCTCTTCTGGCTGTGCCGGGTGCAGATTATAACAGAACATGGACAAGATTTTAAATGTTCATAAAACAGGCAGAAAAGTTGAAACTGGAGAAGCAGCACGGCCAGGTGGACTCGGGACATCAAGAAGTCATCAGGCCAGGTAGGCCTTGAGGAATGGTCCTAGTGCTCAGGTCCTCCGAGAGAGAGAGAGAGAGAGAGAGAGAGAGAGAGAGAGAGAGAGAGAGAGAGAGAGAGAGAGAGAGAGAGAGAGAGAGAGAGAGAGAGAGAGAGAGAGAGAGAAAAAAAAAAAAAGAGAGAAAAAAAAGAAAGAGAGAGAGAGATAATTAGAGAGAGCATACTTAAATTCACACAGGACACCGGATAAGAGAGGAGAAATCCTCCAGATATAACAGACGGACCCTAGCCCCCCGACACATAAACTACTGCAGCATAAATACTGGGGGCTGAGACAGGAGGGATCTGGAGACCCCATTCAAGAAATTTGCATTAGCATCAAACAGCCCCCGTGATATGCAACTTTTCAAGGAAGTCAGGAACCAATATATACAGACAGTTAGGAAAGCCAAGGCTATCTTTTTCAAACAGAAATTTGCTTCCTGTAACACAAACTCAAAAATGTTCTGGGACACTGTAAAGTCCATGGAGAATAAGAGCACCTCCTCCCAGTTACCCACTGCACTGAGGATAGGAAACGCTGTCACCACCGATAAATCCACAATAATTGAGAATTTCAATAAGCATTTTTCTACGGCTGGCCATGCTTTCCACCTGGCTACCCGTACCCCGGTCAACAGCCCTGCACCCCCCTCAGCAACTAGCCCAAGCCTCCCCCATTTCTCCTTCTCCCAAATCCAGTTAGCTGATGTTCTGAAAGAGCTGCAAAATCTGGACCCCTACAAATCAGCCGGGCTAGACAATCTGGACCATTTCTTTCTAAAATGATCTGCCAAAATTGTTGCAACCCCTATTACTAGCCTGCTCAACCTCTCTTTCGTGTCGTCTGAGATTCCCAAAGACTGGAAAGCAGCTGCGGTCATCCCCCTCTTCAAAGGGAGAGACACTCTTGACCCAAACTGCTACAGACCTATATCTATCCTACCCTGCCGTTCTAAGGTCTTTGAAAGCCAAGTTAACAAACAGATTACCGACCATTTCGAATCCCACCGTACCTTCTCCGCTATGCAATCTGGTTTCAGAGCTGGTCATGGGTGCACCTCAGCCACGCTCAAGGTCCTAAACGATATCATAACCGCTATCGATAAGAGACATTACTGTGCAGACATATTCATTGATCTGGCCAAGGTCAATCTCCGGCGTCGACAGAGATGGCAGCCTCTCTTCACGTTCTGAGGAAGGTATGCAGTATTTTGTTTTTTAAGGATTACTTCTTACATTGCTACCGTGGGAAATCTTAAGTTTTATTACATACAGTCGGGGGGAACTATTGGATATAAGAGCAACATCAACTTATTGTTAAGGATCCTGTGTGTAGCTGGTGTAGAGGAGTCAGGCTCAGGACAGCAGATATGAGTAACAAACGTGTTTACTCCAATATGTACAAATACAAATCACACAATTTGAGCCCACATTAACAAACCGTATAAACATACCAACATTCACTCACAAAAACCATAGGGGAACAGAGGGTTTAAATAATGAACAAGTAATTGGGGGATTGAAACCAAGTGTGTAAGACAAAGACAAAACAAATGGAAAATGAAAAATGGATCGGCACAGAAGACCGGTGACGTCGCCCGTCAAACGCCGCCCGCACAAGGAGAGGGACCGACTTCGGCGGAAGTTGTGACACTTATCAACATTATGACCAGGAATACGACTTTCCTGAAGCGGATCCTCTGTTTTGTCCACCAACCAGGCGACCCAAAACAACGGTTGCGCAGGAGAAGGGGGAGACGTGGCGGTCTTCTGGTAAGGCTCCGTAGACGGGCACATCGCGCACCGCTCCCTAGTATACCTCTTGCCAATGTCCAGTCTCTGGACAACAAGGTAGACGAAATCCGAGCAAGGGTTGCCTTCCAGAGAGACATCAGCGACTGCAACGTTCTTTGCTTCACAGAAACATGGCTCACTCAGGACACGTTATCAGAGTTGGTACAGCCACATGGTTTCTTCATACATCTTGCCGACAGAAACAAACATCTATCTGGTAAGAAGAAGGACGGGGGTGTGTGCCTTATGATTAACGAGTCGTGGTATGAATATAACAACATACAGATACTCAAGTCCTTTTGTTCACCTGACATAGAATTCCTTACAATCAAATGCCGACCGCATTATCTACTAAGAGAATTCTCCTCGATTATAATCACTGTCGCATATATCCCCGCTCAAGCTGACACATCGACGGCACTGAAAGAAATTCATTGGACTCTATGTAAACTGGAAACCACATATCCGGATTTTAACAAGGCTAATCTGAAAACAAGGCTCCCTAAATTTTATCAGCATATCGAATGTGCCACCGGGGCTGGCAAAATCCTGGAACACTGTTATTCTAACTTCCGCGACACATACAAAGCCATTCTCTGCCCTCCTTTCGGCAAGTCTGACCATGACTCCATTTTGTTGCTCCCAACCTACAGACAGAAACTAAAATAGGAAACGCCCGTGCTCAGGTCTGTTCAACGCTGGTCCGACCAATCTGATTCCACGCTTCAAGATTGCTTCAAGCACGTGGACTGGGATATGTTCCGGATAGCATCAGACAACAACATTGATGTATACGCTGATTCGGTGAGCGAGTTTATTAGCAAGTGCATCAGGGATGTTTTACCCATAGCAACTATTAAAACCTTCCCCAACCAGAAACCGTGGATTGATGGCAGCATTCGCACAAAACTGAAAGCGCGAACCACTGCTTTTAACCAGGGTAAGGCGACAGGAAGCATGACTGAATACAAACAGTGTAGCTATTCCCTCCGCAAGGCAATCAAACAAGCTAAGCGTCAATATAGAGACAAAAGTAGAGTCACAATTCAACGGCTCAGACATGAGAGGAATGTGGCAGGGTCTACAGTAAATCACAGACTACAAAAAGAAGACCAGCCCCATCACGGACCACCATGTCCTGCTCCCAGACAAACTAAACAACTTCTTGGCTCGCTTTGAGGACAATACAGTGCCACCGACACGGCCCGCTACCAAAACCTGCGGGCTCACCTTCACCGCAGCCAACGTGAGTAAAATATTTAAGCGTGTTAACTTCTTAGGGAGTGGCTCCCGAGGTGAAAGTTTTGGAGAGTCTGGCGTGCCCAAAGTAAAATACCTCCCACTCAGGCCCAGAAAATAGGATATGCACATAATTAGGACTATTGGATGGGAAACACTCTGAAGTTTCTAAAAGTGTTAACATAATGTCTGTGAGTATAACAGAACGGATATAGCAGGCGAAAACCCGAGGAATTTCTGTCCTGGAAAATTGTTTTTGACACATTGCCTCATTTTGAACCCCTCCCTATTGAAAACAGCCATTTCTGGGAGTAAGATTGCAGTACCTATTGCTTCCACTGGATGTCAACAGTCTCTAGACAGTGTTTGGTGATGTCATAGTTGCTCTGGATGGTAATAGAAGAAGAATTTCGAACTGGTCATCGGATGTAAACAGAAGAGGATGCGCGTTCACGGGATCGCGCGCACTGTGGTTTATAATCCGGTTGAAATATTATAGTTAATATACATAAAAGTGTTCCTAAGGATACATTATCAATGATGTTTGATTGTTCTTGGACAAGTGTATAGGTATAGGTTGAACGCGTTCTCTTCGCGGTTCAATGGGCGAGTGGACGCTGTATTTTATGATCATAACGAGCCAACCAAACAGAGATTTATGGACATAACAAATGACTTTTTCTAACAAAAGAACCATTGGATGTCTTCGTTGGACACTTGGGAAGCCCTCAGCAGAAGTTCTTCAAAAGCTAAGGGATTTGTTTTCGCTGTGAAATGTGTTTTGTGTGAACCGCGATGGTTTATGAATTTATGCTAGCGCCTCACCACTCCGTTCGTAGTTAACCCTCGTAAGGCTGCTGGCCCAGATGGCATCCCTGGCCATGTCCTCAGAGCATGCACAGACCAGCTGGCTGTATGTTTACGGACATATTTAATCAATCCTTATCCCAGTCTGCTGTTCCCACATGCTTCAAGAGGGCGACCATTGTTCCTGTTCCCAAGAAAGCTAAGGTAACTGAGCTAAATTACTATCACCCCGTAGCACTCACTTCCGTCATCATGAAGTGCTTTGAGAGACTAGTCAATGATCATATCACTTCCATCCTACCAGTCACCCGAGACCCACTCCAATTTGCTTACTGTCCCAATAGGTCCACAGACGACGCAATCGCAATCACACTGCACACTGCCCTAACCCATCTGGACAAGAGGAATACCTATGTAAGAATGCTGTTCATCGACTACAGCTCAGCATTTAACACCATAGTACCCTCCAAACTCGTCATTAAGCTCGAGACCCTAGGTCTCGACCCAGCCCTGTGCAACTGGGTACTGGACTTCCTGACAGGCCGGCCCCAGGTGGTGAGGGTAGGAAACAACATCTCCACCCCGCTGATGCTCAACACTGGGGCCCCACAAGGGTGCGTTCTTAGCCCTCTCCTGTACTCCCTGTTCACCCATGACTGCGTGGCCATGCACGCCTCCAACTCAATCATCAAGTTTTCTGACGACACTACAGTGGTAGGCTTGATTACCAACAATGACGAGACGGCCTACAGGGAGGAAGTGAGGGCCCTCGGAGTGTAATGTCAGGAAAATAACCTCTCACTCAATGTCAACAAAACTAAATAGATGATCGTGGACTTTAGGAAACAGCAGAGGGAGCACCCCCCTATCCACATCGACGGGACAGTAGTGGAGAAGGTGGAAAGTTTGAAGTTCCTCGGCGTACACATCACAGACAAACTGAAATGGTCCACCCACACAGACAGTGTGGCGAAGAAGGCGCAACAGCGCCTCTTCAACCTCAGGAGGCTAAAGAAATTTGTATTGTCACCAAAATCACTCAAAAACTTCTACAGATGCACAATCGAGAGCATCCTGTCTGGCTGTATCACCACCTGGTACGGCAACTGCTCCGCCCACAACTGTAAGGCTCTCCAGAGGGTAGTGTGGACTGCACAACGCATCACCGGGGGTAAACTACATGCCCTCCAGGACACCTACACCACCCAATGTCACAGGAAGGCCAAAAAGATCATCAAGTACAACAACCACCCGAGCCACTGCTTGTTCACCCTGCAATCATCCAGAAGGCGAGGTCAGTACAGGTGCATCAAAGCTGGGACCGAGAGACTGAAAAACAGCTTCTATCTCAAGGCCATCAGACTGTTAAACAGCCATCACTAACATTGAGTGGCTGCTGCCAAAATACTGACTTAAATCTCTAGCCACTTAAATATTACAAAATTGGATGTAACAAATATATCACTAGCCACTTTAAACCATTTTTATATAATATTTACATATCCGACATTACTCATCTCATATGTATATACTGTACTCTATACCATCTACTGAATCTTGCCCATGCCCTTCGGCCATCGACTCAAATCTCTAGCCACTTTAATAATTAAAAGTGGATGTAATAAATGTATCACTAGCCACTTTAAACGATGCCACTTATATAATGTTTACATATCCTACATTACTCATCTCATATGTATATACTGTACTCTATACAATCTACTGCATCTTGCCTATGCCAGTCAGCCATCGCTCATCCATATATTTATATGTACATACTCGTATTCATTCCTTTACACTTGTGTGTATAAGGTAGTTGTGAAATTGTTAGATTACTTGATAGATATTACTGCATTGTCGGAACTAGACGGACAAGCATTTCGCTAAACTTGCATTAACATCTGCTAACCATGTGTATGTGAAAAATCTAATTTGATTTGATTTGGCTTTCGACTCTGTCAATCACCACATCCTTATCGGCAGACTCGACAGCCTTGGTTTCTCAAATGATTGCCTCACCTGGTTCACCAACTACTTCTCCGATAGTGTTCAGTGTGTCAAACAGAGCCTGTTGTCTGGGCCTCTGGCAGTCTCTATGGGGGTGCCACAGGGTTCAATTCTTGGGACGACTCTTTTCTCTGTATACATCAATGATGTCGCTCTTGCTGCTGGTGAGTCTCTGATCCACCTCTACGCAGACGATACCATTCTGTATACTTCTGGCCCTTCTTTGGACACTATGTTAACTAAACTCCAGACGAGCTTCAATGCCATACAACTCTCCTTCCGTGGCCTCCAACTGCTCTTAAATGCAAGTAAAACTAAACGCATTCTCTTCAACCGATCGCTGCCCGCACCTGCCCACCCGTCCAGCATCACTACTCTGGAACATTCTGTCTTAGATTATGTGGACAACTACAAATATCTAGGTGTCTGGTTAGACTGTAAACTCTCCTTCCAGACTCACATCAAACATCCCCAATCCAAAATTAAATCTAGAATTGGCTTCCTATTTCGCATCAAAGCATCCTTCACTCATGCTGCCAAACATACCCTCGTAAAACTGACCATCCTACCGATCCTCAGCTTCGGTGATGTCATTTACAAAATAGCCTCCAACACTCTACTCAGCAAATTGGATGCAGTCTATCACAGTGCCATCCGTTTTGTCACCAAAGCCCAATATACTTCCCACCACTGCGACCTGTACGCTCTCGTTGGCTGGCCCTCGCTTCACACTCGTCGCCAAACCCACTGGCTCCAGGTCATCTACAAGTCCCTACTAGGTAAAGCCCCGCCTTATCTCAGCTCTCTAGTCACCATAGCAGCACCCACCCGTAGCAAACGCTCCGGCTTTGGTCACCCCCAAAGCCAATTCCTCCTTTGGCCAACTTTCCTTCCAGTTCTCTGCTGCCAATGACTGGAACGAACTACAAACATCTCTGAAACTGGAGACAGGAGGTGACACATATCTTACCTCATTTGCACACATTGTATATACACTGCTCAAAAAAATAAAGGGAACACTAAAATAACACATCATAGATCTGAATGAATGAAATAATCTTATTAAATACTTTTTTCTTTACATAGTTGAATGTGCTGACAACAAAATCAACCCATGGAGGTCTGGATTTGGAGTCACACTCAAAATTAAAGTGGAAAACCACACTACAGCCTGATCCAACTTTGATGTAATGTCCTTAAAACAAGTCAAAATGAGGCTCAGTAGTGTGTGTGGCCTCCACGTGCCTGAATGACCTCCCTACAACGCCTGGGCATGCTCCTGATGAGGTGGCGGATGGTCTCCTGAGGGATCTCCTCCCAGACCTGGACTAAAGCATCCGCCAACTCCTGGACAGTCTGTGGTGCAACGTGGCGAGTGGATGGAGCGAGACATGATGTCCCAGATGTGCTCAATTGGATTCAGGTCTGGGGAACGGGCGGGCCAGTCCTTAGCATCAATGCCTTCCTCTTGCAGGAACTGCTGACACACTCCAGCCACATGAGGTCTAGCATTGTCTTGCATTAGGAGGAACCCAGGGCCAACCGCACCAGCATATGGTCTCACAAGGGGTCTGAGGATCTCATCTCGGTACCTAATGGCAGTCAGGCTACCTCTGGCGAGCACATGGAGGGCTGTGCGGCCCCCCAAAGAAATGCCACCCCACACCATGACTGACCCACCGCCAAACCGGTCATGCTGGAGGATGTTGCAGGCAGCAGAACATTCTCCACGGCGTCTCCAGACTCTGTCACGTCTGTCACGTGCTCAGTGTGAACCTGCTTTCATCTGTGAAGAGCACAGGGCGCCAGTGGCGAATTTGCCAATCTTGGTGTTCTCTGGCAAATGCCAAACGTCCTGCACGGTGTTGGGCTGTAAGCACAACCCCCACCTGTGGACGTTGGGCCCTCATACCACCCTCATGGAGTCTGTTTCTGACCGTTTGAGCAGACACATGCACATTTGTGGCCTGCTGGAGGTCATTTTGCACAATGGTTTGTACACTCAAGTGTAGGTTTCTACACATGCAGGTTTCGTTGAATCCACAAAACAGAGATGCAGGATAATAGAACCAGCCACAACCCGACTGCAGATTTTATTATGACTAAATCAGCCAACAAAAATACAGTTATTGCGCTTGAAGCCTGGTTTTAGAGCTCTGCACCTTTTGTATTGAAGAAAACAAAAGATTTTCTTAATTTTGGCTCAAACAGGGGGTAGTTTCCATGTCTCTTGGCTCACAGATGTCGAGTATGGTTTTAGACTGTCTGTGGCTCTGCAGAGAAAGAGAGAGAGGCGTTGATTCAAATGAATTTCCATTACAGAAAACTGGCTGGCCGGAATAAATCATAATAAAAATGGAACCTGTCATCTCCCACAGATCTCCTACCTTGGGACAGTGCTGAAACCTCTCCCATCATATGCCCCAGTGAAGCAGAGATGGTGGAAAAGAGCATGGAGAGGCTTTCTGTGCCAGATGGAAAGTTTTTGAAAAGGGGATTAACTTCTTAGGGAGCGGCAGCAGAGGTGACGGTTTTGGAGAGTCTGGCGTGCCCAAAGTAAAATGCCTGCCACTCAGGCTCAGAAAACACTCTGAAGTTTCTAAAAGTGTTAACATAATGTCTGTGAGTATAACAGCACTGATATAGAAGGCGAAAACCTGAGGAAAATCCATCCGGAAATGCAGTTTCTGGTGACCTTTGCTCTGTTTGACACTCTCCTCATTGACTTCAAGACAATCCAGCTCCTGGATTGCAGTACCTATGGCTTCCACTAGATGTCAACAGTCTATATACAAAGACTGGGAGTGAATGGAGTAAGAAGAACGGATAGGAACAGGAAATGGTCAGGGGACCTGAAATGTCAACAAGTTTACTCGGGCGCGAGACTGAATTTGCGCCCCACTGTATTTTCCTTTCATAACGTTTAGGTGACCATCCGAGTGAAATATTATCGCTAATATTCATAAAAGGATAGCTAAGGATGCATTATAACTGGTATTTGATTTGTTTAGGAAAAGTTTATAGGTATATTTGAACGCGTTCTCTTCACGTTTCAATGAGCGATTCGACGTTGGATTTTCTGAACATAACGCGCCAACCAAACTGAGATTTATGGATCTTATAAATGGCTTTTTCTAACAAAAGAACCATTGGATGTCTTCGTTGGACACTTGGGAAGCCCTCAGCAGAAGTTCTTCAAAAGGTAAGGGATTTGTTTTCGCTGTGATATGTGTTTTGTGTGAACCACGCTGGTTTATGAATTTATGCTAATGCAGAAATATTAGAGGTGCTATCCTCAAACAATCAAATGCCGTAAAGCCTTTTTGAAATCTGACAACGCTGTGATATTGTGAAGAAGCAGAGCTTTTGATGACTATGCAACACTTGTATATTGATGAATGTTTAATAATTAAACTTTTGGATTTTGAATTAGGTGCCTTACATTTCACCGGGTAGTGTCCCCACTGCTCCCTAAGTAGTTAAAATAAAGCTCACTTTTTAAAAAGAGGCTTCCTCTTTGCCATGTATATATTTTTGCCCATGCTTGTTTCCACTGAGAATTGGGTGTCCTGACTGGGACTCTAGTCTTTGTCTGTTGTGTAATGCATTTGTAATTGCATAGTCTTTGGTAATTCATATGACCTTTTTTAAATCTGTCTGAATCAGCACAACTACATTATTATCTAAACATTTTTTTGGAAAGGCCTTAGTCCCCCTTACAATGTTGCAACTGGCAAAGGGGATACCTAATCAGTTGCACAATTGAATGTGTTCAACCAAAATGGTTCTTCCGCACTTAACCCAACCTCTCTGAATCAGAGAAGTGTGGTGGGCTGCACCCAGGGAGCAGCTATTGTTGGGACTTAACTGCATTACTCAAGGGCAGAAAAGCAGTTATTTTTTCTCCTTGCCAGCTCAGGGATTTAAACCAGCGACCTTTGGTTACTGGCCTAACGTTTATAACCGCTAGGCTACATGTCGTCCATAACTACCATTATGACTGTTGCCATTACAATGTTACTGGCCAGGATGTGAGTAGCACGTTACAGTAAATGTGCTGTGGTATACCGGGAGGTCTAACATGGGGGTTGGTGATAGAGGGAAGGTACGTGCCTCGACATTGGCTCCCTTTGCTGGGAGTACGCGGGCTGGGCACCCCAACGCTGATGGCCCAAGTAGAGGTAATTAGGGGAGAGTGCCAACCAGCCATGCAGGCCACATAAAGGGAGCACCGTGGCACCCCTCGAGGAGAGACAGAGAAACAGACACAGAGCAGAATCTGAGAAGAAGGACCGAGCCAAACCGAAGTTATTTTGTTGTTATGTTTATTTTGTAGCCTAGTAAAGTTATGACTGACTAGAACCAACACCCCAAGCACTGACAGAGGCAAGGGGCTCAAGGGGGGTCGGACGGATCCAGCCTCCCGTGAAGCGGGAGGGCGACCCGAACCAATGACGACGTCCGCTGCTGGACCTAGATCATAGGCCCTGATATGAGTGCGGCGAGCCGGGACACCTCGCGTGGAGCTGCCCCGGTCGGGAGGAGTCCATGCCCTCCGCATCCCCCAGCTCTGGGTTAACCCGGTTGGTGAGTTGTGTCACCTCCTGTTGGACGCACACCGACATGGCCCCTATGATGGTTCCAGTATGAATCGATGGCATCGACACCAGCGCTCTGCTGGACTCCGGCAGCATGGTAACCCTGGCCCAACCACAACGGCTCACACAAGAGGGGAAAGACGAACCTGGGGATGAGGAGGAGGAGACAGTGTCCTGTGTACACGGGGACATGAAGAGGTACCCAACCGTGCCTGTGAGGATAACCTCCCCAAGGGGGGAGTGCCTGATGCACGTGGGGGCTGTTCCTAACCTGCCTGTGCCCATTCTCCTCGGTAGAGATTTCCCTCTTTTCCAGGCACAGTAGAGTAGGGACCTGTGGAGGCGCCAACCTCCAGAACACGAGGGGCCAGGTGATCATGGTGGATGGCGTGCTATTACCTGGAGTAAGTGAGTGGCGCTACCCCCACTTTGCCATCAAGCATAATTTATTCTATCAGGTAGTAAAGCACCATGGGGAGACGAAAGACTCGTTACTCATACCCACCCTGTCTTGCAGCTCGCCCACACCCATCTGCTCGACACCTGGGGGTGAAGAAAACCAGGGAGCGGATCGGAATCGGTTCCATTGGCCCAGAGTCAACCGCGCCGTGGAGGACTATTGTCATACTTGGCCAGGAGTTCCAGATCACAGCTCCAAGGGCAAATTATATATACCCTTTGGTTCCCTTGCCCATTACAGGGGTGCCATTTGAGTGGTTTGCGATGGATCTGGTGGGTCCGTTGGTGAAGACCGCGAGGTGACACCAACACATCCTAGTAATAGTGGAAAACGCCACCCGGTATCTGTAGGCGATCCCGTCACGAATGGCGGCAGCGAAAAGTAGCTCACGGGAGCTCTTCCATTTATTCAGCCGGGTGGATAGACTGCGGGAAATCCTGACGGACCTAGCCAAGGAGGTCTGGGGCGAGCAACCAACCACCCTTCGCAGCGTGGTGGAACACATAGAGGAGAGAGGGAGAGGATGACAGAGATTTAGTCAGTTGTGTGGGAGCACATGGCCCAGGTGAAACGTGCCCAGGAGCGCCTATACATCCAGGGGGCCCAAACACAAGAGTTCCACCCGGGTAATCCCCACAATAAAGAGCACATTCCTGGCTATGTGGCACGGGCCCTATGGCACGGGCCCTATCGTCGAGCGGGTAGGTGACATCAATTATAAGGTTCGCCAACCGGGGAGGAGAAAACCCCTCCTGCTTCAGCCATGTGAATCTACTGAAGATGTGGCACATATGAGAGGCGCTGTGTGCAATGTTGACACGGCCACAGCAGAACTCGCCCTCTGTCGAAGTTGCCATGGGGGAAGACCTCAGCCAACCCAACAACAAGCGCTCAGAGAATTGGCGGAATACGGCCGTGCTCTCCGAGGTGCTGGGGTGCACGGATCTCGGGGATCATCATATCCACACCCTTCCGGGAGAAAAAGTGCATAAACCTCGAAATCGGATACCAGAAGCCGTAGGGCGTCGGTCCAGCGGGAAGTGACAACAATGCTAGAGATGGGGAGTCCCGCAATGAGTGGTCTAGCCCTATAGTGCAGGTACCAAAACTGTCTGCTTCTGCAACGACTTCCAGGGCCTGAACGAGGTCAGTAAATTCAACGCCTACCCTATGCCCCTGGTGGACGAACTGATCGACCGCTTGGGGAATGCAAGGTAAGTCAAATAAAATAACATTTTATTTGTCACATGTGTCGAGTACAACAGTTGTAGACCTTAGTGAAATGCTTACTTATAAGAACTGAACTACTTAGGGAGCGGTGGAATGCAAGGTGCCAAATTCAAAATCCAAAAGTTGAATTAAACATTCATCAATATACAAGTGTTGCATACTCATCAAAAGCTCTGCTTCTTAGGAATATCAAAGCGTTGTCAGATTTCAAAAAGGCTTTACGGCGAAAGCACAACATTTGATTGTTTGAGGGTAGCACCTCCAATATTTCTACATTAGCATAAATTCATAAACCATCGCGGTTCACACAAAACACATTTCACAGCGAAATCAAATCCCTTACCTTTTGAAGAACTTCTGCTGAGGGCTTCCCAAGTGTCCAACAAAGACATCCAATGGTTCTTTTGTTAGAAAAAGTAATGTATTATATCCATAAATCTCTGTTTGGTTGGTGCGTTATGTTCAGAAAATCCAACGTCGAATCGCCCATTGAAACGTGAAGAGAACGCGTTCAAATATACCTTTCCTAAACAAATCAAATACCAGTTAAAATGCATCCTTAGCTATCCTTTTATGGATATTAGCGATAATATTTCACTCGGATGGTCACCTATACCTTATATCAGTAAAATAAAGTGGGGCGTGCCAGCCAGACTCGCGCCCGAGAAAACTTGTTGACATTTCAGGTCCCCATGCCATTTCCTGTACCTATTCGTTGTGTTTACTTCAATCTGTCTGAGTCTTTGTAAATAGACTGCTGACATCTAGTGGAAGCCATGGGTACTGCAGTCTCAGTCCTGGTAACAAATGGATTCAATAGGGAGTGTGTCTAACAGAGCCAAAAGTCACCAGAAACTGATTTCCGGATGTTTTTTTTTTTGCCTGCTAAATGAGTTCTGTTATACTCACAGACATTATGTTAACACTTTTAGAAACTTCAGAGTGTTTCCTATCCAATAGTACTAATTATGTGCATATCCTATTTTCTGAGCCTGAGTGGCAGGCATTTTGCTTTGGGCATGCCAGACTCTCCAAAACCGTCACCTCACCTGCCGCTCCCTAAGAAGTTAACTTCTCAGGGATCACTTGGGGCTAGCGGGCTGCTCCCGACACTACCAGGTAAAATGTAAGGCGCCAAATTCAAAATCCAAAAGTTTAATTATTAAACATCCACCAATATACAAGTGTTCCATACTCATCAAAAGCTCTGTTTCTTGGCAATATCACAGCGTTGTCAGATTTCAAAAAGGCTTTACGGTGAAAGCAGCACATTTGATTGTTTGAGAGTAGCACCTCACATATTTTTCCCATAGCCATGTATCGATTAGCCATCATGGCACACACATAACACATTTCACAGCAAAACAAATCAATTACCTGTTGAAGAACTTCTGCTGAGGTCATCCTAAGTGTCCAACGAAGACAATCCATGGTTCTTTTGTTAGAAAAAGTAATGTATTTTATCCATAAATCCTCCATTTGGTTCGCGCGTTATAATCAGAAACGACAGCTTCCACTACTCCATTGAAACGTGACGCGAACTCGTTCATCTTATACCTATAAACTTGTCCAAGAACAATCAAACATAGTTTTAAATGTATCCTTAGGAACACTTTACGTATATTTACTATTATAAATCAACCGAATATAAACTGATCGATAACGACGGTAAAGACACTGCGCGCTTTGTCGGGAGCGCGCGCTGGGTACTGTTTACATGACAGAGTGACTTCCTTGTTTGCTCTTCTTCTCTGGTCTTATTCATCCAAAATGAAAAAAATACACTGTCTCGAGACTGTTGACATCTAAAGGAAGTGATGGGTACTGCATTCATATGCCCTTATATGGTCATTTTCATGAGGGAGGGGTGCCCAAATGAGCAATGTGTCAAAATCACTTTTTCCAGGACAGAAATTCCTCTGGGTTTCTCCTGCTATATGTGTTCTGTTTTACTCACAGACAAATGCTTAACAGTTTTGGAAAATTCAGAGTGTTTCCTATCCAATGGTACCAAATATCTGCATATCCTATTTTCCGGGCCTGAATGGGAGGCATTTTACTTTGGGCACGCCAGGCTCTCCAAAACCGACCCCTCAGCTGCCACTCCCTAACAAGTTAAACAACATTGCAGTTTTAAGAAAATCCTTAAAAAAGTAGGAGATTAGAATAACAAATAATTAAAGAGCAGCAGTAAATACTAATAGCGGGGCTATATACAGGGGGTACCGGTACAGAGTCAATGTGTCAATGTGCGGGGGGCACCAGTGTCGAGGTAATTGAGGTAATTATGTTAATGTAGGTAAAGTTATTAAAGTGACTATGCATAGATAATAACAGAAAATAGCAGCACCATGGGGGGACAATGGAAATAGTCTGGGTAGCCATTTGATTAGTTGTTCAGACGTCTTATGGCTTGGGGGTAGAAGCTGTTTAGAAGCCTCTTGGACCTAGACTTTGCGCTCCCGTACCGCTTGCCGTGCAGTAGCAGAAAGAACAATCTATGACTAGGGTGGCTGGAGTCTTTGACAATTTTTAGGGCCTTCCTCTGATATAGGGCCTGGTATAGAGGTCCTGGATGGCAGGAAGCTTGGCCCCGGTGATGTACTGGGCCGTACGCAGTACCTTCTGTAGTGCCTTGCGGCCGGAGGCCAAGCAGTTGCCATACCAGGCAGTGATGCAACCCATCAGGATGCTCTCGATGGTGCAGCTGTAAAACCTTTTGAGGATCTGAGGATCCATGCCAAGTCTTTTCAGTCTCCTGAGAGGGAATAGGTTTTGTTGTGCCCTCTTCACGATTGCCTTGGTGTGCTTGGACCATGTTAGTTTGTTGGTGATGTGGACGCCAAGGAACTTGAAGCTCTCAACCTGTTCCACTACAGTCCCGTCGATAAGAATGGGGGCGTGCTCAGTCCTCCTTTTCCTGTAGTCCACAATCATCTCTTTTGTCTTGATCACATTGAGGGTTGTTTTCCTTGCACCACACAGTCAGGTCTTTGGCCTCCTCCCTAAAGGCTGTCTCATCGTTGTCGGTGATCAGGCCTACCACTGTAGTGTCATCAGCAAACTTGATGGTGTTGGAGTCGTGCATGGCCGTGCAGTTATGAGTGAACAGGGAGTACAGGAGGGGACTGAGCACACACCCCTGAGGGCCCCCGTGTTGAGAATCAGCGTGGTAGATGTGTTGTTACCTACATAAGGGACGCGGATGGCATTTGCTGTATGTTTGATGAGAAACTGCATATTGCAAATGTACGCTCCTTACTAGGCGTCGTCCAAATTGTTTCTAAAATAAGCCCGGCGCCGTCGAGCGTGCCCTAGGGCCAAATCTTCCAGGAAGTCATCAAACAAACTTTCTCGGACTTCGATGTCCGTTTAATAAAATAAATTCATTTTTTCATTTTTCCGCCCTTCATGTTAATCCCACCAGATGGCGAATGCCTTCATATTGCAAATGTACAAAACATACACCTAATTGACCTGGCTTTTTCTCCTAAACCGAAAAACTCTTTGAAGCGAAACTTGGTGGGCATGGGTTTGGCCATATGGGCAGTTGGCCCCGAAACAGAATGGCGTCAGGGACTCACGGTTTTTGAGATAAGGCCCATTTTCTGGGATTAAAGGTGAAAAATGGAAATAGAGCACTAATTTGACAGCTTTACGTCAAAGTACATGAACCTACGGTGTAAGGAAAAAAGAACCAGACATTTATCTCTTTTAATTTTCGATTAATTGGCAAGCGTCCCAATTCGTAATGTTGAGAAAAATATTTTTCACCAAAAGTTATGGATCCAGTTGCTGCGTGTTCAGACGGATCCGTTAAAGTTGAGTTTCGGAGCTCTCGTGATTTCTGTGATTTTCTGTGATTTTCTGAAATCACACACATGCACAGTCAATGGGGAATGACACAGTGAGGGGCTTACAGACAGACACTGCCTGCAATAGTTACTTTTGTTGAACTATTAAAGAACCGTCAGACCTAGAGCTCTGAAACTTTAGAAACCCATTCTAGACCTTTTAGTCGATCGTGCACGGTGAGCTACGGGAGGCTCTAGAAGGTTTTCAGGCCGAGAAACAGCCTCGTACATTTGCAATATTTTCAATTCATTTTTACATCACGAAAATGACAAAAGTTCTAAAAGTCCCAGAGACACAAGGCTAGGTGCATTAGAACCGCCTCGGCCCCATAGAGAGCCGGACCCTAACGTTTCTGTCCGATAGCTCATTCAAGGACCAACTGGCAGCGCCGAAAGCGTGGATTTTCAGCACCAATTAAGGTCGCTGCTCGGACTCCAAATGACCTATCGAGCCGAAACTTGAGATTCGGGAGTCGCCTCAGCCTGGCCGACACATAATGTCGAACTGGACCCGCAGCTAGAACGTAACTAGGTGTTTTACATTTTTACTATGATTTAAACAGAATTTTGAGCCTGCCCTGATATATGTGATTGTTGGCTTCTAAATGAGATGGGAAAAGTGGGTTTGGTGTCAGTTTTTATCAGTTTGGTGTCAGAATGATATCTAATTGATTGATTGACGCTGACTTGCTCGATTGACTTTTGTACATTTGCAATATGTTTGAATAGGGCTGAAACATCACCAAAATGACAGACTGAAATCAACACAAAAAAGGGCATCACCATAGTCTCTAGGCTGTGCCGAGTTCAACGACGCCCACTTGACTGTAGCTCGCTTCTGACCTCATAGACCGTGCAAAAAAGTAGGCGCAAAATGAAGCCTGGCCCTAAATGTCAGCTGATTTTGGGTGACAGTGGCAGACCCGTTTGGGTTAGAAGCACAATTCAACTTCAGGAATGTTCTAAGGTCCTCCCGATCAGAGCAAGCCTAACCGTGACTGTGTGGCATTAACCTTTAACAGTGAAAACAGGGTATTTACATCAAACCGTTTGCTATGAAATCTCTCCCCATAGGAATACATTGCCTGCTCCCCTAAATTCAACCTGGTGCCTATGTGGGTTATGAATGTCTTATGAACCTGTCTTCGATAGCAATCCATCAGACCACTATGAGGTCTACCTGTGTTGATTCTAAGCTTCCTGGAGCAACCGGAAGTGGTAAAAATCACCCAAAAGGTGTTTTGATATACCCAACCTGCAGTTTGTGAAAAACAGACAATTCAACCCTGTGTAAATCAGTCAGTTCTTAACCTAAAGACTTATAACTCAGGATTCTGTTAAAGCATACCCCAATGAGGATATGTGTCTAACTACAGCTTCCTGTGACAACCGGAAGTGCTTTAAATAGGGGTCATAGGTGCTGTTTCAAAGGGGTTAAAAAGGTCACATCTTTCCAAAACTTCATATTTGTGATTAGGCAACCCTCATGAACTGTAAATGGGTCATTTCTCCCATCAGATTTACAAGAAACCCTCACAGACACACACAAACACAGATATGGGATGGAGTGACACAGGTGTGGGGCTTGAAGACACACAGAGCCTGCAATGGCATCACCATAGTCTCTAGGCCTTGCCGAGAGTTCAACGAGGCATACGCCACGCTTGACCGTAGCTCACTCGGTCTGACCGCAGCAACTGTGCCAAAAAGTAGGCCCAAACTGAAGCCTGGCCCTCAATTTCAGCTGCTTTTGGGTGACAGCGGCAGAACGTTTGGGTTAGAAGCACGGTTCGACTTCAGGAGCGTTCCTTAGGACCTCCCGATCTGTGCAAGCCTAACTTTGACCCTGTGGCATTAACCTTTAACAGTGAAAACAGGGTATTTACATCAAACCGTTTGCTATGACATCTCTCCCCAGGGAATACATTGCCTGCTCCTCTAAATTCAACCTGGTGCCTATGTGGGTTATGAATGCCTTATGAACCTGTCTTTGATGGCAATCCATCAGGCCACTATGAGGTCTACCTGTGTTGATTCTAAGCTTCCTGGAGCAACCGGAAGTAGTTAAAATCACCCTAAAGGTGTTTTACAGTACCCAACCTGCTGTTGGTGAAAAACAGACTTTCAAACCTGTGTGAATCAGTCAGTTCTTAACTTACAGACTTAAAACTCAGGATTCTGTTAAAGCCTACCCCAATGAGGATATGTGTCTACCTACAGCTTCCTGTGACAACCGGAAGTTTTAAAGTGTGGTCACAGTGTCTGTTTAGAAGGGTTAAAAAGGTCACAATTTTCCAAAACTTCACATGTGTGATTAGGCAACCCCAATGAACTGTAAATCAGTCATTTCTCCCATCAGAATCCCTTGAAAAACTCACACATGCACACACAGTCCATGGGAGTGACATAGTGTGGGGCTTACAGACACACTGCCTGCAATAGTTACTTTCGTTCGAACTATTAAAGACCCGTCAGACCTAGAGCTCTGAAACTTTAGAACCCTTTTCTAGAGCTTATGTCGATAGTGCACGGTGAGTTATGGGGCTCTAGAAGGTTCACAGGCAGAAACAGCCTTGTACATTTGCAATATTTTCAATTCATTTTTACATCACGAAAATGACAAAATTTCTAAAAGTCCCAGAGACACAAGGCTAGGTGCGTTAGAACCGCCTCGACCCATAGAGACGGACCCTAACGTTTCTGTCCGATAGGCTCATTCAAGGACCCCGTAGCGCCGGAAAGCGTGGATTTTCAGCACCAATTAGGTCGCTGCCGGACTCCAAATGACCTATCGAGCGAAACAGCGGGATTTGGGGTCGCCTCAGATAGGCCGACATAACGCCGGAACTGGACCATAACTAGAACGTAACTAGGTGTTTACGTTTTCATTATAGTGACTTTATGGCAGACTTTTGTCCATTTGCAATAAGTTAAAACCGTCAAGCCCGGCCATCCTGAGATCAACGGGCAGTCAATTGGGCTTTCCTGCAGTATTTTAGAGCTTGTCATATTCGTGATGTTAAAGCCCATTGAAACATATTGCAAATGTACTGTACATTTGCAATATGTTTCACTGTACATTGCAATATGTTTCAATGGGCTTTTTTGACATGTTGAAATCAACACCAACGAGCTATGGACAGAGTACCGCTATCAAGCCTGGCCATCCTGAGATCAACGGGCAGTCAATTGGCCATTCCTGCAGGATTTTAGAGCTTGTCATATTCGTGATGTTAAAGCCCATTTGAAACATATTGCAAATGTACTGTACATTTGCAATATGTTTCACTAATACATTTGCAATATGTTTCAATGGGCTTTTTTTGACATGTTGAAATCAACACCAACGAGCTATGGACAGGTACCGCTATCAAGCCTGGCCATCCTGAGATCAGCGGGCAGTCAGTGGCCATTCCTGCAGGATTTTAGAGCTTGTCATATTCGTGGATGTTAACAGCCCATTGAAACATATTGCAAATGTACTGTACATTTGCAATATGTTTCACTACATTTGCAATATGTTTCAATGGGCTTTTTTTGACATGTTGAAATCAACACCAACGAGCTATGGACAGGTACCGCTATCAATCCTGGCCATCCTGAGATCAACGGGCAGTCAATTGGCCATTCCTGAAGTATTTTAGAGCTTGTCATATTCGTGATGTTAACGGCCCATTGAAACATATTGCAAATGTACTGTACATTTGCAATATGTTTCACTGTACATTGCAATATGTTTCAATGGACTTTTTTGACATGTTGAAATCAACACCAGCGAGCTATGGACAGGTACCGCTATCAATCCTGGCCATCCTGAGATCAACGGGCAGTCAATTGGCCATTCCTGCAGGATTTTAGAGCTTGTCATATTACGTGATGTTAACAGCCCATTGAAACATATTGCAAATGTACAGTGAAACATATTGCAAATGTACTGTACAAAGCAATGGAAGAGAGTGTGGACTTCTTTTTTGAAAACCTCCATAAATCAGCAAGGGCTTCTCCCACTGACTTAGGGCCATAGTGGGATGCTCCCATACGGATCCTGGACCAGGAGCAGCCCCCTAAAGTCATTTAAAACCCTTTTGAAAATATGGACCTGGTAAAATGTACTGTACATTTGCAATATGTTTCACTGTACATTTGCAATATGTTTCAATGGGCTTTTTACATGTTGAAATCAACACTAACAGCTATGGACAGGTACCGCTTTATCAATCCTGGCCATCCTGAGATCAACGGGCAGTCAATTGGCCATTCCTGAAGTATTTTAGAGCTTGTCATAGCGTGATGTTAACAGCCCATTGAAACATATTGCAAAATGTACTGTACATTTTGCAATATGTTTCACTATTACATTGCAATATGTTTCAATGGACTTTTTTGACATGTTGAAATCAACACCAACGAGCTATGGACAGGTGTACCGCTATCAATCCTGGCCATCCTGAGATCAACGGGCAGTCAATTGGCCATTCCTGCAGGATTTTAGAGCTTGTCATATTCGTGATGTTAACAGCCCATTGAAACATATTGCAAATGTACAGTGAAACATATTGCAAATGTACTGTACAAAGCAATGGAAGAGAGTGTGGACTTTTTTTGAAAACCTCCATAAATCAGCAAGGGCTTCTCCCACTGACTTAGGGCCATAGTGGGATGCTCCCATACGGATCCTGGACCAGGAGCAGCCCCTAAAGTCATTTAAAACCCTTTTGAAAATATGGACCTGGTAAATGTACTGTACATTTGCAATATGTTTCACTGTACATTTTGCAATATGTTTCAATGGGCTTTTTTTTGACATGTTGAAATCAACACCAACGAGCTATGGACAGGTACCACTATCAATCCTGGCCATCCTGAGATCAATGGGCAGTCAATTGGGCATTCCTGAAGTATTTTAGAGCTTGTCATATTCGTGATGTTAAAAGCCCATTGAAACATATTGCAAATGTACAGTGAAACATATTGCAAATGTACTGTACAAAGCAATGGAAGAGAGTGTGGACTCTGTCATTTTTTGAACATTTTTGAAAACCTCCATAAATGAGCAGGGCTTCTTCCACTGACTTAGGGCCATAGTGGGGATGCTCCCATACGGATCCTGGAGGCACTGCACCCCCTAAATGCATTTTTGACTAAATAAGCTTTCAGGGAAGGTGGCATTAACATCATCTCAGGAGATGATTCACTCAGCCTTTCAGCGTTTTTAAAATTGAAAGAACTCCATAAATGAGCAGGGCTTCTCCCACTGACTTAGGGCCATAGTGGGATGCTCCCATAAAGATCCTGGACCAGGAGCAGCCCCTAAAGTCATTTAAAACACTTTTGAAAATATGGACCTGGTAAATGTACTGTACATTTGCAATATGTTTCACTGTACATTTGCAATATGTTTCAATGGAGCTTTAAGATCCACGATCCCAATGTAGGCACCCCTGGTCATTTTGGACGTTTTTCAAAAAATAGACCCTATAGGATGATTGAGGAGCTTAACATAGTGATATATATCATTTTGTCAGTTTAAATGCCATTTGGACATTGCTCACTGACTTTTGGGTTCGAAGTCGACTTCCTATGACGATATATGTAAATGGACATAACATCATGACTTTTGACTTCCTATGGTAACATATTGCAAATGGACAAAACATATTGCAAATGGACAATAAAAGTTAATAAAAATTAACTTTATTAAAATTAGAACAAGGATATGTTTATACACATCTTCTATCGTGTGAGATTATAACAAAAGTCGTTAGAATCGCTAAAAGCAAGAAAGCACTTTTTAGGAGGTATAGTGATTTGATATTTTTTTTGGGAAATGTCAGAATTTGACCCTTGGGTCTTGTCTTCATGTACATTTGCAATATGTTTTGCCCCGTTGGAACGCGCGCTGCCACCTATAGTAA
This sequence comes from Brachymystax lenok tsinlingensis, assembly GCA_030435695.1. NCBI lineage: Eukaryota > Metazoa > Chordata > Actinopteri > Salmoniformes > Salmonidae > Brachymystax > Brachymystax lenok. The sequence continues at coordinate 12,859,934 of CM059797.1, read as the reverse complement.
TTTTGAGTTATTACACTTGGCATTTGCCGTATGCCGTTTGCCATAAGAAATACACGAAATGGCGTACATTTGGGCACTCTTTTCCATCGTGTATGTTTGTTCAATGGCAATATGTTGCCATTCATTTTGTCCATTTCATGGGGTCTTCCCTTACCTACCCTTACCACCTGTGGGTGGCCTGTCAGGAAGTCCAGGATTTAGTTGCAGAGGGAGGTGTATAGTCCCAGGGTCCTTAGCTTAGTGATGAGCTTTAAGGGCATTATGGTGTTGAACGCTGAGCTGTAGTCAATGAATAGCATTCTCACATAGGTGTTCCTTTTGTCCAGGTGGGAATGAGCAGTGTGGAGTGCAATAGAGATTGCATCGTCTGTGGATCTGTTGGTGCGGTATGCAAATTGGAGTGGGTCTAGGGTTTCTTGTGTAATGGTGTTGATGTGAGCCATGACCAGCCTTTCAAAGCACTTCATGGCTACAGATGTGAGTCATTTAGGCAGGTTACCTTAGTGTTCTTGGGCACAAAGACTATGGTGGTCTGCTTGAAACATGTTGGTATTACAGACTCAGACAGGGAGATGTTGAAAATATCAGTGAAGAAAGACACTTGCCAGTTGGTCAGTGCATGCACGGAGTACACGTCCTGGTAATCTGTCTTGTGAATGTTGACCTGTTTAAAGGTCTTACTCACATCGGCTGCGGAGAGCGTGATCACACGATCATCCGGAACAGCTGATGCTCTCAAGCATGTTTCAGTGTTACTTGCATCGAAGCGAGCATAGAAGTTATTTAGCTCGTCTGGTAGGCTTGTGTCACTGGGAAGCTCTCGGCTGTGCTTCCCTTTGTAGTCTCTAATAGTTTGCAAGCCCTTGCTGATAGAAGTTAGGTAAAACTGATTTAAGCACAGTGGACCTTATGAAGGGGTGCCGGCAGGTGCCACTGGCAGCGGCCTCCCGGGAGAAGACGTCCTTCTCCACCCCAGGGGGGGGCTATACCACTACCGGCTTCTGCCTTTCGGGCTCCACGGGGCCTCGACGATGAGGGTAGCCCTCAATTAGATAGCGGGGGAAAAAATGTCAGCCTCTCAATCTGTGTGAGTCCCCCTGAGCACCTTTTTGTGCATTGCTTGTCACTTTCCAGACAAATAAAGCATGTCAACATGGCACATAGCAACCCTCCAGTGCTTTCAAATTGTCCCGGAGGGACTCATAGGCACACTTTGGTCTTTTCTCGAAATAGCAAGATACTCAATGGACAAACTTTATCAAAAGATTCATCCATCATATCAAACATCTCTGCGTAGAAAAATACTGTTGTGCAAGTAATCTTGGTCCAATATTTCCATTAACTATCTATTGTGCATGTCTTCAGCAAATTAGCATCACCACACACTTCTTGTAGTAGCAATACAGTATATTCTGGGTACCCTACAGTTGTTATGTTACTGTGTTGGCAGCTGGATGAGAAATGGACACTGCTTCTATACTTCTCTATATTGTTGTGAGGGAGCATTGTGATCCTCACTGGATATTTGAACAAATCCCAAGTGTATACCTGTACTTTACAATTTCAGAAATAACCATTTATAGACACTATCAAAATAGGGATCTTATCCTTGAATGGATATTGAAGAACTACATTGCTATTTCTTCTGGGGAAATACATTTGTATTGTATCTCCTTTTGGACCAAAACCTCATGTATGTTTTCAACAGAAACTACTGTTCCAACATGAATGCAGCAGCATTTTATTGCTGTGGCAATATGAAAAACACCACATCATAATGAAAAACATCACGTCGTAATAAAAAACACCACGTTGTAATGAAAAATACCACGTAGTAATAAAAACACCACGTCGTAATGAAAAACACCACGTCGTAATGAAAAACACCACATCATAATGAAAAACATCACGTCGTAATAAAAAACACCACGTTGTAATGAAAAACACCACGTCGTAATAAAAACACCACGTCGTAATGAAAAACACCACGTCGTAATGAAAAACATCACGTCGTAATAAAAAACACCACGTTGTAATGAAAAATACCACGTCGTAATAGAAAACACCACGTCGTAATGAAAAACACCACGTCGTAATGAAAAACACCACGTCGTAATGAAAAACACCACGTCGTAATAAAAACACCACGTCGTAATAAAAAACACCACGTTGTAATGAAAAATACCACGTCGTAATAGAAAACACCACGTCGTAATGAAAAACACCACGTCGTAATGAAAAACACCACGTCGTAATGAAAAATACCACGTCGTAATAGAAAACACCACATCATAATGAAAAACATCACGTCGTAATAAAAAACACCACGTTGTAATGAAAAATACCACGTCGTAATAGAAAATACCACGTCATAATAGAAAACATCACGTCGTAATGAAAAACACCACGTCGTAATGAAAAACACCACGTCGTAATGAAAAGCACTACGTCGTAATGAAAAACACCACGTCATAATGAAAAACACCACGTCGTAATGGAAAACATCACGTCGTAATGAAAAACACCACGTCGTAATGAAAAACACCACGTCGTAATGGAAAACATCACGTCGTAATGAAAAACACCACGTCGTAATTAAAAACACCACGTCGTAATTAAAAACACCACGTCGTAATTAAAAACACCACGTCGTAATGAAAAACACCACATCGTAATGGAAAACACCACGTCGTAATGAAAAACACCACGTCGTAATGGAAAACATCACGTCGTAATGAAAAACACCACGTCGTAATTAAAAACACCACATCGTAATGAAAACACCATGTGTGTTTGTGTTCCATTAACAGTATCTAGGAAACTTTCTGTAGCAAGATATTTTCTCAATTGTTGGTATTGTCTAGAACGGTTCAATCAAGGGCATTGCAGAAAGGCCTGCTAGAGTACATGTATGCAAAAGCTAACCTGCTCTCAAGTGCCAGTATTCTATTTGAAAAGAAGAGAATCTATTGATGTTTGGCTCATTGAAATATTAATATTCACAACGAACCCCTGCACAGTGATGAGAATTTCAAGTGGAGTACTGAGCGGATGCTTTCAAGCTGCGTTTCAGATACCTCACTAAATATTTTCAGCTTCAGAGCTCTGCTCTTAAATTATTGCCTTTACACAGTTCCTCTGTTTTTGTTTTCAATTTGGCATCAATTATTCACTCATGCAGCAATGCGATTGAGATTGTTTTAAGAACAGGCTTTTCTCCCATAGTCACACACAACACAATTGGTACCAAGCACCGTCTGCAATTTAATTACATCTTGATATCCGGGATGTTTCATTTGCAATAATGTTTTTTTTTTTATCTTGTAATAGAAATAGATTACGTTGTAAGACTCAGATATTGTCAGATTATGTCCAATGTGATTGCTACAGATTCTTCAGAAACTATTTGTTCTTTCAATGAAACTTAAAGCTCCGTTATGCACTTTGGGGGAAGTAAAATGGAGAGTCTTGGGAAGTTTTGAGCTCTAATGTTCACTGTAGTTAATCAAGTCATTGAGGGAAGTGCTCTAGTCTACAACACGTTGCCTGAACACCCAGCCATGGACACTACACCTCATCATGGACAATATACCCGGCCATGGACACTATACACGGCCATGGTCGCTACACCCGGACATGGACGCTACACCCGGCCATGGACACTACACCCGGCCATGGACACTACACCCGGCCATGGACACTATACCCGGCCATGGACACTATACCCGGCCACGGGCACTACACTTGGTCAGGGACATTATTATACCACTTCAGGGACTTTTGACATTACTGGAATTATTTTATTCTAATGTCAACCATTTGTTCCATGACATAATAGAAAAACAACAGATAGGTTAGTGTTGGGGTCAAAAGTATTATATGTAAGCTGATATACTGTAGCTATTGACCCATATAGGTTTCCTGGCCATGTAATTAGATACATATACCATGTTTTGTTTGCTGTAAATTTCAATTAGCTAAATCATGATCACTAGTCATTAAGTGAAAATGTTGTCCTGAATATTTAGTCAGGAACATAACAGTGGAAGAGAGAATGTTAACCCATGAGACTTTTAATTTAATTTATTCATGGCACCGCCAAGGCAGCTTAGTTTGGAAATTAACATCTTTTAATTTCTTATATTAAATTTCACACATTCAACCTTGAAGTTAATTAAGAGTGTAAGGACTCGGCAGCATGCCTCACCCCCTCAAACATCCCAGGGACTGGTATCCTCTGTCTGATATTCTGGAAGACATTTCACCTTTTTACATCTAGCCTAAGGACCATATAAGCAGCTTCGTTTCACACGTATACTGCAGGTCAGCATTACATCTGACCCAGTATAACACCAACTATAGCAATTGGCTCTTACAATGTTACCAGGGTTGGAGCTGCACTGAGCCATTACCGCCAAGCTCAGATACTATCAAATCATAGAAATACAAGTATATTGTTGATCAGGTTTTTAACGATGACTCATAATAGGGTAATCTCATCTGACCATGTGGGGATCTATTAAAAACGTGTGCTAATTAGAGCCCTGCAGTAGTCTACAGCGCAGTGTGAAACCACTAACCATTGTATCAATAAGGACACTTGAGATAATTCTCAAGTGAGACAACTATAACTGTCGTGTGCTTGTCTTAACTACCCTAATAAATTACGTTATTATCCTAATGGCCATAATTTCATGCACAGCTGGCCACCAATTTAGTTTTTAGTAATGGTAAAATGTATTATGAATCACTCGAAAACATTCCCCATTATTTTGAGTAAGTGTGATGACTCCGCACAGGCTATATCGGAGATTAGCATCTCTGTTGTCACTGAAGTGAATTACAGGAAGCAACAGCACTCTAAGCAAACTCCTCAAACCAAACCAGAATATTTGCAGTAACTTTTTAACAAGTGGAAACTAACTCATACCTGTAGTTAGAGAAAAACATACTTGAGTTTGTGTTCCAAAGTAGAGCGACTGGAGGGAGACGCTACAATTATTTTGGTGCTGCCAGATGAGCTGATCCCACAGGATGGTGCTACTGCAGGCGTGCTGGCAGTCTGGCAGTGTGTTCCTGACAACGCTGTTGATTGTAATGTTATGTACGGTATAAATGGGAAAATACATCACCGTTATGGAATAACCAACGTGGTCTCTGATCTTTTCCAAAACCCTGTTGACAAAGACACAAAGAGGCAATAAAGCATTCCTCATTGCGGGATCTTTCTCCACCTTAGCAGTACGGCCATTACTACCATATTTTGCTCTTGAGGAATAATGTTTGAAGCCCATTTTGGTGGACAGACCGGTGGAGCAACGATCAGGCTTCTGTTTTAGATGGCATGGACCATTGTGTTGCATCATGGATAACTGAACAACATAATTGTTATTTCAGGGGCAAGTGCTCAATGTCCATCCTGTCCTGAACTCTTGTACACTAAGATACACACTCTCTGGTCATAGCTCTTCAAGATACGGATACTTAAATACCAAGCTAAAGACGAACCAGGATCAACACAACTAAATGACGAACCAGGATCAACACTGCTAAATTACGAACCAGGATCAACACCGCTAAATGACGAACCAGGATCATCATCACTAAATGACGAGCCAAGATCAACACTGCTAAATGACAATCCTGGATCAACTCAACTAAATAACTATCCACTCTCTGGTCATAGCTCTTCAAGAAACGGATACTTAAATACCAAGCTAAAGACGAACCAGGATCAACACAACTAAATGACGAACCAGGATCAACACCGCTAAATGACGAATCAAGATCAACACAACAAGATAATGAACCAGGATCAACACAGATAAATGACGAGCCAAGATCAACACTGCTAAATGACAATCCTGGATCAACTCAACTAAATAACTATCCAGGATAAACCCCGCTAAATGATGATCCAGTATTTACACGGCTAAATGCAATGAGGCAGATATCGTTGCCAATAACACATACAGTGCATTTTGAAAGTATTCAGACCACTTACCTGATTCCACATTTTGTTACGTTACAGCCGTATTCTAAAAATGATTAAATAAATGTGTTCCTCATCAATCTACACACAATATCTGTCACGTCTTCTCCTACTCCTCCCCTCCGGCGTATGACATCGCCGGACTACTAACCACCGGTCCTGGGATTCATCATTACGCACACCTGGCACTCATCATTACGTGCACCTGTTAATCATTATAATTCACACCTGGACTTCATTACCTTCATAATTTCCTCCCCATTATGTGTCACTTTCTTATGTTCACTCCCCAGTTGGTATTATCCTTGTGTACCGGCGTGTAACCACATGGAATTGTCCCGTTCCTGGTTCTGTTGCTTTATTAAAGTTTCACCTGCTTCCGACTCACAGCTCCATTATTACAGAATGCCAACTCAAACTATGGAAGCAGCAGGAAAATCGGATAGCTCTCAGACGGTCAACGAACAAGGGTACCTACGTCAACACAATGACCAGCTGGCTCAACTGGGGACGGCCATGGAAGAAGGTTCTCCGTAGTCTGCAGCGTCTTGAAAACCCCCAAAAGATGTTGCAGCCCAGCAGCGGAGGATACTCTAGAGCCAGTCTACCCAGTGAGCCCCCACCACCGAGAGGTCTAAGTTTTCCACTGTTATTTCTATGCTGACCGAGCGGGCATTGGAATGGGCTACGGCTGTCTGGGAGAGAAGAGAGGAGTAGCTAGAGCATGGCTCATCCTGCAAAGGGCAGAGAGGACGGTGAGCGTCTGCTTCAGCTACAGCAGGGGAATCCGACTGCTGCTGAGTATGCGCTCACCTTCTGGATAGTAGCAGCTTCTAGTGGATGGAATGAGCTGGCACTTCACACGCTATTTAGAAGAGTTCTATGCGAGGAGGATGCACTCATTGCAATGGCCATCCGTCTGGATAACCTTCTCCGGGAACGTCGGCATTCTCATCACTTCCATCCATCCTTCGGTGAGCACTCGTGATCAGAGCCTGAACACATGGAGGTAGGGGTCATATGCCTTTCCACGGCAGAACGACGCAGACAGATACAGCTGGGGCTATGTCTGTACTGTGGGCAAGGAGGGAACAAGCTCCAGCGGTGTCCGGTACTTCAGAATCCAGGATCCACTAGAGCAGAGGGACGGTCACGTGATGTTCCATCCCTTGGACCAGTAGTGAGTATTCCAGATTCAGCTTTTCCTGCTAGACTCTCTATGGTGTCCATCACTCGGGCTGACTGTCCCTCATGTACTGTGTCACAGCTTAGTGGATTCTGGCACCGCAGGGAACTTTATGGATCAGACCCTTGCCTCCTCCCTCAACATTACCATCGACCCACTCTCCTCTCCTTTTCCGGTTCAAGGTCTCGACTGTCGGCCATTAGGATCTGGAACCATCACACACATCACTCAACCACTCACCCTCAACGTGGAGTCCAATCACCAGGAGAACATCCCCTTCTTCATCACCAGTGCACCAGTTACCAAAATCATCCTCAGCCTTCCTTGGCTCCAACGCCACGACCCTACCATATCATGGTAGAGGATGAGAATCACAGACTGGTCACCTGAATGCCAGAGGGCCTGCTTCCCTGTCCCCTGTGGTTCTACGTCAGTTGAGAGTCCTGTGAAGAGAGGAGTAGCTCCAACAGGGTATCATCCGCACATCCATGTTGGCTGGTTTCTTCTTCGTGGCAAAGAAGGAGGGAGGATTACGCCCATGGATCGATTACCGTGGACTCAATGACATCACCACGAAGTATTGGTACCCTCTCTCGCTGGTGCCGTCAGCCATTTAGCATCTCCGCGGGGCCTAGTTCTTCACCAAACTGGACCTGCGGAGTGCCAACAATCTCATCCACATCCGGGAGGGGGATGAGTGGAAGATGGCTTTCAGCACGATGTCTGGCCACTACGAGTGCTTGGTTATGCCCTTTGGCTTAGCCAATGCTCTATCAGTGTTCCAAGCATTCGTCAACGAGGTGTTCAGGGACATGCTCAGACGTCAGGTGATTGTATACATCGATGACATCCTGATCTTCTCACATCACCCAGGTTCGAGCAGTCCTGGAATGCCTCATGGCCAATCACCTGTTCGTCAAGGCGGAAAAGTGCCAATTCCATCAGAGGGCTGTATCCTTCTTGGCTTACCAAATCAGCCCACAGGGAGTGAAGATGGGCAAGAAGGTAGATGTGGTAAGGTCATGGCCAGTCCCAACCACCATCAAAGGGTTACAACGGTTTTTGGGGTTTGCCAACTTCCACCGCCGCTTCATCAGGAACTTCATCGCTGCCCCTCTCACCTCCCTCCGTAAGGGTGGGCCTCGTTGGTTGGCATGGTTTCCAGCAGCCAACGAGGCATTTAGTCTCCTCAAGGGGCGTTTCACCTCCACCCCTTGCTAAAACACCCAGATCCCACGCTACCTTTTGTGGTTAAGGTAGACACATCTGAGGTGGGCGGGGGCAGTTTTTTCACAAAGACAGGGCAACCCATTGAAATTGTATCCTTCTGCTTTTTTCTCCAAGAAACTGTCCTCCGCAGAGAGGAATTCCGACATCGGCGATCGGGAGCTCCTGGCGGTGAAGTTGGCATTAGAGGAGTGGAGACACTGGCTGGAGGGTGCCAAGGAACAAATCGCCGTCCTTGCCGACCATCGGAAGCTAGAGTACATACGGACAGCGAGGAGACTGAATCTGCGCCAAGCCAGGTGGGCACTTTTCTTCACCAGGTTCGACTTCACGCTGACCTATCGCCCAGGTTCTAAGAACATCAAGGCCGATGCCCTGTCCTGTATCTACGATTCGGGAGAGGTCCCTGTCCGGAGGGCACCGATAATCCCATCCTCCAGAGTCGTAGGTCCAGTGGTTTGGGACGTAGATGTGGACATCCGCCAGGCTCTAGAGGGGAAGCCTTAACTTCTGAATTGTCCTCCCGAGCACATCTACGTTCCCACAGGGATAAGGGTTCGGCTGCTGACCTGGGCACACACAGCTGTCATTGCTGGCCATCCAGGTATTTCTCGCACCATCCACTCCATCGCTGAGAAGTACTGGTGGCCCACCTTGGTGCAGGATGTCACTCGGTATGTCAACTCCTGTTCTGTATGTGCTCAAACCAAGTCCCCCCCGGAATGCTCCAGCAGGGAAGCTCCTGCCGCTTCCCATGACTCAGCGACCTTGGTTACGTCTATCCATTGACTTTGTAACCGATCTTCCCCCCCTCTGATTGTTTCACCACCATTCTGGTGGTATTGGATAGATTTTCCAAGTCATATCGATTAATTCCTCTTCCTGGTCCCCCACTGCTCTCCAGGTCGCTGAGGCACTCTTACAGCATGTCTTCCGGGATAATGGCCTTCCGGAGGACATTGTCTCTGACCGTGGCCCCTAATTCACATCACAAGTATGGAGGGCCTTCTTGGAGAAGCTGGGGGTCACAGTCAACCTCACTTCTGGTTATCGGCCTCAGTCCAACAGGCAGGTGGAGAGGATGAACCAGGAGCTGGGGAGGTTCCTGAGGAGTCACTGTCAGGACCGGCAGGGTGAGTGGGCACAATTGCTTCCCTGGGCAGAGTACGCACAGAACTCCCTACATCACTCCTCCACTTTACCTCCTTCCAGTGTGTTTTGGGTTTCCAGCCGGCTCTGGCCCTGTGGACCCCGAGCCAGACCGCAGCCCCTGCGTTAGATGAGTGGTTCTGGTACTCAGAGGAGGTGTGAAGATTCCAGCGCACCGTCCATCGTCAGAAAGAACAGGCAGGCCACCACCGCAGTGAGACCCCTGTGCTCCATCCTGGGGACTGCGTCTGGCTCTCTACCAGGAACCTCCCACTCCGCCTGCCCTGCAAGATACTGAGCATCGTTCAAGGTTCTCCGGAGGGTCGAGGTGACGAACAGGTTATAACTACCAAGTCACTATCGTATCTCACCTTCTTTTCATGTTTCCCTTCTCAGGCCTGTGATTCCTGGTCCCCTAGCTGGTACTGTCCCCCACGACACACCTCCAACCCCCCTGGACATCGAGGGGGGCCAGGCGTACGCTGTCAGATCCCTACTGGACTCCTGACGTTGTGGGGGTCGGCTCCAGTATCTGGTGGACTGGGAGGGGTATGGCCCAGTGTTGGGTTCCGGTGGAGGACATTCTGGACCCCCAACATCATCCGTGATTTCCACTCTTGTCGGTGTCGTCCTGCGGCTGGAGCTGCACGTCAGAGTGGGGGAGAGTGTACTGTCACATCTTCTCCTGCTCCTCCACTCCAGCGTATGACATCGTGGGAATACTAACCACCGGTCCTGGGATTCATCATTACGCACACCTGTTAGTCATTATGATTCACACCTGGACTATATTACCTTCATCGTTTCCTTCCCTTTTGTCACTCTCTTATGTTCACACAACAGTTGGTATTATTCTTGTGTATCAGTGTGTAGTCACATGGAATTGTCTCGTTCCTGGTTTTGTTGTTTTATTAAACGTTTCACCTGTCCGTACCAAAACATTTCTGCAGCATTGAAGGTCCCCAGGAACACAGTGGCCTCCATCATTCTGAAATAGAAGAAGTTTGGAACCATCAAGAAACTTCCCAGAGATGAAAAGCCTTGGTCAGTTATTCCATGGAGATTGGAAAACCTTCCAGAAGGAAAAACATCTCTGCAGCACTCCACCAATCAGGCCTTTGTGGTAGAGTGGCCAGACGGAAGCCTCTCCTCAGTAAAAGGCACATGACAGCTCGCTTGGAGTTTGCCAAAAGGGACCCAAAGGACTCTCAGACCATGAAAACAAGATTCTCTGGTCTGATGAAACCAAGATTGAACTATTTGGCCTGAATGTTAAGATTCATGTCTGGAGAAAACCTGGCACCATCCCTACCGTCTAGCATTGCAGTGGCAGCATCATGCTGTGGGGATGTTTTTCAGTGGCAGGTACTGGGAATCTAGTCAGGATCAAGGGAAAGATGAACGGAGCAAAGAACAGCGATATCCTTGATGAACCTACTCCAGAGTGCTCAGGAACTCAGACTGGGGCTAAGGTTCACCTTCCAACAGGACAACAACCCTAACCACACAGCCAAGACAACGCTGTGCAGTAATGCTCCCCATCCAACCTGACAGAGGATCTGCAAAGAAGAATCTGAGAAACTTCCCAAATACAGGTGTGCCAGGCTTGTAGCGTCATACCGAAAAAGACTTGAGGTTGTAATCTCTGCCAAAGGTGCTTCAGTAAGGTACTGAGTAAAGGGTGTGAATACTTCTGTAAATGTGATATTTCAGTTAATCTATATTTTAATACATTTGCAAAAATGTTTAAACCTGTTTTGATTTCTCATTATGGGGTAGTATGTGTAGATTGAGGGAACAAAACAATTTAATAGATTTTAAAATAAGGCTGTAACGTAACAAAATTTGGGGAAAGTCAAGGGGTCTGAATACTTTTCCCGAATGTCCTCTATTATATAACAACGAACCTACTTTTTCTCAGACACTGCAGGGGTAATAATGTTTACAGGATGACAAGGAGAGAGAGTGCGGTGGAGAACCCAGTGTCTCCTCCCAGTCCCACCAGCTATACGGTGGAGTCAGATTTCCACTTAAAGCCGCCAGTGAGCCTTGCTGGCTAGGCATCCTTTGATTTGAGAGAGGGCTAATCCTTGTCTTCTCTCTGCTGCCATGTCTTCATCCTCACAACCAGGTGCCCTTTCATTAACCTTTGACTAGCACTGGCACCGTGTTTGAAGAAGCTGGTATTAAATTGGCTTATCCCAGATCGCTGCTTCAGCGAGTAGCAGCTGCCCTGTTTCTCACACTGGTCTCTCAAGGTGCTGCACAGTACAACACACTATTATATAATGTAGCCACTTCTTCTGGCTTGGCTGTCCCAGCCCTAGCTCAACTAGGCTACTCCTACTTGCGCCGGTTGATGGGCCTGAGAACTTTTACTCGTTGTAGACAGAAGGTGAAAGAAAGCAGTTGGGAATGGAAAATAGGGATGCAATCCGTTTAATTTTAGATTTCGGCTCAGTCGTTCATCATCAAGGTCAGGTGTTTTTCATCACACCACAGGAGGTTGGTGGCACATTAATTGGAAAGAACGGGCCTGTGTTAATGACTGGAGTGGAATAAGTGGAATGGTATGAAATACATTAAAAACATGATTTGATGCCATTTCATTTGCTCCGTTCCAGCCATTATTATGAGCCGTCCTCCCCTCAGCAGCCACCACTGCATCACACCCACATAATTATATAATAGTCAGATATTGTATTCTTCAAAGAACGTCACTCATCTTCACTTTGCCTAATGTGCTCTGGTGTTGTGTCAGTGTTGGCTCAGAACAGAAGCATTTTATCTCACTTATTGTGTTCAGTGCACTGTTGTGATAGATGAGTTAAATCACTGAATCTACAGGAAGCCACCTACCACACCACCACCACACACGCAAACTCCTCAAAAACTCTAGATGTTGCATGCTTTACCATTCGTATCCCACCTCTCGACACATAAGCTGCAGCTTCATCAGGCTGTATTGATGGCAAGGAGTTCATCAGGCTGTCTTGATGGCTAGGAGTTCATCAGGCTGTCTTGATGGCTAGGAGTTCATCAGGCTGTCTTGATGGCTAGGAGTTCATCACGCTGTCATGATGGCTATGAGTTCATCAGGCTGTCTTGATGGTTAGGAGTTCATCAGGTTGTCTTGATGGCTATGAGTTCGTCAAGCTGTCTTGATGGCTATGAGTTCATCAGGCTGCCTTGATGGCTAGGAGTTCATCAGGCTGTCTCGAGGGGACAAGGAGTACCTCAGGCTGTCTTGATGGCTAGGAGTTCCGCATTGTCACGATTGTCGACAGAAATGGACCAAGACGCAGCGTGCAGGGTTGAGTGAAACATATTTATTTAAATGCAACTCACCAAAACAAAAGAAAGAACACAACGACCGTAACGCAGGTATGGCACACACAGGTACGCACACACAACTACAAACCTAAGTATAATATCCCACAACAAGGTGGGGGACTAAACAACCTAAATAGGATTCCCAATTAGAGACAACGACTAACAGCTGCCTCTATTTGGGAACCCAAACCAACCAACATAGAAATACAAAACATAGACCAAAACACCCCTGATCACGTCCTGACCAAAACACAAATGAGCAGCCAAAAGGGCTACCTATGGCCAGGACGTGACAGTACCCCAAAGGCGCGGACTCCGACCGTGACCAAAAGTCACTGGGGTCTCTCGGGTGGGTCCTCGCCTTTGGCGGCGGCTCCGGTGCGGGCCATACCGGCCTGAGAAGGCGCACTGGAGGCCCAGTACGTGGAGCAAGAACAGTACGTACCAGGCTGGGACGACATCCTAGAGGCCTGGTGTGTGGGACAGAAACATTACGTGCCAGGCTGGGACGACACACTAGTGGCCTGGTGCGTGGAACAGGAACAGTCCGTGCCGGGCTCTGGATGCGCACAGGGGGCCTGGTGCGCAGAGCATGGACGTTCCGGGCTCTCGATGCGCACAGGGAACCTGATGCGTGGAGCAGGGACGTGCCGGGCTCTCGATGCGCTCAGGGGACTTGATGCGTGGAGCAGGGACAGGACGTGCCAGGCTCTCGATGCGCTCAGGGGACCTGATGCGTGGGGCAGGGACAGGGCGTGCCGTACTCTCGATGCGCTGGGGACCTGATGCGTGGAGCAGGGACAGGGCGTGCCGGGCTCGATGCGCTGGGGACCTGATGCGTGGGGCTGGGACAGGGCGTGCCGTACTCGATGCGCTGGGGACCTGATGCGTGGGGCAGGGACAGGGCGTGCCGGGCTCGATGCGCTGGGGACCTGATGCGTGGGGCAGGGACAGGGCGTGCCGTACTCGATGCGCTGGGGACCTGATGCGTGGAGCAGGGACAGGGCGTGCCGGGCTCTGAAGGCGCACTGGGGACCTGGTGCGTGGAGCAGGGACAGGGCGTGCGGACTCGATGCGCTGGGGACCTGATGCGTGGAGCAGGGACAGGACGTGCCGGGCTCTCGATGGCACAGGGGACCTGATGCGTGGAGCAGGGACAGGACGTGCCGGGCTCTGAAGGCGCACTGGGGACCTGGTGCGTGGAGCAGGGACAGGACGTGCCGGACTCTCGACGCGCACAGGGGACCTGATGCGTGGGGCAGGGACAGGACGTTCCGGGTTCTCGATGCGCACAGAGGACCTGATGTGTGGAGCAGGGACAGGACATGCCGGGCTCTGAAGGCGCACAGGGGACCTGGTGCGTGGAGCAGGGACAGGACGTAACGGGCTCTCGATGCGCTCAGGGGACCTGATGCGTGGAGCAGGGACAGGCCGTGCCGGGCTCTGAAGGCACACAGGGGACCTGGTGCGTGGAGCAGGGACAGGACGTGCCAGGCTCTCGATGCGCTCAGGGGACCTGATGCTTGGAGCAGGGACAGGACGTGCCGGGCTCTGAAGGTGCACAGGGAGCCTGGTGCGTGGAGCAGGGACAGGCCGTGCCGGGCTCTGAAGGCGCACAGGGGACCTGGTGCGTGGAGCAGGGACAGGCCGTGCCGGGCTCTGAAGACGCACAGGGGACCTGGTGCGTGGAGCAGGGACAGGACGTGCCGGACCCTCGATGCGCACAAGAAGCCTGGTGCGTGGAGCAGGGACAGGACGTGCTGGGCTCACGATGCGCACAGGGGGCCTGCTGCGTAGAGCAGGAACCGGACGTGCTGGGCTCGCGATGCGCACAGGAAGCCTGGTGCGTGGAGCAGGGATAGGACATGCTGGGCTCACGGTGCGCACAGGGGGCCTGGTGAATATAGCAGGGACAGGACGTACTGGCAGCCCCAAAAATAAATGTTTGGGGCTGCCTCTCGGGCTTCCACGCCAGCTGTGTTCCCTCGTACTTCTTCCCCTCAGCCATCGCTAACACCACACCTTCCCTGGGACGGCAATACTCCCCAGCCTTCCTCCAGGGTCCTTTTCCAGCCATGATTTCCTCCCAGGTCCAGAACTCCCGGTTATCTCGCTGCTTGGTCCTTGTTTGGTGGGATATTCTGTCACGATCGTCGACAGAATTGGACCAAGGCGCAGGGTGCAGGGTTGAGAGAAACATATTTATTTATAAGCAACTCACCAAAACAAAAGGAAGAACACAACGACCGTAACGCAGGTATGGCGCACACATAGGTACACGTACACACAACTACAAACCTAAGTATAATATCCCACAACAAGGTGGGGGACTAAACAACCTAAATGGGATTCCCAATTAGAGACAACGACTAACAGCTGCCTCTAATTGGGAACCCAAACCAACCAACATAGAAATACAAAACTTAGACCAAAACACCCCTGATCACGTCATGACCAAAACACAAATGAGCAGCCAAAAGGGCTACCTATGGCCAGGACGTGACACTCAGGCTGTCTTGATGGCTAGGAGTTCATTAGGCATTCAGTCAAATCAGGGTCAGCCTCAAATGGAGCTGTGCAGAGCTGTGTTGTGAGTTCTCACTGAAGGGAATTGTTCTGGCAGAGATGGATCTGGTGCTCTATAGTGGTCCCTATAAATTGGACACAGCAGCATAAACCTGGGCTGCTTAAACACTTCACAGTAAATCCCTGTGGTTCCACTCTGTGACAGCATTTCCCCAGGAATGTCTTCTTTGGAGACATTGGCCACTCATACGTAATATATAATTATAATAATATAATACTATAATAAAATATAATCTTACAGTAAATAATAATATATGCCATCAAAAGTTGTAGACTCGTATTTAACAGTTCAACACTGGTGATCAAGCAGAAACAATTCTCACAGAAACTAGCTTTCAATCGGAATAAAACAGACTAGCTATTTTATCTCTAAAAACAATACCAATACATTTTTATTTTTATTTATTATTTTTTTATTTCACCTTTATTTAACCAGGTAGGCAAGTTGAGAACAAGTTCTCATTTACAACTGCGACCTGGCCAAGATAAAGCAAAGCCGTTCGACACATACAACAACACAGAGTTTCACATGGAGTAAAACAAACATACAGTCAATAACACAGTAGAAAATAAAAACAAATCTATATACAAAGAGTGCAAATGAGGTAAGATAAGGAAGGTAAGGCAATAAATAGGCCATGGTGGCAAAGTAATTGCAATATAGCATTTAAACACTGGTAGATGGTAGATGTGCAGTAGATGAATGTGCAATGTAGAAAAACTGGGGTGCAAAGGAACAAGATAAATAAATAAATAAATAAGGTAGGGGATGAGGTAGTTGGGCTATTTACAGATGGGCTATATACAGGTGCAGGGGTCTGTGAGCTGCTCTGACAGCTGGTGCTTAAAGCTGGTGAGGGAGATAAGTTTCTAAATAAACCCTGCTACAGTAATGTCGGTTCAGTGCTGAAAATATTTATATAACAACTGCTCTGTTATAGCAACTCTATGGGGTTAACCTAGGGCTGTTACGGTGACCGTTAACGCCACACCGGCGGTCATGAGTCATGACGGCAGTCAAATTCCACGTGATCGTTTAGTCACGATAATTAGGCTTCTCCAAGCTCTGATACTGCTGATGGTCATTAGCAGCTTACCAAATTTGCTAACTGCCTGGTACTCAGCACTCTATTGTCCCTCTAATCACTGACATCAATGCAAATGTAATTGAAAATCTAATCAAACACTTCATGAGAGCCCATGAGCTCATGTTCCGCAACATTTCTATAGGCTATTCAATTGCATAAGAAAACAGAGTGATGGCCTTTATTAAACAATGGAGGATCCCATCAGCTTTCTATAGGCTAGGCCTACTATATTCATTTCTCAACTTCCCTTCTCTTTACAACAGGGGTACAGCCTTCCTGGCTGGCATGAAAATTAACCACGGGAAAAGTGTCCTCCATTCGCTATTTAAGTGCATAGATGACATGTATTTTCCCCCCCTGACCCTGTTTTGTGACAGGTGCATGATAATGGTCCATTCTAAATCAAAACAAATTTAACACATATTATGTATTATTTAATATATCTAAATCAAGAATAGTCTAATGGGTGACAATATTAGCCTATCACTTGTGAATTGTATATTATCATTATATATTAGCCATAGCACATGCGTTTTTTTTGCTACTTTTTCAATCAGTCGCACAGCTCATGTAGCCTAGCCCATAGGCCTACAGTATATGTTTGATAAGGTTTGTATTGGATCTGTTTCACCTGTCTTTGTGCTTGTCTCCACCCCGCTCCAGGTGTCGCCCATCTTCCTCATTATCCCCAGTGTATTTATACCCGTGTTCTCTGTTTGTCTGTTGCCAGTTCGTTTTGTTTTGTCAAGCCTACCAGTGTTTTTCCCCCCCGTGCTCCTGTCTGTCTCTAGTTCCTGTTTTCTAGCTTTCCCAGTTTTTGACCATTTGACCATGCCCTGGCCCTGCCTGTCATTCTGTACCTTGTCACACCACCCTGGATTCCTGACCTCTGCCTGACCTGACCATGAGCCTGCCTGCCGTTCTGTACCTTTCGGACTCTGCTCTGTACTACTGACCTCTGCCTGCCCTTGACCTGTCGTTTGCCTGCCCCCCTGTTTTGGTAATAACCTTTTGTTACTTCAAAACTGTCTGCATCTGGGTCTTCTCCTGAGCCTTGACAGTATCAACTAAAGTGGCCAAAGAACTTCTTAAAATGAAGAACATGAGTCTGCTTTACAATGGCTGTAGAGCCTAACTGGCATACATATGCAGCTCGTCAGTTTCAAGTTTGGGGAAGATCATTTTCATCATAAAAATGCACCTTTATAATAAAAGCATTACATTCATAATCACATTTGCTGTCCCTTTTGAGAATGGTGTTTTGCAGTTAATTGATAGCATTTTGGAACATTCATGCTTATAGCTTACTGCCATGTGTGCATTGCTACGCTTATAATGTGAAGAATGGGCTAGGTGTCCCGCTATCGGGACAACTTCTGGTGAAACTGGAGTTCCGCGCAATTCAAATAAATAATCATAAGAATTATGGATATTAAACATTTAGGTACATATAAGTGTCTTATATCGGTTGAAAGCTTAAATCTAACTGCACTGTCTGATTCACAGTAGCTATTACAGCGAAAACATGCCATGCGATTGTTTGTCGGCGCCCCACAACAAAATATTTTTTCACCGCCACAGGTTTAAATAAATTCACAAATAGCAATTTACATTTTCACTTACTTTTTGAAAATCTTCCTCTGATTTGTCATCCAAAGGGTCATCCAAAATTGATTTGAGTAATCCTCTCGTTCAACATGCAGAGAAAGGAATCCAAAAATCTACCCCTAAACTTTGTTTCAACAAGTCAAAATACGTTTCTATTTACTCCTCAGATACCCTAAAATGTTATAAAACTATAATATTTCTTACGGAAAGAGGTATGTTCAATAGGAAACTGATTTCCTATTGAAATGGCGCAAGCAAACACGAATTTACAAGACTGTGTCCCTGTACTAAAACTGATATTTCTTATTAGTTTTTGAAGTTACAAGCCTGAAACATTGAACATAGACTGCTGACACGCTGTGGAAGCCATAGGAATCGCATCCAGGGAGCTAATTTTCAGTATGAGCTTATACTTGCCATTGTAAGAGGATGGTCTTTCTCAAAAGAAAACAAATCTGGTTGGTTTTTCTTTGGATTTTCTCCTACCATATCTATTGTGTTATATTCTCCTACATTACTTTAACATTTATACAAACGTCAAAGTGTTTTCTTTCCGAATGTACCAATTATATGCATATCCTGGCTTCAGGGCCTGAGCAACATGCAGTTTACTTTGGGCACGTCATTCAGGAGGAAATTGAAAAAAAGGGGCCTAGCCCTATGAAGTTAAAACTTCTTCAGGATCAGTGTCCCTTCCACGGGACGGTTGAGCTAACGTAGGATAATGCGATTAGCATGAGGTTGTAAGTTACAAAAAAAATTCCCAGGACATAGACATATCTGATATTGGCTGAAAGCTTAAATTCTTGTTAAAATCTAACTGCACTGTCCAATTTACACTAGCTATTATAGTGAAATAATACCATTGTATCAAGACTGCCCAAATGTGCCTAATTTGTTTATAAATAACTTTTCATGTTCAAAATTGTGCACTCTCCTCAAACAACATTTTGAACAGAAATGCAACGGTTCATTGGATCAGTCTGAAACTTTTTACCATCTAGTGGCCAAAATATAAATTGCACCTTGGCTGGAATAATTTATTATGGCCTTTCTCTTGCATTTCAAAGATGATGGTACAAATATAAATACAAAATAACGGTTGTTTTCTTTCTTTGTATTATCTTTTACCAGATATATTGTGTTATATTCTCCTACATTCCTTTCACATTTCCACAAACTTCAAAGTGTTTCCTTTCAAATGGTACCAAGAATATGCATATCCTTGCTTCAGGTCCTGAGCTACAGGCAGTTTGATTTGGGTATGTCATTTCAGGCGAAAAAAGGGGCGGATCCTTAAGAGGTTTTTAACTAGTGTAGCCCACAGCCATATGGCATAGCCAGATCAGGGCCTAACTTAAGGACAACTTAGAGTATGCTATTCCGTTCTTCTGAGATAGGCTACATTTTCTTCCTATCATGCTTCTTTAGACCTGTCTGAAATAAATAATGAATTTATTGTGACGTGTAGGCTATATTACATGGATTTATTCCACTTTTTAAAATGTACATGTTTCAAAGGTCTGCATCAGTGGCTTGTAGGCTATGTGTGGAAGCCATGAGATGCTAAATGTGTTTATGTTAATTAACGGTCAATTACCGTGAGACCGGAAGTTATTTGCTTGACAATTACCTTGCTGACAAGATTTCATTACCGTAAACCTTCCACTTCCAACACACCCTGTTGTTATTCATGCTATTCCTGTGTCTACTGCATATAGAATACATTCTTAAATCATATTCAATGTATGGAGAGTGTTTCACCTCTAGAGACCCACAGTAGACAGGCCTCTTACAAAGTTAGAATAATCAGAAGATGTCCCATATACAGTGCATTAGGAACTTATGCAGACCACTTCCCTTTTTCCACATTTTTTTTTTATATTCTAAATAAAATAAAAATCCTCATCAATCTACGTACACTATCCCATAATGACAAAGGGAAAACAGGTTTTTAGAAATGCTTGCAAATTGAAAAAAAAAAAATATATATATATTTATGTAAGTATTCAGACCCTTTGCGATGATACTCGAAATTGAGCTCAGGTGCAACCTGTTCCCATTGATCATCCTTGAGATGTTTACATAACTTGATTGGAGTCCACCTGTGGTAAATTCAATAGTTTGGACATGATTTAGAAAGGCACGCACCTGTCTACATAAGGTCCCACAGTTGACAGTGCATGTCCGAGCAAAACCAAAGCCATGAGGTCAAAGGAATTGTCCGTAGAGCTCCGAAACAGGATTGTGTCAAGGCACAGATCTGGGGAAGGGTACAAAAAAACGTTTGCAGCATTGAAGGTCCCCAAGAACACAGTGGTGTCTATCATTCTTAAATGGAAGAAGTTTGTAACCAACAAGACTCTTCCTAGAGCTGGCCAAACTGAGCAATCGAAGGAGAAGGGCCTTGGTCAGGGAGGTGACCAAGAACCCGATGGCAGAGCTCTGGCAGAGCTCCAGAGTTCCTCTGTGGCGATGGGAGAACCTTCCAGAAGAATAACCATCTTTGCAGCACTCCACCAATCAGGCTTTTATGGTAGAGTGGTCAGACGGAAGCCACTTCTCAGTAAAAGGCAAATGACAGCCCGCTTTGAGTTTGCCAAAAGGCACCTAAACAAGATTCTCTGGTCTGATGAAACTAAGATTGAACTCTTTGGCCTGAATGCAAAGCGTCTGGAGGAAACATGACACCATCCCTACGGTGAAGCATGACAGTGGCAGTATCATGCTGTGGGGATGTTTTTCAGTGGCAGGGACTGGGAGACTAGTCAGGATTGAGGGAAAGATGAACAGAACAAAGAACAGAGAGATCCTTGATGAAAACCTGCTCCAGAGCGCTCAGGACCTCAGACTAGGGCGAAGGTTCACCCTCCAACAGGACAACAACCCTAAGCACACAGCAAAGACAACGCAGGAGTGGCTTTGGGATAAGTCTATCAATGTCCTTGAGTGGCCCATCCAGAGTCCGGACTTGAACCCGATCAAACATCTCTGAAGAGACCTGAAAATAGCTGTGCAGCGATGCTCCCTATCCTACCTGGCAGAGCTTGAGAGGATCTGCAGAGCAGAATGGGCTCCTGAGTTGCAGAGCGGTCTAGAGGCATAGACCCTGGTTTGATTCCAGGCTGTATCACAACCGGCTGTGATTGGGAGTCCCATGGGGCGGTGCACATTTGTCACAGGGTCATCCGGGTTCGGGTTTGGCCGGGGTAGGCCAAACCTGAACAATTTGTTCTTAACTGACTTGCCTAGTTAAATAAAAGTTTAATTAAAAAAGGAAAAAAAGAATGGGAGAAACTCCTCGAATACAGTTGTGCCAAGCTTGTAGCGTCATACCCAAGAAGACTCGAGGCTGTAATTGCTGCCAAAGGTGCTTTAACAAAGCACTTAGTAAAGGGTCTGAATAAAAATGTCTAAAAAACAGTTTTTGCTTAGTTATTATGGGGTTTTGTGTGTAGATTGATGATGGAAACAATTGAATAAATTTTAGAATAACGCTGTAACATAACAAAATGTCGGAAAAGTCAAGGGGTCTAAATACTTTCTGAATGCGCTGTACATAGTATTACACCTAACCATCTAGCTAGTTAACTTTTACTTCACACCAGGATGCATATGGCCTTAATCATTCATAAATGGCTTATTCGCTTTTATTGATCACAAGCCCATTGGAGAGTATCTACAGAACAGTAGCACAGCTTGCCCATACTTCTGTTCCAACACAAACTAGATTGATTTGTAAATCATGATAACAGGATTTTCAAACTGTGTATTCTCATGCGTAGCCTACAGTGGATCTAGATGTATGCTCATTACCTTCCACAGTAATTCTGAGTAAATCTCACGTTTACAGTTAACAGTCTGCTGTGTGAGCACAGTGAGCCGATGACAGATGGTCTGATAACACAGAGGCTTGTTTTTAATTCAGTCGCAGCCAAGGGAGGTCATTTCCCCCTCTCCCCAGACTGTGTGGAGAGTGGAGCATGGCAGAGATATTGGGCACATCCGGTGACATCAGTTCTGTGAGCCTACCCACACACGCCATCATGAGGGTCGCTAGACACCCATGGCAACAGAGCCGTTTTTTAAACGACTCTGTAGACTTCACAAATTATTTTCTGATTTTTTTTCCCCCCATTTGAAAGCATTCTTCCCCACGTAAGCATTAATTTGCTAATTGCAGATTATAGCAGCACTCGTTTCTTCCAGACGTACGTAGGTGTGCGACGTCTTTAGTGTGATGTTAAGAACGTGTCCTATACGCCTCTTTTATATGTGACCAGACCTTTAATCTCTTCCCCTTGAAATACCATAAATGTGATCATGTTTTATCCAGAGTTTCAAAGAGGTCCTAGCATGCATTTATAATGAGACAGGATGCTAATCACATCACAAAGTAATATGCTTCAGAAGTCTCACAGGAGAAAATCCTCTCTGTTCTTCAAAGCACTCATGTTAAATATCCCTCGACCCTCTTTTGGCAAAGATTACCAAACCAAGGTATCCTCTACTGAATGCCTTTGTGGCTGTGCCTCACTGATGGTAACACATTTCCTGTCACTTTATGTGACTCATGGTCCTTGCTATAAGAACCTAATCTGATTGGTTCTATGTAAGAGTGGGCTCCCGAGTTGCGCAGTGGTCTAAGGCATCTCAGTGCTAGAGTTGTCACTTTAGACCCTAGTTCAATTCCAGGTTCTATCACAACTGGCTGTGATTGGTAGTCCCATAGGGTGGTGCACAATTGGCCCAGTGTCATCCAGGTTAGGGTTTGGCTGGGGTAGGCTGTCATTGTAAGTAAGAATTTGTTCTTAACTGACTTGCCTAGTTAATTTAAGGTTAAATACATATTTTTAATTTGATCTGTTTTCGTGTACTGCAGCTAGTAAATCAAAGGCCTTGCATGTACCAGCACCAGTCACAACAGAGGCTCAAGAATCTCAGGAACCAGCACCAACAGAGGTGCCAGAATGTCAGGTACCAGCACCAGTCACAACAGAGACTCCAGAATGTGAGGAACCAGCACCACAACGGAGGGTCCAGAATGTCATGTTCCAGCACCACAACAGAGGCTCCAGAATGTCATGTTCCAGCACCACAATGGGGGGTCCAGAATGTCAGGTACCAGCACCACAACAGAGATTCCAGAATTTCAGGTACCAGTACCACAACAGAGACTCCAGAATGCCAGGTACCAGTACCACAACAGAGACTCCAGAATGCCAGGTACCAGTACCAGTACCACAACAGAGACTCCAGAATGCCAGGTACCAGTACCACAACAGAGACTCCAGAATGCCAGGTACCAGTACCACAACAGAGACTCCAGAATGCCAGGTACCAGTACCACAACAGAGGCTCCAGAATGTCATGCAAACAACGTCCAGCGGCCAACAACTGAATGCAATGTATATTTTCCTGTTCTCCACTGCAGATGCATGTATTTATACTTAATCATCACACTTCCCATCAAACCTGATGTGATGGTTCTCATTCAAGGCACAAGGTAACAGTGTATTAAATCTCATTCAAGGCGCAAGGTAACAGTGCGTTAGATTAAGTCTCACAGTAGATCTCCCCAGCGGAAAGACTTCTCTCACTGATCACTGATTTCAGGTCTGAGTTTAGCTATTCAAAAAGAGGATGAGTGAAATGAAAAGAGATACTGTGGACAATAAGACTGGAGTTAAAAGTCTCATTAGGTAAAAGGTGATTTGGCCTAGCAGTTTAATGAAGAGGGTGTCTTTGGTGTAGTGCTGCCACGATGGTTATCATGAGCAGTTAGGAGAGTGGACAATAACAGATGGGTTTGACCAGGAGGAGGCTTCACTCTCTGACACACCATGCATCTTAATGACATCTGTGTGTGCCACATCAACTTCAAGGCACTGCCTCCATCCATCCCCCCAATCCCTCACTTCTGTCTCCTCCATCCATCCATCCTTCTCTCTTTCTCTCTCTCTCTCTCTCTCTCTCTCTCTCTCTCTCTCTCTCTCTCTCTCTCTCTCTCTCTCTCTCTCTCTCTCTCTCTCCTCTCTCTCTCTTTTACTTATTCCTTAACCCTGTAAACACATGCAGGCACACATAAACATACAGACAGCCATGCGGTCAAGCATGCTCACAAATGCACGTTCACACACTCAGAGACACGTCACACACACACACACACAACACAGCACACACACACGCACACACTGGACTTCAGAGCATGTGTAGCACTTTAAAATGAAGTGATGTTTTACTGTACAAAATTTGTATCAAATGTAGTTTGATATGAGATGGCAAGATTTGTCACAGCATATTAAACTGAACAGGAAAACCATAACATCCACAATCAATCCCTACTGTATCGCCCAAGGTATAGGCTATGCACAGACATGACAGACATGCACAGTCAGTGGAAAGTGGACAGAATGGTTGAATCCCAAATCTTCCCCTCTGCCCTCAATTTTTCTTGTTAACGCGCACCTCCGTCATATGCACAGGTGTCCCAAAGTTGAGGGAGTGAAAATGATGGAGGGTGTAGGGGCTAATTAGACCCTCCAATAGCCACTTGGACCAAGCCAGCTACACTGCAGGCTTCACAGCAGAAGTGAGTTTACGCAATTTGACATCCTTTATTTGTTTGTCTGATTTCAAAGTACGACTTGTGTAAAATATAAATGAAGTGCTAGGGAGTAGTAAACTACATGTAGTTTAACTAGTAATTTAATAAAATGTAGCAGTGGCTTGATGGCCGTTGAACTAAATTAAAATGCAGGTAGTGTTTTCAGTAGTTAACTGTTGGAGCTACACACTACTTTTTTGCTAAAAATAAAATATGGGTGAAATAGGCAATCGTTCCCCTCATCATCAGACTTTAAACATTGTTGTTGTGTTTAATAGGCTAAATTACACATTCTGTTAACATATGACCCCAAAGTGATCTGTTCTTGCAATTGTAGTCTATGACATTTCCATTGAAAAAATGTAGTACTTTTTCAAAGTAACTTTAGTTAACTTCATTTTCCATTTTGGTAGCTTTAATGTACTATCTAAACTTCTTCTAATGTGAAGTAATTGATAGCTTGGTAAACTATATTTTCAGTACCTTTCCCAAAACCGCAAATTAAATGTTTAACTGTTACTGAGGTTTATATCTTGTAAAACGATAGGGGGGAATTTTCTCATTTGAATTTCATGTTCGTTTTATTATTTAAATGTTGAACATGAATTGCGTCATTCAAGTCACAAATGTGTCCTAGGTTGATGGATTTATTTGATCCCCCTTGCCACAACAGGCCCTTAGACTGAGTTGTTAGGGGCGAGGTGCTGGTTTGGGATTCACCGCATGTGTATGAGACAATATTATTCTCCTTCCAGGTTTGAAGTGTGTCCAGCACGGCCTTAATGATCGTTTGAAATGTGTGTCAAGCAGGGCCGTAATGATCGTTTGACGGTTAGTAGTGAAGGTAGAGGCAGTGCTTGGTTGACCCCCTACGTACAGCAGTAGATGGAGAAACAGTATTATCACCATAGATCATGTAAAATTAGCAGCAGGAACCCAACCCCTGTCAGCCGAGACATTGGCACTTAATCTTGGACTTTTGGTAGACTGTTGCCTTAACGGGTCAAATGATATCTATAAATCAATCAGCCCCTGGTGCAGAATAAGAAGGAGTTGAGGAGCTGGAGAGAGGAGTGCTGTGCTGCTCAGGGCTAGCTGGCACTGAAACTCTTGGGGAATTAAGCATGGCCATGAAAACCTAACCCAAGGAAATAATCCAGTCTATTTCATAAAAGATTAAACCCCTTAAAGAAGATTGATTGCCTCTTCCCTTTTTTCCACCAGCTGTAATCCTAGATTATGGAGACCACTTGGAGTTAGAATTTAAGGACATTCGAACAGGCTTAATGACGGCGGATTCATTCTGAGATTGCCTTGTTGGCTAGTTACGATGCAAGAGGATTTGCTTGGTCATCAGCTGCTTCTATTTTATCTCTGCCGTCACTGTCTTTCATCATCGTCTGTGGAGAAAGATAACTAAAGTTACGATGGTTAGACTTTAAGGGTTAGACTTTAAATTAAAACAATTTCCTGATAATGTATGATATGTATGATGTTGTACCACCAGGTCAATCCATTTATATTGAAGTTTTGATGTAAAGTGGCCTGAGACCTAGGGTCCTCTATTCCTCCAGAGTGAGATAGAGGAGGAGAGCCTGGGTGACAGACAGACCTGAGTGTCACTCAAGAGAGACACTAATGACATGTAATCACTGAGTCTGGGTGATGGTGGCAGTGAGTGCAAGGAGGAAATAGTGGTTGGCGGTGTGTGTACGTGTGCGCAACGCACGGGTGTGTGTGATTGCTTGTGTGTTTGCTTGCGTGCGTGCACGTGTGTGCGTCTAAGGACTGAGGAATGCGCTGCCACCCATGGAACTAATTTAAAGAGCTTGTTTAAAGGCTGTCACACAATGTGCTCTGACAACCACTGATCTCTGCACATTTAACCACCCAGGCAGCTGTCAGGGCCTGACAGACAGTCAGTCAGACAGATAGACAGGCAGGCAGGGGCCCTGACAGAGAGACACCACTGACTGATTGCATGCAGGGCCAGAGTGAACTGTGATTTGGTTAACTTTATTTTCCATGGCAGGCCCAACGTGCAGTGCATGCCCCATTACAGTGGCCTGACTGTCCCAATGCAGGCCGCTGCTCAGATGACTTTCTCATTGTCACCTCCGTCAGCACTGGAGAGAAAGACAGAGAGAAGGGAAGGTATAAAAAGACAGGAATAATCCCAAAGATGCTTGGTTTATTAATATCTGTGCCTGGGAGGATGCAACACCTTTGTGAGGGAAAAAAAATACAAAAAAAATAAAAAAGAAACACCTTTCGGTAAAAGTGACAATGGTTGAAAGAAAAATTCCAAGCACTTTACACCACGTTATTGAGCTGACACTCTGAAACATTAACAGTTCTGAAAAAGCTTTACATGGTTATGAGCTTCATGCACCCTTTACTCATAGTTTGCATATTTCATTGCATGCATGCAGAATTTCAGATTATTATACTTTTTTTTACAGGGGCACAAATAATATGCAAGCCACACAGCCAATGTTTTTACACAGAGCAACTTAGTCCGGCATGCATAGATTTTATATCTGTCTGGTCCCGGGGAATTGAACCCAATATCCTGGCAGCACAAGCACCATGCTCTACCAACTGAGCTACAAAAACCACAGAATTAAGCAATCATAAAGTGTAATCTCTACCCATCCCCACACCTGCTGTTGTTCAGCAGTCTAGTCTGTAGAAGGCTATTTTATTTTTAGTATCCTCAGCCACAGCTTTATATGCATCCACTGGGATTGGGGTGATCCCAACTCATATCATCTGACACCTTAATTACTAAATTAATTAGTAATTACTTCAAAATTTGACATTTCCCATGTGTTTCCTACATGAATTCCTACTGAGTGTACAGAACATTAGGAACACCTGCTCTTTCCATGACATAGACTGACCAGGTGAATACAGGTGAAAGGTGTGATCCCTTATTGATGTAATTTGTTAAATCCACTTCAATCAGTGTAGATGAAGGGCAGACAAGTTCAAAAAAGATTTTTAAGCCTCAAGACATGGATTGTGCATGTGCCATTCAGAGGTTGAATGGGCAAGACAAAATACTTTAACTTGTTAGGCAGCTGAGGGGTCGGTTTTGGAGAGTCTAGTACTATTTAACCGTCAAACGATACTATTTATATTTTTGACAACTTTTACTTTTACTCCACTACATTCCAAAAGAAAATAATGGAATTTTTACTCCATACATTTTCCCTGACTCCCAAAAGTACTAGTTACATTTTGTGGGAAGCATTGGTGGAGTCAACATGGGCCAGCATCCGTTTGGAATGCTTTGGGCACCTTGTAGAGTCCATGCCCTGAGGAATTGAGACTGTTCTGAGGGGACAATGCACAATGGTGTTCTATAAATTCAACATTTTCACATTATTCACTGAACACCTAAAGGGCAATAAATGCCCACCCACCCACCAAACAAGTCTTGGTCTCAGGGTGTAACATCTGCCGTTGTGAGGGTGCCAGCCCAGCCAGCTGTCACTATGAGGGTGCCAGTCCAGCCAGCTGTCGCTGTGGAGGTGCCAGCCTAGCCAGCTGTCACTGTGAGGGTGCCATCCCAGCCAGCTGTTGCTGTGAGGGTGCCAGCCCAGCCAGCTGTCGCTGTGAGGGTGTGTGATATTCTGAAAGAGAAAGACATCAAATAAGAATTCCATCCTGTCTACCTGCAAATCTCCCCAAATCTGTGGATTAGAGCTAAATCCTCCCAAACCTGGGCCTGGTGCTACACCAGAGGCTGTGCAGGGCTGGGAAGTTACGTAACATCACTAAGACACGCCTGCTCTCCCCTGGGCTGGTTCCTCAGCCCTCTAACTCCCAGTCTTTGTGCAAATAAATCAGTATAAGAAGGTTGAACTAAGACACCCACAAACTCCTGGAAACGTTCTCCTCTGGCTGTCTGGCTGTTCACATTTAAATCGAGAGCATCCCTGCAAACTCCTCATTACTTGACTAGAGTTTTATCTTCGGATGGTACTCCCACTATATTTCTGTATGAATAAACAATTATAATGCATTTTTCTGGTGGCTTGACATTATCATTCAGAATGTAAATGTTTTATCTGTATGTGTATATATATATATAGTTGAAGTCAGAAGTTTAAATACACATTCGCCAACTACATTTAAACTCAGTTTTCACAATTCCTGACATTTAATCCTAGTAAAAATTCCCTGTCTTAGGTCAGTTTATTTTATGAATGTGAAATGTCAGAATAATAGTAGAGAGAATTATTTATTTCAGCTTTTATTTCTTTCATCACATTCCCAGTGGGTCAGATGTTTACATACACTCAATTAGTATTTGGTAGCATTGCCTTTTAATTGTTTAACTTGAGACAAACGTTTCGGGTAGCCTTCCACACGCTTCCCACAATAAGTTGGGTGAATTTTGACTCATTCCTCCTGACAGAGTTGGAGTAGGCCTCCTTGCTCGCACACACTTTTTCAGTTCTGCCCACAAATTTTCTATAGGATTGAGGTCAGGGCTTTGTGATGGCCACTCCAATACCTTGACTTTGTTGTCCTTAAGCCATTTTGCCACAACTTTGGAATTATGCTTGGGGTCACTGTCCATTTGTAAGACCCATTTGCGACCAAGCTTTAACTTCCTGACTGATGTCTTGAGATGTTTCTTCAATATATCCACATAATTTTCCTTCCTCATGATGCCATCTATTTTGTGAAGTGCACCAGTCCCTACTGCAGCAAAGCACCCCCACAACATGATGCTGCCACCCCCGTGCTTCAGGGTTGGGATGGTGTTCTTCGGCTTGCAAGCTTCCCCCTTTTTCCACCAAATATAACAATGGTCAATATGGCCAAACAGTTCTATTTTTGTTTCATTAGACCAGAGGACATTTCTCAAAAAAGTAAAAATTTTGACCCCATGTGCAGTTGCAAACCGTTGTCTTGCTTTTTTATGGCAGTTATTGAGCAGTGGCTTCTTCCTTGCTGAGCGGCCTTTCAGGTTATGTCGATGTAGGACTCATTTTTACTGTGGATATAGATACTTTTGTACCTGTTTCCTCCAGCATCTTCACAAGGTCCTTTGCTGTTGTTCTGGGATTGATTTGCACTTTTTGCACCAAAGTACGTTCATCTCTAGGAGACAGAACGCGTCGTCTTCCTGAGCGGTATGATGGCTGCGTGGTCCTATGGCGTTTATACTTGCGTACTATTCTTTGTACAGATGAACGTGGTACCTTCAGACATTTGGAAATTGCTCCCAAGGATGAACCAGACTTGTGGAGGTCTACAATTTTTTTCTGAGGTCTTGGCTGATTTCCATGACGTCAAGCA
Source organism: Brachymystax lenok tsinlingensis (assembly GCA_030435695.1). Taxonomy (NCBI): domain Eukaryota; kingdom Metazoa; phylum Chordata; class Actinopteri; order Salmoniformes; family Salmonidae; genus Brachymystax; species Brachymystax lenok. Next base: position 12,829,842 of record CM059797.1, on the reverse strand, counting down.
AAGAGGCACTGTGGAAATACAGACACAGGTACATCTCCCATTGACTCAAATTATGTAAATTAAAGCCTTACAGAAGCTTCTAAAGTCATTACATCATTTTTTTAAAGGCACAGTCAACTTAGTGTATGTAAACTTTTGACCCACTGGAATTGTGATACAGTGAATTATAAGTGAAGTAATCTGTCTGTGAACAATTGTTGTAAAAATTACTTGTGCACAAAGTAGATGTCCTAACCGACTTGCCAAAACTATAGTTTGTTAACAAGAAATGTGTGGAGTGGTTGAAAAACAAGTTTTTATGACTCCAACCTAAGTGTATGTAAACTTCTGACTTCATCTGTAGATATATATATATATATATATATATATAGAGCTATGTATTTTTTTACCTGTCAGTAAGACTTACGGAAACAAATACAGCTTAATGTGTTCTTGTCTCATCAGATGTCACAATTAGCTCTGATAAGCTGAGAGTTGTGTATATTTTATAACTTGCATTTATTTTAAGAAAGGAAAAACCTGCACTCACTGGAATATTTAATGTATTTTTTAATTAATGCTGACGAAGGCTGTGGCCGAAGCACATCCGTTTACCTCTGCCGCAAAGAAAAAACACATTGAAACTTAATAGAATATTCCAGTGAGTGTGGGTTTTTCCTTTCATAAAATGTATACCTTTTGAACCAGGCACCCAAATACTTTTTTTACTACAAACATTTGAGTTGAGCACGCCAATTCCTTTTTCTATAACCTGTATTTATAACATGTCAACTTTCGAGACAGATATGAAACATTTTCGCTTACTCCAGAGAGTAGTCCCAGAATATGTTGTCTGTCTTTTATACAGTAATCATCAGGGTATTGGAATGGATGTTAGACATTCTACATTAGTAATCCTCATACACATCCTAGCTGCATCCTATTGCTATTCCACAGCGGTTCCATGCTGAAATGTTCTCCCTGGCTCTTAGAGATCGGCCATGGATACGTGCTGGAGCAAGCTGAAGAGGCCTGAAGACCCAGCTCCTCACTCAGGAAAGGAGAGAAAAGGAGAGGAGGCCTAGTTCTGTTCAGTTGCATTTTCTGCACGTCACTGCGCAGTTTCATCTAATCTCGTGAAGGAGAACAATAAGGAGATAATGCTGGCTGTCCCACTGAACACAGCCAGTGGTGGAAAAAGTACCCAATTGTCATGCTTGAGTAAAGGTACATAATAGAAATAGAAAATGAAATCCTACTTGAGTAAAAGTCTAAAAGTATTTGCTTCTAAAAATATACTTAAGTATCAAAAGTAAATGTAATTGCTAAAATAATACTTCAAAAGTAGTATCAAAAGTAGTATCAAAAGTAGCATAAGTACAAATCACTTGACATTCCGTATATTAAGCAAACCATTTTTTTTTATTTTTTTTTATAAGGATAGCTAGGGGTGCACTCCAACTCTCAAACATAATTTACAAATGGTGCTTAGTGAGTCCGCCAGATCAGAGGCAGGACCAGGAATGTTCTCTTGATCAAATAAAATCTAATTGTATTGGTCACATACACATATTTAGCAGATATGATTGTGGATGTAGCGAAATGCTTGTGTTCCTAGCTCCAACAGTGCAGTAATATCTAACAATTCACAACAATACACACAAATCTAAAAGTAAAGCAATGGAATTAAGACATTTATAAATATTAGGATGAGCAATGTCGGAGTGGCATTGACTAAAATACAGTAGAATAGAATACAGTATATACATATGAAATGAGTAAAGCAGTATGTAAACACTATTAAAGTGACTAGTGTTCCATTATTAAAGTGACCAGTAATGATGTATGTAGGGCAGCAGCCTCTAAGGTGCAGGGTTGAGTAACCAGGTGGTAGCCCGGTTGGTGATTGCTATTTAACATTCTGACGGCCTTGACATAGAAGCTGTTTTTCAGTCTCTCTGTCCCAGCTTTGATGCACCTGTACTGACCTCGCCTTCAGGATGAAAGCGGGGTGAACAGGCTGTGGCTCGGGTGGTTGATGTCCTTGATTATCTTTTTGGCCTTCCTGTGACATCGGGTGCTGTAGGTGTCCTGGAGGGCAGGCAGTGTGCCCCCGGTGATGCGTTAGAGAGCCATGCGGTTTCGGGTGGTGCATTTGCCGTACCAGGCGGTGATACAACCCAACAGAATGCTCTCAATTGTGCATCTATAAAATGTTGTTGCGCCTTTCCACTTTCTCAACTGCGGGCCCGTCGATGTGGCTAGGGGTGTGCTCCCTCTGCTGTTTCCTGAAGTCCACAATCAGCTCCCTCGTTTTGTTGATGTTGAGAGAGAGGTTATTTTCCTGGCACCGCTCTGCCAGGGCCCTCACCTTCTCCCTGTAGGCTGTCTCGTCACTGTTGGTAATCAAGCCTACTATGGTTGTGTCGTCTGCAAACTTGATGATTAAGTTGCAGATGAGTGTGGCCACACAGTCATGGGTGAACAGGGAGTACAGGAGGGGGCTGAGTACGCCCCCCCCTTGTGGGGCCCCTGTGTTGAGGATCAGTGAAGTGGAGGTGTTATTTCCTATCTTCACCACCTGGGGGTGGCCCGCCCCGAGCTTGATGATGAGCTTGGAGGGTATTATGGTGTTGAAGGCTGAGCTATAGTCAAAGAACAGCATTCTTGCATAGGAATTTGTCTTATCCAGATGGGATAGGGCAGTGTGCAGTGCAATGGCAATTGCATCGTCTATGGATCTATTGGGGCGGTAAGCAAATTGAAGTTGGTCCAGGGTGTCAGGTAAGGTAGAGGTGATATGATCTTTAACTAGCCTCTCAAAGCACTTCATGAGTGCAGCGATAGTCATTTAGTTCAGTTGTCTTTGCTTTCTTGGGTACAGGGACAGTGGTGGACATCTTGAAGCAAGTGGGGACAGCAGACTGGGATAGGGATAGATTGAATATGTCCGTGAACACTCCAGCCAGCTGGTCTGTGCATGCTTTGAGGACGCGGCTTGGGATGGCGTCTGGGCCGGCAGCCTTGCGAGGGTTAACACACTTAAATGTCTTACTGACATCGGCCATGGAGAAGGAGAGGCCACAGTTCTTGGGAGCGGGCCGCATTGATGGCACTGTGTTATCCTCAAAGCGGGCGAAGAAGGTGTTTAGCTTGTCCGGGAGCAAGATGTCGGTGTCCACAACGTGGCTGGTTTTCCCTTTGTAGTCTGTGATTGTCTGTAGACCCTGCCACATATGTCTCGTGTCTGAGCCGTTGAACTGTGACTCCACTGTCTCTGTACTGACGTTTTGCCTGTTTGATTGCCTTACAGAGGGAATAACTACACTGTTTGTATTCAACCATATTCCCAGTCACCTTGCCGTGGTTAAATGCAGTGGTTTGTGCTTTCAGTTTAGCGCAAATGCTGCCATCTATTCACGGTTTCTGGTTTGGGTAGGTTTTAATAGTCACAGTGAGAACAACATCCCCTATACACTTCCTGATGAACTCAGTCACAGTGTCCGTGTATACATCAATGTTATTCTCCGAGGCTACCCGGAACATATCCCATTCCGCGTGATCAAAACATTCTTTAGTGAAGTCAAAGTTGTCAAGAATATAAACAGTACAGTTAAGTACAATACCCAATAAAGTACTTTACACCACTGAAAACAGCTGAGTGACTGTCTTCACCAAGCTCACAGTGCTAGCCACTAGGACTTAGAACTGCAGCTCAATACTGTAATGTTTTGTCTGAAGCCCCTTGACTTTACCACTAGATGACGTTATTTCAACCCAGATATATTCTCCTGTGTTAATTGTTGTAATGCCCTCACCTGTGTTGAATTGCTTCTAATGACAAACCCTATTTAAGGCCCCACTGCCTTTTTGTTCTTGTTCAGTCCTGATGTTGGTCTAGGTGTTGTCATTCTCAAGGATTCTAATTTTGAACTTGGATTCTATGTTTTTTTTGTTTCCTTTTTGTGGACTCTTGGAAATACGTTGCTGGATGTTTAAGGATTTCTCTTCTGTTTTGGATTACCTTTTTGTATTGCCTCCCAAGAGGAGTTGTTAGAGTTACCCTGGGACACATTCATTTAAAGTGTTGCCTAAGACTGTTGCTATGTTTTGCTTTTTTCTCTGAAGTAAAGAGCCAAAGATAAAACTCAGACTTTGGAGATCTCATTGTTTTCTAATTCCTCTGCACTTGGGCTCAACCTCCTCCAGTAGTGGAGTGGTCCGCATCAGGGACACACACATACATCGGGGACCCGAGTTCGATCCCCAGCTGGCTCATAACAAATACTCAATGACAAACATGGAAATCTATTTGAGAACTCTGCAGTATTCTCAGAAATTGTCATATATCAACCTAATACTGATGTTAAAAGGCAAGAGCATCACGGTTCAGATTCAAGTGTGCCAAAAAAAAAAAATTGGTTGTAATTTATGGATAGTGCATCAGGTGCTGCATCATCTGGGACAGTTTTGGAGCTCCTTACTCTGCTACGGTCCTAAACCTGGAACAACAATAACATGATTAATTAACCACTTCATGTCGTTTTTCAGGGATTCTGCTCTTCAATTCAGATCACTTTGTGTCTTAAACAAAAACACAATAATTACTTAAGAAATAAACACTGAGTTCAAGTCACACTTTCTATGTCATAGGTAAAAATATCAGGGCCCAACGATCACCACTCTCTGAAACGTTTTCCCAACTTATCAGGAGTAACCTGTGGTCCGTTATTCCAACTTCCATCCGAGTGCACTACTGAGGAGGGAGAGAGAGTTGATGTTGGCATCTCTCTTTTGGAAGCCTTCAACAGCCGTTCATCTATGCCCACCTCTCTTTGCTTTGAAAGTCTAGTGCCTGCCAGACCATCAGAAGGAAACATGCCGGGGAGGCCTCCACCTCCTGCTCCCGTCTCTGAGAGCCCTGCTTTGAAGCCCACCTACCCCAGGCCAATAAGACACAAAGAGAGGTGGAGAGATTACTGATGCAACATATCACACTATACAGTAGAGTGAGATGAAGGGCTCTTAGCCACTGAGGTAAGAGAAGATGTACTGTAGGGCTTGAGAGCAAAAACTCAAACTTTTACCGTGACCTTGTATCTCTCCTTACTTAGTAGGTTAGGTAGATAGCTAGTATGTTAGTTATTACAACAGTTCTTAACCTGTACATTGGTGCTCTTTCTGTTGATCTCTGTATACATCACACTGGATATATCCCTTTCCTAAAGTCAAATGACCTTTCCGGCAGTCAAATGACCTATGGGTGGAATGTTATTAATATTTTTCATAATTTCATAATTATTGAACATTACTTCAAAAACCCACCGAAAATGGGTTTCTATGTCAAAAGGTTTTGTTATATTTCAGTCTTCTATGACGTATATACAGTGTAATATTGGGATTCAAACTCAATGTAATACATTTAAACTCTATAGCTGACATGCACAGGTATCTTAATTGTTCTAATCCCATAACCATGTGTGTGAGGTGTAAACCTTTGTTTCAAAGTAGATCAAATTTTTATCAATCAAATTTATTTATAAAGCCCTTCTTACATCAGCTGATGCCACAGAGTGCTGTACAGAAACCCAGCCTAAAACCCCAAAAAGCAAGCAATGCAGGTGTAGAAGCACGGTGGCTAGGAACAACTCCCTAGAAAGGTTGGATGTCAAGGGGGCAACAGGTCAGCACCTCAGTAAATGTCAGTTGGCTTTTCATAGCCGATCATTCAGAGTATCTCTACTGCTCTTGTTGTCTCTAGAGAGATGAAAACAGCAGGTCTGGGACAGGTAGCACGTCCGGTGAGGTCAAAGTTCCATAGAACAGTTGAAACTGGGGCAGTAGCACGGCCAGGTGGACTGGGGACAGCAAGGAGTCATTAGGCAAGGTAGTCCTGAGGAATGGTCCTAGGGCTCAGGTCCAGAGAGCATACTTAAATTCATACAGGACACAGGATAAGAGAGGAGAAATACTCCAGATATAATAGACTGACCCTAGCCCCCCAACACATAAACTACTTCAGCATAAATACTGGAGGCTGAGACAGGAGGGGTCGGGAGACACTGTGGCCCCGTCCGACAATACCCCCGGACAGGGCCAAACAGGCAGGATATAACCCCAACCAATCTGCCGAAGCACAGCCCCCACACCACTAGAGGGATATCTCCAAACACCAACTTACCATCCTGAGACAAGGCCGAGTATAGCCCACGAAGATCTCCGCCATGGCACAACCCAAGGGGGGATGCCAACCCGGACAGGAAGATCACGTCAGTGAGTGACTCAACCCACTCAAGCGGGGCACCCCCAACCCCCCTCAGGGAAGGCATGGAAGAGCACCAGTAAGCCAGTAACTCAGCCCCTGTAATAGGGTTAGAGGCAGAGAATCCCTGTGGAGAGGGGCACCGGCCAGTCAGAGACAGCAAGAGCGGTTCGTTGCTCCAGTGCCTTTCCATTCACCTTCACACTCTTGGGCCAGACTACACTCAATCATAGGAACCTACTGAAGTCTTCAATAAAGACTTAAAGGTTGAGACCGAGTCTGCGTTTCTCACATGGATAGGCAGACCATTGCATAAAAATGGATGTCTATAGGAGAAAGCCCTGCCTCCAGCTGTTTGCTTAGAAATTCTAGGGACAGTAAGGAGGCCTGCGTCTTGTGACCGTAGCGTACGTGTAGGTATGTACAGCAGGACCAAATCGGAAAGATAGGTAGGAGCAAGCCCATGTACTGCTTTGTAGGTTAGCAGTGAAACCTTGAAATCAGCCCTTGCCTTAACAGGAAGCCAGTGTAGAGAGGCTAGCACTGGAGTAATATGATCAAATTTGTTGATTCATCAAAATGTACAGCTGTGTGTCATCCGCATAGCAGTGAAAGTTAACATTATTTTTCCGAATGACATCACCAAGAGGTAAAATATATAGTGAAAACCTTAGTGGTCCTAAAACCGAGCCTTGAGGAACACCGAAATTTACAGTTGATTTGTCAGAGGACAAACCATCCACAGAGACAAACTGATATCTTTCCGACAGATAAGATCTAAACCAGGCCAGAACTTGTCCGTGTAGACCAATTTGAGTTTCCAATCTCTCCAAAAGAATGTGGTGATTGATGGTATTAAAAGCAGCACTAAGGTCTAGGAGCATGAGGACAGATGCAGAGCCTCGGTCTGACACCATTAAAAGGTAATTTACCACCTTCACAAGTGCAGTCTCAATGCTTTGATGGGGTCTGAAACCAGACTGAAGCGTTTTGTATACATTGTTTGTCTTCAGGAAGGCAGTGAGTTGCTGCGCAACAGCTTTTTCAAGAGAGGCTTTATTACTGCCACTTTTTAGTGAGTTTGGTACACATCCGGTGGATGTGGGGGCCAAGCACAGGAAGCAGCTCTTGCAGTAGTTTAGTTGGAATAGGGTCCAGTATGCAGCTTGAAGGTTTAGAGGCCATGATTATTTTCTATCAATGTGTCAAGAGATATAGTACTAAAACACTTGAGTGTCTCCCTTGATCCTAGGTCCTGGCAGAGTTTTGCAGACTCAGGACAACTGAGCCTTTGAGGAATACCTAGATTTAAAGAAGAGTCCGTAATTTGCTTTCTAATGATCATGATCTTTTCCTCAAAGAAGTTCATGAATTGATCACTGCTGAAGTGAAAGCCATCCTCTCTTGGTTTTTAGTTGCTTTTTAGTTAGCTTTGCGACAGTATCAAAACATTTTGGGGGATTGTTCTTATTTACCTCAATGAAGTTGGAAAAATTGGATGATCGAGCAGCAGTGAGGGCTCTTCGATACTGCACAGTACTGTCTTTCCAAGCTAGTCGGAAGACTTCCAGTTCAGTGTAGCGCCATTTCCGTTCAAATTTTCTGGAAGCTTGCTTCAGAGCTCGGATATTTTCTGTAAACCAGGGAGCTAGTTTCTTATGGCAAATGGTTTTTGTTTTTAGGGGTGCGACTGCATCTAGAGTATTGCGCAAGGTTAAATTGAGTTCCTCAGTTAGGTGGTTAACTGATTTTTGTACTCTGACGTCCTTGGGTAGGCGGAGGGATTCTGGAAGGGCATCTAGGAATCTTTGGGTTGTCCGAGAATTTATAGAACAACTTTTGATGATCCTTGGTTGGGGTCTGAGCAGATTATTTGTTGCAATTGCAAACGTAATAAAATGGTGGTCCGATAGTCCAGGATTATGAGGAAAAACAAGATCCACAACATTTATTAGACGGGACAAAACTAGGTCCAGAGTATGACTGTGGCAGTGAGTAGGTCCGGAGACAAGTTGGACAAAACCCACTGAGTCGATGATGGCTCCGAAAGCCTTTTGGAGTGGGTCTGTGGACTTTTCCATGTGAATATTAAAGTCACAAAAATGTGAATATTATCTGCCATGACTACAAGGTCCGATAGAAATTCAGGGAACTCGCTGAGGAACGCTGTATATGGCCCAGGAGGACTGTAAACAGTAGCTATATGAAGTGATTGAGTAGGCTGCATAGATTTCATGACGAGAAGCTTTTTTTTGTAAATTTAAATTTGCTATCGGTAATGTTAGCAACACCTCCGGCTTTGCGGGATGCGCGGGGGATATGGTCACTAGTGTACCCAGGAGGTGAGGCCTCATTTAACACAGTAAATTCATCAGGCTTAAGCCATGTTTCAGTCAGGCCAATCACATCAAGATTATGATCAGTGATTAGTTCATTGACTCTAACTGCCTTGGAAGTGAGGGATCTAACATTAAGTAGCCCTATTTTGAGATGTGAGGTATCACAATCTCTTTCAATAATGGTAGGTATGGAGGAGGTCTTTATTCCAGTGAGATTGCTAAGGCGAACACCACCGTGTTTAGTTTTGCCCAACCTAGTTTGAGGCACAGACACGGTCTCAATGGGGATAGCTGAGCTGACTACACTGACTGTGCTAGTGGCAGACTGGCTGGCTAACAGCCTGCTGCCTGGCCTGCACCCTATCTCATTTTGGAGCTAGGGGAGTTAGAGCCCTGTCTATGTTTGTAGATAAGATTATTTGTTTAAGACTACCAAGAAACACACTGTGTGGCCCAGATTTAGTCCACCGCAGTAAAAAGCTAACCACCCATCAATCACTAGTAAGATCAATTGGACTAATGCATGCATTCTGGATAATAAAATAAAACATCTTTCCACAAATGTTTGCAAGAAAGTTAGAAAACTATGTTAACTATTTTTATTCTTTCAAATAATAGATTTCACAACGTTTGGTTCCTTTCTTAAATTGTTGACGAAATCTCAAAAATCTAATCTGATAAATAAGAGGGCAACTGGGGAAAGACTAAACGAGGAAGAGTTGGAGGGGGGAAAGAAAATTAGAGGAGCTGAATGTCCAAAAGCTAGATCATCTATTCTACGGGATATGGCTCTGGCTGTGCTTGTCTCACCTTGCCGTTAGCTACTGTAGCACTGGGGCAGGGTGCCTGAGGCCGGGCCATGTCTGAGTGATTAGATAAAACGGTGGAGGCCAGGCAGCAGGAGCCACAGCCAAGTTCCTTGTGCAACTCCCAGAGACCATGCAGGGCACACCAGCAGGTAGAGGGCTTAAAAGATGGACTTCAGTCACACACAAGAGACCCACATGGAGTGGATAGACAGCTAACTAGTGTCAATACGATTGATGTTTCTGTGTTTCATTTTGTATAAATATGATCAATATTGATGTGGGTGACGCGAATGTGTTTGCCTTGTGTTTATGTAATGTGTTGTGACCTGATCAACAGGATTCTGGTGAGACATATAGCACAGCTGGCTGTTCAGGCTTCTGATCTACTGTAGACTTCATGCAGCAGAAGTGTTTGGCTTTTTTCTATTCTCTGCTTTATGGTAATGAGATTCAGTGAGGTGTCAAATCCTGCTCTGGGCGTCTTCCCGCCTCACCTCGCTGTTCAGGTCAGCAGAGAGCAGCTCTCTAACAGTTGTATCGCCGTAGCTGCATGAGGAACAAACACATCAGTAGTTAATATCTTTAATAATGAGTATAACAATCATTAATCTAAAAGAAAGTGTGTGGAGCTGACTATCAAGCCTGTTTTGCTGCATCTCAACTAGGACTCATTCTACACCAAGCCACTAGGCAGAGACATGTCGTCAGAGAAAACTTTCAGAGGATTAGGAAATCGGTGTTGTGGTGTTAGGAAACTAGAATCAGGTTTCAGGTTCAGACCCCTCATGGGAGGCATCAGCATGACTGTCGTGGCTTTATAAATGGATAAAAAGTCTAAGCCATGGAACTGTATGCAAGTCACCAGAACTAGTCTAAGATGCATGCAAGGAGAACAGGAAAATATTTATGAATTCAGAGTGCAGAGTCAACTCAAGTGTCAAGGCTTTCTAGGAAGCAAAACAGTCTAAAAAGTACAGGAATGATTCTATTCCATCCACGCCTCTCCTTGAACACTGAAAGACACATGTTACTCAGCAACCACCATCAGTACATGTTCTGTAAATGGGTTGTTTTGAGCAGGTTAGATTGGTAGAAAATGAATAGGTCATCAATCCTGCAGTAATCGTACATCAATATGATTACAGTGCATACAGGTGGCTGTGGTGGTGGGTGGGGCGGCGGTAGATGTTTGCTTCAACATGTATCTATGAAATAATAGGTGCGTTATAACCATTAACTTAACTGTGAATAGGGAAAATGTAATATTTCCTCAAAACGTTTGCCAAACTGCCCACCTGCCCTGATGCCCAGAGGAGCAGTGCCATCTGTGAGCCCTTAAATAAGTACTTAGAAATTCTCCGTTCAGGATGAATGTGTTCTTAATGAATAGATTAGGTTTCTCATCATCTCCCTGGTTTTTAGGCACTGGTCAACATTCTGAGTGTGTCGAGTAAGAATTCAAAACGCCTCAATTAAATCAATCACAAATAAAATGGAAAAAAACCTCACTGCAAAACTACACCTGCAGCCTTTAACATTCTTAGATCATTCGCAGTGAAGCTTTCCTTTTACCTGCACATAATTGAATTGGAGCCTAAGACACCATCTTAGGCCCCTATGCTATCAATCTTTTCACAGGCACTTGGTGAATCAACCAAGTGTTTCTAGAATGGTTTGTGTGGTGGTGAGCTCTTCTATACACCACCTATCCAATGACAATAATAATTCAGCACACACACAGGGATCTCAGCCCGTACCTGGGCTCGTCAGACTTAATCTTTACATTCTCTGTTTGTGAGCATTTTTATTTTCCTCCTGTGAGGCGCGTCCTGTTTGACATTTCCTTTCTCTCCAGCAGAGGTTGGCTCTGGTTTGCTATGTAAAAGATATGTAATTGAGGTGTGCTGAAAAGTGGGTACCTTTGAAAGGGGGTAGAGAATTACAATGTTATTTCAAGACTGTGTTCGATCTACTGCAATCTGTGAATACGCCTGAAAGAGAGAGGACACTAAAAGCAGACTGTATTTTAGGGGTGTGTGTTCGTCATTGTGATAGCTACAACATTCCTCTCCATTGCCTTTGGGATCCATAGCCTAGGACAGGACTCGCTCAGTTCACAGATGGAGTTTGCAATTGGCCACCACCAGTGAATAATCTTCTCATTACTTATCATGATGAACTGTAGCATGCAAATATCAGTAAGGGACTGTGGTGAAGCGATCCAATTAAGGTCTAGGACCAGGAGTCTCATTAGTGCTGAGACACTGGTTATGCATATTACACTCTGCTACTATTCAACCTTGAATATAAATGGCCCAAGCAGATCAGCCGCTACAGGTGACTCCATCTACCAAGGCCCAGGGGTTGGTGTAAGGGCTGTGTCGACACTGCTCTCGCAGGGATTCTAGAAGAGGAATTACAGGGTCGCTCAGTGCAGCTGGAATGAAGAGAATTAAATAAATTAATCCAATGTAATTTACCTTGATATTTTAACTAAAAGTTGTCCGTTTTAGAACACAGGTGTACAGTATGGACATTATCAACTGTCCGCTAGCTAATATTAGCCATAATATCATAGATTACATTACCTACCATTCTTCATGGCATCGTTAGCCAGCCAGTATTTGGCTAAATGCCTTCAGGTAGATGTGTTATTTATTCACCAAAGCTGCCATCCAGTTCAAATGTCAGACGGAAATGAAGGAAACCGGCAACTCAACCTTTCTGAGGTAATTAACTTGACAAACCAAGGTAAAAACGAGTGAGTGAATCTTCAAGGAACCTTCATTATTCATTGGCCTTGAAATTGTTAATGACCTCTTTTATTGAGTTGTCATGCTGTCGGTGGAGAAGAGGGGGAGGAGAGGTCCCCTCAAATAGAAGCCTATCGTCAGTAAGAGAAAGAGGGAAGAAATGATGCAACAAAGATGCAACCTGACAGGGAGCACCCTCTGTGGAATGAGTCTGCCTGCTGTTCCCCATGGCCATCTTAGGCCAGCTGTTGTGGCCAGTCCCCTGAAGTACCACACTCATGATGGAGATACATCCAAGTCCATTACATTGCAGTGCATTATGGGGTGGCACACACAGTACAGTACAGTACAGTACAGTAATACCAACTTGATACAGCAAAACTAAATTATTCTGAATAAAAGTTTCCTACAGAGGGTTAATATTGATGTAGTGTAGAAAAATAGTGCATTCGTGTAGTGGCCTTTCTTGATTTACAGTGCATTCGGAAAGTATTCAGACCCTTTCACTTTTTCCACATTTTGTTATGTTACAGCCTTATTTTAAAATCGATTAAATAGTATTTTTCCCTCATCAATCTACACATAATACCTCATAAAGACAAAGCAATAACAGGTTTTTATATTTTTTTGCTAATTTATTAAATATAAAAAACTGAAATATCACATTTAGACCCTTTACTCTGTAATTTGTTGAAGCACCTTTGGCAGCGATTATAGCCTCGACTCTTCTTGGGTATGACGCTACAAGCTTGGCACACCTGTATTTGGGGAGTTTTTCCCATTCTGCTGTGCAGATTCTCTCAAGCTCTGTCAGGTTTGATGGGGACAGTCCCTGCACAGCTATTTTCATGTCTTTCATGATCAGGTTCAAGTCCGGGCTCTGGCTGGGCCACTCAAGGACATTCAGAAACTTGTCCCAAAGCCACTCCTGCATTGTCTTGGCTGTGTGCTTATGTTGGAAGGTAAACCTTCACCACAGTCTGAGGTCCTGAGCACTCTGGAGCAGGTTTTCATCAAGGATCTCCCTGTACTTTGCTCCATTCCTCTTTCCCTCAATCCTGACTGGTCTCCCAGTCCCTGCCACTGAAAAACCTCCCCACAGCATGATACTGCCACCACCATGCTTCACCATAGGGATGGTGCCAGGTTTCCTCCAGATGTGACGCTTGGCATTCAGGCCAAAGAGTTCTTGGTTTCATCAGAGCAGAGAATCCTGTTCCTCGTGGTCTGAGAGTCCTTCAGGTGCCTTTTGGCAAACTTCTAGCGGGCTGTCATGTGCCTTTTCCTGAGGAGTGTCTTTTGTCTGGGCATTTTAACGTAAGGCCTGATTTGTGGAGTGCTATAGAGATGGTTGTCCTTCTGGAAGGTTCTCCCGTCTCCACAGAGGAACTCTGAAGCTATGTCAGAGTGACCATCGGGTTCTTGGTCACCTCCCTGGCCAAGGCCCTTCTCACCCGATTGCTCAGTTTGGCCAGCGGGCCAGCTCTTGCAAGAGTCTTGGTGGTTCCTTACTTCTTCCATTTAAGAATGATGGAGGCCACTGTTGGGGACCTTCAATGCTGCAGACATTTTTTGGTACCCTTCCCCATAAAACCAAAAACCAAGCCTCTTGGCTTGGTTTTTGCTCTGACATGCACTGTCAACTGTGGGACCTTACAGTATATACAGTGAGGGAAAAAAGTATTTGACCCCCTGCTGATTTTGTACATTTGCCCACTGACAAAGAAATTATCAGTCTATTATTTTAATGGTAGGTTTATTTGAACAGTGAGAGACAGAAAAACAACATAAAAATCCAGAAAAACGCATGTGAAAAAATGTTATAAATGGAATTGCATTTTAATGAGGGAAATAAGTATTTGACCCCTCTGCAAAACGTGACTTAGTACTTGGTGGCAAAACCCTTGTTGGCAATCACAGAGGTCAGACGTTTCTTGCAGTTGGCCACCAGGTTAGCACACATCTCAGGAGGGATTTTGTCCCACTCCTCTTTGCAGATCTTCTCCAAGTCATTAAGGTTTCGAGGCTGATGTTTGGCAACTCGAACCTTCAGCTCCCTCCACAGATTTTCTTTGGGATTAAGGTCTGGAGACTGGCTAGGCCACTCCAGGACCTTAATGTGCTTCTTCTTGAGCCACTCCTTTGTTGCCTTGGCCGTGTGTTTTGGGTCATTGTCATGCTAGAATACCCATCCACGACCCATTTTCAATGCCCTGGCTGAGGGAAGGAGGTTCTCACCCAAGATTTGATGGTACATGGCCCCGTCCATCGTCCCTTTGATGCTGTGAAGTTGTCCTGTCCCCTTAGCAGAAAAACACCCCCAAAGCATAATGTTTCCACCTCCATGTTTGACGGTGGGCATGGTGTTCTTGGAGTCATAGGCAGCATTCCTCCTCCTCCAAACACGGCGAGTTGAGTTGATGCCAAAGAGCTCCATTTTGGTCTCATCTGACCACAACACTTTCACCCAGATGTGCTCTGAATCATTCAGATGTTCATTGGCAAACTTCAGACTGGCAGGTATATGTGCTTTCTTGAGCAGGGGGACCTTGTGGGCGCTGCAGGATTTCAGTCCTTCGCGGTGTAGTGTGTTACCAATTGTTTTCTTAGTGACTATGGTCCCAGCTGCCTTGAGATCATTGACAAGATCCTCCCGTGTAGTTCTGGCCTGATTCCTCACCGTTATCATGATCATTCCAACTCCACGAGGTGAGATCTTGCATGGAGCCCCAGGCCGAGGGAGATTGACAGTTCTTTTGTGTTTCTTCCATTTGCGAATAATCGCACCAACTGTTGTCACCTTCTCACCAAGCTGCTTGGTGATGGTCTTGTTGCCCATTCCAGCCTTGTGTAGGTCTACAATCTTGTCCCTGACATCACTTGAGAGCTCTTTGGTCTTGGCCATGGTGGAGAGTTTGGAATCTGATTGATTGATTGCTTCTGTGGACAGGTGTCTTTTATACAGGTAACAAGCTGAGATTAGGAGCACTCCCTTTAAGAGTGTGCTCCTAATCTCGGCTCGTTACCTGTGTAAAAGACACATGGGAGCCAGAAATCTTTCTGGTTGAGAGGGGGTCAAATACTTATTTCCCTCATTAAAATGCAAATCAATTTATAACATTTTTTTTTTGTTATTCTGTCTCTCACTGTTCAAATAAACCTACCATTAAAATTATAGACTGATCATTTTTTTTGTCAGTGGGCAAACGTACAAAATCAGCAGGGGATCAAATACTTTTTTCCCTCACTGTAGACAGGTGTGTGCCTTTCCAAATCATGTCCAATCAATTGAATTTACCACAGGTGGACTCCAATCAAGTTGTAGAAACATCTCAAGGATGATCAATGGAAACAGGATGCACCAGAGCTCAACTTTGAGTCTCATTGCAAAGGGTCTGCATACTTATATGAATAAACTATTTAAGTTTTGTATTTTTAGAACATTTTGCTAAAATTTCTAAAGACCTGTTTTCACTTTGTCTTTATGAGGTATAGTGTGTAGATTGATGAGGAAAAAACGCATTTAATCAATTTTAAATAAAGGCTGTAATGTAACAAAATGTGGAAAAAGTCACGGGGTCGGAATACTTTCCGAATGCACTTTATTTTCTCCTGCCTCCTCTGGTGTTGTGAAACCTTAGGCCCTCTGGCCTCGGCACAATACGATTTAATTTAAGTCTTGATTCATGTCATTGAGTAAGCAGTCCTAGTTTCATTGGTCAAAAATATAAATCACATTGAAATGAATATCATTCCCCTTTTCTCATCTACCCGTTCTCTTAAGCTAGGCTCGATTATTTCATTTCACCTCCGCAACCTTCCTTTGATATGAGTTTTTCAACGGGGGTGAGGTGCACGTTTTTCACCGGGGTTGAGGTGCACATTCATTTACAGAGGAGAAAATTCGATGACGGGATATCTCGCTGAGAGCCATGTTGGGGAATAGATAACATGTTGCTGAGTTATTTGAACTGCTGATTAACAGTTCACAGTCATGTCACTGACAACAACCCTTCAACTCAAGTCCTCCCAGTGTTGGGAAGGGAATGACACAAACAAACAGATGCTGGGCTCAACCAAACAGATGCTGGGCTCAAACAAACAGATGCTGGTCTCAACCAAACAGATGCTGCTCTGACTATTGACTGAACAAACAAACAGCAAATCAAATCAAGGAAGCTAGCTACCGTATCTAGCTATCATTTTGTTTTTCAGTCAGATTGTTCTATGACAGAATAAACTGAAATCTTCTCTTGTCCTGGTCAATCAACATGTTTCCAATGACTCCAACCCTGCGGTACGCAGGGTTGGAGTCAATTCCATTTAAATTACAGTCAATTCAAAATGTTCCTCAGTGAAAAACATTGAAGAGAATTGGAATTGGAATTTCAGTGTACAGTGTACTGAATTGCCTGGAATTTAATTGGAATTTACCCCAACCCTGTTATACTGCATGTATCTGTCCATTCAACACATATGGTTAAAACCAGTGGTGTAAAGTACTTAAGTAAAACTACTTTAAAGTACGTCTTAAGTTGTTTTTTGGGGTATCTGTACTTTACTTTACTATTTACATTTTTGACAACTTTTACTTTTCCTTCACTACATTCCAAAAGAAAATATTATACTTTTTACTCCATACGTTTTCCCTGGCGACCAAAAGTACTAGTTACATTTTGAATGCTTAGCAGAACAGGAAAATTGTGAAATTCACGCACTTATCAAGAAAACACGTGGTCATCCCTACTGCCTATGTTCCGGCCGGACTCACTAAACACCATTGCTTCTTTTGTAAATAATGTCTGAGTGCTGGAGTGTGCCCCTGGCTATCCTTAAATTTTAAAAACAAGAAGAGGGCGCCGTTTATATTAAACCCTTTGCTTATTATAAGGAATTTGAAATTATGATACTTAAGAATATTTTAGCAATTACATTTACTTTTGATACTTAAGTATATTTAAAGCCAAATACTTTTAGACTTTTGCTCAAGTAGTATTTTACTGGGTGACTTTCACTTTTACTTGAGTCACTTTCTATTAAGGTATCTATAGTTTTACTCAAGTATGACAATTGGGTACTTTTTACACCACTGGTTAACTAAAAGGACTGAAAGGAGCAAGCGTGCTGGAAGGAAAAGCTATTGATGTGAGAACTGCATTATGACTGCACCAGTCTCTCTTGGGTATACACAGTAATAGCGAATTACAGTACCGTGCAAAAGTATTCAGACCCCTTGTGTTGCAAAGTGAGATTAAAATGCATTTAAATGTCGTTTTTTGTCAAATATTTTTAAGAGAAGTAAAAAAAAGTCATAAAATATAGCCGTTGCATAAGTATTCAGCCTGTTTGTTTAGGCCAGCCTAACTTAGTTCAGGAGTCAAATTTGGTTTAACAAATCACATAATAAGTTACATGGACTGTGTGAAATAATAGGGGTTGACATTATTTTTTTATGACTAACCCTTCCTCTCTCCCCCATACATACAACATCTGTAAGGTCCCTCAGTTAAGTATTGAAATTCAAGCACAGATTCCACTACAAAGAAAGGAGAGCTTTCGATAGCCTCATAAAGAAGGACAATGATTGGTAAATGGGTAGCAATAACAAATCAGACATTGAATATTTCTTTAAGCATGGTCAAGTTAATATTTGTGTTGTGGATTATATATTAAACCTCCCAGACACATCAAAGATACAATCGTCCTTCATGAACTGAGCTGGAGGACAGGAATGAAACTGCTCAGGTATGTTACTATGAGGCCATTGGGGATTTTTAAAACAGCTACAGAGTTCAATGGGAACAATTGTGATGGGAAAAACTGAGGATTGGTCAACAACATTGTAGTGACTTCACAATAAGGACCTAAATGACAGAGTGAAAAAAAGAATACAAATATTCCAAAACATGTATTTTAGATGCAACATGGCACTAAAGTAATACTGAAAAAAAACCAGCAAAGTTGTTGGGGAAAATCCAACACAACACATCACTGAGTAACTGCCTCCTTATTTTGGCTGCATCATGTTATGGGTATGCTTGACACCTGCAAATACTAGGGAGTTTTTCTGGATAAACAAAAAACGGTATGGAGATAAGCACAGGCAAAATCCTAGATGAAAACCTGCTTCAGTCTGCTTTACACCAGAGACTTGGAGAGGAATTCACCTTTCAGCAGGACAATAACCTACAACACAAGGCCAAATATACACTGGAGTTGCTTACCAAGAAGACAGTGAATGTTCCAAGTTGGCTAAGTTACAGTTTTGACTTAAATCTTCTCGAAAATATATGGCAAGACTTGAAAATTGTTGTCTAGCCATGATCCCCAAAATCTTGACAGAGCTAGAAGAATTTAGAAAATAATAATAGGCAAATATTGCACAATACAGGTATGCAAAGCCCTTATAGACCTATCCAAGAAGACTCACAGCTGTTGACAAAAAATGACAATTAAATCAATTTAAATCCCACTTTGTAACAATAAAATGTTAAGAAATTCAAGGAATCTGAATACTTTTGCAAGGCACTGTAATTGCTTCACACAAGATGGTATCTTCAGGCCTGGTAGCTAACAAAGCCATCACCCCATTTAATTAATCCACTATGGTGTCAGGGCCATGGCTTCAGCACGCTGCACATCAAAGCCCAATGGCCCGTCAGCCCAATGCTTTTCATCTTACACCACCATCAATTAGCCTAGTTCAATGCAGGGAGACATTCATTGTGAAGAAAAACAGTTTGTTTACAAAGATCATATTTTTCGAGCTTCAGGCCATCTCACTTTAAAATGCCTGTCACTGTCAGTATGCAGCTGTGTCAGAAAGTTGATTTTGTTAAAACGGGGATGCTGTTACTGAGTATTGCTCCAACAGTGAGCGGTTCAAAGCCTTTGAGAAATAAAATTGTGCTCATTAGTAGCACTTTTAGGGAGGTGGAAGGATTTGGAAGTGTCAGCTTTCCATATGCTGTGTTTTTACTGCCAGTTCAGCTCTATTTCAGTAGCTCTATTTCAAACACCCTTCCAAGACCTGCACGTTTAATGGCATGCATCTCTTCAAAGTGACAGACCTGAAAGCGGCTATTTCTTTGACCTGTTTTTGCATGTGTTTAAAAATCACTAGCAAATCATATTACATATGACCTTTTATTCTTATTTAAGTTATTGTGCCTATTGGTGTTTTCCTTGTCCTCAGTTTATAAATACATAAATAGGGAACATGGCTATTGTATGTGACTAAAAGTAGAAACACGAACTTGTCAGGCGAGTGACTGATTCCACATGGAGATCATTTTTCCCTCATCGTGACTCCACTGCAGTGTGCAGAGAAACGTCATCCTACCCTGTTAAAATTGAAATTATGCAATTGAGTCTATGACCTAATATCCTCTCCTAGCTTACTTATCACTCACTCATTATATCAAATATCATGAGAGAACTGCTAACTCTGAAGATCCATCACAAGTTCCAATCTGGGGGGGTCCGACTTCAATCTCAGGTAGATGTAGAGCAGGCGGCCATTTTCTGCAGCTCTCATTCGCTCGCTCGGTATACCATCATTAATATGATAGTGGGCTGAACCACTGAAAAGCTCGGAGCAGCCTTGAAGAAAATCCAATTATGATCTTTGATTCCTCTAAAGAAACAGATTACCTATCTGGCTAATGACATTTTCCTTCCCATTCATGGCCTCTAAATTAGATGAGACTATGTGAGTGTTCCAAATGGACGAGGAATGATGGCCATCAATTCCTCACTCCTTACAAGTCTATTAGATGGACAGCTCTCATCATAAATAGCAGTGCTTGCATGATATACCCTCTCTGAGCTCAGCTTTTACTCAGACATGGGTGGAACAGAGTGTTTTCTGCCAGTGAGTGACAGCAACCTGGCCCATCTTCAAGTGTACCTGATAGGGCAGAGACTGAGAGTCTCGTGTGAGCCTTCACAGCCACAGTAGACAGAGTTTCTAAACCTCATCTAAAACTAGGTTAACAGTGGAGAGAGTTTCTAAACCTCATCTAAAACTAGGTTAACAGTGGAGAGAGTTTCTAAACCTCATCTAAAACTAGGCTATTCCTTTTACAATTATACATACTCAATTTTAGCAACTTACAAGCCTATGGGTTTATGAACTTTATTTAAAATAATTTTTATAAAAGCAGCAAAAATCCCCACCATTCATATTCTCCATGATTTCCAGTCATGGCCCTTGGTGTTGCTGCGGGAGGGTGCTGGCAGATGGAATGGAACCATACTCCAGGTAGCTAGCACCTGCACTACTAAACCATGCCAGAGCTCTAATAACGCCTCCGAAGCACTGGAACTGCGGACGGCACATTGGCACTGGGGTCTAGCTCCAGCTGCCAAACATTAGAACTCAAGCACCTGAGGGTAAGTGAGCACTATCTCACAGGCCCAAAAGCAGACAGACTAGCTTAGTCTAAATGTGTTGTTGTTGTTAGTACTGGGTAAGCACTATGCACTGGGTATTATAGAGTCCATTCTAGTATGTTAATTTGTCTGTTATTAGTTTGAATGACTGCGATGAATCTCATAAAGTAAAAAGCATAGTAAGCTACGCTATTAAGGTTCTGCTGATGGAGTAGACGACATTGGATCAACGTATTAAGTTGCATAACAAGTATAGTTAGACATCCAATTGCACATTTTCACTTGATTTGAAGATGGTATTCAAAAACCAGGGGCCCTATTTGAACCTATCATAATTTAGAGAGAAGTCAACAAAATGCCAGAATGATCGGGATTTAGTCAAAACTTGGCACAAAGGGCATTGTTCACTCTCTTTTCTCTTTCTCCTGAATGATCAGAACTTTCATTAGAATTCCACAACATACACAGCCGGGTAGTTAACATGTCTCCAAGGTTAACATTTTTTGTGCAAGACTGAGGGATTCAGAGAAGTGGTCCTTTGAAGTTTCTTGTTGGAGTCAGAAGGGAGGCTGCCAGGCCGTTGAAGACTGTCTGCGATATTGACATTAAAACTCAACACATAGAATGATGCCAATGGAAATTTCATAGCATTCCCTTTGGGAAGCCTGAGAGATGGACATGTAGGTGTGAGATGAATAATGCAAGTTTCCTAGCTTTACTCATTTTTTTATTGAATGTGGAACTTCTCCTTTGTTGCTTCCCGAAGCTCCGCAGGAGCTGTGTGCACGTAACACATGTATTGAGAGCAATAGTAATGGCGTATTTTTGTAGGCGCTAACTTTTTAGGACTACAAGCAGGCAAACTCTATACAGTAGGTGTGAACGTTAAATGACATAGCCTGAATAGCCTTCCTACATGGGTCACTGCTAGCTTTCACTAGCCTGTTTGTCATCATCATAATGAGTCTTTAACATTTCCAAAGGGAAGCATATATCTTTATCTCAGGCTGTAGAGAAGAGGTGGTGTACACTCCATATGAACCATTGTCATGAGATTGACAGGCTAATTGCCTTTTATCCCCTCCTGTCTCGTAAGTGGCCGTCCTAAAGATGGGCTTGTGCCTGTGCCTTTAAACAAAGACACTTGGGACGACTTTGGTAAACATCAATCATGTTTCATTGGTGCTGTCAGAAGCACCTGGCTTTTTGTGGTACCCTGTGCCACCCCATCCCTCCAACCTGAGTCATGTGATGGGGCAGCCACAGCTCCTTTCCACCCCTGAATCACCCAGCTCCGCTCCCAAAAGGTTAATAACCTACTGGAAAGTCAAGGGCGTTTGTTAAAGTGGTGTCACAGGCCTTAGTGCTGCAGGAAGCAAAAATGGTAGAAAAACTGCCAGGATAGAGTATTGGATTTTGATTTAAGTAAACAAAGGTGGTCACCTATTTCAACCCCAGGAGGGATGGAGGGGTGAGATATGAAAACGGTGGTATTGAGGTGTGGGCTGTTGGCTCTCAACAGGGTCTCTATAGGTCAAGGATCAAGTGAAATGTTTGTGTCTCCCATTATGGTGTTCTCTGAAGAATTTTATGTGTTGGGAGTTTGAAGACCACTGTATGTGGTTTATTGAATTGTTCTCTTAACCAATGGGGGAGGAACAATCATCATTACTGCTCATTATTCAAATAAATATTATGCACAAGTTGTGTATGAACCTAATAGCTAATCAGACACTTGCATGACTTAACTGTTTACAATATCCTTATTTCTGCCACATTGTATTTGACCATGACTGAACCAACCTGTCTTTGATTTCCTTCCAGAGCTGGCAACGTTTGTGGATTAAACTAATGACCCGGTCGAAAAGAAGGCTTCCCCCAGCTCTTTAATCATCTGAGATGATAGGACTCCCACTGGAAGTGCTTCTGTACAGGCACTGGCATGTGGTCATTATGCTATTACATCCACGATCACCCATGTTAACTCACTTAGAAATAGGTCAGTACAATTCATTTACCTTTTCAACCACTAGAACTGACAAGACATTTTTGCACATACATACGCGGATGTGCACACACACATCCTCATAATCTTAGATTTTCATCCGACGCGTTGCTAAGATGTTTGTAGTCAGCTCTGCAGTCTTTGGAATTATATTTCCGTCAGAAAACAAAGCACCCGTCTTTCCCTGACACAGATGTCAACAAATGTGTATCTATCATGAGAGAGTATTTGTGATCTAACAGCATTCAACTAATTTCTCGTCATTCAAAGCTTACAGTACAAAGCCTTACTTTACAATCCATGATAGACATTGCATTTTAATATCAAGCATTACTGTCAAAGAGTCAAAATGAAGTTAATCCAATTTTAACTCTTGAAATCTGGTTTTATCACAACAACAATAATCAGGATTTTGTCTCAATAGACATTTCAGAAATAGCATAGGCATACAGATGTAGGATCTTAATTTGAGCCAATTTGCTACAGCGGGAAAATAATCCTGAAGCAACAGGAAATGTGAAATATTCTGTGGATTATAATTATTGGACATTTTTGTAGGGGTTGATGCATTTTTCGTAAGGGAAAATTAGGTCTGAAATTCAAAGCCTTTTTACAAAACAAATACAGTGATCAAATGACGATCCTACATCTGTATGGGATGCACATTGCCGTGGCAACATCTGTCTTTTAAACGAATGCATAACAGTAAGCATCAATAACAGTAAGCATACACCTCACCTGATTATACACAGTCATTGGTGTCTCTCATCATAATAATGTAGAGTATCCAGTGTAAAATGGTTGGGGATTAAGGGGGAGTATATTTCTTTATGTTGACTGAATTCACCAAAATCCAACAGAGATAATAATGTGGGATCATAAGGTGAGTTGCATGTCTTTCTGTGACATTAAAATGTGTATTAACCTTTATTTAAACAGGGAGACAAATTTAGATAAAACTATTTTACAAGAGAGCCCTGTATACATGTACAAATAAAAACCAATACATAAATAAAACCCAACAGCCCCATTGAATAATTACAATGATCAATTAAGAGCGCGTTTCACAGATGGGGGACAGCACACAATCCATCACTCTGTTCAAATGGTCTATCAAGAGAGTACTTGATAAATTGGGTACTTGCCTATTCCAGTTTACATGCTAATAACGATCCATGTCTTCCACAAAACCCTGGCCACAGACTGCTCACCCGTTTTGGGGTTTGAGTAACGCATTGTAACGTTAATGAGAATTTGAGCCATAGGAACAAAAGGTTTTTGTCTTTTATACGAGTATAGCAATTTTGTCTGATTAACTGTTTGTATCGCTGTTTGATAGATACCCTTCACCTACTTCAACTATTTGGCTTATTTGGCTCAGATAATATGATACTGTCGCTACCCGATACTGTACTACAGCCAAATGTCAATCTGTGAATCGGAATTCTCTACTCATATGCATATCTGAGTGTATTTGAGTCTGCAGTTCCATTCCAGGCGATAGGTCTGGGGGAGATTCCTGGGTGCCCTGTACTTTCACATTAACCACAGTCTGTGAAGCTGAAATGTGGACATGGCGTGAATTGCATCAGATAGTATCATCAATCTCTATCTGGGAGCACATCTTATAAACTGACCACCAGTGTGGGCTTGAGGATGGTGCTGGAGTATAAGAGCAGCCCCTCACTCAGACAGGTACCCTTAAAAAAGCTTGTCTGTGTAACAGTCCATGAAAAAGCTTCTCTATACTTTATCTCAGCACCAATGGTTCCAGTGTGTTCGATAGTCAGTTCAATTGCCCTAATAAATAGTTGTGGTTAAAATATCAAGGAATTTGTTGCTTTAGAGATTAACATGAACTACTGGGGTGTTGGAGATTCTAATGAAGAGAATATACCTGGTTAATAACACGTGGTTGTTTACCTGTTTGATCGGGACCACAAGCCATTGACAGTGCAGCCATTGAATTGACTGCACTCCACCACTAAATCAAATCTTCTGTGTAACAGTGTTGATCTTGTGCCATGTCATTTTAGGTATACGTAAAAACAAATATGTAACATCAGGAAACTGTCACACAGAAGAGCAGTATAAAATGATTTTGGATATTAACATTTTGTACATTTTCAAATGTTTGATACGAACATTCAGTCCTGCATCAATGTTTAGCAATTTGGGATGAGTGGCTAAAGCCTAAATCCAGCAACAATCACACACCTGGGATGTAGTCTCCATCCCTGGGATGTTTCACAGTTCAACAGCTGCTATCTGCTACACTGTGATACCTTCAAAGGATCACTATTCAATTCAGCCTGCATTGCCTTTTACCCGATAACCACCGTCCCACACTGAATTACTCCTCCTAAAATCTGTTACACGTCCATAGCCTTTGTCAGTGTCGACCAAGGCCCCAGGGTTCTGGTCTAGAAGCACGCCTTCCACTGAGCTCAGATGACACTTTCGGTACAGCAGTTTAGCTGAAGCCAAAAAATACAATTCTCTTAGAAAGCCTAATAGAGCAATCTAATTCTAAATCTAATTAGAAAATTCCTAAAAATACACTTTCATCATCACCTTTGTGCCAAATATACCCATCGAATTATTCGAGTAATTGTCTTCGAGGCCATTTCTTTTTTCATTCATCCAGTGTCTGTCAGGTTTCTGACACCCCAGTGTGCACTGAGTGCTAGTGCGCAGGTGTTATGGGCTCTGTAAAGAAGATGGCAACCACCACGAAACGGCATATGCGAACATGAGGACATTACATTGAAAACAACGGTCAGCCATCTTGAAAGCTGTATATGCTGTATATACTGTATATACGTCAGTGGTGTCGACCCTCTGTAATGAGGAGCTTTATGATAGCTCCTCCCTCCACCGCCTAGAAGTCACATGGCAGGAGACTAATAGATTACGGAGGAACCTCCAGGTGTCCCTCTCTGTCAGATGTCTCATTAAAACATCATGCATAGGGCTACATTTGGAAAAGCAATATGTACATCACTAGGCTACAGACTATAAAGATCCCTCACTAACACACTGGGACTGCTGAAGGTTTCAAATCCATGTCTTTCGTAATAACTTCCTCCTCGTCCACTGGAATAGGGGATTTCTTGAATTATTTTAAAGTGTCTATCAAATAGAACTTAACAAATATCTCCAACCGTCTACAATGCCATCCGTCCAATAAATAATTAACTGTAGTGGTTCTTACAGAGAAAAACACACAGCTTGTACAAAGCATGTCAGTTAAACATTTGCATCAGGGAAATGTTTTCTGTTCCAGAACCATTTCCAGCCGGACTAAATGTGTTGTACCACCACACAGGTGGGGCTTACTCTGACACATGATACAACATTATTATTTATTAACACAGACTTTGTCAACCAACACACTGTCAAGTCTTGACTAGTCAGGAGAGCAGTCGCCTAAATTATTACGTTTGAGAATTGTGATTAATATGGAACACCACTTAAATTATCTTACCATTTGATCAGTGGATTAGTAAATGAGTTCCTTTTATCAGGCATTTATTGGCTTTTGAAGATGATAAGTAGATGTGTCATTAGCCTGAGATAATTGTATGAGGAGAACCCCAGTAGGCTGACTGATTGAACCCAGATGGAATCACCTGGTAATTGTTGTGATAGGAGAACATTAATACGCTGTAGATCAGGAAAAGAGTGAAAATACATCAATACATATTTTGAGTTGAACCAGCTGTGTTCATCTTCTGCACAAGATCTGAGAGAGAAATTATAGTCTTTTATCTGATGATCACTGTTTAATCACATTGATTTATCACTGCTGTATGGTACTCCTGCAGCCGTTCAAGTCAGTCTTGTACGGAGTTAATTGTCACACATTAGCTTAAACTAAACTTTATATAGAGGTACATTTCAGAAGCTCTCTCACATGTCCTCTTAATGTTCAACCATATCTACCCCTGTAGTCATTGGATGACGTGTTCTGCAGAAGCAAAATGCACATGCACTACTGTAGAATACCAAACAATTTCTGCTCCTCAGTGAATCATCAATCAAGTTTTGATTATTTTATTTTTGTCAGGACTGGGGTTAAAAGCGTTCTTGTTTGCAACAGCTGTGATTAATGGTACAGATAGCTAGATACATACAGTATGTGTATGGAACGATGAAAGTCCTTTACAAGTAAGAGCACACGAAAAGAAGAAGTACAAAAGCCTTTTAACCTTGCTATTATGGGTTAAATACATTAAATCCATACACTATAAACTGTTTAAAGTTGTCATTATTAGTAAATATGAGTTTTATATCCTCACATACAGTGCATTCGGAAAGTATTCAGACCCTTTCACTTTTTCCACATTTTGTTACGTTACAGTTTATTCTAAAATGTATTTTTTTTTAAATGTCCCTCATCAATCTACAGACAATACCCCATAATGACAAAGCAAAACAAGTTTTTAGAAATTGTTGAAAATGTATTAAAAAAAAAACAACTGAAATATCACATTCACATAAGTATTCAGACCCTTCACTCAGTACTTTGGTAATGCACCTTTGGCAACGATTGCATCCTTGAGTCTTCTTGGGTATGACGCCACAAGCTTGGCACACCTGTATTCAGGAGTTTCTCCCATTCTTCTCTGAAAATCCTCTCAAGCTCTGTCAGGTTGGATGGGGAGCATTGCTGCACAGAGATTTTCAGGTCTCTCCAAAGATGTTCAATCGGGTTCAAGTCCGGGCTCAGGCTGGGTCAATCAAGGATACTCAGAGACTTGTCCCGAAGGCACTCATGCTTGTCTTGGCTGTGTGCTTAGGGTCGTTGTCCTGTTGGAAGGTGAACCTTAGGTCCAGCCTGAGGTCCAGAGCGCTCTGGAGCAGGTTTTCATCAAGGATCTCCCTGTACTTTCATCTTTCCCTCTGCTGAAAAACATCCCCACAGCATGATGCTGCCTCCACCAAGCTTCACTGTAGGGATGGTGCCAGGTTTCCACCAGACAGACTTCAATCTTGGTTTCATCAGACCAGAGAATCTTGTTTCTCATGGTCTGAGAGTCTTTAGGTGCCTTTTGGCAAACTCTAAGTGAGCTGTCATGTGCGTTTTACTGAGGAGTGACTTCCGTCTGGCCCTCTACCATAAAGGCCTGATTGGTGGAGTGCTGCAGAGATGGTTGTGTTTCTGGAAGGTTCTCCCATCTCCACAGAGGAACTCTGGAGCTCTATCAGAGTGACCATCAGGTTCTTGCTCACCTCCCTGACCAAGGCCCTTCTCCCCCGATTGCTCAGTTTGGCTGGGAAGCCAGCTCTAGGAAGAGTCTTGGTGGTTCCAAACTACTTCCATTTAAGACTGATGGGGGCCACAGTGTTATTGGGGACCTTCAATGCTGCAGAAATGTTTTGGTAACCTTCCCCCGATCTCTGCCTCGACACAATCCTGTCTCTGAGCTCTACAGACCATTCCTTCGATCTCATAGCTTGGTTTTTACTCTGAAATACACTGTCAACTGTGGGACCTTATATAGACAGGTGTGTTTCTTTCCAAATAATATCCAATCAATAGAATTTATCACAGGTGGACTCCAATCAAGTTGTAGAAACATTTCAAGGGTGATCAATGGATCACAATTTCGAGTGTCATAGCAAAGGGTCTAAATACTTATGCAAATAAGGTTTTCTCTTTGTCATTATGGGGTATTGTGTGTAGATTGATGAGTAAAATGTATTTTTTTATACATTTTAGGATAAGGTTATTACGTAACAAATGCGGAAAAAGTCAAGGGGTCTGAATACTTTCCGAATGCACTATATGATTGGAAGTCAGTAGTCTAAGGCACTGCATCGCAATGCTAGCTGTGCCACTAGAGATCCTGGTTTGAGTCCAGGCTCTGTCGCAGCCGGCCGCGACCGGGAGACCCATGGGGCGGCGCACAATTGGCCCAGCGTCGTCTGGGTTAGGGGAGAGTTTGGTCGGCAGGGATGTTCCTGTCCCATCACGCACTAGCGACTCCTGTGGCGGGCCGGGCGCAATGCTCCCAAGTCCGTACAGGAGTTACAGTGATTGGACAAGACTGTAACTATCAATTGGATACCACGAAATTGGGGAGAAAAAGTGCTACTAAAAAATGTAATATCAAAGGATTGGAAGTCACTTTTTTGAATCTCTGGTAGTACCAGGCATGATTATGGGACCTTGACTTGGATGATGCTGAATGCATTCATGTTTCTTTGTTGGATTACTTTAATATTTAATGTCACGGCATTTTATGACTTAATTTTTTATATATTGATTATTTAGTCAAAATATCCTATTTTCTACAAGAATCTGGATATTTCTGGGAAATGCTGAGAATCTCCAACAAAGATAATTTCTTATCTGTCAGAAGGATATCAGTTTGTCTCTGTATATGGTTTGTCCTGTACATTTGGTGTTCCTCAAGGCTCTGTTTTAGGACCACTAATAATTTTCCTATATATTTTACCTCTTGGTGATGTCATTCGGAAACATAATGTTAGCTTTCACTGCTATGCAGACGACACACAGCTGTACATTTTGATGAAACATGGTGAAGCCCCAAAATTGCCCTCCATGGAAGTGTCACGTCCAGGCCAGAGTTTTAAGCTGGCGTGTTTAGGTTTCGTTTTTGGTGTTCTATTTCTATGTTGGGGTAATGGTTCCCAATTAGAGGCAGCTGTGTGTCGTTGTCTCTAACTGTTTGGGGTTTTCATTTAGGTTTTGTGGGTTATTGTTTAGACATAGCTTTGTTCGTGTTGTCAGTCTATGTTATATGTTACGATCTTCATTTCGTCTGTTTTGTTATTTTGCCCAGTTACGTGTGTTTCGTTCGTTAAATAAACATGTATACTGGATGCCTCGCTGCGCCTTGGTCTGTCAATTATGAGGATCGTGAGAGAATAACCCACCAAATAAAGACCAAGCAGCGAGAGACCCGGGAGTACTGGACCTGGGAGGAGGAATTATTTAGGGACGGACCCTGGGCCCAGCCTGGAGAGTATCGTCGGCCAAGAAAGGAGCTGGAAGCAGCGCGGCTGAGCCGCGCAGGTGTGAGATGCTATACGGAGCATGGGATCCGGAGAGAGAAAAGTTCGTTGGAATTCGCCTGGCACGGAAGCCCGAAAGGCAGGGACTCCTGAGCCAACTCCTCGTGCTTTGTGGCGAGAGAGTCTGGGAGAGCGTCGCACTGGTAAGACGCCGTGCAATGCAGTTTTGCGCACGGTGTCTCCAGTGCGCGTTCATAGGCCGGGACTAGAGATTCCAGCTCCACTCATCTGTCAGGGGAGGGTGAGTGTGCAGCCTGGAAGGGTGGTGTCTCCGGTGCGCCTCCTTGGACCAGGATATCCGGCACCGGTTCTGCGTGCAGTATCTCCGGTGCATGTCCAGAGCCCGGTGCGTGAGATTCCAGCGCCACTCATCTGTCAGGGGAGGGTGAGTGTGCTACCTGGGAGAGTGGTGCCGGCTCTGCACGCTAGGGCTCCAGTACACCTTCTGGGACAGAGATATCCTGCACCGGTTCTGCGTATGGGATCTCCGGTTTACATCCACAGCCCAGTACGTCCTGTCCCTGCTCCACGCTCCAGGATCCCTGTGCCCGTCGTGGACTCAGCACGTCCTGTCCCTGCTCCACGCTTCAGGATCCCTGTGCCCGGCGTGGACTCAGCACGTTCTGTCCCTGTTTCACGCTCTAGGATTCCTGTGCCTGTCGTGGACTCAGCACGTCCTGTCCCTGTTCCACGCTCCAGGATTCCTGTGCCCGTTGTGAACTCAGCACATCCTGACCCTGTTCCACGCTCCAGGATCCCTGCGCCCGGCGTGGACTCAGCACGTCCTGTCCCTGCTCCACGCTCCAGGATTCCTGTGCCTGTCGTGGACTCAGCACGTCCTGTCCCTGCTCCACGCTCCAGGATTCCTGTGCCCGCCGGAAACCCAGCACGTCCTGTTCCTGCTCCCGCACCAGAGTGTGCGTTATGAGCCCATGCACGGCCGGTTCCTGCTCCCCGCACCAGAGTGCGGCGTTATGAGCCCAGTCACGGCCGGTTCCTGCTCCCGCACCAGAGTGCGCGTTATGAGCCCAGTACGGCCGGTTCCTGCTCCCCGCACCAGAGTGCACGCTATGAGCCCAGTATGGCCGGTTCCTGCTCCCCGCACCAGAGTGCGCGCTATGAGCCCAGTACGGCCGGTTCCTGCTCCCCGCACCAGAGTGCGGCGTTATGAGCCCAGTACGGCCGGTTCCTGCTCCCCGCACCAGAGTGCGCGTTATGAGTCCTGTACGGCCGGTTCCTGCTCCCCGCACCAGAGTGCGCTATTTGAGCCCAGTACGGCTGGTTCCTGCTCCCCGCACCAGTGTGCGCATTATGAGCCCAGTACGGCCGGTTCCTGCTCCCCGCACCAGAGGGCCAGTGTGCTTCCCCTGTCCAGGTCCGCCAGTGAGGGTCCCCAGTCCTGAGCCGCCAGTGAGGGTCCCCAGTCCGGAGCCGCCAGTGAGGGTCCCCAGTCCGGAGCCGCCAGTGAGGGTCCCCAGTCCGGAGCCGCCAGTGAGGGTCCCCAGTCCGGAGCCGCCAGTGAGGGTCCCCTGTCCGGGGCCGCCAGTGAGGGTCCCCTGTCCGGGGCCACCAGTGAGGGTCCCCAGTCCAGCAAATGGCCCAGGGCCTCCGGTGCGTGACTTCGGACCAGCACGGCCAGCACTGGAGCCGGCACCTGGGATCAAAAGACCCACCAAGACCCCCATGGACTTTTGGTTGGCGCGGTCGGAGTCCGCGCCTTTGGGGGGGGGGGTACTGTCACGTCCAGGCCAGAGTTTTAGGCTGGCGTGTTTAGATTTCGTTTTTTGGTGTAGGGTTTTTGAGTTCTGGGTGTTCTATTTCTATGTTGGGGTAATGGTTCCCAATTAGAGGCAGCTGTGTGTCGTTGTCTCTAATTGGGAACCATATATATGTTTGGGTTTTCATTTAGGTTTTGTGGGTTATTGTTTAGACATAGCTTTGTTCGTGTTGTCAGTCTATGTTAAATGTTACGATCTTCGTTTCGTCTGTTTTGTTATTTTGCCCAGTTACGTGTGTTTCGTTCGTTAAATAAACATGTATACTGGATGCCTCGCTGCGCCTTGGTCTGTCAATTATGAGGATCGTGACAGGAAGCCTGTGTTTCAGACATAAGGAAGTGGATGGCGGCAGATTTTCTACTTTTAAACTCGGACAAAACAGTGATGCTTGTTCTAGGTCCCAAGAAACAAAGAGATCTTCTGTTGAATCTGACAATTAATCTTGATGGTTGTACAGTCATCTCAAATAAAACTGTGAAGAACCTTACTGTGAAGAGCGTTACTCTGGACCCTGATTTCTCTTTTGACGTCCCAAGTGTCCAACGAAGACATCCAATGGTTCTTTTGTTAGAAAGAAAAAGTAATTTATTATATGCATAAATCTCTGTTTGGTTGGCGCGTTATGTTCAGAAAATCCACCGTCGAGTCGCCCATTGAACCATGAAGAGAACGCGTTCAAATTATACCTATCAACTTTGTCCAAACAAATCAAACATTTTTAATGTATCCTTAGGTATCCTTTTATGTATATTTACTATAATATTTCAACCGGATTATAGCCTAAACGATAGGAAAGGAAAAAAACACAAAGCGTGAGAGCGTCATTCTATTGAGTTCCGGGGTCCACTTCTAAATTCTTCTTCTATTGGCTTCTAATTCAACCTAAGGTCATGAAACCCCGTCTAAAGACTGTTGATATCCAGTGGAAGCCATAGGTACTGCAGTCTAAGTCCTACATAACATTGAATCCTATAGGCAGACAGGAGAAAAAGGTCATCTAAAAAACTGCAATTCCGGATGAATTTTCCTTGGGTTTTCACCTGCTATATCAGTTCTGTTATACTCACAGACATTATTTTAACGGTTTCAGAAACTTCAGAGTGTTTCCTATCCAATAGTACTAATTATGTGCGTATCCTAGTTTCTGGGCCTGAGTGGCAGGCATTTTACTTTGGGCATGCCAGACTCTCCAAAACCGACACCTTGGCTGCCGCTCCCTAAAAAGTTAAGGCAAGAGCTGATTTCAAGGTTTTACTGCTAACCTACAAAGCATTACATGGGCTTGCTCCTACCTATCTTTCCGATTTGGTCCTGCCGTACATACCTACACGTACGCTACGGTCACAAGATGCAAGCCTCCTTACTGTCCCTAGAATTTCTAAGCAAACAGCTGGAGGCAGGGCTTTCTCCTATAGAGCTAAATTTTTATGGAATGGTCTGCCTATCCATGTGAGAGAAGCAGACTCGGTCTCAACCTTTAAGTCTTTATTGAAGACTCATCTCTTCAGTAGGTCCTATGGTTGAGTGTAGTCTGGCCCAGGAGTGTGAAGGTGAACGGAAAGGCACTGGAGCAACGAACCGCCCTTTCCGTCTCTGCCTGGTCGGTTCCCCTCTCTCCACTGGGATTCTCTGCCTCTAACCCTATTACAGGGGCTGAGTTACTGGCTTACTGGTGCTCTTCCATGCCATCCCTAGGAGGGGTGCGTCACTTAAGTGGGTTGAGTCACTGACGTGATCTTCCTGTCCGGGTTGGCGCACCCCCTTGGGTTGTGCCGTGGGGGGGATCTTCGTGGGCTATCCTCGGCCTTGTCTCAGGATGGTAAGTTGGTGGTTGAAGATATCCCTCTAGTGGTGTGGGGGCTGTGCTTTGGCAAAGTGGGTGGGGTTATATCCTGCCTGTTTGGCCCTGTCCGGGGGAATTGTCGGACGGGGTCACAGTGTCTCCCGACCCCTCCTGTCTCAGCCTCCAGTATTTATGCTGCAATAGTTTATGTGTTGGGGGTGTAGGGTCAGTCTGTTATATCTGGAGTATTTCTCCTCTCTTATCCAGTGTCCTGTGTGAAGTATGCTCTCTCTAATTCTCTTTCTCTTTTTCTCTCTTTCTTTCTCTCCTTATTTCTTCCTTTCTCTCTCTCTCTCGGAGGACCTAAGCCCTAAGACCATGCTTCAGGACTACCTGGCCTAATGACTTCTTGCTGTCCCCAGTCCACCTGGTCGTGCTGCTACTCCAGTTTCAACTGTTCTGCCTGCGGCTATGGAACCCTGACCTGTTCACCGGACGTGCTACCTGTCCCAGACCTGCTGTTTTCAACTCTCTAGAGACAGCAAGAGCGGTAGAGATACTCTGAATGAACGGCTATGAAAAGCCAACTGACATTTACTCTTGAGGTGCTGACCTGTTGCACCCTCTACAACCACTGTGATTATTATTATTTGACCCTGCTGGTCATCTATTAACGTTTGAACATCTTGGCCATGTTCTGTTATAATCTGCACCCGGTACAGTCAGAAGAGGACTGGCCACCCCTCATAGCCTGGTTCCTCTCTAGGTTTCTTCCTAGGTTCTGGCCATTCTAGGGAGTTGTTCCTAGCCACTGTGCTTCTACACCTGCATTGATTGCTGTTTGGGGTTTTAGGCTGGGTTTCTGTACAGCACTTTGTGACATCAGCTGACGTGAGAAGGGCTTTATAAATAAATTTGATTGATTGATTGATTTCATCAAAGATTATTTCTTCTAGGTACAACAATAAAAGTGCTCTAAAGACATATGGCTACAGACTTGTATACAGTAACCCAATTTAAACAGGATTACTATGTCCCTGGGGATCCTTTTCCCATCCTGCATGATCGTAGATGGCTGCAGTTCCTCGTTCACCCCATCAAACCCCCCGATTCCGATTTTATTTTAGTACTCATCCAAATGTCTATCACTATGCATTTAAAGTGGCAATCAGCAGTTGAAACAATAACAAAGCGTTCTCCCGCCCCTGTTTCTGTAAAAAGCTGAGGGATGGGGCTGCAGAATTCTAACCACTCTAAAATTCATAGGAAGAGCTATGGATGCAAGGACTGGCCAACCATGATATCACAATTATAGTTTTAACCATGTTTTGATGCTTTACAGTGTTTGCTCCTGACGGGCCACCCAGAGGTGGTAAGGGTAGGTTGAGTTTGAGTTTATTTGTATTTTTACAGGGACAGTGCACATTAATCAACGTTTCAGTAAAAGTGACGGTTTTAGCCAGCCGGCTAATTTTCAACCGCAGTCCCTGGGCAGGTTATTAAAAACAATTACAATACAGACAATCAATGAGCACACGCAGAGCAACATAGGACAAGCAAGACAGAGCATGCAGACAGAGCAACATAGCACAAAAAGCAACAAGACAAAATCCATAAAAGCAACAGAGTTTCCACACCTCACAAGCTACAGACAACAGACAACATGGAAAGCGGCAATACACAGCTAGGGAATATGTTCACAAATCTGATTGACCTTTAGCCATGTCTTAATATTTTTTGTGAAAGTGTGATAGGTGGTGCAGTTATGTGTGTCTGATGGCAGTGCATTCCAGACATGGGAAGCTCTCACAGAGAAAGGGAATTGACTAAATGTGCTTTTCCTTAAGGGAACTATACATTCACCTCTCATGGCAGTGGATCTACTAAGTGGAGGGGGAGCCAGGCCATTTAGGATCTTGAATACAAGACATGCGTCAGTGTATTGCACAACATTTTCCAAACTCAGGAGTTCATGCTTTCTGAGGATGTAACAGTGATGATGGCTATTGGGCTTCCTATCAAGCACTTTGAGAGCCTGTTTGTAGACAGACTGAATGGGTTTTAATGTTGTACAGCAAGCTTGGGCCCAACTAGTCAAGCAGTATGTTAAGTGAGGGAGTATTATAGATTTGAAGTACAGTTTTGCTACCTCTGTAGCCAAACAATTTCTTATAAATCGGAAATTAGCTAGGTTGAATTTGGTTATTTGAATTACCTTTTTCACCTGCTTTTTAAAAGAGAGGTTGGAATCAAGTATGATGCCAAGGTACTTGAAATCAGATACCACCTGGAGCTTTTCCCCTGACACATAGACATCTGGCTCAGTAGCATCTGTTGTCCTCTTTGTGAAGAACATGCAGACAGTTTTTTTCACATTGAGATGCAAACACGAGTCACTGAGCCACTTTGTAACCTGGACCATTACAGTAGTGAGTTCTTGTGCAGCTTGTTGTTTGCTCTTTGCATGCACATATATCACTGTGTCATCTGCATACATTTGAACTTCAGACCCAGTACAGACAGAAGGCAGATCATTAATGTACAGGCTGAACAGGAGGGGCCCCAGTATTGACCCTTGGGGCACGCCCACATCATAGCTAAGAGTGGGCGACAGCTCATTGCTCACTCTGACACACTGAGTTCTGCCTTCAAGGTATGATTTCATCCACCTCAAGGCATCGGGGGGAAAAGTTGAACTTGGACAATTTTGTGATGAGAACCTCATGGTTAACAGTATCAAAAGCCTTCCTTAGGTCCAGAAACACAGCCCCAACAACGCCCCCCTTTGTCCATCTTGGACTTCACATTTTCCAGAAGAAAGCAGTTGGCCGTTTCTGTGGAGTGTTTCGCTCTGAAACGAAACTGCATGGAGTGTAATGTGAAGGGCTTTTGTTGAGGTGGGCAATCAGTTGTTCTGCTACACACTTTCCAACAACCTTCGACACCACAGGTAGTATACTAATGGGCCTGTAGTTACTCACGTCAGCAGGGTTACCGATTTAAAGATGGCCGTTACTATTGCCGACTTCCAGACCCTTGGAAATACCCCCTGACTAATAGATGTGTTGGTGACCTTAGTAATGGGGCCAATAAGTGACTCTTTGTAGTTTTTAAGAAAGGTAGAGTCCAGCCCAAACACATATTTGGCTTTAGAGTTCTTTAGTGAGCTAATCACCTTGTTCACCTTTGACTCAGAAGGTTACAGCACATCCGGTTACGGCACATCCGCCACGCTGATCCTCAACACGGGGCCCCTCAGGGGTGCATGCTCAGTCCCCTCCTGTACTCCCTGTTCACTCATGACTGCGCGACCAGGCACGACTCCAGCACCATCATTAAGTTTGCCAATGACACAACAGTGGTAGGCCTGATCACCGACCACGACGAGACAGTCTATATGGAAGAGGTCAGAGATCTGACCGTGTAGTGCAAGGACAACAACCTCTCTATCAATGTGATCAAGACAAAAGAGATGATTGTGGACTACAGGAAAAGGAGGACTGAGCACGCCCCCATTCTCATCGACGGGGCTGTAGTGGAGCAGGTTGAGAGCTTCAAGTTCCTTGGCGTCCACATCACCAACAAACTAACATGATCCAAGCACACTAAGACAGTTGTGAAGAGGGCACGACAAAACCTATTCCCCCTCAGGAGACTGAAAAGATTTGGCATGTGTCCTCAGATCCTCAAAAGGTTCTACAGCTGCACCATCGAGAACATCCTGATGGGTTGCATCACTGCCTGGTATGGTAACTGCTCCGCCTCCGACCACAAGGCACTTCAAAGGGTACTGCTTACAGCCCAGTACATCACCGGGGCCAAGCTTCCTGCCATCCAGGACCTCTATACCAGGCGGTGTCAGAGGAAGGCCATAAACATTTTCAAAGACTCCAGCCACCCTAGTCATAGACTGTTCTCTCTGCAACCGCACGGCAAGCGGTACCAAAGCACCAAGTCTAGGTCCAAGAGGCTTCTAAACAGCTTCTACCCCCAAGCCATACGACTCTTGAACATTTAATCAAATGGCTACCCAGACTATTTGCATTGCCCTTCCCCCCTCTACGCTCTCTGTTATTATCTATGCGTAGTCACTTTAATAACTCTATTGTTATTTTACTGCTGCTCTTGAATTCAACATATAATTTGTTAACTTGTGGACAAGTTAATAGTCTATTTACTGTATTTCAAAAGTGATATGGAATTGTGTTAGCTTGTCAACGCAACCAAATATCAACATTGGAAGGAGCTAGGAAGCTTCACAAGTCCTCAACTGGCAGCTTCATTAAATAGTACCCTCAAAACACCAGTCTCAACTTCAACAGTGAAGAGGCGACTCCGGGATGCTGGTCTTCTAGGCAGAGTTCCTCTGTCCAGTTTCTGTGTTATTTCGCCCATCTTAATCTTTTATTTTTATTGGCCAGTCTGAGATATGGCTTTTTCTTTGCAACTCTGCCTAGAAGGCCAGCATCCCGGAGTACATTAAAATGTAATTAAACTATAATATTTCATACGAAAAGAAGTATGTTCAATAGGAAAACGATATTAGCAGGTGCGCGTCCTCTTCGTCGCGCGCGCACAGACTGATTTCCAACTCTGAATCCAGGTACTAAAACTCATAATTCTTCCTCATTTGGGAAGAAACAAGCCTGAAACCTTGAAGAAGACAACTGACATCCAGTGGAAGCCATAGGAATTTCATACTGGGAGCT
Organism: Brachymystax lenok tsinlingensis; assembly: GCA_030435695.1. Taxonomy (NCBI): domain Eukaryota; kingdom Metazoa; phylum Chordata; class Actinopteri; order Salmoniformes; family Salmonidae; genus Brachymystax; species Brachymystax lenok. The sequence goes on along the minus strand of CM059797.1, from coordinate 12,791,987 downwards.
GGATAAAAATCCTAATGGAAGAGCATGGGCTCTCAAAAAATATATATATTCCAGGTTGGTTTTTCTTTGGATTTTCTCATACAATATCTATTGGGTTATAGCCTCCTACATTATTTAAAAAAATTCTACGAACTTCAGAGTGTTTTCTTTCCAATGGTAACAATTATATGCATATCCTGGCTTCCAGGCCTGAGCAACAGGCAGTTTACTTTGGGCACGTCAGTCAGGCGGAAATTGAGATAAACAGACCCTAGCCCGAAGAAGTTAATCAGCACAACTGTTTTCATCTGTGCTAAAATAATTGCAAAAGGGTTTTCTAATGATCAATTAGCCTTTTAAAATTATAAACTTGGATTAGCTAATACAATGTGCCATTGGAGTGATGGTTGCTGATAATGGGCCTCTGTACACCTATGTAGATATTCCATAAAAAATCAGTTTCCAGCTACAATAGTCATTTACAACAGTAACAATCTCTACACTGTATTTCGGATCAATTTGATGTTATTTTAATGGACAAAGAAAATGCTTTTCTTTCAAAAACAAGGACATTTCTAAGTGACCCCAAACTTTTGAACGGTAGTGTGTATCCAGAATATATTTATGAAATATATAACTTGAGCACATCATAAAATATGTGTGTACATACTGTAGATTTTTAAATATATGTTAATTAAATATATTTTTGCTCGACATGCTGAATTGTAATGTTGAGTCTATTGACCTCTGGTACCTTTTGCATTAGGTTCCCAAAGTGGGATTTGCATGCAAAAGTTGCAAATAAATCATGCAGCTGTTAAGGCTACCTGCCACTTATGAAACAGTAAGAATAGCTGTGTTTATTTCGAAAAGAGGCTAGAAACTAGAACATATTTCTCCCAAGTGTCAATCACAATTTGAAATATCCCTGAGCCCGCCCCCAGCCCCGCCTCCAACTGACAGAGCAGCTGTTGCAATTTAGAATTTTCTTCAGATGAAGGAGAAGAACAGCTGTCGGGGCCAAAAATCTTTTCCATGGATAATGGTGTTTTATTTGATTATATAATCATAACACAAAAGACATTTCCATCGACAGTTTTCATGACAGCTGTGATGAAAACAGGACGTTTTGGACAATTGTATAAACGATTGTTCATTCGACATAGTGGAACCTTTTTGTGCCTGTAAAATGTATTATGAGAGAAATTGCGGTGGAAACTCCTTTATGCTCAAATATTCATACAATAACCATCATATCAAAGCAAACTTGGAGTCTCATGATGACATGGGGGGTGGTCCTCCCACTTGAGGAACCATGTCGTTTATTAGACTACAGATTAAGTAAATTATAATGGACTTCACAGGGTGTTGAAAGTGCACGCCATGAGCTTGATGCTCTTTCCAATAAATATTGAGGGTCTAATTCTGGTGACATGATGATTGATGCTTGACTGCCGTTTGACAAATACAAATATTCTCGCTCTTATCCATAATAATCTCATCAAGTAGACTAGCCTAGCCGCACAACCTGATGGCTAGAGCGCATGTGGCAAGACCAAAGTAGGCACATTTGCTATTTAATGCAACAGTTTGTGACTAAACTATTGGAAGAGTTGGAAATGTGATGGAAACACATTGAACATTCGATTTTTATTCGGTATATAAAAACCTAAGCAAAAAATTACATTTTGTAAGAATTACTTCATTATGCACTGATTTTTCTCTGCAACAAGTCAGTTTGGTGGAAACACACCACTGGAGGGAATATGCACAGATTCTCTTTATGTGGATTTTAGAATATGTTTTTCACCTGGCGGGTGCCAGAGGAAGAAGATATATTCTTCAATTCCTTGCAAGCAAGAGTTTACACTGAGCTAGCTAACACAGCTACAGTAGTTAGCTAGATTGCTCCTTTAGCTTGCTACCACAGGTACAAATATTTTTTTTATATTAAAGCTCTGAATATATCATGCACGTGTTCGATATTATTTAATTGTCAAAGCTAGTTAGTTCATGTTAAATGTTGCTTGCCAAGCAATGTCTTGCTTGCTAGCTAGCTAGCTTTGTAGTGAGGGCTGGGTTTCTCTGACAGAAATATAGCTAGAACTGGCTAGCTAGCTAGCTAGTTAGATTATTCCTAGCTAAAAATAATCATATTTTTCCCTGCAGTGGATTCTTCTGGTCTGGAGCCTCAACTGCCTACAGACAGACCCCAGACAATGTAAGTTAGTCTTGTATCACTTAGCTTGCTAGTTCCTGAACAGTTACCCCTTATTTACTCTTCACCTTGTGTGGAATTGTTTCACTGACTCTCTGTCTCTGCATTATCCACAGGGTAACTGTCAACTTGTGAGTCTGAAAATGATCACTGGAGTTGAAGGAATCTGCATTGTAAGTATCAATTTGATGTCGATGAACAATAATCCCTAATTCTTCATCTTGTGTTGAATTTTGTTTTACTCAATTTGATGTTCATGAACATTTGTCACAACATAATTCAGTCAGACTACCAGATTTGGTCGAGATGCATTGTATCTAAGCCTTACCCTAACCCTTTTCCTAACCTTAACCTAACCTTAACCTAGCCTGCCATTCAGAGGTTGAATGGGCAAGTCAAAATATTTAAGTGCCTTTGAATGGGGTATGGCAGTAGGAACAAGGGCACACTGGTTTGTGTCAACACTCAACAGACAGTTTTTGTGTTTCAAGAATGGTCCACCACCCAAAGGACATCCAGCCAACTTGACTCAACTGTGGGAAGCATTGGAGTCAACATGGGCCAGCATCCCAATGGAACGCTTTCGACACCTTGTAAAGTCCATGCCCCAACAATGTGAGGCTGTTCTGAGAGAAAAAAAAGGGGAGGGAGGGGTTCAACTCAATATTAGAAGGGTGTTCTTAATGTTTTGTACACTCAATGTACACCGGTCGAACGTTTTAGAACACCTACTCATTCAAGGGTTTTTCTTTATTTTTGCTATTTTCTAAGCTGTCATCAATGAAAAGGGTGGCAATTTGAAGAATCTGTTTGTTTAACAGTTGTTTGGTTACTACATGATTCCATATGTGTTATTTCATAGTTTTGATGTCTTCACTATTATTATTCAATATAGAAATGAGTAAAAAATAAAGAAAAACTCTTGAATGAGTAGTTGTTTTTAAAACTATATAGTGTATATAGGCTTCGGTATGGGTAGCCTACAGAGTAATATGAGAAGAATGCAATATGCAGAATTTATGTAGATATTCTGAAGTTGGTTTTGATAACTTTCAAATGTAGTAACAGATCCAATTAACAACCCTTGACATAATACAATAGAAGCAGTTTTCTGCTAATATAACAATGTGCACCTTTAATGTTTCATTGTCAATTAGACTAATACTTTATCAAGCCGGGTATTTTTTTATACAACTTTTCAAATTTCACATAACACACATTAACTGTCGTTTTTGATTAAGCTGTCTGTTTCATCAGGGCAGTAACTTGGGTCACTATCAGAAGCCTTAAGTTGGTGTGTCCTTTCGTAGGAGTCAAGGGATACTAGCAACAACAGAGGAGGTGTACTTGTGTCGCATGACACACTTTTATTCTGAGGGCTTGCCTGACAAGCTGTGAAAATAGGAATTGAACAGTGAATTACATGATTTTTGGAGGTCGCTAAACCATTACAATCACATTTCTAGACACGTTATGATACCCACCTTTGCTCCGTGTCTAACAGAAAAACAGGGTCAACGATTTTTGTCATCTCTCAATTATAAGCAGAACTCGAGAAATAATGTAACCTTGTTTGGAAGCGAATTCTATGCTTTACAGCTGTAGACTGACTGGCTCCAGATTGGATTAGATTCATGCCGGTGACACCGTTACACTATGCAACTGCCGTGCCCCCTGAGTGGCGCAGCGGTCTAAGGCACTGCTTCTCAGTGCTAGAGGTGTTATTACATACCCTGGTTCAATCCTGGGCTGTATCACTACCACCTGTGATCAGGAGTCCCACAGGACGGTGCACAATTGGCCCAGCGTCGCGAGGGTTGTAAATAGGTTTGTAGGCCGTCATTGTAAATAAGACTGTATTCTTAACTGACTTGCCTAGTTAAATATACTGTATATACATTTTTAAGACAGCTGTGACATGTTTTGTTATGGCCCTGGGTTGGTTTGAGTTTGTTGCTGCTAGTTAGTATACTGTTTTAGTCAGACATGAGTAGGTTAGTACCACCATAGCTACATCCAATATTTATTTGTACCCTAGACATGAGTTGCTCCTCGGACAGTGATAAAAACACATAACCAGCAGTCTATGATCTAGCTATCGGTGTACTAATCTATTTACACCTTGTAGTCAATTTTGTTTTTTAGGGATTAGTTGTTTTTTAGGTGCCGTCACTTTTTAAACTTACGCTTTGGAATAACTTCCAAAAAAGTGCAAAAGTGAATTTATTTAGTTTTTAAGTGGAGATCTTTCACTAATCATTCTCACAATAGCACATTGGTAATAGTCAGTGACAAATATCATAACTAAGCAGGGCTTGGTTAAATCTACTCAATGGGAGACCAAAGAGTACCTGTATGTAGATTGCCATGATGACATTATTCTGTGATTTAAATTTTACCCTCAAAACAACAGTTGATTACTCAAATCCAATGTATTTTTCATGTTGATTCCACATCACAATACGTTGACATTGATTCACCAGTTTGTGCCCAGTGGGTTGGTATTTACAAATGCATGTTACCCTGTAATCATAATTACAACCCATTGAATGCTATATACTTTTCAACCCATATAGATGTAGCATCTTAATTTGATCACTCTTGTATTGCTGAAAATCTTCCTGCACAGCAGGAAATATAACATTGTAGTGTATTTGAAGTTTGAAAAGGTTTCTAAAGTTTGTAATTTACACTTAGACATGTCAGACTTGATTTGCCCTAAAAAGAAAGGTCCATAAATTTTAATCCACATAATAATTTACACTTCCTGCTGTAGAAAACTGGCTTAAATTAAGATCCTACATCTGTATACCGTATAGAGCTGGGTCAAATGAATTTGTCTGTATATCCTGCTGGAAAAATAAGCAATTATATTTTGAAAATGGTCTTATAATGCTGTCACTTACCATTATGTGTATCTTCAATCAAATTCAATCAAATGTATTTATAAAGCCCTTTTTACATCAGCAGTTGTCACAAAGGGCTTTACAGAAACTCAGCCTAAAAACCCAAAGAGCAACAATGCAAATGTAGAAGCACATTGGCTGGGAAAAACTCCCTAGAAAGTCAAGAACCTAGGAACAAACTTACAGAGGAGCCAGGCTCAAGGGGGTGTCCCTTGAAACTTAACATTGGAATTTCCCATTTTAACAGGCAAGTCAGTTAAGAACAAATTCTTATTTTCAATGACAGCCTAGGAACAGTGTTCCAGGGCTTGGGGAATTGAACTTGCAACCTTCTGCTTACTAGTCCAACACTCTAACCCCTAGGCTACCCAGCCGCCCCAAATATTTCCCAAATATTCTTGTATGAAAATGTTTTCACTAATAATCTGTCGCTTGCTAGGGGCTCTGTCAGTAAAAATATTTGAAAACCAAATGTCACATTATTCTCTCGGTTTTATGCAGGTTCTTGCTCTTAACCCAGAGTCTAAGACCTGTCTAAGTCGGGGGAGGGAGGGGGGTTCTACTAAGCTATATGGAATTGTTTTAAGAAGGTCATACCAAGGATCATTTAGCTTTTTGATTTTGAATGTTTCTGACAAACACCCATCTAGCTCTGTCACCTTTCACGGCAGATGCAGAAGTGCGACATATGCAGATTCGGTGGATTGAGATACATCCAATGCAAAACAACAGATATCTCTAATTTAAACTGACAGATTTTTATGGGGATTTTTTAAATTATGATGATTAGATTTCCACGGGGAGCGGACATCGACCTAAGGGGGTTAACAGAATACTTTGCTAAAGTAGATGGTTGGAAGTTGCTGTATGACCTAAAGCTATTTGGAGCATGCTAACAGGGATGCTGCTCTTATTTTGCTCTGATGGCGATAATGCTCAGCTGGGGCTAAATAAACAAACTATAATCTTGGGTTGTGGAATTTACCGGTTCTACGGACTATGGCTATTATCCTTCCTCATATTTTATCCGTTGATCCCAAAAACACTTAGGCTCATTAACTTGGCTCTTTAACAGAAATGTTAGGGTCAACAGTCTAATGTGTGTGTCGTAAGAGTCCACAAGAACATGTTAGTGTGCTATGAGTTGCTACTGAGAGAATACAACTGAGGCTGAAATGCATTTTTGCAATGCAGTATAATCTCCTTCGTAGATTTATCATCCTCTTCAGGATTGAATAGGCTGATGACTTATTGACTCCTTTTGGATCTGAAGAACATGTGGCCCGTCTATTTAATCCCTCCTGATTTGAAAATCTTAAAAGCTGCCTGTTGTACAATAGGCAAGCACATAGGAGGAGGTCTATCTCTGTAGGATATCAGTGCTGTCAATGGTCTTTGTTACTCGGCTGTCTGCTGACTTGCTTAAACTACCAAACCATCTCTAACAATCCAAAACTTTAATTTACCGTGAATTAAAATCCAAAATCCTTTTTGTAAATTTTCTGCAACCTCCCAGATGAGCAGAACAATATATCTCCATCCCTTAAGCTCTGGCCCGGTAGGAATTGGCAGCAACCCACCAGTGGGACCAAACCCATCATTTGGGAACCACTGATCTATTTCTCATCCCTCCCACATCCCCTGTTATCTTCACAGCAGGGACTCGTATCCCTCACACTGCCAGTTCATTTCCACTAGGCTCAGAACGACCCTGAATCACTCCATGCCTTGGCATAGAGAGAAAAGATTAGTCAACACATTTATGGCCATCAATCCTTGTGTTTTTACCCACAGCAGCTGACCCGCTTACAGAAATTGGATACGCAGAAAATGTAAACTCAGAAACCCTTGGAATCTCTAGTGATGGTTTCCCTCCAGGCTTAAATCGATGTAGGGCAAGGCTAGAAATTGATGGTCAAATAGCCTGCACCTGTCATTCAATTGTTACTACATGAATGTTATCTAATCTAAAGGTTTTGAGGCTGAAAGATTAGCCCTTTTGTAAGTCTAGTTGACTACATAAAAAGAAGTTCATGAATTAGGGTACAACAACATTTCCAGTAAGTCGTGCTGAAGATTTTTCTTGTCAGCTTAAATATCATTATATGTGCATTGCGTTTACAGGGTAGCATTACTGTCACGTCCTGGCCATAGAGAGCCTTCTGGGTTCTCAATGTTTTTAGTCAGGACGTGACTAGTGGGTATTTCTAGGTGACTTTATGTTGGTTTTTGTGTTGGTTCCCAATTAGAGGCAGCTGTTAGTCGTTGCCTCTAATTGGGAATCCTATTTAAGTTTGTTCTTTCCCCACCTGCCTTGGTGGGTTATTGTTTCTGTTATTGCTGTTTTTGCGCTACATATGTTACGGTCTGTTTATTCTTGTATATTTTGGAAGTTTCACTGGAATTAAAGATGTGGAACTAAACCTGCGCTGCGCCTTGGTCCATTTCTGTACAAGATCGTGACAATTACACGATAGCCATATGATTTGCCACTTTGTCACTTTTCTTCCAATTGCCAGATTTCCATGGCAAATGTATCATCTTTATGCCGTAGCTAAATCAGTGAATATGGGTCACTTTATTGACTGTACTGATGTCATGGTCATTTGTTTCTCTAAAATGTAACAGATGCTCCCCGAGGTGAAGTCAGATTGACATGGCAATTTTTGAAGGAGCCAGGATAGCAACTGATATCGCCATGAATTAACGTGATAAATATTTGGTGCATATCTGCTATGGACAGGGGCTATCCTGTTGTTGTCGCATGCTTCCTTAGTCACAACTCTCTTTGTTGGGGCGTTAAACATAAAAATGAACCACAGGACATAGGCCAAAGCCTCTTTTAGTGACTGGCTACTAAGGGTTGCTGAGCGTCGTCTGTGCATACAGTACAGGGATAATATAAACTGAGTATTATGAATAGTTAGGCATATAAACATCTACAATAAAAATAGATCAAATAAATGTCATTGCTCAATTACCTTTTTTTCAGTTCTCTAGCCCAGTCAGATTCCATTCTCTGTCCACTTGGTATTACGACCATGGACAGCAGGCTTTGGGAATCTGGAACCTTCATCCCACACCAAAGACCAAACAACAGATCCTGACATTTAAATAAAAGATACCGTAATCCAGGAGAAATGCTGTGCTTCATATAAAATCTGATACCACAGTCTAGCTTTAACCCTGGCTTTCTACAGGGGGCTACACTTGAGGGCTGCATTATTATTTATCCTCTGTGGTTCACAGCCATACAATTAAAGATTCATGCATTCCCTCACTATATCTACATCTATTGTTTCTCAGGTGAGGGCAGCGTTTATTTTTATCACAGTGACTCACTACTAGTCCCTCGTTTAATTGTGCTGTTGAGTTGTGAATGCTGGTGTCGCTTTGGCACCCGAGTGCTGAATGAAACAAACTGAAATGATGTCAGGTAAGTTCCCTCTTTGCTTTGGGCACCTTGGATGTTTGAAACGGAGACCATGGTCATGTAGCTTCATTGTCAGAAAGACAGTATTTGATGAATATTTCATCCCCCTCCGGCTGCTGAGCCTCCCTGCCTGCATACAGATGCTCACTGCATTAAAACACTGCTAGCCCTTCACTCCCTCCTGTACCTGTGAATTGGGGCCATTCTCCAGCTGAGGCTTTCATTTAGATCACTTTATTATCTCCACCTCGTGATTCAAATGTTACAAAATCATTTTTGCATAACCATGCAATAAGCTATCAAACATTGACAAATGCATTCCTATTATCGCCAAGAGCAGTTGAAATGGTTAAACATAAACACACCATACAAAAGCAGAAAACACTTCATGCATAAGTGATACATACGACAACAGCTGGTGTTTAGTGTGGCTGTGGTGTGTGCTGCAGCATCAGTGGTAGTAGCTGGGGGCCAACACTCTACTCGCCATATCTCTGGACTGCTGTCATTGTGTTGTCAACATCCCACAGAAAACAGTAACCCGGTTTATACCATTTCATCACTGGCTGTCCCTGATGTGTAACCATGCCCGGCTCCTGGAAGACTTGCCCGAGGGGCCTTTTAAATCCATGGGGGGACACAACTAGTATTGCTTTAGAGCCCTAATAAAATGTGGATTGGTCCTACTACTAAAATGTAGCCATACACATCAATAACCGTTGTTTTATAGAATAACATAACAAAGATATTCTCCCCACTACAACATACAAATGTATCTGAAATGCAGCCGTACACATCAATAACCGTTGTTCTATAGAATAACATAACAAAGAGATGCTCCCTAATACGACATACAAGTGTATCTGAAATGCAGCCGTAGCTGCTGTAGGCCTACACATAATTTACGCCTAGCAACACGCACAGGTCAGATGTACAGGATGAGCACCACTGTGCTGGCAAAGATTCTTACAGCCTTCAATCATTACAACTATAGGCTACATCGATGTAGAATTTGTGACACTACGCAATGAGAGTAACCTACAGTAAGAACCCACAGTAAGAACCTACAGTAAGCAAAGCAGATCACTTCTCCAGGTGTGCAATATTTCCTGTGTGGGAGAGTTTCAGAAAAAGCAAACTGAATCAAACGAACTGCATATTCTATATTCATAGCTGATGAGAAATGTCCTACATGACAGTAGCCAAATTGAATCTGTAGGGATTGTGTAACTGGTTGCAGAGAAGTCAGGCGCAGGAGAACAAAACTGGGTAATAAACTTAGTTGTTTATTAAACAACCCAACGGTTCAAACAACACGAGAGAAAATGGGCACAAAATAGCCCGTAACGCACCAGTACATACAGTGCACAAGCACTACAATGAACAATCACACACAAAGACATGAGGGGGAACAGAGGGTTAAATACAAAACATGTAATGAGGGATTTGAAACCAGGTGTGGAAAACACAGACAAAGGAAATGGAAAATGAAAAGAGGATCGGTGATGACTAGAAGACCGGTGATGTTGACCGCCGAACAAGGAGAGCCACTGACTTCGGCGGAAGTCGTGACAGAATCTGCCGCGGGTAAAAGTGCAGCCAAATACATAACAACTGTAATTTTGCACACAAGAAGCACACAATGTTGAAGAGAAGCCCCACAAAGACTGGCAGCCCAAGATGCTCTCTTTAAAACAGCATACACCGTAACAATCGATTCAGGACCATGGACAGAAGGCTACCGCCAGTCAGCACAATGAAAAGATAACTTTAGATGAGCTGCCAATTTCAGCACCAGCGAAGTAGACAGCCAGGACACCTCACCGCATGGCTCACCTCAGAGCACAACCAATATGCTACATTGGTCCCTATACCCATAGAATAAGGCAAAGCTGTATATCTATCGATAGCAATTAGACCCACAAATGCAAGCAATGAGATTAAGAATGACTGATAAATCTAACATCCGCTGAAGTAAAAAGCAAAAGCCTAAAGTAACTATACATTACATAAAAAAATCTGCCAAACAACCAGGTTTACATGAGGGAAAACCAATGCATTCATAATCATTGCACAGCAGCCAGGGCCATAAAGGTTGTAGCTTACCATTTAGAAGAGATGTGTGTTGATGTGTTGAACCTCATGAGAAGTTTCTGATTCCATTTTCCTTCCTGGCGAAATTTACTTGTCGGGTCCCTCTCAAATGCCAGCTGGAAAAGTTGGTCTTATAGTTGATGTAACATGCTGCGTCTGTGTTCACTGAATATGTTCTTCAGGGTAGAGAAAGAATTTTTGAACATTGCTGTAGATGCCCCAAATGTTAATCCATGTGTCAGTGGCAACAGCACAATCGGTATTGCTGACAAAGACCCACTGTATCTTTAAAGAACACTGAGTGGGGTCCATTTGTTGTTGCTGGCTGTGGTTGTGATTTCACTTTGCAAGAATGTGCGAGCCACAATAAACTCTGCTCCACTGGTTCAGTTTTGGTTAGATCCAACAATGGTTTGACCTTGTTCACATCCAAACAGTTCTGGCTCTCAGGATCCATGGTACACAGAGCTTCCACCAGTTGACTATTTCCTTCGCTAAATCTTGATGACATTTCCCCCAGCACGGCATCTAGTGCTGAAAAACAGTCGCTTACACTCCCTTTTGTCTCCATCATCATGCTGTGATTTCAACTACGTATACTTGCAGAGTTTTACTCATGAGTCTCCGACGTTTGCTTGGAGCTGGTGTGCTCGCACCCTCCTGGCATGGCTCCCAAAGCTTTTCCAATTGACCATCACATCACAGTTCTTCACCGCACCCTACGTACTGCAGACAAGTTTGACACCGGTGTGCAGATCAGTAGCTTCTGACTGCAGTAACTTGTTAAGAGGGTCGAGGAGCCCCAGGATTTTTGGAGTCATGTTAGCAATAAACGTATTGCTAACAAATTGCCCCCCCCATTCACTGACCCTCTAGGGCCCTAGTTTTATCACCTCATATCCACTCTTTATCACCTCCATCCAGAGCAGGGCCCTGCAGGCATGTCCATCCAGAGCCCTGTACAGTATATGGGTTTGGGTCCATTCAGAGAATCCCTCCCTTGTCTTTCATGCAGTGGCTAGTGCCTGTGGTGCTAGTTCTGGCTAATGTTTTGGGCTGTTGGTATGACAATACCGGCATGGCTTATAGGGCTGGGAATTGCCAAGTACCTAACAAAGCCAGCAGCATAACACCCTGCATCCCACTGCTGGCTTGCCTCTGAAGCTGAGTGAGGTTGGTCCTTGTTGGTCCCTGAATGGGAGACCAGATGCTGTTTGAAGTGTTGTTGGAGGGCCAGTAGGAGGCACTATTTTCTCTGGTCTAAAAAAGATGTCCCAGGGCAGTGATTGGGGACGTCACGCTGTGTAGGACATCGTCTTTCAGATGGGACGTTAAACGGCTGTCCTGACTCTCTGTGGTCAATAAAGATCCTGTGGCACTTATTGTAAGACTAGGGGTGTTAACCCCGGTGTCCTGGGCATATATCCAATCTGGCCCTCATACCGTAGTGGCCACCTAATCATTCCCAGCTTTCATTTGGCTCATTCGTCCTCTCCCCTGTAACTATTCCCCAGGTCGTTGCTGTAAATGAGAATGTGTTCTCAGTCAACTTACCTGGTAAAATAAGGGTTAAATGAAAAATGATATTATCACAATACTTAGGTGTCGATATGTGTTATGATTCAATCCTGTGATTTTATTGCGATTCAATGTTCCAAACATATTGCTCAGCATATGTCTGCTACAGAGGGACAAGAGATGAGAAAACAAGTTTTGATCAGTCATGGAAATAAAAGTGCTGAAAACTATTTAAAAAGAAGATGGAGATCAAGCTGTGAAGGTAAAATACTGGAGTTTTGGTGCAGGTGCAGCCAACTGTTTAGGAGATCTCCCATGGCCCCTGTGTACAGTGAGGGAAAAAAGTATTTGATCCCCTGCTGATTTTGTACGTTTGCCCACTGACAAAGAAATTATCAGTCTATCATTTTAATGATAGGTTTATTTGAACAGTGAGAGACAGAATTACAAAAGAAAAATAAAAAAAAAATAATGTGAAAAATGTTATAAATTGATTTGCATTTTAATGAGGGAAATAAGTATTTGACCCCTCTGCAAAACATGACTTAGTACTTGGTGGCAAAACCCTTGTTGGCAATCACAGAGGTCAGACGTTTCTTGTAGTTGGCCACCAGGTTTGCACACATCTTAGGAGGGATTTTGTCCCACTCCTCTTTGCAGATCTTCTCCAAGTCATTAAGGTTTCGAGGCTGACGGAGGCAACTCGAACCTTCAGCTCCCTCCACAGATTTTCTATGGGATTAAGGTCTGGAGACTGGCTAGGCCACTCCAGGACCTTAATGTGCTTCTTCTTGAGCCACTCCTTTGTTGCCTTGGCTGTATATTTTGGGTGATTGTCATGCTTGAATACCCATCCACGGCCCATTTTCAATGCCCTGGGTGAGGGAAGGAGGTTCTCACCCAAGATTTGACGGTACATGGCCCCGTCCATCGTCCCTTTGATGCGGTGAAGTTGTCCTGTCCCCTTAGCAGAAAAACACCCCCAAAGCATAATGTTTCCACCTCCATGTTTGATGGTGGGGATGGTGTTCTTGGGGTCATAGGCAGCATTCCTCCTCCTCCAAACACAGCGAGTTGAGTTGATGCCAAAGAGCTCCATTTTGGTCTCATCTGACCACAACACTTTCACCCAGTTGTCCTCTGAATCATTCAGATGTTCATTGGCAAACTTCAGACGGGCATGTATATGTGCTTTCTTGAGCAGGGGGACCTTGTGGGCGCTGCAGGATTTCAGTCCTTCACGGCGTAGTGTGTTACCAATTGTTTTCTTGGTGACTATGGTCCCAGCTGCCTTTAGATCATTGACAAGATCCTAATAATCACACCAACTGTTGTCACCTTCTCACCAAGCTGCTTGGTGATGGTCTTGTAGCCCATTCCAGCCTTGTGTAGGTCTACGATCTTGTCCCTGACATCCTTAGAGAGCTCTTTGGTCTTGGCCATGGTAGAGAGTTTGAAATCTGATTGATTGATTGCTTCTGTGGACAGGTGTCTTTTATATAGGTAACAAACTGAGATTAGGAGCACTCCCTTTAAGAGTGTGCTCCTAATCTCAGCTCATTACCTGTATAAAAGACACCCGGTAGCCAGAAATCTTTCTGATTGAAAGGGGGTCAAATTCTTATTTACCTAATTTAAATGCAAATCAATTTATAACATTTTTCACAGGCGTTTTTCTGGATTTCTTTTTTGTTATTCTGTCTCTCACTGTTCAAATAAACCTACCATTAAAATTATAGACTGATCATTTCTTTGTCAGTGGGCAAACGTACAAAATCAGCAGGGGATCAAATACTTTTTTCCCTCACTGTAGTTTAATTTCAACATACCTCCCCCCCACCCCACCTCATCTTCCTCCGCTCGCTCATCCCTTCATCCCCTGGAGGGCATTATGAGGCATGAGAGCAGCTCCTCTCAAGCCATTTGACCTCCTGGGGAGGCATGCTGTCTTTTTACAAGTAGGGAGGATTTGTTGTTATTGTGTTTTGCGTTCCATCTAAATCCAGGAGGGTAAAACCATTCATCTCTGCTGATGAATATTGTATGGAGCTGCAACTTGACTGGTCAGTCAGCAGCAGCCCAAGTGTTTAATAAAATCAGTGTGAAATGCTGGGGTAAATGACACCAAACCTGTGCTGCCACCAATTAATAATTCATTAGGAGCTGTTCGGGCTACACCTATATAAATACCTTCTCTGAATTACCATTTAAAGAATGCTCTGCAGGTAAAAAACAAACAAATGATATGTCCTTGAAACAGATATACAGTAAGATATGTAAATGGTATTGTGATCCAGCTCTCTCTTCCTGGATTTCTCTCTCCTACTAACTCTCTCTCTCTCCTACTAACTCCCTCTCTCTCTCCTACTAACACTCTCTCTTTCCTACTAACTCTCTCTTCGACTAAATATCTCTCTCTCCGACTCTCTCTCTCTTACTCTCTCTCTCCAAGTAACTCTCTAGCTCTCTCCTACACTCTCTCTGTGACTAAATCTCTCTCTCTCCAACTAATCACTCTCTCTCCTACTAACTCTCTCTTTCTCCTACTAACTCTCTCTCTCCTACTAACTCTCTCTCTCTTCTACTAACTCACTCTCTCTCTCCTACTAACTCTCTCTCTCTCCAACTCTCTCTCTCCTTCCAACTCTCGCTCTCTCTCCTACTAATTCTCTCTCCTACTAACTCTCTCTCTCTCTCCAACTCTCTCTCTCCTTCCAACTCTCTCTCTTCTTCCAACTCTCTCTCATCTTACAACTCTCTCTCTCCAACTAACTCTCTCTCTCCTAATAACTCTCTCTCTCGCTCTCCTACTAACTCTCTCTCCTACTAACACTCTCTCTCTCTCTCCTACTAACACTCTCTCTCTCTCCTACTAACTCTCTCTCTCCTTCCAACTCTCTCTCTTCTTACAACTCTCTCTCATCTTACAACTCTCTCTTTCTCTCATACTAACTCTCTCTCTCCCTCTCCTGCTAACTCTCTCTCTCCTGCTAAGTCTCTCTCTTTCTCCTACTAACTCTCTCTCTCTCCTACTAACTCTCTCTCTCTCCTACTAACTCTCTCTCTCTCTCTCTCCTACTAACTCTCTCTCTGTCTCTCTCCGACTAACTCTCTCTCTCCTACTCAAATTCAAGCTGCTTTATTGGCATGAAAAACATTGTGTCAATATTGCCAAAGCAACAATGCATACAATATACATTGTAATACAATTATAAACAATAACAAATAATATTATAAAATGGTAGTAAATAATATTACAGAATTAAATGCAAAAATAATAACGCTCCTCTTTGGGTAGCCATGTCTTTTTATGTCTGTCGGTTTCCATTGCCAATTGGTGGTCACTCAGCCTGTATGGATCTGGGTATGGATCTGTCTCGTTTCTGGGCTCAGCTCTTGGGTTTGAAGTGCTTTAAATTGCAGACTTGAATTTGGACTTGAATTTAGATGTAGCCAAAAAAAATTGGATCTTTTCTGTATTTTCATTATCACTGGAAAGCGGGCCCAATTCTGCCCTACATGCATTAGTTGGTGTATTTCTCTGAACTTCTGCATGTAGGGCTTCAATTGGATGTTTGTCCCACATTTCAAACCTCACTTCCGTAAAGAGCTATTGGTAGGATTACACTGTCAAATATTTTGGTCCAAATTCTAATTGGGATGTTGATTTTGAATCATTTCATTTTTATTGCATACAATGCTCTGCGGGCTTTTTCTTTGAGTTTATTCACTGCCATATTAAAGTTTCCCGGTGCAGATATGGTCAGACCAAGGTATGTGTAATTTTTTGTGTGTTCAATTATGGTGTTGTTCAGGGTGAATTTATATTTGTGTTTCTGACATCTGTTTTTTTTGGGAAAAATCATGGTTTTCATTTTTTTTTTTTTTTTTTTACTACCAGGGCCCAATTATGTCAATATTGCTCTAGAATGTTAAGGTTCTGTTGAAGACCTTCTTTGGTTGGTGATAGAAGTACAAAGTCATCAGTATATAGCAGGTATTTTACCTCTGTGTCAAATAGTGTGAGTCCTGGGGCTGGAGAATGGTCAGACATGTCTGCTAATTCATTGCTATAAATGTTGAAAAGATTTGGACTCAAACTGCAGCCTTGTCTCACACCTCGACAAATTATGTTCTTTGGTTTTTGATTTTTATTGCCCACTTGTTTTCTGTGTACATACATTTGATTAAGTGATACACCTTACCCCCAAGCTCACTTTGGAGAATTTTGGAGAATAGCCCTTCGTGCCAAATAGAATCAAATGCTCAAGTCAATAAAGCAAGCAAAGATTTTGCCCTCTTTTTTTGGTGGACGTGTTTATTAATTAGTGTGTGTAAGGTGTATATATGGTCAGTAATGCGATGGTTAGGGAGAAAGCCAATTTGACATTTACTTATAACATTTTTTTTCTTGAAGAAAGGTTTGAATTCTGGAATTCAATATGCTGCAGAAAACCTTTCCCAAGTTGATGTTTATGCTAATTCCCCTGTAATTATTGGGGTCTGATTTGTCTCCACTTTTGTGGACAGGGGAGATGAGCCCCTGGTTCCAGACATCAGGGAAGCAGCCAGAAGTTAAAAACATGTTGAACAATTTAAGCATATAATTTTGCAACTCAGGTGTGCTGTTTTTCAGCATTTCATTTCTGATGTTATCTAGACCACAAGCCTTCTTTGATTTTATAGATTTGAGCTTTTCATTTAGTTATTGTTGGGTTATTCGGTAATCTAATTTCTTTTGGTTGTTTTTAATGACTGATTCAAGGATGTTCAAAATTTCTTGAATTTCTAATTGGTTCAGTTGTAAGTCTTTTTTGTGGAATGTTTTTGTATAGATTATAAAAATAAGTTTTCCAAATTCCTTCATCTTGTATGGCTAATTCCTGTGCCTTTGTCGTGCTTAAATTGTTCCACATGTCCTAGAACTGATTTTGGTCAATTGCGTGTCTTGTTGGTATAATTCAATTTCTTGTGTTTCAGTGTATGTTGATACTGTTTCAGAGTTTCAAAGTAATCATAGTGTAGATTTGGGTTGTTTTGCTGCTTATGTTTTTCATTTGACATTTGTCTTAGGTGTTTTCTAATTGTTTTACATTCGTTATCAAACCATTTTTCTGAAACATTTTGGTTTTTGTTTCTGATGTTGCATTTCTTTGGTTTCCTCAAATTTGCTTTCGATGCTGCTATTGGAATATGCAATTGATGTTCTGAGTAGCTGAATTGACACCTTCTTTATTGTTTTGATATTGTGAGTTATTGAAAAACTGTATAGAGTTCATTATTTCATTTGAGTTCAACGTTTCAATGAATCTCTCTGTACTGTTTAGAGTCCATCTGTACGATTGATTTATGTTGTAGAGTTTATTGGGCTGTTTTTTTTTATGAATATTGCCAGTTAATTTCTTCAGAAACACGTTGATCTGACTGTGATCTGACAAGGGTGTCTGTGGTCTGACAGTGAATGCGCTAATGGAGGAGGGGTCAATGTCAGTGGTGGCATAATCAACTACACTTGTCCCAAGAGCTGAGCAGTAAGTAAACTGACCTACAGAGTCCGTTCTGATTCTACCATTAAGCATGTACAGGCCTAAGGCTCGACAGAGATGCACTAACTCCTTCCCATTTTTGTTCAGTATTTGGTCAGGACTGTTTCTATTATTTATAATAGGGCTGCTGTACAAGGAGGGGTGTCCAAATATGTGGTGGTTACCTCCCGCATCAGTGTAGTTAGGCTCAGAACCTGTTCTTGCATTGAAATCTCCACAAAGAAGCACTTTACCCTTTGCCTGTAATTGAATGATTTCTGTATGGAGATTGTCAAAAAACGGATCATAATATGATGAATCTGAAGGAGGAGCATAAGCTGCACATATGTATACATCATTGTCACAATAGATTGTATCTTTGTTAAGTTTTAACCAAATGTGATTAGTACCTTTTTTCAATTCTTTCAGTGCTAAGTCCTGCTTATGACAAATGATGATTCCACATGAGTCTCGGCCCCGTTTAACATTTTTCTGTTTGATTGATGGTAGTAAACTTTCTCTATAGCCTGAGGGACACTGAGTATCTATGTCTCCACGACACCATGTTTCCAGTAGGATTATGATTTCTGTCCCTTGATGTTTTTAATCCATTCTGGATTTGTTGTTTTATAACCAAAATTTGAAGAGTATAGGCACTGGATATTCCAAGAGCTGATAGTTAATGATCTCATTTATAATAAGTGATATCCACTGGTTTGTGTAAAGTACATTGAAAAAAACAAAATAATAATAATAAGGGTTAGTTGTAAACAAATTAATAAAAATGGAATAAGATTGCCCGAAAAATAAGAATAATGCAATGCAATCTGCGTGTGTGTGTGTGTGTGTGTGTGTGTGTGTGTGTGTGTGTGTGTGTGTGTGTGAATAAAAGGGTCTGTCTAGCCCAGTAGTCTGCATATTAGATGCAGTAGTTGGCGCACCTCTCCTATCTCTGATTGTTCTAGGTGTCTTTTGCCAGAGGTTACCTCAGCATATGTAGTCTGATGATCTGAATGATACATGGTGTGGACTGCATCATCATGTGGTGTACTTCTCTGAAGGACCGTGTTCTGCCCGACCCTAGAGTAGTGGTCAGTGCTGTGTTGTGATGGACCAGGTCCAGTAGAGCTGTGTTGTGATGGACCTGGTCTAGTAGAGCTGTGTTGTGATGGGCCTGGCCTAGTAGAGCTGTGTTGTGATAGGACTGGTCTAGTTGTGCTGTCCTGAGGAGGGTCTGGTCTGGTAAATATGTGCTGTGTTGGGTCTGGTCTAGTAGAGCTGTGCTGTAATAAGCCGTGTCTGGCTCTTCTCTCCTGGGTATGGTGGGGGTACTGTTGTTTCAGAAGGTGGGGAGGGGGACCTCTGCTGCTGGGATGATGGGTGTGTGGGTCCCTGCCAAGTGTTGCATTCTTTAGGTTCTTGGCAAAGGTTCTGTCCTGATCAAGACATTATCGTGTAAATATTCACATATGAGAGTGGGGGGGTGAGCCGTTCTGACGTTGAGTAGTGGAGCACAGTCCACAGTCCACAGTGATCTGTTGATTTATTTTTTAGATTTTTCTTGGTAGGAGGGTGGACACAATTTTATTGGTTGTTGGGAACATAGCCTCTGCCCGTTCTGCCACTCTTCTCACTGCCCCAGATACATTTTCACCTTTGGCATGAAGGTCGTTTGTGCCAGTGTGGATGATGATGTTGTTGGGTGTGTCAATCCTGGTCTGACTGAGTAGCTGCATTGCACTGTCAGTTGTAGGACACCAGAACTTATACACCTGGTGGCTAGGGAATAATCTTTCCTGGACTAAGAACTTCCCATTTGAATCAATAAGCATTGCAGTTGTAGGTGACTGTCTGGCTGGAGAAGACTAGGAGGCTGGTTGGCTGACCTGGGCTGGAGCAGACTGAGAGGCTGGTAGGTTGACCTGGGCTGGAGCAGACTGGGAAGCAGGTAGGCTGACATGGGCTAGAGCAGACTGAGACGCTTTTTGGCTGATCTGGGCGGGAGCAGACTGGTAGGCTGGTGCAGTGTCATCAGGCTGTGTGGTGGAGGCCATGCTGGTCTCAGGTTCTGCTTGTGTTGTACCAAGCTGATGGACATGTTCTCTAGATGCAGAGGACATAATGACTAGCTGCTGGTTGAGGGGGTCAATGTACCTCTCTCTTTGTTCTAGCTCCTTTCTTGTTGTGCTCAGATGTCTCTGAGGTCATCCTTTGTCTGACTCAGTTTGACCATTTTGCTTTCTAATTTAGCAATAGATTCTCTGCTCTCCTCCCTGAACTGTTTCATCTCTTCTTTTAGTTTATGGACAGTGTCCTCCTCTTGAAGCTTGTTCTCTCTGAGTTCTATGACCTCTGCTTCGACAAGAGAGAGGGTGTTATGGAAAACGTTGTATAACAGGTGCTCTTGGTGTTGTAGACATGTCCTTGGCTCTGTCTGCTGCAGGTGAGGTAGGTAGAGGGACACTGAGGGCTTCTTGCTGGGTCACAGAGACCGCTGGGGCCTGCTCTTCTCCATCTCCCTCCTTGACTTTTTTCTCAGTTTCTGAGATGAGTTCAGCTTCTGCTTTTAGGGTAGCAAACATATTCTCAAAAGCCTGGAGGCTTGAATCATTGCCTTATATCAATACAGTTCCATTACTATAAGTTTACTGTTTGATATGTGTTGCTCTGGTCAGCTTCTTCAAAAATGCTGATCTGACATCCTTGGCTGATGCCTCTCTTTTTTGAGAAAGGGAAATTGTTGCAAATAACCCTTTTCCATATGTGCCCTCGTTTGGTATTAAATATTACATTTGCTCTTGTTTTGCAACTGGTAAGATCTGCAAACAGGCATTCATGGTTCTGTCCCATCAACAAACCTTTGAAACTCTTCTTAGCTTTATCCGTTTAGATGTCTGGTGGGTAAACAATTTCCATAGCAACGCTGGTGATGTTGGCTACAATGTTGCATTAGAAGAGTTGTTTCTTGTATTATTGTCTCTTGAGTCTTTAGAGGACTGTTTTACTTTGATGCCTTATTTCTTCTGTCCTTCTTTTGTCTTATTTTGCCTTTCTTTTCTTCTGTTAACTAGATACTCTTTGTTAGCTAGCAACTGGTAAACAATTCAGCTAGCTAAGATAACTGTACAATTTTATGAAAAATAGTAAATTGTTCAAAAGGCTATCTTCTTTGTTTGCTGCTTGTTTTGTCTCCTATTCAGATTATTGCAGTTTTCTTTAGCTTTTTTCCAATGTACTACTCTCTCTCTCCTACTAACTATCTCTCTCTCCTATTAACTCTCTCTCTCCTACTAACTCTCTCACTCCTATTAACTCTCTCTCTCTCTCTACTAACTCTCTCTCTCCTGCTCTCTCTCTAACTCTCTATCTCTCCTACTCTCTCTCTGACTAACTAGCTCTCTCTCTCCAACTAACACTCTCTCCAACTAATCTCTCTCTCTCCTACTAACTCGCTCTCTCCTACTCTCTCTCTCTCTCTCTCTCTATCTCTCTCTCTCTCTCTCAGACTAACTCTCTCTCTGACTAACTCTCTCTCTCTCCCCGACTAACTCTCTCTCTCCTACTCTCTCTCTCCTATTAACTCTCTCTCCTACTAACTCTTTCTCACTCCCACTAACTCTCTCTCTCCTACTCTCTCTCTCTCCTACTAACTCTCTCTTTGTCTCCAACAAACTCTCTCTCTCCTACTAACTCTCTCTCTCTCCTAATCTCTCTCTCTCCGACTAACACTCTCTCTCTCTCCTATTAACTCTCTCTATCTCCCCGATTAACTCTGTCGCTCTCTCTTTCTATCTCTCTCTCAGACTAACTCTCTCTCCTACTAACTCTCTCTCTCCGACCAACTCTCTCTCTCTCTCTCTCCTACTAACTCTCTCTCTCCTACTCTCTCTGTCCTACTAACTCTCTCTCTCTCTCCTACTCTCTCTCTCCTACAAATTCTCTCTCTCTCCTACTAACTCGCTCTCTCTACAACTGACTCTCTCTCCTACTGTCTTTCTCTCTCGACTACTAACTCTCTCTCTCTCTCCTAGACTCTCTCTCTCAGACTAATCTCTCTCTCCTATTATTTCTCTCCTATCTCTGACTAACTCGCTCTCTCAAACTACTCGCTCTCTCGCTTACTAATCACACTCTCTCCTACTAATTCTCTCTCTCTCTCTCTCTCTCTCTCTCTCTCTCTCTCTCTCTCTCCTACTAACTCTCTCTATCCTATCTCTCTCTCCTACTCTCACAATCCCACTCTCTCTCCTACACTCTCTCAGACTAACTCTCTCTCTCCAACTAATCACTCTCTCTCCTACTAACTCTCTCTCTCCTACTAACTCTCTCTCTGTCTCTCTCTTCCACTAACTCACTCTCACTAACTCACTTCTCCTAATAACTCTTTCTCTCTTCTCTCTCTCTCTCCAACTAACTCTCTCTCTCTCCTACTCTCTCTCTCTCTCTCTCTCTCTCTCTCTCTCTCTCTCTCTCTCTCTCTCTCTCTCTCTCTCTCTCTCTCTACTGACTCTCTCTCCTACTAACTCTCTCTCTCTCCTACTAACTATATCTCTCTCTCCTACTAACTCCCTCTCTCTCTCCTACTAACTCCCTCTCTCTCTCCTACTAACTCTCTCTCTCTCTCCTGCTATTTTTCTTGCACTCTCCTACTAACTCTCTCTCTCTCTCCTACTAACTATCTCTCTCTCCTGCTAACTCTCTCTCTCTCTATCCTACTAACTCTCTATCCTATTAACTCTCTCTTTTCTACAAACTCTCCCTCTCTTTTTCTAACTCTCTCTCTCTCTCTCTCTCTCTCTCTCTCTCTCTCTCTCTCTCTCTCTCTCTCTCTCTCTCTATCCTTATATCTCTCTCTTTCTCTCCGACTCACTCTCTCTCCTACCCTCTCTCTACTCTCTCTCTCTCTCTCTCTCTCTCTCTCTCTCTCTCTCTCTCTCTCTCTCTCTCTCTCTCTCTCTCTCTCTCTCTCTCTCTCTGACTAACTCTTTCTCCAACTAACTCTCTCTCTCTCCAACTAATCTCTCTCTCCTTCTAACTCTCTCTCTCCTACTAACTCTCTCTCTCCTACTAACTCTCTCTCTCATACTCTCTCTCTCCTATTCTCTCTCCGACTAACTTTCTCTTTCTTCTACTAACTTTCTCTCTCTCCTACTAACTTTCTCTCTGTCCGACTAACTCTTTCTCTCTCTCCGACTACAGAATTATTAGAATTGCTGTAACTCTCTCTCAAATTCAAATTCAAATTCAAGCTGCTTTATTGGCATGAAAAACATTGTGTCAATATTGCCAAAGCAACAATGTATACAATATACATTGTAATACAATTCTCTGACTAGCTCTCTCTCTCTCTCTCTGACTAACTCTCTCTCTCACCACTAACTCTTTCTCTCTATCCAGTCAGGGATTGCTGGGTCGCTAGCGGGCTCGTCCCGACACTACCAGCGAAAATCTAAAGCGCCAAATTCAAAATCCCAAAATGGAATTATTAAACATCCAGCAATATACAAGTGTTCCATACTCATCAAAAGCTCTGTTTCTTGGCAATATCACAGCGTTGTCAGATTTCAAAAAGGCTTTACGGCGAAAGCAGCACATTCATTTGTTTGAGGCTATCACCTCACATATTTTCCAATAGCCATGTATCGATTAGCCATCATGACACACACATAACACATTTCACAGCGAAAACAAATCAATTACCTGTTGAAGAACTTCTGCTGAGGTCATCCTAAGTGTCCAACGAAGACAATCCATGGTTCTTTTGTTAGAAAAAGTAACGTCTTTATCCATAAATCCTCCATTTGGTTTGCGTGCTATAATCAGAAACTACAGCTTCCACTACTCCATTGAAACGCTGGCGCCAACTCGTTCAAATTATACCTATAAACTTGTCCAAAAACAATCAAACATAGTTTTAAATGTATCCTTAGGAACACTTTTACGTATATTTACTATTATAAATCAGCCGAATATAAACTGAACGCTAAAGACGATAAATAAGACACGGCGTGACTTCTCGTGCGCGCGCAATGTGAAGAGTTTTCAGAACGTGGGGTCCTCATGCCATGCTGTTTTTCAATGGTCTAAATTCATCCAAAATGGAGGAAAACACCGTCTCATGGTTGATGACATCATAAGGAAGCGACATGTACTGCATTCATATGCCTATATATGGTCATTTTCAATAGGGAGGGGTTCCAAAATGAGCAATGTGTCAAAATCCCTTTTCCCAGGACAGAGATTCCTCAGGGTTTTTCCTGCTATATGCGTTCTGATTGACTCACAGACAAATGGTTAACAGTTTTGGAAAGTTCAGAGTGTTTCCTATCCAATGGTACTAAATATATGCATATCCCATTTTCTGGGCCTAAATGGGAGGCATTTTACTTTGGGCATGCCAGGCTCTCCAAAACAGTCACCTCTGCTGCTGCTCCTTGAGAAGATAATTATCCTACTAACTCTCTTTCTATCCTACTAACTCTCTCTCTCATACTCTCTCTCTCATACTCTCGCTCTCTGACTAACTCTCTCCAACTAACTCTCTCTCTCCAACTCTCTTTCTATCCTACTAACTCTCTCTCTCATACTCTCTCTCTCATACTCTCTCTCTCCGACGAACTCTCTCTCCCTCCTACTAACTCTCTCTGTGTCTCCTACTAACTCTCTCTGTCCAACTAACTCTCTTTCTCTCTCCTACTAACTCTCTCTATCCTACTAACTCTTTCTCTCTCCTACTAACTCTTTATTTCTCTCCTACTCTCTCTCTCTCTCCTACTAACTCTTTCTCTCATTCTCTCCCTCTCCTACTAACTCTCTCTCTCCTACTAACTCCCTCTCTCTCTCTCCTACTAACTCTTTCTCTCCTACTCTCTCTCTCTATATCTCTCCTTTTAACTCTCTCTCTCTCCTAGTAACGCTCTCTCTCCTACTAGCTCTCTCTCTCTCTCCTACTAACTCTCTTTCGTTCTCCTTCTAACTCTCTCTCGCTCTCCTACTAACTCTCTCCCTCTATCCTACCAACTCTCTCTCTCAATCTTGCCTATAAACTCTCTCTCTCCTACAAACTCTCTCTCTCTCGTACTAACTCTCTTTCATTCTCCTTCTTACTCTCTCTCGCTCTCCTACTAACTCTCTCTCTATCCTGCTAACACTCTTGCCTACAAACTCTCTCTCCTACTAACTTTCTCTCTTTCTCCGACTAACTCTCTCTTTCTCTCTGACTAGCTCTCTCTCTCCTACTAACTCTCCTTCTCCTACTAACTCTCTCTCTGTCCTACTAACTCTCTTTCTCTCCTACCAGCTCTCTCTCTCTCGCTCTCTCTTAAGATGTAAGATACTGTACATTGGTAATGTATATGAAAATATTCCCATATGTAATGTTTATTGTGTTTGTATTATGGCCTAGTTCCCTTGGAAGAGTGTACTAGATACTGTATATTGGTGCAGGTCTACCTTAACACGGATGTCATAAAACACACAGTATTCTACCTAACAAGTCCTTGTTCAACCCTTCCAAGTGAAATTGACACACTGGCATTATTCACATTTGCACAGTCCATTAATGACTGTGTAGTTGGTATTTGCAGGGACTCCTGTGTTATGAGTTGGAACCAAGGATTTATGTCATGGAAAGAGCAGGTGTTCCTAATGTACACTCAGTGTACAGTCGTGGCCAGAGGTTTTGAGAATGACACAAATATTAATTTTCACAAAGTCTGCTGCCTCAGTTTGTATGATGGCAATTTGCATATACTCCAGAATGTCATGAAGAGTGATCAGATGAACTGCAATTAATTGCAAAGTCCCTCTTTTCCATGCAAATTAACTGAATCCCCAAAAAACATTTCCACTGCATTTCAGCCCTGCCACAAAAGGACCAGCTGACATCATGTCAGTGATTCTCTCATTAACACAGGTGTGAGTGTTGACGAGGACAAGGCTGGAGATCACTCTGTCACGCTGATTGAGTTTGAATAACAGACTGGAAGCTTCAAAAAGAGGGTGGTGCTTGGAATCATTGATCTTCCTCTGTCAATTCACGTCCAGGCCTGAGATTTACAGGCTGGCGTGTTTTTGTTTCGTTTTAATACGGCCCGTTCCTGCTCCCCGCACCAGAGTCCCAGTGCGCATAGAGAGCCCAATACGGCCCGTTCCTGCTCCCCGCACCAGAGTCCCAGTGCGCATCGTGAGTCCAACACGGCCCGTTCCTGCTCCCCGCACCAGAGTCCCAGTGCGCATAGAGAGTCCAATACGGCCCGTTCCTGCTCCCCGCACCAGAGTCCCAGTGCGCATAGAGAGTCCAATACGGCCCGTTCCTGCTCCCCGCACCAGAGTTCCAGTGCACATAGAGAGTCCAACACGGCCCGTTCCTGCTCCTCGCACCAGAGTCCCAGTGCGCATAGAGAGTCCAGCTCAGCCTGTTCCTGCTCCCTGCACCAGGTCCCCTGTGCGCATCGCGAGTCCAGCACAGCCTGTTCCTGCTCCCTTCACCAGGTCCCCTGTGCGCATCGCGAGTCCAGCACAGCCTGCTCCTACTCCCCGCACCAGGTCCCCTGTGCGCTTTGTGAGTCTAGCACGAACTGTTCCGGCTGCTAGCCCAGGGCCTCCGGTGCGTGACCTCGGCCCAGCACGGCCGGCACCGGAGCCGCCACCTTGGACAAAAGAAACCCACCCGAAGACCCCCATGGACTTTTTGCGCGGTCGGAGTCCGGCGCCTTTGGGGGTACTGTCATGTCCAGGCCTGAGTTGACAGGCTGGCGAGTTTAGTTTCGGTTTTGGTGTAGGGTTTTTCTGTTCTAGGTTGTTGTTTTCTATGTTGGGTTAATGGTTCCCAATTAGAGGCAGCTGAGTGTCGTTACCTCTAATTGGGAACCATATATATGTTTGTAGTTTTCACTAGGGGTTTGTGGGTTATTGTTTATGCATAGCGTAAGTGTTTTGTCTATGTTAATTGTTACGATCTTCGTTTTGTTCGCTTGTTTGTTATTTTCCCAGTTACGTGTGTAAAATAAAGCATGTATACTGGATACCTCGCTGCGCCTTGGTCCGTCACTCAACAAGATCGTGACAGTCAACCATGGTTACCTGCAAGGAAACACATGCCGTCATCATTGCTTTGCACAAAAAGGGCTTCACAGGCAAGAATATTGCTGCCAGTAAGATTGCACCTAAATCAACCATTTATCGGATCATCAACTTCAAGGAGAGCGGTTCAATTGTTGTGAAGAAGGCTTCAGTGCGCCCAAGAAAGTCCAGCAAGCGCCAGGACCGTCTCCTAAAGTTGATTCAGCTGCGGGATCGGGGCACCACCAGTACAGAGCTTGCTCAGGAATGGCAGCAGGGAGGTGTGAATGC
Source organism: Brachymystax lenok tsinlingensis (assembly GCA_030435695.1). Lineage (NCBI taxonomy): Eukaryota > Metazoa > Chordata > Actinopteri > Salmoniformes > Salmonidae > Brachymystax > Brachymystax lenok. The sequence goes on along the minus strand of CM059797.1, from coordinate 12,764,960 downwards.
ATCTGCACGCACAGTGAGGCGTAGACTTTTGTTTTTGGCACTTCTCTCCAGGACAAACATCAGGGACAGACTGATATTCTGCAAAAGTTACAGGGATTGGACTGCTGAGGATTGGGGTAAAGTTGTTTTCTCTGATGAGTCCCCTTTCCGATTGTTTTGGCCATCAGTCCTGTGTCATGCCAACAGTAAAGCATCCTGAGACCATTCATGTGAGGGGTTGCTTCTCAGCCAAGGGAGTGGGCTCACTCACAATTTTGCCTAAGAACACAGCCATGAATAAAGAAGTGGACCAACACATCCTCCGAGAGCAACTTCTCCCAACCATCCAGGAACAGTTTGGTGACGAACAATGCCTTTTCCAGCATGATGGAGAACCTTGCCATAAGGAAAAAGTGATAACTAAGTGGCTCGGGGAACAAACATCGATATTTTGGGTCCATGATCAGGAAACTCCCCAGACCTTAATCCCATTGAGAACTTGTGGTCAATCCTCAAGAGGCGGGTGGACAAACAAAACCCCACAAATTCTGACAAACTCCAAGCATTGATTATGCAAGAATGGGCTGCCATCAGTCAGGATGTGGCCCAGAAATTAATTGAAAAAGAAGGGTCAACACTGCAAATATTGACTCTTTGCATCAACTTCATGTAATTGTCAATAAAAGCCTTTGACACTCATGAAAATGCTTGTAATTATACTTCAGTATTCCATAGTAACATCTGACAAAAATATCTAAAGACACTGAAGCAGCAAACTTTGTGGAAATTTATATTTGTGTCATTCTCAACACTTTTGGCCACGACTGTATATACCGTATATAGACTAGACAACTGAAGCTACCACACCTCCATTTTAGTACTCCCCCACCATTTTGGGATTTATTCATAAAATTAGTTTTTGCCATGTGTATTCTATTAGAGACACCCTAATGCATATTTAAAAAATGTATTATATAAGCTAAACACACACACAGAAAAATAGATAAATAAACATTTCCTTAAAGATTTCTTTTTTGAGAGTACTGATGTTACTGTCCCCACTACAGCAAAACATACTGTAGTTAAATATATGGAATTTTGTGCTTGAAACATTTATTTGAAATACTGTAGAATTCCATTCATTCCTATAGATGGGTTAGCTAACAATGTCACGAAAATGATGTGCACTCTTCAATGGGGCAGAAGTCCATGTGTTGTTGTGATTCTGTATTGGGAAGATAGCTAGCAACAATGACAAGAAGCGGCCATGTGGGGAATAGATGGCTTGTTTCAGCTAGTTTTATCTTGTTATTGGTACCATGTCTTGTTTTGATGTGTTTTGACTGATGTCAAGCTAGCTAACCAATAACTGTAATGATGTATTTGAGACAACACGTGCTCATTGTGCACATGTATTTATCGTTTCAATAAACATTTTGAGACTAAATATAGTTTACATGTTATCAACAATCTAAGTCAGCCAACATAGTTGCGCATGCAACCAACCCGTCTATGGAGGACTGCTTCTTCTGAGGAGTAACAATATGGCCGACCGGGGGCTTCAAAGCTTCTCATTGGCCAATACATAGCATCAGCAATCTAGGGTTTTATAGGCTATACATTATTGGTTGGAACGTTGTTGAAAATCATACCTGTGCAACTCTTTGACGACACAAGCTCCCAACCATATAAATGTAAATTGCAACCACTTTGCATTGAGCAATTCTAAGTCAATTTTCTCTAGTTCATCGAGGACTGTATGAGATAAGATACGCATGAACATCACAGACTGCATAGAATATCTACTTAATGAGGACATGTCACAATGTAGAATCCCTGTATTGCTGTGGCATAAGCCGTAGCTTAGCTCACGTCACATAATACATTCTTCCATATGAGCTCCCTAGTAATGCTCCCTGGTGCTTCCTCAATCAATCCATAACACAGTCCATGCATTTTAGTGCTTGTATTGGTCATTAACCCAGTCTGCTCTGCAAGCAGGGAGATCCAAATAAAGTTATGAATGAATGGATCAAAGGGTTTGCTAACCTGAGAAGATGCATTAAGCTCCAGATATAATGCTGGACATGTAATGGTTCATAGTTAAACCCAAGCCATGATGAGAATGTGAAGCATGGCCAGAGATGCCAGGAACAGAGTGCCAGGGAGGCCAAGTCAACACAGAGGATGAAGACTATACAAAAATTACATCTGTGCAAGTATGTGGTCTTATGGGGGGACGCTACAGACACCAGGAAATCAGGCATGTTGGAATAGTGTAGTAGATCCATTGCTCTCATGCCTTGTATTCATCAAAGAAAGAAGGATTCCATACTCAAGAGGGTAAACAGTATGTCATGTTGTGTTCAGTTTGATGCCATGTTCAGGTCTTATTTATAGTAGATGCGCTGTTAGAATTCTTTCATCAAGGTTGAATTCGCAGGTGGCTGAATAGTACAATACATCATCCGTAGAGCACGACCTTTCCTCCCACAGGAATCGGCGCAGGTCCTAATCCAGGCACTTGTCATCTCCGGTCTGGACTGCTACAACTCTCTGTTAGCTGGGCTCCCCACTTGTGCAACTTGTCCAGAATGCCGCAGCCTGCCTGGTGTTCAACCTTCAAAAGTTCTCCCATGTCACCCCACTCCTCCGCACACTCCACTGGCTTTCTGTCGAAGCTCGCACCATCTTCAAGACCCTGGTGCTTGCCTATGGATCAGCAAGGGGAACTGCCCCTCCTTACCTTCAGACTATGCTCAAACCCTACATCCCAACCCGGGCACACGGTTCCGCCACCTCTGGTCTCTTGGCCCTCCCACTCCACCAGAGAGGGCAACTCTCACTCAGCCCAATCAAATCTCTTCTCTGTCCTGACACTCCAAAGGTGGAACAAGCTTCCCCCTAAAGTCAGGACAGCGGAGTCCCTTCCTGAAACCTTACCTCTTTGAAGAGCATCTTAATGAACTCTCACGGCTCCTCCAACGCCTCCCCCCCTAAAAAGTAGATCTAGTGGAAAAAGTGTGCAATATATATTTTGTCCACAGGGGGTTACTACTAAATAATACATGAAAGTGCAAATGACGCCGCTGAAGGATTGCTTTTTTGGTTCCAAATTCATTGTATGGAGCTTCAGTATGGAGATATCTTGCACGCCTCAAAACAATGAGTGGTCTCATTAACCAGACTGTAATTTCATCCTTTAATGATTTTATTTTCAGCTGACCAGTGGTGGCATGAACTCATACTGAACTCATCACCTGAATACCAATGGTCACGTTTTGTTGCTAGAATTTTTCAGGGTCACATTCTGGACTTTCCATAGAAATGTCATGTATAGAGCTGACATAATTCTTTACTCTACATGGCAAAGACACATCTGTTCTACACAATACATTTCTATGTGACCTTTCCATGACATTGTGCCTTACTGTCGAGTAAGGTACAATGTTGGGAAGTGCTAGGAAGTTACACCATGAAGGGGACATTCAATGCCATGGTGGAGTTCATTTTGTGTGTGGTCTATAGCCATTACCTCCTACACTAGACTACAGATGTAGGGTCTTAATATGAGCCAGTTTTCTACAGCAGGAAAATAATCCTGCAGCAACAGGAAATGTCAATTATTTATATGGATTATAATGAATTATGTTTTTTGTAGGGGTTGATACATTTTTCCTTAGGGCAAATCGAGTCTGACATTTTAAAGTGTAAATGACAAACATATAGAAACCTTTTTAAACCTTGAAGCAAAATCAAATCAAATTGTATTTGCACATGTGCCGAATGCAACAGGTGTAGACCTTACAGTGAAATGCTTACTTACAAGCCCTTAACCAACAATGCTTTAAGAAGTTAAGAAGAAATAAGAGAAACAAATAATTAAACAGCAGCAGTAAAATAACAATAGCGAGGCTATGTACAGTGCATACCAGTACAGAGTCAATGTGCAGGGGCACCGGTTAGACGAGGTAATTGAGGTAATATGTACATGTAGGTAGATTTAAAGTGACCATGCATAGATAATAAACAAAGAATAGCAGCAGCGTAAAAGTGCACGAATACACTACAAGTTTGCATTTCCTGCTGTGCAGGAAAACTCTCAGTAACAAAAGAGAGATCAAATTTAGATCATACATCTGTAGACTGAGTGTTGGGCTTCAGCCAACAGACTGTGGTGGTGGAACATTGCTCTTGTCTTGCAGATTCTGTTACTCAATAGGCCAGCCATCTGGCCTGTCTCAGAGGTGCAGTGAGACACTGAGAACCAAAGCAGAAGCAGTAATGGAAAAGGTCACGCAGCCGGGAAGAAAGGCTTTTCATTTGAAATCATTAAATGTTTAGCCAGCGCAATAACTGCAAAGAGCAATGTTGAAAGGCAATGTGATGCTACGTTTTCGCCTGTTCTTCCAAAATATTTTTGGGCGCATAAATGTTGTTTATTTTGTTTTACAAAATTGAATGAGTGCCTGTTGTATTCGTCATCAACGTGGGTATTCATACATTTAATTGACATACATGGGCAACATCATCTGTATGCTACGGTTCATAATGCGTTACATTTCCTTGATGCTCAAAATGATTGAACCGGACATTGTGATGGAGCCTCCTTAAAACACGTGTCCTGAACTGAAACTGGTGACACAGTGGCGTCAGGTAGCCTAGTGGTCAGAGGGCATCAGGTAGCCTGGTGGTCAGAGGGCATCAGGTAGCCTGGTGGTCAGAGGGCGTCAGGTAGCCTGGTGGTCAGAGGGCGTCAGGTGGCCTGGTGGTCAGAGGGCGTGAGGTGGCCTGGTGGTCAGAGGGCGTCAGGTGGCCTGGTGGTCAGAGGGCGTCAGGTGGCCTGGTGGTCAAATGGCGTCAGGTGGCCTGGTGGTCAGAGGGCGGCAGGTAGCCTGGTGTTCAGAGGGCGGCAGGTAGCCTGGTGGTCAGAGGGCGGCAGGTAGCCTGGTGGTCAGAGGGCGGCAGGTAGCCTGGTGGTCAGAGGGCGGCAGGTAGCCTGGCGGGTAGAGGGTTGGGCCAGTAACCGAATGGTTGCTGGATCGAATCCCAGAGCTGACAAGGAAAAAATCTGTCATTCTCCCCCTGAACAAGAAAGGTAACCCACTGTTCCCCTGTAGGCCATCATTGTAAATAAGAATTTGTTCTTAACTGACTTGCCTGGTTAATAAAAATTAACACAGCAAGGCTACATACAGAGCTACATATAGAGGTACACATAGAGGTACATACAGTGAGGGAAAAAAGTATTTGATCCCCTGCTGATTTTGTTTGCCCACTGACAAAGAAATGATCAGTCTATAATTTTAATGGTAGGTTTATTTGAAAAGTGAGAGACAGAATAACAACAAAGAAATCCAGAAAAACCCTTATGAAAATGTGTATAAATTGATTTGCATTTTAATGAGGAAAATAAGTATTTGACCCCCTCTCAATCAGAAAGATTTCTGGCTCCCAGGTGTCTTTTATATAGGTAACGAGCTGAGATTAGGAGCACACTTAAAGGGAGTGCTCCTAATCTCAGTTTGTTACCTGTATAAAAGACACCTGTCCACAGAAGCAATCAATCAATCAGATTCCAAACTCTCCACTATGGCCAAGACCAAAGAGCTCTCCAAGGATGTCAGGGACAAGATTGTAGACCTACACAAGGCTGGAATGGGCTACAAGACCATCACCAAGCAGCTTGGTTAGAAGGTGACAACAGTTGGTGCGATTATTTGCAAATGGAAGAAACACAAAAGAACTGTCAATCTCCCTCGGCCTGGGGCTCCATGCAAGATCTCACCTCGTGGAGTTGCAATGATCATGAGAACGGTGAAGAATCAGCCCAGAACTACACGGGAGGATCTTGTCAATGATCTCAAGGCAGCTGGGACCATAGTCACCATGAAAACAATTGGTAACACACTACGCTGTGAAGGACTGAAATCCTGCAGCGCCCGCAAGGTCCCCCTGCTCAAGACAGCACATATACATGCCCGTCTGAAGTTTGCCAGTGAACATCTGAATGATTCAGAGGACAACTGGGTGAAAGTGTTGTGGTCAGATGAGACCAAAATGGAGCTCTTTGGCATCAACTCAACTCGCCGTGTTTGGAGGAGGAGGAATGCTGCCTATGACCCCAAGAACACCATCCCCACCGTCAAACATGGAGGTGGAAACATTATGCTTTGGGGGTGTTTTTCTGCTAAGGGGACAGGACAACTTCACAGCATCAAAGGGACGATGTTTGTCAAATTTGGGTGAGAACCTCCTTCCCTCAGCCAAGGCATTGAAAATAACATTTTTTACATGCGTTTTTCTGGATTTTTTTGTTGTTATTCTTTCTCTCACTGTTCAAATAAACCTACCATAAAATTATAGACTAATCATTTCTTTGTCAGTGGGCAAACGTACAAAATCAGCAGGGGATCAAATACTTTTTTCCCTCACTGTATAGAGATACACATAGAGGTACACATAGAGGTACACATAGAGGAACATATAGAGGTAAATTTAGAGGTACATACAGAGGTACATACAGAGGTACATATAGAGGAACGTATAGAGGTACATATAGAGGTACATATAGAGGTACAGACATCTGTTGATGCTCTCCTTGCATCACAAATCCATATGATTACTCTGCACTTCCTTGTTGTGTATGAATGATTTGCTGGGATTTGATTGGTGGCCCAGTCATTCAGAAATGGATCGATCTAACCTATCCCTATGAGTGTGTGTTGAAGCCTGAAAACTCTGATCTACGTCGCTGCTGCAGGAATTGACCCCCTATCGGATAAAGTGCTCCAGATTGCCTGCCTGATATATTGCTGGCCCTTGTTACCGCTCTGCCCCCTGTCAATTTTCTCCATTCCCCTCAAGGTCAGCTCTCCAGCGTGTTCTTGGACAGAGTAGTAGCAACAGCAGCCGTAGTTCTTCCTAAACTGCTATCTAGTCCGTTGCCTGTAGCCTGACTAGAACTCAGCTCTGCCCTACTCTCTACCACCTCTCCTCCTCTCCCCCTCTCCACTTCTACTCTTCCTCCTCCTCTCCACCTCTCCAACTCTCTTCCTCTCCACTTGTACTCTTCTCCACCTCTCCACCTCTACTCCTCTCCACCTCCTCCTCCTCCTCCTCCTCCTCCTCCTCCTCCTCCACTCCACCTCCTCTCCACCTCTCCTCCACCTCTCCCCTCTCCTTCTCTCCTCCTCTCCACCTCTCCTCCACCTCTCCCCTTCTCTCTCCCTCTCCATCTCTCCCCCTCTCCATCTCTCCCCCTCTCCTCCTCTCCCCCTCTCCTCCTCTCCACCTCTCCTCCTCTCCACCTCTCCTCATCTCCAGTTGTGCTCCTCTCCACCTCTCCTCCTCTCAACTTCTCCTCCTCTAAACAGGGATAGGAAGGTTTATAAATAAATACTGTATGTATGAGCAGCGTGCAAAACTGCTCCTGCTGCTTCTTACTGACATACAGTTTATTAGGTACACCCATCTAGTATCGGTTGGACCCCCCTTTGCCTCCAGAACATCCTTAATTCGTCAGGGCATGGAAACGTTGCTCAATTGGTAACAAGGGACCTAACGTGTGCCAGGAAAACATTCCCCACACCATTACACCACCACCACCAGACTACTGTTGACACCAGGCAGGATGGGGCCATGGGCTCATGCTGCTTATGCCAAATCCTGACTCTGCCATCAGCATGATGCAACAGGAACTGGAATTTGTCGGACCAGGCAATGTTTTTCTACTCCTCAATTGTGCAGTGATGTGATCGCGTTCCCACCTCTTCTTGTTTTTAACTGTTAGGAGAGGAAGTGGAAGGGGGTGTGGTGGTCTACTACTATAGCCAATCCGTGACAAGGAACGATGAAGATGTCGTTCTGCACACCACTGTAGTACTGCGCCTTCATTTGCCTGCTTGTGGCCCGCCTGTTAGCTTGCACAATTCTTGCCATTCTCCTTCGACCTCTCGTCAACGAGCTGTTTTCGCCCACAAGACTGTCACTGACTGGATGTTTTTTGTTTGTCGCTATATTCTCTGTAAACCCTAGACACTCGTGTGAAAGCCGGATCTGCGATACCGGAACCGGGTGCCTGGCACCGACAATCATACCATGCTAAAAGTCACTTAGGTCACTCGCTTTGTCCATATTAACGTTCAATCAGTAAGTGAACGCCTCGATGCCTGTCTGCCTGCTTTATATAGTAAGCCACGGCCATGTGTCTCACTGTCTATAGTAGCGAACCATTTTCGTGAACGGGGTGGTGTACCTAATAAACTTTGGCATGACATGTTTGTGATATTTATGTTTTGCGTGAAGGATTTGAATACCTTTCGCGCTGTCACAAACAATCCTGTAGGAAGAAATAACTTCAGGGCAGTATGAGCTAAAATCAACTGTCATGATCTCCGTGAAGGACAGACCAAGGCGCAGCGAGGCATCCAGTATACATATTTATTTAGAACGTAACTGGGACAAAAAACAACAAAACAAACGAAGATCATAACGCTGAACATAACTATTCACACAAACAAAGCTATGACCAAACAATAACCCACAAACCCCTAATGAAAACTACAAACATATATATGGTTCCCAATTAGAGGTAACGACACTCAGCTGCCTCTAATTGGGAACCATTACCCCAACATAGAAATATATAACCTAGAACAGAAAAAACCCTACACCAAAACTAAACACTCCAGCCTGTCTTCTCAGGCCTGGACGTGACATCAACATTGTTCTTTATAAATAAAAAATGTAAATACTATTGTTATACCTCGCAAGAGATCAACAAAATTGGATAAACCAAATAAATGAAGTCTCGTAACATTTTGGTCAGGTGAGGTGAAGGCATTATTGGTCAATGACCAAGGTCAAGCATTGTTTTCATTCACATGAAAAGGAAATAGGAGGATCCCTCATTGCGTAAGCACATGCTCTGTGAAGTGCTCAACCCGCTTCCTACCTCACTGTTGTTCCCTTTGGCTTACAATGGAGCTCCCATGGTGAAGCTACATGCCACAACACCATACAAACACAACTTCATACATGTACAGCAACAAGTGTTGTTTTCACAGTTGTAATCTCCTAAACACAAAGCTATATATGTTTGTTAGAAGTTGTTTGAATATCATGGTGCGTGATCCCACAACAAGAAGTCAAAACAAGCATCGTCTGGGTATTGGTGGTGAAACAAAAACAAAACAGTTTTACTGAATGTTTGTATAACTTTGGTCTATTTGACGAGATGGGGATACGGTGAGGTTCGGGCTCAAGAGAAGAGGTCTACTTTTCATAAACATTTTAAAGCAAAACCTCTGACTACTTAACTTGTTTTGATCCTTGGAAGCTGAAACCCATTCATACCAACTGATGTTCTCCAGCTCAATGTGATCTGCTGTAGGCTATTGTTTGTATATTAATGCATTACGATCTGAATCATAAATGATGTGAACTTTCCATCAAAAAGGAAGGTTGATAGCATTTTGCTCTAGCTGGAAGAATATTTGACGAGATGTAATGAATTAATAGTCCACCCTTGAAGCACTGATAACTATTTCAAAAAGGTCATTCTGGGGTCATGCTCATACCATTGGCAAACAAAGTGGAGGTAAGTATATAAATGCATTCATTGCTACCGCGAGAGCATGCTGTAGAACTACACAATAGCCTAACACATTAGCTGTTATTTCAGTTGTTCAATTCATCATCACCCAATAGATAGCTCACAGTTCAAGTTGTTCTTGAGGAGACCAATTATTTCAGACTCAGAGGGGTAAAAGCGGTCTATGAATACCTTCTATTGTTATCCTTAGACTTTCTAACCTGCTCATCAGGAACCAGTGCTGAACATCACTGAGCCAAGACCAATACTGTGTGAAACAGAGGGGGGAATAGGGGAAATCACTTTTCCCCTCTGGCTCATATAAAAATGATGATTGGGCGGAAAGCAGTCTCACCTGTCATTAAAATTCACATCAAATAACTATTATTTTTCCTTGAGGGAATGTCCTTTGTGGGATGGGTAGTACAGAATGTACTAAGATTTAAAAAGCAACCCATTCAATCTTATAAAACAAATGTGAAAATAGCAACGGACGCTCTCTTCAAGAGTGCTGATGATTGTACTTATCTACTGTTTATACACTGAGTACAGAAACATTAAGAACACCTGCTCTCAGCATGACATAGACTGACCAGGTGAATCCAGGTGAAAGCTATGATCTATTATTAATGTCACTTGTTAAAGAAGGATTTTTAAGACTTGAGAAAATTAAAAAGTCATATTTAAAGGGTTAAAAAGTTGTATTTAAAGGGGCAGTGTTGTATTTTGAGACAGGCTTGAATATGCCAATATGCAGAGGAGTAGCCTACATTGTCTAATTATCTGTATGGTAATAATAATTCATTTTAAGTGGTTTTTGCATCGTATAACACAATACAATGCAATTTACAGTCACCTATTTGGCCCATGGTGTTACAGGCTAAGAAAAAAATTATTTATGTCAAGCCCTTCATAATGTAAAGAAAATGAACATTTTTAAAAGTCTCATGCAAAGTAGGCCTGCATTGAACACCACATACAGTGGGGAAAAAAAGTATTTAGTCAGCCACCAATTGTGCAAGTTCTCCAATGTAAAAAGATGAGAGAGGCCTGTAATTTTCATCATAGGTACACTTCAACTATGACAGACGAAATGAAAAAAAAAAATCCAGAAAATCACATTGTAGGATTTTTTATTTATTTATTTGCAAATTATAGTGGAAAATAAGTATTTGGTCAATAACAAAAGTTTATCTCAATACCTTGTTTATACACCCTTTGTTGGCAATGACAGAGGTCAAACGTTTTCTGTAAGTCTTCACAAGGTTTTCACACACTGTTGCTGGTATTTTGGCCCATTCCTCCATGCAGATCTCCTCTAGAGCAGTGATGTTTTGGGGCTGTCGCTGGGCAACACGGACTTTCAACTCCTCCAAAGATTTTCTATGGGGTTGAGATCTGGAGACTGGCTAGGCCACTCCAGGACCTTGAAATGCTTCTTCACGAAAGCCACTCCTTAGGTTGCCGGGCGGTGTGTTTGGGATCATTGTCATGCTGAAAGACCCAGCCACGTTTCATCTTCAATGCCCTTGCTGATGGAAGGAGGTTTTCACTCAAAATCTCACGATACATGGCCCCATTCATTCTTTCCTTTACACGGATCAGTCGTCCTGGTCCCTTTGCAGAAAAACAGCCCCAAAGCATGATGTTTCCACCCCCATGCTTCACAGTAGGTATGGTGTTCTTTGGATGCAACTCAGCATTCTTTGTCCTCCAAACACGACGAGTTGAGTTTTTACCAAAAAGTTCTATTTTGGTTTCATCTGACCATATGACATTCTCCCAATCCTCATCTGGATCATCCAAATGCTCTCTAGCAAACTTCAGACGGGCCTGAACATGTACTGGCTTAAGCAGGGGGACACGCCTGGCACTGCAGGATTTGAGTCCCTGGCGGCGAGTGTGTTACTGATGGTAGGCTTTGTTACTTTGGTCCCAGCTCTCTGCAGGTCATTCACTAGGTCCCCGTGTGGTTTTGGGATTTTTGCTTACCGTTCTTGTGATCATTTTGACCCCACGGGGTGAGATCTTGCGTGGAGCCCCAGATTGAGGAAGATTATCAGTGGTCTTGTATGTCTTCCATTTCCTAATAATTGCTCCCATAGTTGATTTCTTCAAACCAAGCTGCTTACCTATTGCAGATTCAGTCTTCCCAACCTGGTGCAGGTCTACAATTTTGTTTCTGGTGTCCTTTGACAGCTCTTTGGTCTTGGCCATAGTGGAGTTTGGAGTGTGACTGTTTGAGGTTGTGGACAGGTGTCTTTTATACTGATAACAAGTTCAAACAGGTGCCATTAATACAGGTAACGAGTGGAGGACAGAGGAGCCTCTTAAAGAAGAAGTTACAGGTCTGTGAGAGCCAGAAATCTTGCTTGTTTGTATGTGACCAAATACTTATTTTCCACTATAATTTGCAAATAAATTCATTAAAAATCCTATAATGTGATTTTCTGGATTTTATTTCCTCATTTTGTCTGTCATAGTTGAAGTGTACCTATGATGAAAATTACAGGCCTCTCTCATCTTTTTAAGTGAGAGAACTTGCACAATTGGTGGCTGACTAAATACTTTTTTGCCCCACTGTATAGGCTACTGTAGGTTATATCATAGAAATCAAAAGCTATTTCCATGTGAAAATCTCATGGGTTTGCGCCATTGGTTTGGTTGGTAGGCCTATATTATGCTCAAATAGCCACAATAGCCTATTGGCTACTGTCTGAAACTGTAAGGGTGCTCAGTGTTCACTGTAAACGCAAGCCAGAAGTTGCACAAAATTCTCACAATGTTCAAGTTTCTGCTCACAATACCTACAATTTGCTCAGTGCCCCAAAACTTTTGAGGGAACATTGCATATATGCTTTCTAAATATAGTATAATCATATTATAAAACAACTAACTATAAGATGTCACCTTCCTTATAACTGTAAAATACATGTTTGTATGTTTAGTGTTAGAGAAGGTCACTCTTGATCAAAACGTCGGCCCCTACCGCTGTGAACGCCACACACAGCTCCAGCTTGGCTTCCTGAACTCGTAAGGAACTCGCATTTCATCTCATATTAATCCAATATTTTTTTGTTTCAAATCAATGAATTATTTTAGATTACTTCGATAAAGTTGGCTATAAATGGATCTCTGAATGTGCTACAGTGACGAACCCACTCTCTCCTTCTGCGCTATGTGTAAGGATTGCAGGCATCTGCTTTGTCACTGGCTGTGACGTAGGGGTCAGCCAGGAGTTGATGGACAGTCAAGAGCGAATGTGGGTAGGGGGGGAGATCCCAGATTCAAGTGGTATCACATTTCACATCTACGTCACGCAGGCAGAAACTATATTCTCATGTGTCCGTGAAAACCAGGGCTACCGCTCAATGCAAGCCATTTCAATCTATGGTATATATAGATAGATTTATAAGCTAAAATGTCGGTACCGGCACCAGAGCATGCAGGTCACCTAAACCGGGGACTTTGTCTGGTATTGCACCACAATGAGAAATGCCTCCTAGTGACTACCTTATGACCCTGGTCAAGAGGAAGAGATGGGTGGAAGATCTTCTTGTGTGTCTCTGTGTATTCAATCATGTCACCATCATTTATCATAGTATTCATGAGGTCTTTCACAGAACAGTTCAAACACACTGAAGTATTTTTCGTGTTTATGCTCCTTTAGAACAGTAGTTTTCATCCAGTTCATGTAAATATTCTAAAATCCACAAAAACAAAATCCTAATTTTCCCACCAGAGGCGTGTTTCCATCACATTGGCAACATTCGAGAGCATCAAATCCATAATGCATTGTGGGTAAATAGTAACTGACTGACTGATCTACAAATGTAGAAAGTGATGTACAGGCAGCCCCACTGTCAGCTACTCCTGTGAGAGTCTAAGCACTCCCCCAGGTCCCCCATGGGCACCAGACCCCTTTGTCCCCTTATACTCCTGTCCATAGGCTGCAATGCCTATGGACATTGCTCAGGACAGTCCCTGCAGAGCACCTGTTTCTGCACCTTACATGACCCGTACGGGCCGTACTATACAGAAGGGGGCTGATGGACTACGACTGCTAAATGGACTATTGAAAGAAAAAAAGGAGAGAAAAAAAACAGAAAAACATGAGTAACGAAAAAACAAACAAACTCCCTGTCTGGTCAAAAGTATATATATACATAATAAGGGAAAGGAGATTGTGAAAACATGTGCTATTCTGTTTATCTGATTTATCTGAATGTGTTCTGTGTTTACATATTCTAGTCACAGTCTAGTAACAATGTGTATTACCGTCATGTGTTATCCCCTAACAACTAACTGTGCTAAGGTAACATGTTGTTCTTATGCTTTGCGGTTCTTTTACTTCTAAATTTAAAAGTAACTGTAAAACAGGGACGTTTCTTTTTTTGAGCGGGAATGGTATGTAGAAAGTGATGTACTGTTAAGGTCTCCTTGCCAGGAGAGGGCGTAATCACTCTATGGAATACTTGACCTGATTGGGGTTCATGCATGTTCCCGGGTGAGTTTTTTACTTTGATGTATGAGATGTTCTATGTGAAGCTAGCAGTTGGATATTAAATATGAATAATCTAAAAGAGAAGTTACTCTACCTCATCTTTTTATTCACGCTCTGCATCATAAATAACTACTCATTATTATTTGTGTAAGTTGATTTGTAGATACAGTCAGTCCGCAGTTGCCTGCACTGTCGGCTGCCATGTTGAACAAGCCCACTGACCTGCTGCTGATTAAAGACTGTGCTTGATGATGTAGTGCACATAAAATTATTTTTGCAGTTAAGTTCACATGTACCGAATAAAAAACCTAAGTTAAATGGGTTTCCATCGCATTTTTCAACTCTTCCGATTGTTTTGTCACAAAAACTGAAAAATAGCAAACTTGCGCATGCTCTCTAGATAAGACTTTACTGATAAAGTGGACAAGGGTTAAATGATGAGATATGGAGAAGAGGAAGAGTACCGATCATCATGTCACTAGCATTCAAATAATAGCATGCCCTCAATATTTAGCCTATTGGAAATGTGCCGGATCAATGGGCACTTAACCACCATGTGAAGTTCATCGTAATTTATTTAATCTGCCTAAAAACTTTTCATGCCTTTCCACGTCGGCCCATATCATCGCATGACTCCAAGTTTATTTAGATACGATGGCTAATATATCAATATCATTTCCACCACAATTTTTCGCATAATACATTTTACAGACACGAAAATAATGCATCATGTCAAACGAATTGCCTGTCAGCATTTATGAAATTGTACCAACATTTCCTGTTTCCATAAGCCCTGTCGTTCCTTTTTATGTGTCAGGTAGTTCTTCCGCATGACCGTCTAGGTTTCCAAAGGGAAGAGGAGGATCGAGAGAGGCAGGATTTGCTCCTATTTCACCTAAGACGACCTGACTATAAAGACACAGCTACAGGGCATGGAGGTCTGTGAAAACCTCAAAACGTATTTTAAACAGTCATGTTGGCAGTAGCAAGTTGACTTTGAAAAGATAAAAGAGATTTGACTTCCAGGATCCAGTCAAAGTAAAATTTCTAATACAAGTCGTCATGTGAAAATGCAACGACTAACAGCACCAGAGGCTAAAAAAAGACAAGGCCAATAGCATGGTGGTAGAGCATGGCTAAAAGGCATGGCTGAAAGGCATAAAGGCTCAAAAGGCAAATTCTTCTTCTATGGTCGCAAGATTATATAGTGATTCTGAATTACGAATACATGCATCATTACAGACGTTGGTTGATATGAAACTGGTACAACTTTCAATTGAACAATGAGACATCTGCTACTTTGGGAACAGAGAGTGAAATTCAGCAGTTTAGCAAGTTCAAGATTGAATTGTCATTTCCCGAGGCCTAGAATTCTGTATCCTGACATCTGATAAATAGATAAAATGGAAAACTTGTAGACATTTATTTCAAACTGTTTTAAATTGTGTAGCAATTAAGCAGGCTAGTCATATGATTGTAAGCTAAAATATGTGGGGATGTTGTTGATCTTGATCGGAGTTTTGGCATTAATCTGAACATGTGTAAAACATCTGAGTTCATCCCAAGAAATAAGATACATCAACAAGAGTAGCTAGGTTTCCATCCAATTGGCGACAGATTTTTATACAATATTATATTCTCAAATCTGCATAAAACAGCTCATTTACCCACCACAGATGTTTCCATCAAACGGACGTATTTCTGGTAAAAGGCTGTGCGTGATGACAAAAACCTTTGCAGTTAAATTCCCATGTACCGAATAAGAAACACAAATTAAATTGGGTTTTCATCGCATTTCCAACTCTACTGATGGTTTTGTCACATAAACTGCTGCGTTAAATAGCAAATGTGCCCACTTTAGTCTTGGCACGTGAGCTTTAGCCAACAGCTCGCAGATACAGTGTGGGTAGGCTACTTACACCCATGCATACCCCACAAGACATGCCACCAGAGGTCTCTTCACAGTCCCCAAATCCAGAACAGACTATAGGAGGCGCACTGTACTACATAGAGCCATGACTACATGGAACTTTATTCGACACCAAGTAACTGATGCAAGCAGTAGAATCCGATTTTTTTAAAACAGTTAAAAATACACCTTATGGAACAGCTGGATTGTGAAGCAACACAAACATAGACACATGCATACAAACACACGATAACATATGCACTATACACACATGTACACATGGATTTTGTGTTGTAGATGTGTGGTAGTAGAGTAGAGGCCCAAGGGCACACACTTAATATGTTGTGAAATCTGTATAACTTCCTTAAATTTGCTGGACCCTGGGAAGAGTAGTAGCTGCCTTGGCAACAGCTAATGGGGATCCATAATAAATACAAATACATTTGATTATTCTGCATAAAAGCGAGATAATTTTTGTCGAGCAGCAGCCAAGCATCGATCATCATGTGATAAGAATAACACCCTCAATATTTATTGGAAAGGTGCATCAAGCTCATCACCCTGCACTTCCACCACCCTGGGAAGTTCATCAGAACCTAACTAACCTGTAGCCTAATAAACTGCATGCTTTCCTGAGTCGTAGTTGGCCACAAAATATCATCTTGTGACTCCAAGTTTTCAATATGATGGTTATTATATAAATATTTGTGCATAAAGGCGTTTCCACCGCCATTTCTTGTATAATACATTTTACAGACACAAAAATATCCAATGTGTTTACGAAAAAGATAAAATTGTACCGGCATTTCCTGTTTCCATCCGCATGAAATGGTAGGATGGAAAACTGGTTAATGTTGCTAATTCTGCTCTAGATAATTTAACCCTAGGAATGTGTTACACATGTGTAACACCAACATGTTGCAATGATAGGGAAGAGCCAATGTACAAAGCCAAGGAAGCACATCACCCGAACACATAATTAAAAAAAATATAAAGTTTATTACAATTTTATTACAGTTTCAATGGAAGGAAGCTTTAAAGGTGCTACACATTTTGCATTGTAATTTCAGAAAATAATATATCAGCACTAATAGAGGAATGATAGTGTTTCACAGTATTATTTACCCGCCAGTGTTGTCATTGGCTGTGATATTCTCCTATTGATTTCTCCCGCCGGAGCTCAATGACCTTGTTAACCTCGAAGTAACCAGACAAACATAATCAATTATTGAGCACATTCAACACACATACTCAAAATGACTAGTACTTGTAACAGGGAAAAATCATCTTGACCCTGTTACACATGTTTAGGAAATGTCTTGTCACAGCAAACTTCTGGAAGTGCTTTGTGTTTATTGAACGATAATACACTTTCACACTAAACCAACGTACAATGTTATGGGTTTACTGACGCAAAACAATTTAGTGTTCTGGTTCATAGCTGATTTCATGTAGAGCTACTGGATTTTAGCATTTGGAATGATTGAGGACATGAAACATGTAACTGCTAAAGTAAACGAGGCCTGTTAGTTTCATGCTTATTCATGAAATATCATAAAGTGTTGCCAGCATTGGTCCATAGCTGCATTACAGGTTGTCATGCAAATCAAATCAAATCAAAGTTTATTTGTCACGTGCGTCGAATACAACAGGTGTACAACATGCTTACTTACAGGCTCTAACCAATAGTACAAAAAAAGGTATTAGGTGAACAATAGGTACACCTGTACACCTGTACAGTAGGAATACCTGTACACCTGTACAGTAGCAACACCTGTACACCTGTACACCTGTACAGTAGGAACACCTGTACAACTGTACAGTAGGAACACTTGTACACCTGTATAGTAGGAACACCTGTACACTTGTACAGTACGAACACCTGTGCACCTGTACAGTAGGAATACCTGTACATCTGTACACCTGTACAGTAGGAAAACCTGTACACCTGTACAGTAGCAACACCTGTACACCTGTACACCTGTACAGTAGGAACACCTGTACACCTGTACAGTAGGAACATCTGTGCACCTGTACAGTAGGAATACCTGTACACCTGTACAGTAAGAACACCTGTACACCTGTACAGTAGCAACACCTGTACACCTGTACAGCTGTACAGTAGGAACACCTGTACACCTGGACACCTGTACAGTAGGAACACCTGTACATCTGTACACCTGTACAGTAGGAACACCTGTACACCTGTACAGTAGGAACACCTGTACACCTGTACAGTAGCAACACCTGTACACTTGTACACCTGTACAGTAGGAACACCTGTACACATGTACAGTAGGAACACCTGTACACCTGTACAGTAGGAACACCTGTGCACCTGTACAGTAGGAATACCTGTACACCTGTACAGTAGGAACACCTGTACACCTGTACACCTGTACAGTAGGAACACATGTACACCTGTACACCTGTACAGTAGGAACACCTGTACACCTGTACAGTAGGAATACCTGTACACCTGTACAGTAGCAACACCTGTACAACAGTACACCTGTACAGTAGGAACACCTGTACACCTGTACAGTAGGAACACCTGTACACTTGTACAGTAGGAACACCTGTGCACCTGTACAGTAGGAATACCTGTACATCTGTACACCTGTACAGTAGGAACACCTGTACAGTAGCAACACCTGTACACCTGTACACCTGTACAGTAGGAACACCTGTACACCTGTACAGTAGGAACACCTGTACACCTGTATACCTGTACAGTAGTAACACCTGTGCACCTGTGCACCTGTACAGTAGGAACACCTGTACACCTGTACAGTAGGAACACCTGTACAACTGTACAGTAGGAACACTTGTACACATGTACAGTAGGAACACCTGTACACTTGTACAGTAGGAACACCTGTGCACCTGTACAGTAGGAATACCTGTACATCTGTACACCTGTACAGTAGGAACACCTGTACACCTGTACAGTAGCAACACCTGTACACCTGTACACCTGTACAGTAGGAACACCTGTACACCTGTACAGTAGGAACACCTGTGCACCTGTACAGTAGGAAAACCTGTACACCTGTACAGTAGCAACACCTGTACACCTGTACACCTGTACAGTAGGAACACCTGTACAACTGTACAGTAGGAACACTTGTACACCTGTACTGTAGGAACACCTGTACACTTGTACAGTAGGAACACCTGTGCACCTGTACAGTAGGAATACCTGTACATCTGTACACCTGTACAGTAGGAACACCTGTACACCTGTACAGTAGCAACACCTGTACACCTGTACAGCTGTACAGTAGGAACACCTGTACAGCTGTACAGTAGGAACACCTGTACAGTAGCAACACCTGTACACCATTTCAGTTTGTCTGTGATGTGTACATCGAGAAACGTAAAGCTTTCCACCTTCTCCACTACTGTCCCGTCGATGTGGATCGGGGGGCGCTCCCTCTGCTGTTTCCTGAAGTCCACGACCATCTCTTTTGCTTTGTTGACATTGAGTGTGAGGTTATTTTCCTGACACCACACTACGAGGGACCTGCACCCTGTAGGCCGTCTCGTCGTTGTTGGTAATCAAGCATACCACTGTAGTGCCGTCGGCAAACTTGATGATTGAGTTGGAGGTGTGCATGGCCACGCAGTCATGGGTGAACAAGGAGTATAGGAGAGGG
This sequence comes from Brachymystax lenok tsinlingensis, assembly GCA_030435695.1. Taxonomy (NCBI): domain Eukaryota; kingdom Metazoa; phylum Chordata; class Actinopteri; order Salmoniformes; family Salmonidae; genus Brachymystax; species Brachymystax lenok. The sequence continues at coordinate 12,745,314 of CM059797.1, read as the reverse complement.
CTGAGAACGCACCCTTGTGGGGCCCCAGTGTTGAGGATCAGCGGGGTGGAGATGTTGTTTCCTATCCTCACCACCTGGGTGTGGCCCGTCAGAAAGTCCAGGACCCAGTTGCATAGGGCGGGGTCGAGACCCAGGGTCTCGAGCTTAATGACGAATTTGGAGGGTACTAGTTAACCTCTCAGGGATTGCTGGGGCGCTAGCGGGCTGCTCCCGACACTACCAGGTGAAATGTAAAGCGCCAAATTCAAAATCCCAAAGTTGAATTATTAAACATCCACCAATGTACAAGTGTTCCATACTCATCAAAAGCTCTGTTTCTTGGCAATATCACAGCGTTGTCAGATTTCAAAAAGGCTTTACGGCGAAAGCAGCACATTTGATTGTTTGAGGGTAGCACCTCACATATTTTTCCCATAGCCATGAATCGATTAGCCATCATGGCAGACACATAACACATTTCACAGCAAAAATAAATCAATTACCTGTTGAAGAACTCCTGCTGAGGTCATCCTAAGTGTCCAACGAAGACAATCCATGGTTCTTTTGTTAGAAAAAGTAATGTATTTTATCCATAAATCCTTCATTTGGTTCGCGCGTTATAATCAGAAACGACAGCCTCCACTACTCCATTGAAACGTGACGCCAACTCGTTCATCTTATACCTATAAACTTGTCCAAGAACAATCAAACCTAGTTTTAAATGTATCCTTAGGAACACTTTTACATATATTTACTATTATAAATCAACCGGAATATAAACTGATCGATAAAGACGGTAAAAAAGACACTGCGCACCTTCTCGGGAACGCGCACTGGGTACTGTTGACATAAAAGAGACACTTCCTGGTTTGCTCTTATTCTCTGGTCTAATTCATCCAAAATGAAATTTTACACTGTCTCGAGACTGTTGACATCTAAAGGAAGCGATGGGTACTGCATTCATATGCCCTTATATGGTCATTTTCATGAGGGAGGGGTTCCCAAATGAGCAATGTGTCAAAATCACTTTTTCCAGGACAGAAATTCCTCGGGGTTTCGCCTGCTATATGCATTCTGTTTTACTCACAGACAAATGGTTAACAATTTTGGAACATTCAGAGTGTTTCCTATCCAATGGTACCAAATATGTGCATATCCTATTTTCTGCTGCCACTCCCTAACAAGTTAAATACTGAGCTGTAGTCGATGAACAGCATTCTTACATGGGTATTCCTCTGGTCCAGATGGATTAGGGCAGTGTGCAGTGTGATTGTGATTGTGTTGTCTGTGGACCTATTGGGGCGGTAAGCAAATTGGAGTAGGTCTAGGGTATCAGGTAGGGTGGAGGTGATATGATCCTTGACTAGTCTCTCAAAGCACTTCATGATGACGGAAGTGATAGTCGTTTAGCTCAGTTACCTTAGCTTTCTTGGGAACAGGAACAATGGTGGCCTTTTTGAAGCATGTGGGCACAGCAGACTGGGATAGGGATTGATTGAATATGTCCGTAAACACACCAGCCAGCTGGTCTGTGCATGCTCTGAGGACGCGGCTAGGGATGCCGTCTAGGCCGGCAGCCTTGCGAGGGTTAACACGTTTAAATATTTTACTCACGTTGGCCACAGTGAAGGAGAGCCCACAGGTTTTGGTAGCAGGCCGTGTCAGTGGCACTGTATTGTCCTCAAAGTGAGCAAAGAAGTTGTTTAGTTTGTCTGGGAGCAAAACGTTGGTGTCCGCGACGGGGCTGGTTTTCTTTTTGTAATCCGTGATTGACTGTAGACCCTGCCACATACGTGAGCCGTTGAATTGCGACTCTGTTTTGTCTCTATACTGACGCTTAGCTTGTTTGATTGCCTTGCGGAGGTATTAGCTACACTGTTTGTATTCGGTCATGTTTCCGGTCGCCTTGCCATGATTTAAAAGCAGTGGTTCACGCTTTTTTAGTTTTGTGCGAATGCTGCTATCAATTCACTGTTTCTGGTTAGGGAAGGTTTTAATAGTCATCGTGGGTACAACATCACCGATGCACTTGGTAATAAACTCGCTCACCGAGTCAGCGTATACATCAATGTTGTTGTCTGAGGCTATACGGAACATATCCCAGTCCCCGTGATCGAAGCAATCTTGAAGCGTGGAATCCGATTGCAATGATCCAGAATTCTGACAGCTCGTGTCGCGCGTTCTATATGCTGATCAAATTTAGGAAGCCTTGTTATCAGATTAGCTTTGTTAAAATCCCCAGCTACAATAAATGCAGCCTCAGGATATGTGGTTTCCAGTTTACATAGAGTCCAGTGAAGTTCTTTCAGGACCTTCGAGGTGTCTGCTTTGGGGGGGATATACACGGCTGTGATTATAATCGAAGAGAATTCTCTTGGTAGATATTGCGGTTGGCATTTGATTGTAAGGAATTCTAGGTCAGGTGAACAAAAGGACTTCCTGTACGTTGTTATGATTACACCACAAATAGTTAATCATAAGGCATACACCCCTGCCCTTCTTCTTACAAGAGAGATGTTTGTTTCTGTCGGCGCGATGTGTGAAAAACGGGTGGCTGTACCGACTCTGATAACATATCCCGAGTGAGCCATGTTTACGTGAAACAGAGAATGTTACAATCTCTGATGTCACTCTGGAAGGCAACCCTTGCTCGAATTTCGTCTACCTTGTTGTCAAAAGACTGGACATTGGCGAGTATTATACTCGGGAGAGGTGAGCGATGTGCAAGTCTATGGAGCCTGACCAGGAGGCCGCTCTGTCTGCCCCTTCTGCGGTGCCGTTGTTTTGGGTCGGCTACTGGGATTAAATCCATTGTCCAGGGTGGTGGTCCAAACAGAGGATCTGGAAAGTCGTATTCCTGGTCGTAATGTTGGTAAGTTGACGTTGCTCTTATATCCAATAGTTCTTCCCGGCTGTATGTAATAAGACTTAAGATTTCCTGGGTAAACAATGTAAGAAATAATACATAAAAAAACAAAATACTGCAACCATCTCTGTGATGCATAATTCTTATTGGAATCCAGGTAGAGTTAGGATATCCACCAAGTGGAATTGTTAATTACCCGCAACCTGCATTCTGAATGACTGCCAGGGTAAGAAAGATTGAATACTGAGACTACCTCAATCAACTGGAACAAACATCCACCGGGTAACGGGTGCAATAAATTCAATAACTAACAGTTTAGTTTAGAAAGTTGTACACTAATCAACCAATCAATGTACATGCAAAAACACAGATATTACAGTAAAACAAAGAATTCTGAAAATCTCCATGCAAAAGAGCATGCTTGGAAATATTATATATGGTTCTATGTAGAAACCTTCTTGCTTTCCAAAGAATCATCAAAGAACCCTTTCTTCCAAAACACTGTTCTTAGGATGTTAAAGGTTCTAGGTAGAACCATTTGCCTTACAAAGAACCTTTTTCTTCCAAAAAGTGTTCTTCTGATCAAAACGGTTCTTGGTACAACCCTACGTGACTGCAAAGAACCCTTTTGGAACCCTTTTTCTAGGAGTGTAACTAAAACAATGTATTCTAATAATTAGCCCCTTTGTCAAGGAAAAACACCATGTAGCCAACAGACATCCAGATCTCATGAACTGGGAGGGGATGATGTCATTATCTCTTGAGCGTAGACCTGTGATCTGAAAGACACTGATTCTAATGTGAGTTGGCTGATAAGCAGAGTCAACAAGACTCATTGTGATCCACACGTACTACAGGTGTTGCATGTACGATAGCAGTCTGAAATAATGTATCAACTCTTCAGAGAGCGAGCAATAGGAGGGCACGCTGTGATGATGTGGTGCTTTAATATATTATGCCACGTTGGCTAAGGTAAAGGATTTATTTTCAAATAGAGAGTGGAGCAGACAGGAAGAAATGACCCTGACTGCTGAATGAAAGTGAAGAGAGGATTAGAGGCAGGATACATCCAAAGGTGGAATAATTGTCTTAAGCTGTTTAATTATGCATGCACAGAATGTCACGTATTCAGGTGTTACCTGAATGGCTTAGTAAAAAAAAATGTGTCCCAAAGCCATGATATGCAAAACTGTGCTGCACACTGAAATTAAAGGGGCAATCTGCAATTGCTACATCCATTTTTTGATATATAAGTTAATGATATGGACCGTTGATTCATGAAGAACATAACTTGAATCAGAACCATAAATATAAGCTTGTTTTACTCTACTGTTTGTAAACAAAGTAAATGTAAACAAACACCATATAGCCTCAACATAGTTAAAACTATAATTTTGATATCATGGATGGTCAGTCCTTGCATCCATAGATCTGTCTATGAATAAGAGAGTGGTTACATTTCTCCAGCCCCATCCCTCAGCTTGTTACCGAAACAGTGGTAGGGATTATTGTTTCAAATACAGATTATCCCTTTAATGTCATTTAGCTGACAACCCAACTGTTAGTTGTTGTGTGATTGGGGTGTAATCGGTAATCGACCTCCATCCACCCTGTGGAATGCCCATATTAGGTTTCTAATAAAGGGAGGGACACTAAACAAACAAACAAAACAAGGACTGAGTGTTGTTCAAAAGCCATTAGTGTTATGTCACTTGGTGGTCCCCTACAAGGAATCCCTGTTTTATTTGCAATACAGTAGTGCTCTATGTTTGTTAACCTCCAGCAGCGCTCAGGGATGTTTCCTTTCCCAAGCCCTGACCATCGAGCACAGAGTGACAGCGGGGGTAGTGGAACTAAGGCTTCGCCTAAAGTTACCCTCTGAAGTGATCAGAACGATCTCTGCTAATATTTCCCAGGAGAACAGAGGGGAACAATAAAAGCTGTTTAAGAGGGAGCCAGTTGTTTGATTGCTGTGACTCCCAATATCCTGTAATCTATTGTCTATACAATTATGAAAGAAATCAATGGCCAACAAGCATGTTATCTCTTAGGCCCAGACATTAGTGTGTATCCTACTGTTTGAAGTTTCACGTAGGGCCAATAGTGCAGTACATGTGAGCTGGTGACACATGGCAAGGAGGTGGGGAAAACATTTTAAGGGCACGGCTCTAATCCTCAAACAGCCAATAAGAGGAGGACTGGACTGACCTCATCAGTTAGCACTCTAGTGTCTTGGCCGGCCCAGCTGTTTGAACTGGCCACTGAATGAACCAAACTTTGTCAACTTCTCTTCCACTTCACAGACCAGCACTTATTCAGACTCTGAAGTGTTCATTTCCACAGCACAGGGAAACCGCTTGGGACTGTCGTAGTGGAGGTAGAGGTTCTGTTCTATGGGAGAATCTCAGACATTCTAGACTTAGACTTCTGTAGAGGTCGTTTGCTTCTTACGCAGTCTGCCCTGTTCTGAAGTAACTCATTGAGAGGAGAGCTCCCCATCTCAGCCTGTAGAGCTCATCTGGAACTAGGAGGAGCTGCTTGCAAGGTAAGATGCGACCAACCCACACATCCATATGTACATGTGGTTACTCTACATAAGCTCTGAGATGTCAATTTGCTCTTGGAGAAGTATTCTCATTTGCATGTAAAAAAAAAAAATGTTCTTGAAAGCATCTCAATGATATGTTTAATGTGACACACATGTCAAGTTGTTATGTGAGTGCATATTCTCTTAATTGTTCATGCCCTGAAAAAAACCTAGTATTCTCTTTATAGTTCATGCCCTTAGAAAATAAATAATTGTATTTTGTTTTGGTTCTGAAAAGCATTGACAGAAGTGGTCATGATCATGACGGCTCACCTTGGGATCATTATGGTATTGAGCAGGATGCTTGAGGCATGTCTGCAATGGAAATCAATGGGGATAGCCTACTACAAAACCACAAGACCTGTACTATCACACTCATTCCTACCAAGCCTTCAACCTGAATCCAACTGCTGCTATTGTAAGGCTTTAGAAGACAATACTGAAATAACCTAATATTAGTCCAACAACCCAGCTTTTGTCCTGTGCTGTGGTCCCCATGCATTTCTGTCAGTCACATATCCATTTGGAGGGCCATGTTAGCTTAGCAGCCAAAGTCCTGGGGCTTCTGAACACTACGCTCGCTCGCCTATCTGAAGCGGCAAGATGTCTGCGAGGGATTTCACCTTGAAGAAGTTAAGACTTAAACCTTGTTGTGACACAGCCAATGTTCTATAGCGCCAATAACATGTGCCACTGGGGCATTTGAAGCAGCATGTTCTGTCTCGAGTGGCACGGTCAAGCTGTCCACTTTGGCTGCTTATTATAGACCTTTAGCCAATGAGGGGGCCATTGTTCATCTTGACTCATATTTCATCCTTCATGCAGGCTGGCTGCATATGATCAACCTAGAAACCAGGTTAAAGTGGAGTCCTTAACTCACAGATTACTGGCCACTTACTTTGCAAAAAGTCTTCAAAGTTTTCAGTCTTCTTGACTGGATGAAATGGCCCCCCTTATTTATTTCAATATTTATAACCTTGATGTGTTGATTAGTCATTAATACACATTAGTGTATGTCCTGACTTTCTCCTCCATTCATAAATTAAAACAGAACATCACTACACAGTCTTGTCCGTGTGGGACTCAACGACTTCTGTAAGCCCATGCACAGAATGTACACCATGCTTGTACCCTGGCTTGTGCCCTGTGCCCTGGCTTGTACCCTGGCTTGTGCCCTGGCTTGTGCCCTGTGCCCTGGCTTGTGCCCTGGCTTGTGCCCTGGCTTGTACCCTGGCTTGTGTGCTGGCTTGTGCCCTGGATTGTACCCTGGCTTGCACCCTGGCTTGTACCCTGTGCCATGGCTTGTACCCTGGCTTGTGCCCTGTGCACTGGCTTGTACCCTGGATTGTACCCTGGCTTGTGCTCTGTACCCTGTGCCCTGGCAAATACATGTGATGATTGAAAGACTGTTGAACAAGTAAACAATACTATTTTCAGACAGAGACATATCTTTGTGCTGACCTTTGTTCCCAGGCCAGGAGGTAAAGCCGGCAGCTGTAAGAGGACACCCAGCACATTGTATTCTCAACACCGATTTAACAGAACAGCCCACTCCCGATAAGTGCACTTTGGATATGTGAAAACTCCAGTGCAATTCAGTTTTCAAGTCCCAGTTCAATAACATGTTATTTTATTCATGCTTATAACTGCATGATGTGGTTTAGTTCACTCTGTACCTCCAGTCCCAAGCCATTATATTCCCTGTATCAGGAGTGGACTGAACTGTTCAATTTCCACAGCATCACAGCAGTAAGCTAAGTTATTCTTCACATTCATCTGCATCTCACTTCTACGAAACTGCTCACAATATAAAAAGTTGACTGACCTGCCCTCATTTATCATAGCTGTTCCGGTGAGAAATTGATTTGCAACATGCCATGTTTGTACTGCGTACTGCACAGTTAAAAGAGCATGCTGAAGTACCCAGAAGTCCTCATCAGATAATAGATGAAATTTAAGTTGATAGGGAACAGTCTTCTTTCTCTCTCTACAGAGGACATCCGCTAACAGGAGAAGATTGTAAACCAGCATAAGGATACACATTTGGTCGAATTAGTCTTTGATCTTTACCTGGAGCATGAATTACTTTAAGAGATTTCAATGGCAGCCTTCCCTATATTTAGGTTAAATTCGAGGGGAATCTTGGGAAACCAATTCCAGACTAATATACTGTGCAACAACATGCAACATGTTGTATCCAACATGAATGGATCTGCATTATAAACTGGGTGGTTCGAGCTCTGAAGGCTGATTGGCTGACAGTCGTGATATTTCAGACCGTATACCACGGATATAACGAAACGTTTATTTTTGCTGTTCTAATTACGTTGGTAACCAGTTTATAATAGCAATAAGGCACCTCGGGGTTTGTGGTATATGGCCAATATACCACGGCTAAGGGCTGTGTCCAGGCACTCGGCGTTGCATCGCGCTTAAGAACAGCCCTTAGCCGTGGTATCTTCGCCATACACCACACCCCCTCCGGCCTTATTGCTTAAGTATAACACATAGGGACATCCTGAAGTTTTGTATTCAAACAAGAAACACTGAGGCTGTCATACAGAAAGAAGCCTGCTGTATACAGTGGGGAAAAAAAGTATTTAGTCAGCCACCAATTGTGCAAGTTCTCTCACTTAAAAAGATGAGAGAGGCCTGTAATTTTCATCATAGGTACACTTCAACTATGACAGACAAAATGAGGAAAAAAAATCCAGAAAATCACATTGTAGGATTTTTAATGAATTTATTTGCAAATTATGGTGGAAAATAAGTATTTGGTCACATATAAACAAGCAAGATTTCTGGCTCTCACAGACCTGTAACTTCTTCTTTAAGAGGCTCCTCTGTCCTCCACTCGTTACCTGTATTAATGGCACCTGTTTGAACTTGTTATCAGTATAAAAGACACCTGTCCACAACCTCAAACAGTCACACTCCAAACTCCACTATGGCCAAGACCAAAGAGCTGTCAAAGGACAACAGAAACAAAATTGTAGACCTGCACCAGGTTGGGAAGACTGAATCTGCAATAGGTAAGCAGCTTGGTTTGAAGAAATCAACTGTGGGAGCAATTATTAGGAAATGGAAGACATACAAGACCACTGATAATCTTCCTCGATCTGGGGCTCCACGCAAGATCTCACCCCGTGGGGTCAAAATGATCACAAGAACGGTGAGCAAAAATCCCAGAACCACACGGGGGGACCTAGTGAATGACCTGCAGAGAGCTGGGACCAAGGTAACAAAGCCTACCATCAGTAACACACTACGCCGCCAGGGACTCAAATCCTGCAGTGCCAGACGTGTCCCCCTGCTTAAGCCAGTACATGTTCAGGCCCGTCTGAAGTTTGCTAGAGAGCATTTGGATGATCCAGATGAGGATTGGGAGAATGTCATATGGTCAGATGAAACCAAAATAGAACTTTTGGTAAAAACTCAACCTCGTCGTGGTTTGGAGGACAAAGAATGCTGAGTTGCATCCAAAGAACACCATACCTACTGTGAAGCATGGGGGTGGAAACATCATGCTTTGGGGCTGTTTTTCTGCAAAGGGACCAGGACGACTGATCCGTGTAAAGGAAAGAATGAATGGGGCCATGTATCGTGAGATTTTGAGTGAAAACCTCCTTCCATCAGCAAGGGCATTGAAGATGAAACGCGGCTGGGTCTTTCAGCATGACAATGATCCCAAACACACCACCCGGCAACGAAGGAGTGGCTTCAGAAGAAGCATTTCAAGGTCCTGGAGTGGCCTAGCCAGTCTCCAGATCTCAACCCCATAGAAAATCTTTGGAGGGAGTTGAAAGTCCGTGTTGCCCCACGACAGCCCCAAAACATCACTGCTCTAGAGGAGATCTGCATGGAGGAATGGGCCAAAATACCAGAAGCAGTGTGTGAAAACCTTGTGAAGACTTACAGAAAACGTTTGACCTCTGTCATTGCCAACAAAGGGTATATAACAAAGTATTGAGATAAACTTTTGTTATTGACCAAATACTTATTTTCCACCATAATTTGCAAATAAATTCATTAAAAATCCTACAATGTGATTTTCTGGATTTTTTTTCCTCATTTTGTCTGTCATAGTTGAAGTGTACATATGATGAAAATTACAGGCCTCTCTCATCTTTTTAAGTGAGAGAACTTGCACAATTGGTGGCTGACTAAATACTTTTTTCCCCCACTGTATCATTGACTCATTATATTACCTTTGCATCAAAGCTCTGTCTGGAGGACTGTATTAGAAGGAAATAATGGGCTTTTGAAAAAGACGCCCCACTTTCATCCAGATCTTCCGTATTTAATCAATGCAATCACATCACCCCAGCTCAACTCCTAGCTTAGCGTCACTACTTCTCAAACTCTGGAAAGATACAGTACATGCCGAGGTTCCACTGTACAATGCAACACACAAACTGCTAATCCTATGCCGTTTTCACCACCACAGAGGGCCATTACTTTCCTTAGATCAAGAGTCCTCTCCACAGAACATGCAGAAGCTCTAAATCATTACCCTCTTTATGAGAGCATAGCCCCGAGCTTCCTAGGAAGCTGAATTCAACCTGTATTCATGGTTTGATAAATGTGCACTGTGGTTGGGTTCCTCGGTGTAAACAATATAGTAAGCCATTTGACTCTGCACATGGGCCTGTATTCATAAGCTCAGAAGTGAGGGGGGAGTATAATGGAGGGCTGGATTTACAGTAAAAAGCAGCTCCAGAAATGCCACCCACACAGTGAATATTGGGCTCTTTAGGATGAATCTTCTTGGCAAATCAAATTGATCCATTTACTTCTGAAACACTGAGGATGGTCATGGATTCTGCATTTTCATACACTGGTAAGAATCATGCAAATGTGCTAAAGGTGAAACTATTTAAGTCAACATTTATTTTATATGATCAAGCCATTGATGTCAACAGGACATGTGCATGCATTTCCACTCTCTTTGTTTGAAATTTAGTTCTAGTTGCTATAACATTTCCTTTCAGGACATTACCATGACACACCTGTGATACGTACCAGAGGTAGATATTCTGGGAGGAAATGTGTCCACCCTGTAAATAAACACAGGCTTATCTTGTGAAAGCAGCATGTGAAATCCTGCTGACATGAACCATACACCATTGGCTCCAGTCATGCAAAGACCACATACAGTGTAGTATTCAAATAATATTTCAAAGAAAATTAAATGAATCTGAATAGATAAGATGCATTTTGCTTCTCAAATGTTGAACAATTGGATACCATGAAATTGGGGAGAAAACAGGGTAAAATGTTCTCCCCAATTTCATGGTATCCAATTAGTAGTCACAGTCTTGTCTCATCGCTGCAACTCCCATACGGGGGACACCTTTACAGTGAGGAAACACCCACATTTACCTTAAAGCCCCATATACTACCCACCACTGCGACCTGTATGCTCTCGTTGGCTGGCCCTCACCATATTTGTCGCCAAACCCACTGTCTCCAGGTCATCTATAAGTCTTTGCTAGGTAAAGCCCCGTCTTATCTCAGCTCACTGGTCTCCATAGCAGTCACCAAACCCGTAGCACGCGCTCCAGCAGGTATATTTCACTGGTAACCCCCAAAGCCAATTCCTCCTTCGGCCGCCATTCGTTCCAGTTCTCTGCTGCCAATAACTGGAGCGAACTGCAAAAATCACTGAAGCTGGAGACTCATATCTCCCTCACTAGCTTTAAGCACCAGCTGTCAAGAGCAGCTCACAGATCACTGCACCTGTACATAGCTCATCTGTAAATAGCCCATCCAACTACCTCATCCCCATACTGTTATTTATTTTATTTATTTTGTTCCTTTGCACCCCAGTATCTCTACTTGCACACTCTTCTTCTGCACATCTATCACTCCAGTGTATAATTGCTATATTGTAATTATTTCGCCACTATGGCCTATTTTACATCCCTTATCCTACCTCATTTGCACACACTGTATATAGACCTTTTCTATTGTATTAGTGACTGTATGTTTGTTTATTCCATGTGTAACTCTGTATTGTTGTTTGTGTCACACTGCTTTGCTTTATCTTGGCCAGGTCGCAGTTGTAAATGAGAACTTGTTCTCAACTGGCATACCTGGTTAAATAAAGGTAAAATAAAAAAATACCATTCTCAAAAGATTCTCGGTTAACTGAATTCTAGCTTTGACGACGAGTTTCTGAAAAGTTGATTAATCTTTCTCCAACAGGTGCCCATTGCTGTGTAGGTTCCTGCGCTCAGGATCTTGGTGAGCAGAACAGCAGCCATGCCGCCTGCCATGGGAGGACCCCTGGGGTACACCCCTCCAGAGGGGGGCTGGGGCTGGGCGGTAGTGGTGGGAGCCTTCATCTCCATCGGCTTCTCCTATGCCTTTCCCAAGTCCATAACTGTCTTCTTCAAGGAGATTGAGGTCATTTTCGACTGCACCAGCAGCCAGGTGTCATGGATCTCCTCCATCATGCTGGCGGTGATGTACGCCGGAGGTGAGCTGGAGGATAGATTAGGGATAGCCTGGTAATTACTAGACTGATATCCGTGTACCGAACATTCAAACTCCCTAGAAAGGCCAGAATCTAGGATGAAACCTAGAGAGGAACCAGGATGTGAGGGGTGGCCAGTCCTCTTCTGGCTGTGCCGGGTGCAGATTACAACAGAAAATGGACAAGATTTGAAAATGTTCATAGAACAGGCAGAACAGTTGAAACTGGAGAAGCAGCATGGCGAGGTGGACTGGGGACATCAAGGAGTCATCAGGCCAGGTAGGCCTTGAGGAATGGTCCTAATGCTCAGGTCCTCCTCAGAAAGAGAGAGAGAGATAATTAGAGAGAGCATACTTAAATTCACACAGGACACCGGATAAGAGGAGAAATACTCCAGATATAACAGACGGACCCTAGCCCCCCGACACAAACTACTGCAGCATAAATACTGGAGGCTGAGACAGGAGGGGTCGGGAGACACTGTGGCTCCGTCCGACGTTACCCCCGGACATGGCCAAACAGTGCTCAGTCAGAGTGATGAGATAGTGTACCAGTAGTGACCTGTACGGTGCTCAGTCAGAGTGATGAGATAGTGTACCAGTAGTGACCTGTACCATGCTCAGTCAGAGTGATGAGATAGTGTACCAGTAGTGACCTGTACGGTGCTCAGTCAGAGTGATGAGATAGTGTACCAGTAGTGACCTGTACAATGCTCAGTCAGAGTGAGTAGGGGATCATTGTGTAACAGACATTGGTTTAAAAGTATTTGTTTTCTTTCAAATACTTTGAGCGTTTGATTGAGCCTATTGGCTTGGATCAAGAGACCATTCCATTGAGACCAGGCAAGCTAAAGTATTAATAGAAAACAAATACTACTTGAACCCAGACCTGGTGCTTGAAGTGTGTAGCAGCTGCCTAACAACACATGCGTTACATTGTAATTGTTATTCGTAACAGCTGTCCTACCACATCTTGGTAATCCCATGAAGTTAATAGTCATGATCCTTTTTATTAATTACCACTTAGACCTTATGGCTAAATCGTTAATTAAGCATGTGTCCCAAAACGTGTCCCACCATATATTCCTACACTTACTGAGACAAGCTGATGTGTGAGACTTCGGAAACATCAACTTGGCTTTTTTTTTTTTTAAATGTATTTGATGCAAAAATGAAGCATAATGATAGCTATGACGAAAAATGTGACAATGTCTACAATCATCCTTTTTTAAACAGATACTGTAACGGCACCTTTTAACATGCATGGATCTGGATGCCTCTGTTAGGCATCCGTATTTACAGTGTACCTTTCATTGAGAATGCATACACTCTTTATTTTGCTCAGTGGACCGTTCATGCACTTCCTATTCTTCAGTCACAAACAGCTCCCATGGTTTCCCACCCATTGACTATGTGGAGTAAGGTCACTGGGCACCAGATCAAGATTAAGTGTATTGTCCAAAAGGAGACGGAGATGCCTGAATCAAACCACTGTCATTGAAATTAAACAAATGGGTCTCTAGAAAATTATTTTACTCTTCCATTGAAGCATAGTTATTAACAGTCCGCAGATGGGGTTCCTCTCTTTCCATTGTACTTGTTAATGCTCTGATCAGATGAATGTTGTCCCAGGTGTCTTCTGAGGCTGAGGAGATGAAATGATTTACATGAGAGTGGCAGGTGAGGCAGACTGTGTCAGCTGGTCTAGCTTCCTGTACTGACTGGGTTGAATCAAACGCTAGGTGTCAGATAGGTCTTCCCAGTGGAGCGTTGATACGCCTCTTTTCATCTGCATGACATTCAACACGAACAGACAGAACCGTAATCAGAGGGACTCTTGTTCTCAGACTCCTTGTCCCACAAGAAGAGGTCTGAGGCTGGATAAAAAAAAGCACTGTCAAATAGTTAACAGACTCATTTTCTCTCAAGGAGGAGAGATAAACAGAATAAACATATCCCCGGGGTATGATGCTGTTTTAAAAAAAATCTTATTTTTTTCCGTATTGATATTGTCCTGTACACATTGTTATTAGCTGCACACTTCTACAGCACTTTCATCTGGCTTAGTAGTAGTGCCTATTTACAATAACATGTGGAAGAAAAACTACTGAAGGATTAATTACCAAAACACTGACCTCTTGAGAGGATTAGTGCTGATATGTTCCACGTGTAGTACCACATACTGTATACGGTACAGTAGGTCAAGCTTCAGAAATAGCAGCACTTTATGAAGAACTCAACGATTTCTGAACCATTTGCCTATTTCAGTATAGAGGGGACCAGCACCATGTGTACGTATGTATGTATGGTCCACTCAGAGAGATAAGCCGCCATTTCCCTACTAGAGTACATAGCTGCTTTGGCTGCCCCCCACCAGACCGGTGAATGAATGCTATTTATTGTTCAGCAGCCGATTCCCTCAAAAGGTAGCACTTAGCTCAGGCGCACATTCAGGACCTGCATGGGCGAAAGCCAGGTCATTGGTTCATGCAGTAGCATTGTCTCAGACGCTTCCCAGTAGTTCTCAGTGTGTTGCCTGTTAGTTGGGCTCTGGACACATGACTGCCTGGCTGGCTGCGCATGATGAGGAGCACATGACTGTGTGGGGGCTGACCTCTGACCTTTCTACAGGACCAGAACACACAGGCCCTGTCAGACTCAGACCCTAATGATGTCTATGGCCCAATCCTGGCAGGCCTTAAAACAGGGGTGACAGCCAAAAGTGCACAGCACACAATGTGTTCTTCTAGATTGTAGTTCAAGTAATCAATGAGTAATTGAATCAAATGGCTTTAGAAAGCCCTTTTTTACATCAACAGCTGTCGCGAAGTAAACAACATGAACCTGGCCTAGACCCCCAAAGAGCAAGCAGCAGTACAGTGGCAATCCATGAGCAATTGTGCGTGTAGGCTTACTGGTGCTACAGAAAATGGGTTGTGTTGCTTGGCTTATTCAACTGTAAGTTGCAGTAACAATTTATTGTAGAGTGTTCAGGTGTCATCCATGAACACTATAAAAAAAATTGTGTTATGGAAAATGTATACATTGACTAAATAATGGGACATAATCCTCTTGTCTTGACCTCTCTTTAATTTCTTTCCTATCCTTCTCATAATGTCTTATATTGTCAGGGTTGGTCTTAGGCTGCCTCCTCAGACTTTTCACCCCCTCACCAGCTCATCTTCGGGGGGGGGGGGGACGCTCTCTTTGTTGGTGCTTAGCCTTGCCTGTGTTAGAAACTAAAAAGCCTTTGTCGTGTTCCGAGCTGGCAAATGAGTCTGGACAACCTCTAAACAAAAACTGTCACATTCCATTTAGGTTCCTTCAGTGGTGCCGGGATTTGGCAGAGAGGCTGAAGCGTCTTCCACATGGATCTTCGTTCCCATTTAGGCCTTGTTGGTATAGGCCAGACAGATGGTGGGCATGCAGCCAGCAGAACTCTGCATGCCATCTAGGCATATATGTTTACAACTTGTAGTGAGCTAGGGGTTGTTAGGCTCATTTTATGGCCCATAGTTACCTTAAATGTGTGTTGCCAAACCCTCTGAGGTTTAGTCAAACCTAAATGGAATGCATATGTTGCAGTCTAAGACTATAACAAAGTGGAGCTATTGTAAATGTAGCCTCCAAAGCTTCCAGTAGGGAAGGTGATAGGGTATGTAGAAGTAGACCATTGATTATTAAAACTATGAGTAGGCTGTTTATCAAGTCATATCAGTAGACAAACTGTCTATTTCAACAGCTGTAGGAGGCTGAGTGGGACAAAGGTAGTGTCCCTCTCAATGTGAAGCTCTCATCTTTCAAAATGAAGGGATATTATTTACTATTACATGGGAACTATGGTAGATTACCCATAGGAAATGAGAGACTATGTGTAACCTGTTCTACTGTGGAGTACTTTAAATGTCTTTTTTTTATACCCAACCTCTCTAGCACAAACACACATACAATCCTGCACAGGATTTTACAGTAGCCTTGTTAGAAGTGCTATTTAGTGACAGAGCCCTCTTCTTTTGTCATTCTCCGCACATACATTAGGAATACACAAACTGTAGCCACACCTCACAATATCTTGTTTCATCGCAATTGTCTTGTTTTCTGTGAGATTGCATTGCCAACAGTGGCTAGACCAGAGAAATTGCTGCAGTGCAGCAGTGAGACAAATCATTGCAGAAGTTGTGTGGAAGCTTTGGCTGCACCAGCTTTTCTCAGAGTTGGGGCTTTAGGGACCTCTAGTGGTCAAATATAACATTTCTCAAAAATGGTAGACTTTTCTTATGGTAGTCTAATTCGCTTTTTCACCTATTAAAGATTTAAATCACGTTAATCAAGGAAATGAATTCAAGATGCGAATTTGCAATCCTCTAAAGTTTGTCAAATGATTTCGATAGTCATTATGGTATAGCCAGTTATTATTGGGCATATTTGCCTAACGTGAATTTTCTGAACGTATGAACCATCTTGACTGTTTGCTTTGTATTTGTCACCTCTCAGGTCCTATAAGCAGTATCCTGGTAAATAAGTATGGGAGTCGTCCCGTCATGATGTGTGGAGGATTCCTGTCTGGCTGTGGACTGATTGCTGCCTCCTTCTGCAACTCAGTGGAAGGACTTTACTTCTGTGTGGGAGTGGTCGGAGGTAGGCCTCTTTCATGGATAGTGATATCCGTGATCCTAGGGACGTCCATAGCTTAAAGCTTAACCCCTACCTTAACCATTTTACATTTCAACTTCAATGGGGGGGTAGGGACATCCCAAGGAACCTGAATAGCAAGGATATGTTCATTAGTTTACTGTTCATTAGTTGCTGCTGTTGAGGAAATGTATTGCCCTCTGGGGACCTCTTTAGGAACTCTATTATCACTTCTAGTATCCTGAATTTATTTTCGGTCTGGTTTCATGTATAATGAATAACTATGCAGTCTGATATTGGACTGAATTAATGTCTTTAATATATTTCAATAGGTTTGGGACTGGCATTCAATCTGAACCCAGCCCTTACTATGATTGGGAAGTACTTCTACCATAAGCGGCCCATCGCCAATGGAATCGCCATGGCGGGCAGCCCAGTGTTCCTATCCACCCTAGCCCCTCTCAACAGCTGGTTCTTTGACCAGTTTGGCTGGAGGGGCAGCTTCCTGATACTGGGAGGCCTGCTGTTCAACTGCTGCGTCGCTGGTTCTCTCATGAGACCCATCGGACCAAAACCACAGCCTGCCGTGAAAAGTGAAGATGCTACCAAAGAGAGTACGACGTGTGGGCAGAAGTGCAACAGTTTTATCGACCTCTCGCTGTTCAAACACCGGGGCTTCGTGCTCTACCTCATGGGTAACGTCATCATGTTCTTTGGTCTCTTCTCCCCACTAGTGTTCCTTAGTAACTTCGCCAAGAGCAGGGACATCCCCAAAGAGAAGGCAGCCTTCCTGCTGTCTGTCCTGGCCTTTGTGGACATGGTGGCCCGGCCCTCCATGGGCATTGTGGCCAATACAAAGTGGATACGACCCAGGGTGCAGTACTTCTTTGCCTGCTCTGTGCTGTTGAACGGTGTGTGCCACGTCCTGGCGCCCATCTCCGTGGACTACACAGGCTTCGTTATCTACGCCATCTTCTTCGGCTTTGCCTTTGGCTGGCTGAGTGCGGTGCTGTTTGAGACGCTCATGGACCTGGTAGGAACCCAGCGCTTCTCCAGTGCAGTGGGACTGGTCACCATCGTGGAGTGTGGGCCTGTCTTGTTAGGTCCCCCTTTGTTAGGTGAGTGCGCACATGTATTTGTTGTTTACGTATGCTCCTTGTTTCTATTTAAAGACATTCAATCATCTAACTGGTTTATTTTTATGAAAAGCAAAGACTGTTAACTTAATATTTTGTTTTCTCACAGGGAAATTCAAAGACATCTACAATGACTACCAATACACCTACCAGAGCTGTGGGGTGATCCTTATCATTGCCAGTGCATTCCTGTTTGTGGGGATGGGTATCAACTACCGGTTGTTGGACAAAGAGAAAAAGGATGAGGAAAGGAAGGCCAAACTGGAGGGAAATGAAGAAGAGTCCAACAAGGACAATGCTGCCAAAGAAGCCACCAATGACAGGGTGAGAGCAGTTGACAAGACAAAAACTGCAGAAGACACAGTCTAACTTTCCTTGACATCAAATTCACGCATTCACATGGTATCTCAATACAGTCAATGAGATAATGTAGACATCAAATTAATTTGGTTCAAGTCTTTGGCAGACAGCAATGTTCATGTAAAGATATTTCTTCACCATTTCCACTTCTGTCATTGAATAATGTATTATTAGCATAATATGACTGTGTCAAGATACACTTATGTATGCAACTTCTTACTGAAATGTACAGCTGCCCTGCAAAGAAATACTATATTTTATGAATCTGGAGTCCAGATAGTACATTTTCTGCATAAGTGTTGTGATATATTTTAGAGTATTATTATATGCAGGTAATTTATATGTGTGTACTGTATTTATCATTATTCTGTGAAAGCACTTAGTGGATATACTAGTACTTTTAGGTTTAATGAATCACTGTAAAATGTTGTTCACACTGTCATGATGAATGGTAGGTTTCTTTTCTCTCTGAAAGCATTGTTAAATGAATAATCATGCGTAGTCTCTTGATATTCACAATGTTCTTCAATACATCTTCAAAACAATTATATTCCCATGTTGACTGTACAGCTAAAAGCTAGCCAGATCGATAACAACACCAAAGATAATACAGTATGAAGACTTTCAGAAACTGCTTCTGCAATAGAAATCCCCCGATCACACTTGTGGATTTGTCACTATTTACAAAAATTGGCTATTACCAGGGGCACAAATTTGGTTTTAGAAGTGGGGGGGACATAAAAATTATATATTTTTTTATCCAGTCGGATAAACACTCCAAACAGCCTACCCAACCGCTCGGAGGCGTTCGCATGGTCCTAAAGCACACCGTTGCCTCGTTTTGTATCATATTCCAATGATAAAACTAGGGGGGGACAAAAATGCAATTTCAGAATGTGGGGGGGACATGTCCTCCTCGTCCCCAGGGAAAGTTGCGGCCCTGGCTATATCGTTAAAATTATGTAAACAAAAATGGGCTTTGGTATTAATTTAAGTTAAGGCATAAGATTAGCATTTTGGTTAAGGTTTTGGTTAAGGTTAGGTTTAAAATCAGATTTAAAAAAAGAAATTGCAGAAATAGGCGGGGGTTTAGCCATATTTATCACTATATGCCTCTGGTAACTAGTGACGACCAAATTTTGCCGTTAGCTAGCTAAACTCATGCGTAGAAACACATCATCGGGTCTAACGGTTGCCTTGCGCCAAACTGTGCATGTATAGGCCCTAAAATCAATGGCACTAATTCGATATAAATTTGTTTTTTTACAAAGAAATATGTACGTGTCAGTTTGTCATTTTCACGAGGTTGGAATAATAACTACTTTAGCCATTGGGTCGAATCTAAGTTGTGCCTTTAGATTTTGAGAACAAGCGTTCCCAGAAGTCTAGCGATGTTGCGCATCTGGGTTTAGAAACTCTTGGTGCTTTCTAGACAACTGGGAACCCCCCCTCCCAATTAAGATGCCCAAGTTTCCGACTTCCGTTTTCTTTCCCATTTCCCAGTTTTCTTGAATGCACTGAAGTCTGAGATTTCCGAGTTTCCAGTTGTTTTGAACGCAGTATCTGTGACAGCACCAAAGACAATACAACACTCTTGAACTGTGAAGGGTGCAATTCGGGGCGTTCCTGCATGTGGGCATTATGCACTTTATGCGTAAATGTGTCAATTATTTTGCTAGGACTCCGGTCTGCAGGCGGGAGCACTCCAGTACAGTAGGTGGCAGTTATGCATGCAGAAGAGGCAGGAGGACAACGGCAACTAGCTAGCTAGCAATGTTAGACAGTGTCCTTTTCCCCCTGCCTGTCAGGCATCCGTTTCCCGCTGTTCTGTTAACAAGGTCGAGGGCAGTTGTTTGGCAGGCATTTAGGACACTGGGTAATAGCTAGCTAGTTAGTAAGCTAGGACTCCGCTACACAGTAGGTGGGATAAGTAGCTAGCTAGCACACCGGTACACAGTGTACTTTGCCACCGCCTGTCGGGCACTTTTTTCCGAAGTCCTGTTAACGACAGCAAGGGCAGGTTTTCGGCAGGCGTTTAGGACACTGGGTGCTAGCTAGTTAGCTAGCTAGGATTCCAACAGGTGTTCGGCAAGCCGGAGCAAAAAACACTGGGTGATAGCTAGCTAGAACTCCGGTACACAGCAGCAGGAGATAGGTTGCTAGTTAACGATAGCTAGGGCACCGGTAGACAGTGTACTTTGCCCACGCCTGTCGGGCACTAGTTTCCCGCAGTTCTGGTAATAATGGCGAGGGTAGGTGTTTGGCAGGCGGGAATGAAGGACACTGTGTGCTAACTTGTTAGCTTACTAGCTAGGACACCGGAACACAATTAGCGGGGGCGACTCCAGCAGATAGCTGTCGGGTGGGGTTCTTGCGGATGCTTGGAATTTCCTGTTCCTACATTTCCTGCCTTAACCCATTAGCTATTTATCTCCACTAGGTGTCAGTATTTACTCTTACATTAATGACTCTTGAGCTCCTGAAGGTTTATCTTCATCCTAGAGGACATGTGTAAAACTGAAACTGTTACTGATTTTACAAATAACTTAAAAATGTTGTAGCCTACTTGATGAGACCAAAGTCATAACTGTGAATGCAGAAATCAAGGGTTTGATCCAATGAAAGTTGATAGGCATTATTGTTGTAATGTGATGGTACCCTGATCCATGAGGGAACAGACAATCTTTGGTCATCATCATCATTTTCATATGTTCAAGGACACTTGGAGGATCTTGAAGGGATCCAGCTTTTTGTCAGAATTGACTTTTCATATCAGGTTTATGAGAAATTACGCAGCAGGCTAGGATAATTAGGTTAAGATTAGGAAAAAGGTTAGTTTTTTTTTTTTTTTAATTGGGTTCAATCTAGACATGACCGACTTGAAGGGAGGGACTTTGACGTCAGAAAATATGCAAACGAAGACACTTTTAATCGTGTGTGTCATACATGGATGATGACCATGATGTCAATGGTTTTGTGACATTTTATTGAATGTATTTTTTTCTTTCCACAAAAAAGAAAACTGAAATGGAGAGCTAATGTATTATGATGCATTTAAAGAAAATGCAATGAATAACAAATTAAGAGCAATATTCAAAAATAAGAAAATGCAATGACAAATAAATTAAGAGTTATTTACTTTGGTCTAAGTATAAAATATCCCCACAGCTATTGGACTGTTTGAATTAATTGGCCAACCTAGAATACAATGTTTCCATTGGTTAGTGTAATGCAGAGCAACATATTAAGAAAATATAAATATATGACTGGTAGAATGTACATTTATTTCACGAATGTAGGCTGGGGCGGAAGGTAGTCTAGTGGTTAGAGCATTGGACTAGTAACTGAAAGGTTACAAGATCAAATCCATAAACTGACAAGGTAAAAATCTGTTGTTCTGTCCCTAAACAAGGCAGTTAAATCCTAGGCGTCATTGAAAGTAAGAATTTGTTCTTAACTGACTTGCCTAGTTAAATAAAAGGTACAATTAAAAAAATATATATCTATTTGATACATTCCGCATGCATAAAACGTTGGCTGTCTTCACTTCCAGATAGGGAGCTACTAGCTAATATTTCACAATTAGATATTAATTATTTAGCTTGCTAGCTAAGTATGTTATTGCAAAATATTTCGTGTTGCTGTAAATGTGTCCAGTCTCTAGCTAGGTTAGCTAGCTAGCTAACTTTTTGCTAGCCAGCTGTTTCAGTTTGCTCACTAACATTTTCTGGAAAAAAATGCTATAGCCAAAAGCCCTTGCATGCCAGTTTACTAACTGTCAATAAAGTGTTGTTGTCAATTAATATTAACGTTACCGATTCGTTGTCAGCATGGAGAGAGAGAGAGGATTCAACTTCAAGCTGTTGGTTCCTCCTATAGAGTCAACCCACTCCCAGGCAGAGTATGTTCAGCTGTTGGAATCCCGCTCATGGAGCCGCTGCTACCGCTGTCCTTCATACCGCTCCTTAAAATGCTAAAAACCGCTCCACACTCACAAATTCCAACACCCATCTATTTTTGTGACTACCTGGACCTACCAATTGGTTTTAAAATATTGAAACCAAACCATATGGATTTCAATGAAAAGTATTTGAATAAACATGAAAAGGTGAAACTAAAAAGCGAACGTCATTTCAAACAGGCTACATGTCCTATTAAACAGCATATAAACACTCTAAATAGGTCAGGAGCCAGACAGGGAGCCTAAGAAGGAACGAAAATGAATTATTTAGGCTATATTATTTCAATTATTTCAAGGCTATAGCCTACAAATAATTACATTGTGAGGCATTTACGAGTGTGACACTAGACTAGCAGTGATATAAAGCGCACAGCATTTTAACATTTTGTTGTATTAAATAATTGTAGTCTAGAAATTGTGCAGATAGGCTGTGACTTAATTAGAATTAAATACAAATTAAACGAAAAATGACGTATTAGTGCCTTTGAATTAATTTTTAGAAACACGAGTTTGGCCAGTCTGTGGTTTCAAGCTCATGCGATTGTACTTGGGAGAGCCCGCCAGCAGCGGAGAATGTCCTCTTCCCATTTGCAGAGCCACTGGGGATGCTAAACACCCTTTTGGCCAGCCTTTTGGCCAGCCTATTTTCTATAGGTAAGCCTAAAAGCTTTTAGGGAAAATAAAGCAATCAAAACGGAAAGCTCCTTGAACGTGGTAAGTACACCATCATACTTTTGGGATACGTGTCTTTTCAGATTCCACAGCGTGTAATAACTGCCATATCCCGCGGGTAGAACAATGGCATCCGGTCTGTAACCTAACAGTTTAGCACTATACCAGCAGGTGGTATCCAAGCTTTACACATAACAGTGGCCACTAGCTCACCGCACTCCCTCTCTTGCTCTTGGTCCTCATCTTTGTAAGTCACCTTGATTTAGCACCTGTGTGTTTGATCAGTTTCTTTATGATATTCAACAGATGTTTGCGCTTTCCAACCTCAATAGCTTCCATGATGTTGGAAAAACATCATTTCAAGATTGACATTAATTCGCTTTCCAAAGCTAAAAAACGTAGAAATGTGAGCAGCATTTTGTATTCCTAGTTGAATTAGTTAGGGAGCGTTCAACAAGTACAAACTTTTTTTACATTCGAATTTCAATAGCTCCTTGGTCATGTGACCTACTGACCTCGAACAAGGTTCAGGACATACACTCAGTGGGCCTACACATTGCACACCCTTTAGTTTGTCCATTTTCGTCTCACACGTTTTTACATACATTTTTTAAACTTTCTAATTTCAATAGCTCCTTGGTATTGTGATCTACTGTACTCAAACAAGGTGCAGAATGTCCACTGACTACCCTTCTATATTGCACACCCTAGTTTGTCAATTTTCATCTCTCACGATTTGACATGAATTTTGTCATCTTTAGAATTCCAATAGGTCCTTGGTCATGTGACCTACTGACCTCAAACAAGGTTCAGGACATACACTCAGTGGGCCTACACATTGCACACCCTTTAGTTTGTACATTTTCATCTCACACAATTTTACATGAATTTTGTCATCTTTAGAATTTCAATAGCTCCTTGGTCATGTGACCTACTGACCTCAAACTACTTTCAGAATGTCCACGGACCTGCGGAGACGGGTACCGCGAGGCGTCCAGTGCGGTAACGCGACCGATCCCGGAGAAGCTGGCGGGAGCCCCGGAGAGAGTTCTCTTTTCTTTGTGAAGGGCAGGGCGCCCTGGAATGGGTTCACCCCGAGAGAGGGGCCCAAGCCCTGGAAAGCGTTGCGGTTCCGGCGGTGTCCGATGAGCTCTCGCTGGCCCTTGAAAATCTGGGGGCCGTACCAATATCCTCAGCAGGTCTCCAAGGTGAACAGCCTCTGGCATGTTATAACAATGTAGGTAAGTAAGGGAAGTTGGCAAGTCAGATATGTAACTTCGGGATATGTAACTTCAGGATAAGGATTGGCTCTAAGGGCTTGGTCAGTCGGGCTGGGGTGTGAAGCAGGGCTGGTAAGTAAGGGAAGTTGGCAAGACAGATATGTAACTTCAGGATAAGTATTGGCTCTAAGGGCTGGGTCAGTCAGGCTGGGGTGTGAAGCAGGGCTGGGCTCGAGCCGCGGCTGGGCGTGTAGTCGCTCCGTCGCCCTCCTCTCGCCACCTTTGGAAGTTTGTTGTGCTGCCCATCTCGCAGTCTCTGGTGTGTGGTGTAACAAGGGGCTGCATGCGGGGGTTTGTTGGGGCGGGCCGAAGGCAGACCGGTGGGTGGTTTGGGTAGTGGAGATGGCATGTGCCTTACTATTAGCTGATACTACCAGGCCTCAGGAGTGCAGGACACCACACATTGTAGGTGAGTAGGTCTTCTCTACGCTCACTAGATTCAAGGCGGAAACTAAACCCATTGGCCCCACAGTGATAGGGCATTGCATAGGTCTGGCTCATGCCCTACGAAGTGGGGGGAGGTATGTCCAGCTTGTCTGGAGAGGGAGGCCTACATCTGTTGTGGGTAGTACCATCCACGCCCATTGATTTTATGCAGACCCATAAAACGGACGGAAGAAGCATAGGTTCCCACTGGGCATGGATCACTGAATGTCAACTTGATGAAATTCAAAGGAGCATATCCACCTGTAGTAATCCTGCTCAGTACGAGAGGAACCGTAGGTTCAGACATTTGCTGTATGTGCTTGGCTGAGGAGCCAATGGTGCGAAGCTACCATCTGTGGGATTATGACTGAACGCCACTAAGTCAGAATCCCCCCTAAACGTAACGATACTGTAGCGCAGCGGATCTTCGGTTGGCCCGGGATAGCCTGCCTCTTTTGGCAGGTGAGTAGAGCCGTTCGTGAGGGGGTTGGGGTGCGGCCGGAAGAGTTGCCGCACCTCTCCTGATGCGCACTGCATGTTTGTGGGGAACCTGGTACTAAATCACTCATAGATTACCTGATTCTGGGTCAAGGTTTTGTACGTAGCAGAGCAGCTCACTCGCTGCGATCTATTGAAAGTCAGCCCTCGATCCAAGCTTTTGTCGGGGACAGAAGGCGTCTTCCTCCACCATCCTCCTTCTTTACTTACGGGTTACCAGCTGCACGCAGAATGGCCAGGAGCCAGAAGCCAGACACAGAGTGTGAGAGAGACCAGGCAAGTGGGTAGAAGGCGTAAGACATTGACATTGGGCTCTGGATAGCTAGGGGGCTAGGTGGTGATCGCCCATCCGCCTGGGCCCGTCCTCTGGTGGGACTGTGAGTCAGGTTGGGACTCACTGTGGAAGTCAAAGGGTCATTCAGAGTCCGAGCAGGGGCGGCAGAGCAGTGGCAGCACTCAGGCTGTGGAGGTTGGAGTGGGTGGGTCACCAGGTGCATAGAGCCTGTTTCAGGTTACCAGGTGAATGTGGTTTCTGACAGAGGGACTATAGACATTTTAGTAATTCCAGGGAGTAAGCTATACTGTAAGGCCAAGGGAGAGGGGTGTTGACAGGGTAGGGAGAGTAGGTGGAGGCATGGAGGTCTGTAGTTCCAGGGAGTAAGCTATACACTCTCATGCTCAGGGAGAGGGCAGGCAGGCGGGCAGGGAGTGTAAGCCTAGAGGCCAGGGGTCAGAGGTCACCAGGTCAATGGGGGCCTGCCTGGAGGTCAGGAAGGCCCCAGGGAGAAGGCCAAAGTGAATAGGTGTGTGAGTGACACTGTCCTTCAGGGGGGCAGAGCAGGCAAATTCATGTAAAATCGTGTAAGAAAATGAAAGGGGGCGCAATTTGTAGGCCCACTAAGGTGTACATTCTGAACCTTGTTTGAGGTCAGTAGGTCACATGACCAAGAAGTTATTGAAATTTTAAAGATGACAAAATGAATGTCAAATCGTTTGAGTTGAAAATGGACAAACTAAAGAGTGTGCAATGTGTAGGCCCACTGTGTGTACATTCTTGAACCTTGTTTGAGGTCAGTAGGTCACATGACCAAGGACCTATTGGAATTCTAAAGATGACAAAATTCATGTCAAATCGTGAGAGATGAAAATTGACAAACTAGGGTGTGCAATATAGAAGGGTAGTCAGTGGACATTCTGCACCTTGTTTGAGTACAGTAGATCACATTACCAAGGAGCTATTGAAATTAGAAAGTTTAAAACATGTATGTAAAAACGTGTGAGACGAAAATGGACAAACTAAAGGGTGTGCAATGTGTAGGCCCACTGAGTGTATGTCCTGAACCCTGTTCGAGGTCAGTAGGTCACATGACCAAGGAGCTATTGAAATTAGAAACATTGAAAAACATTGAAAATTCATGTAAAATCATGTGAGATGAAAATGGACAAACAAAAGGTTGTGCTACATATAAGGCTACTCAGTGGATATTCTGACAACAGTTTGAGGGTTGTAGGTCATAAGATTAAGGAGCTACTGAAATTTGAAAGTTTGAAAAATGTATGTAAAATCTCATGAGATGCAAATGGACAAACAAAAGGCTGTGCAATGTTTAGGCCCGCTGAGTGTACAGTCGTGGCCAAATGTTTTGAGAATGACACAAATATTAATTTCCACAAATTTTGCTGCTTCAGTGTCTTTAGATATTTTTGTTAGATGTTACTATGGAATACTGAAGTATAATTACAAGCATTTCATAAGTGTCAATGGCTTTTATTGACAATTGCATGAAGTTGATGCAAAGAGTCAATATTTGCAGTGTTGACCCTTCTTTTTCATGACCTCGGCAATCCGCCCCGGCATGCTGTCAATTAACTTCTGGGCCACATCCTGACTGATGGCAGCCCATTCTTGCATAATACATTTTTGGAGTTTGTCAGAATTTATGTGGTTTTGTTTGTCCAACCACCTCTTGAGGATTGACCACAAGTTCTCAATGGGATTAAGGTCTGGGGAGTTTCCTGGCCAAAATATCGATGTTTTGTTCCCTGAGCCACTTAGTTATCACTTTTGCCTTATGGCAAGGTGCTCCATCATGCTGGAAAATACATTGTTCGTCACCAAACTGTTCCTGGATGGTTGGAAGTTCCTGGAAGTTGCTCTCGGAGGATGTGTTGGTACCATTCTTTACTCATGGCTGTGTTCTTGGGCAAAATTGTGAGTGAGCCCACTCCCTTGGCTGAGAAGCAACCCCACACATGAAGGGTCTCAGGATGCTTTACTGTTGGCATGACACAGGACTGATGGTAGCGCTTACCTTGTCTTCTCCGGACAAGCTTTTTTCCGGATGCCCCAAACAATCGGAAAGGGGATTCATCAGAGAAAATGACTTTACCCCAGTCCTCAGCAGTCCAATCCCTGTACCTTTTGCAGAATATCAGTCTGTCTCTGATGTTTTTCCTGGAGAGAAGTGGCTTCTTTGCTGCCCTTCTTGACACCAGGCCATCCTCCAAAAGTCTTCGCCTCACTGTGCGTGCAGATAAACTCACACCTGCCTGCTGCCATTCCTGAGCAAGTTCTGCACTGGTGGTGCCCCGATCCCGCAGCTGAATCAACTTTAGGAGACGGTCCTGCTGGACTTTCTAGGGCACCCTGAAGCCTTCTTCACAACAATTGAACCGCTCTCCTTGAAGTTCTTGATGATCCGATAAATGGTTGATTTAGGTGCAATCTTACTGGCAGCAATATCCTTGCCTGTGAAGCCCTTTTTGTGCAAAGCAATGATGACGGCACATGTTTCCTTGCAGCTACAGTGGGGGAAAAAGGTATTTAGTCAGCCACCAATTGTGCAAGTTCTCTCACTTAAAAAGATGAGAGAGGCCTGTAATTTTCATCATAGGTACACTTCAACTATGACAGACAAAATGAGGAAAAAAAATCCAGAAAATCACATTGTAGGATTTTTATGAATTTATTTGCAAATTATGGTGGAAAATAAGTATTCGGTCAATAACAAAAGTTTATCTCAATACTTTGTTATATGCCCTTTGTTGGCAATGACAGAGGTCAAACGTTTTCTGTAAGTCTTCACAAGGTTTTCACACACTGTTGCTGGTATTTTGGCCCATTCCTCCATGCAGATCTCCTCTAGAGCAGTGATGTGTTGGGGCTGACGCTGGGCAACACAGACTTTCAACTCCCTCCAAAGATTTTCTATGGGGTTGAGATCTGGAGACTGGCTAGGCCACTCCAGGACCTTGAAATGCTTCTTACGAAGCCACTCCTTCGTTGCCCGGGCGGTGTGTTTGGGATCATTGTCATGCTGAAAGACCCAGCCGCGTTTCATCTTCAATGCCCTTGCTGATGGAAGGAGGTTTTCACTCAAAATCTCACGATACATGGCCCCATTCATTCTTTCCTTTACACGGATCAGTCGTCCTGGTCCCTTTGCAGAAAAACAGCCCCAAAGCATGATGTTTCCACCCCCATGCTTCACAGTAGGTATGGTGTTCTTTGGATGCAACTCAGCATTCTTTGTCCTCCAAACACGACGAGTTGAGTTTTTACCAAAAAGTTCTATTTTGGTTTCATCTGACCATATGACATTCTCCCAATCCTCATCTGGATCATCCAAATGCTCTCTAGCAAACTTCAGACGGGCCTGAACATGTACTGGCTTAAGCAGGGGGACACGTCTGGCACTGCAGGATTTGAGTCCCTGGCGGCGAGTGTGTTACTGATGGTAGGCTTAGTTACTTTGGTCCCAGCTCTCTGCAGGTCATTCACTAGGTCCCCGTGTGGTTCTGGGATTTTTGCTCACCGTTCTTGTGATCATTTTGACCCCACGGGTGAGATCTTGCGTGGAGCCCCAGATTGAGGAAGATTATCAGTGGTCTTGTATGTCTTCCATTTCCTAATAATTGCTCCCACAGTTGATTTCCTCAAACCAAGCTGCTTACCTATTGCAGATTCAGTCTTCCCAACCTAGTGCAGGTCTACAATTTTGTTTCTGGTGTCCTTTGACAGCTCTTTGGTCTTGGCCATAGTGGAGTTTGGAGTGTGACTGTTTGAGGTTGTGGACAGGTGTCTTTTATACTGATAACAAGTTCAAACAGGTGCCATTAATACAGGTAACGAGTGGAGGACAGAGGAGCCTCTTAAAGAAGAAGTTACAGGTCTGTGAGAGCCAGAAATCTTGCTGTCATTGCCAACAAAGGGCATATAACAAAGTATTGAGATAAACTTTTGTTATTGACCGAATACTTATTTTCCACCATAATTTGCAAATAAATTCATAAAAAATCCTACAATGTGATTTTCTGGATTCTTTTTCCTAATTTTATCTGTCATAGTTGAAGTGTACCTATGATGAAAATTACAGGCCTCTCTTATCTTTTTAAGTGAGAGAACTTGCACAATTGGTGGCTGACTAAATACTTTTTTCCCCACTGTAACCATGGTTGACAGAGGAAGAACAAAAATTCCAAGCACCACCCTCTTTTTGAAGCTTCCAGTCTGTTATTCAAACTCAATCAGCATGACAGAGTGATCTCCAGCCTTGTCCTCGTCAACACTCACTCTTGTGTTAACGAGAGAATCACTGACATGATGTCAGCTGGTCCTTTTGTGGCAGGGCTGAAATGCAGTGGACATGTTTTGGGGGGATTCAGTTCATTTGCATGGCAAAGAGGGACTTTGCAATTAATTGCAATTCATCTGATCACTCTTCATGACATTCTGGAGTATATGCAAATTGCCATCATACAAACTGAGGCAGCAGACTTTGTGAAAATGTATATTTGTGTCATTCTCAAAACTTTTGGCCACGACTGTACATTATGAACCTTGTTTGAGGTGTGTGGGTCACATGACCAAGGTGCTACTGAATTTCAAAAAGGTAAATAAGTATTTGAAAATAGTGTAAGTGTAAATCGACAAGTGTAAATCGACAAAAACAAAGTGCGTGCAATGTGTGTCTATGCCATTGGGTTAGCTAGAACCAGTTTTGAAAGTTTTAGGAGTACTGGTTAAAGAGCTATTTACATTTGAAAAAGTAGATTTGTCACTATGTTGACGGTCCCTAGCTGCTGTTGTTGGACTTAAGGAAAACTACAGGCGAATATCCGTTGAATATCCAACCTGAATCTGTCTTTACCTCGGTCTAAGCAAGGGGCTATTAGCAGCACACAAGTTGACTACAAATGCATGCTGGCATGCCCTGAGCTCGTGAAGTGAGTGCTACTGGAGCGCTACTGGAGCGAAATTGGAGCAGGCGAAAAAACCTATGTTTCAGCCTTTGGCTTCATACTCCAGTCAAATTGGGGCACACTCAGCTCCAGCTCTGCTCACATGCTCTGTTCACAGGACAGGTTTCTACCGTCAACCCACAGGAAATAGTGGAGGATCTGTCATGCACACTTTGCAGCAGGTAGTTATATGTTTTGTTGGAAATGAAATGGTTTGGTATTTTGTCAATATGAATGACCTCGCATTGATGTGCTACTTCATTTCTTAGTGTTGTAATAAATGTTTTGACAAAGAGTCAAACATACCTTTTCCCTCGACAAATATGAAACCCACCAGATCAGGTATTTTATCATTTTATGGAACATTAATTGCAGAATGCTGACACTTTTTTTTTTTTTCAGACCCAGATACTACATTGATGGTGCTTTTTAGGTTTAGGCTAAACCGGCTCCTAGAGTTTTGGGAAAAGTTGATTTATTCAAAGGCATGAGATGCATCTCGAGGTAGAATACTTTCGTAATATATTTTCTCTCAAAATATATATTCAAGATGAAAGTTGTGCCACCAATGGAAAATGAAGAGGTGAGTAAACTTAGTTTGGTGTGACACAGATAAAAACAATAGTATGTGATGTGACATGGAGCTGGTGGGTCGTAGGGGAATAAAACTGCTATAGAGAGCAGAGGGGGATGTTTCTTTGATTCCCTTAAGTTGCCGTATACATTCACCTGTATTTGTTACACTTAGTGAGTATCAGTCAGAAGAGGGGTGTGATGTCCATTGGGTCTTTAGAAAACCACTTGGCATGTTCCAAACCTTTGCTTCTTTAATCCACAATGGCCACGTCAACTTTGGCATGCCACAATATAGGCCTAGATACAGTGCTGTAAAGTACTTAAGTAAAAATACTTTAAAGTACTACTTAAGTAGTTTTCTTTGGTATCTGTACTTTGCTTTACTATTCATATTTTTGACTGCTTTTACTTTTACTTCCCTACATTCCTAAAGAAAAGGATGTATTTTTTACTCCATGCATTTTCCCTGACACCCAAAAGTACTCATTACATTTTGAATGCTTAACAGGACAGAAAATGGTCCAATTCGCACACTTATTGAGAGAACATCCCTAGTCATCCCTACTCTCTGATCTGGCGGACTCACTAAACATGTGCTTTGTTTTTAAATTATGTCTGAGTGTCGAAGTGTGACCCTGGCTATCCGTAAAAAAATAAATAATTATATTGTGAAGTCTAGTTCTTAATATAATTTTTTTTTATTATTTGTACTTTTACCTTTTGATACTTAAGTATATTTAAAACCAAATACTTTTAGAGTTTTACTCAAGTAGTATTTTATTGGGTGTCTCACTTTCACTTTACTTTTACTCAAGTATGAGATTTAGTACTTTTTCCACCACTGCCTAGATACAGTAGATACCACACTTTACAACTCACCAGCGAGCCAATATTAGTCGAGTATGAGCAAATTAAACTTTATTTCAATTTATCTCAATTCTTAGTTTTAAATAACAGGCTATGTGGTTATCCATAGATTATGCTGGTAGAGCTCTGACTCTATTTCCTAGACCAATTGCAAACCCAGTCAGCTGAAATCAAAAACTTTTTATAAAATTCAGAAAGTACGATTTTGGAAAGTCCAAGTGGACTCAGAGGCTATGCAAAAAGATAGGAAGCTGCAAGAAAACATAACAACATTCGCAACCTAACGCAAAGCCTTTCAAGAATTGCAGGTATGTACCACAGTGTCAGTACATGTTAAGGTATAGGCCTATATTGAAATGACAGAGTGAAAATGCTGTAGTCCTTTAAAAGTGTATTATTATTGTTATTGTAATTTCATTTCCTTTATCTTTCCGTTCGGAAATCAAAGCCTCACTATTAAACTAGAAGATCAGAGCAGTGAGAATGATGATCCGCGGAACAGGTATGTATTTGATTACAACATGATGCTTTCACTATAGATTGTATCATCATTCTGCTTTTATCTGGCATGTTTATTTCTCGAACAAAAACAATGCAACATGGAACATACGACATATACTGAAAGATACGTTTGAAAGATCAGCGGAGAAAGTCCATCTACGTAAGTAAAACATGCCGTCTTCTCAGCCTAAGTGTACATGCTAGTACCTAAATTCAAAATGAGAACGTTTTGTGGTCTATGTTGTCCTCAAACTAACATATGTTCTCTTAGAAAAGAAACCCATCACGTGTTCATGGAGAGAAGATCAAATCTTTTTTGTCACATGCGCCGAATACAACAGGTGTAAACCGTACCGTGAAACAATAAAATAACAATAACGAGGCTATAAACAGCGGGTACCGGTACCGAGTCAATGTGCGGGGTTACAGGTCAGTCGAGGTAGTGATCGCTGTTCTGATATCCTGAAGCTCTTTTCGGTCTTAAGAGACGGTAGCAGAAACATTATGTACAAAATAAGTTACAAACAATGAGAAAAAACACACAAAATAGCATAATCGGTTAGGAGCCCGTAAAACGGCAGCCATCCCCTCCAGCGCCATTATCATAGTGAAAGTACTCAGGTGAATATTAATATTTCCTGTTCTTTTGATTATTTGTTATTTACATGAATAAAGTATGTATGGTTACATGATGCTAGTGAAATGTGTTTATTTAATTAATTGTTATAGAAAATGAATGCTGCCTTTGAGAGCCTACGTATTCAAGCAGAAACTGACCGCCATGAGATGCTGAAAGGTATATGTACTGTATATAACATACTGTATATAATCATCAATGCACTTGTATTGTGTTGTTATGAACATAATACTGCAATGTACACAGTATATAAAAAGAGAACAATAACTCCTCTGGTGTGAACATTTCACACAGTCAAAGAGGGTTTGTAAGAATTGAAGGAGAAGTTCGAGAAAGAATTCAGCATGATACAAGAAGAGATTGGTCAACAACTGACTCAATCAACATGAGTAGAGTAATTCCCAAAACACACATTTTTGGAAACCTATTGTTGTCACACACAATATGAAAGGTATTTTACTTTGCGTATGTAGACTATTCAAACTGAAAATATCTCTTACAGGTTGTGATACAGATGACAAGGAAGAACAAAAAATAAGAACTTCAGGAAATCCTGCTCAACCTCTTTGAAACCCAACAGAGTTGCAAATGTTTACAAGAGGCTGCAAGTAAGACTGGCACTTGAAAAAAATCTAATATATTTAGATTTTGTTCATTTACTAGGCCTAGGTGTGAACTTTTCCATTAACTTCATGCATTTTACTGAAAGTGTAACTCCAAGCATGGTAGCTGCATCATAACTGCTTTACTCCTGTAAAATATCATGATTTACGACAAAAACATATAAACATCATATTTTTTTCAACAGAGCAACATCAGGAAGCCCTTCAAAGTTCCAAACAAGAACAAGAATCCCTGGTAGAGTCTGCAAAGAGCTGAACAGCTCAATAAAGACTTTGAGGTTAGTATGTTATCTTGTACTCCAATATGCTGATGAAGAGAATATTCAAAACACAAGTTATGCAATTCATCATGCATATTCCATGGGGGCATATGTTTAATTTTACATACTATATTGTTATTTAGCTTCATGTGGCTGTGGACAGTACATAATGAGACAATGGAAAACATGCACTGCTACTTATTTGTATTTAGCTTGTATGCAACCAGAGATTAAATATCAGTTTTTTCTTGTAGAGATTAAAGAAAAGAAAGACAGCCAGCTACAAATCCTTGAAGATGAACTGGTAAAGATTATACTGTGTTTTGTGGACTCAAATTGGCACTTCCCTCTTATAAATGTCATGCCTAGTCCATGTAGTGAGGTTAATTAAAGAGCAATTATTTAACTCTTGCCTTTAGGATGTCAAAACAAAATCCATACAGTCACTAGAGAAAACAAAGTTGTGGAGACCAGAACATCAGAACTCACAACAGAGTTTGAGGGGAAACATGCTGAAATTCACTAATTCAAGGTGAGATGATGTTCAGATGGCCATGTGTAGATACGTTTGTAGCGCTACTTATTCAGAAGGATATTGTTTGCTTAAATCTTATTAATTTGTTGTACCCTTCTAGAATAAATGCTGAAAACAATTTACTGGAAAAGGCTCTTGAAAA
Source organism: Brachymystax lenok tsinlingensis (assembly GCA_030435695.1). Taxonomy (NCBI): domain Eukaryota; kingdom Metazoa; phylum Chordata; class Actinopteri; order Salmoniformes; family Salmonidae; genus Brachymystax; species Brachymystax lenok. The sequence goes on along the minus strand of CM059797.1, from coordinate 12,711,058 downwards.
GGCTGAATCGATGCAAAACTATTTGAAGGAAAAAAGCCAATATGACTGAGGTTTGATTCTATTAGTTGTATTTTCCTCGCACGATATTGGCATTGCATATTTGCGTTTCCATTTTTTTTTGTTCGACACCTGTACATGCATGAGTCCAGGAAAAATATTGTTCATATGTTCTCTCCCACAGAGGAAAATACAAGAGATTGAGGGGCAGTTATCTGCTGCAATGAGAAGAAAAATCCATCAAGGAAAAAGATAATCTAAAGACAGACATTGTACAACTTGAGTAAGACCTTTGATGTTCAAATATCACTTATACAATAACCTGAGGGACAGCTTTCCTCCATGTCTCCAATTCTCCATTTAAATAATGCTGAATGTGAACTCTTCCCCAGGGTGAAGTATGAAGAGCTATCAGCAAGTTTCAATCTGCTGCAACTTGAGAACAAGACTATTCTGGAGCAAATGCAGAATGAATCCTCAGAGGCAACCATTCTTGTAGCACGACTGAAAGTCGTGAATTGAACATGTTGCTATGTGTATAGAATAATACAGAATAATTTAGCAGTTTTCTGATCATTTATGGTATTGTGTTGTTATGGGAATATTTTTCTCTCATTCAGGAGAGGGAGGCAAAAGAGATGAAGATGAAGAAGGAAATTGAAAGACTCCAGGAGGAAAACCATAAATTACGGTCAGAGTTAATTGTTCATATTTAATATGCTGCTATTTTTATTGACTTGGCCAAAGCTTTTGATACGGTAGACCATTCCATTCTTGTAGGCTGGCTAAGGAGTTTTGGTGTCTCTGAGGGGTCTTTGGCCTGGTTTGCTAACTACCTCTCTCAAAGAGTGCAGTGTATAAAGTCAGAAAATCTGCTGTCTCAGCCACTGCCTGTCACCAAGGGAGTACCCCAAGGCTCAATCCTAGGCCCCATGCTCTTCTCAATTTACATCAACAACATAGCTCAGGCAGTAGGAAGCTCTCTCATCCATTTATATGCAGATTATACATTCTTATACTCAGCTGGCCTCTCCCTGGATTTTGTGTTAAATGCTCTACAACAAAACTTTCTTAGTGTCCAGCACGCTTTCTCTACCCTTAACCTTGTTGTGAACAACTCCGAAACAAAGGTCATGTGGTTTGGTAAGAAGAATGCCCCTCTTCCCACAGGTGTTATTACTACCTCTGAGGGTTCAGAGCTTGAGGTAGTCACCTCATACAAGTACTTGGGAGTATGGTTAGACGGTGCACTGTCCTTCTCTCAGCACATATCAAAGCTACAGGCTAAAGTTAAATCTAGACTTGGTTTCCTCTATCGTAATCGCTCCTATTTCACCCAAGCTGCCAAACTAACCCTGATTCAGATGACCATCCTACCCATGTTAGATTACGGAGACATCATTTATAGATCGGCAGGTAAGGGTGCTCTCGAGCGGCTAGATGTTCTTTACCATTCGGCCATCAGATTTGCCACCAATGCTCCTTATAGGACACATCACCGCACTCTATACTCCTCTGTAAACTGGTCATCTCTGTATACCCGTTGCAAGACCCACTGGTTGATGCTTATTTATAAAACCCTCTTAGGCTTCACTCCCCCCTATCTGAGTTACCTACTGCAGCCTCATCCTCCACATACAACACCCGTTCTGCCAGTCACATTCTGTTAAAGGTCCCCAAAGCACACACATCCCTGGGTTGCTCCTCTTTTCAGTTCGCTGCAGTTAGCGACTAGAACGAGCTGCAACAAACACTCAAACTGGACAGTTTTATTTCAATCTCTTCATTCAAAGACTCTATCATGGACACTCTCACTGACAGTTGTGGCTGCTTTGTGTGATGTATTGTTGTCTCTACCTTCTTGACCTCTATGCTGTTGACTGTGCCCAACAATGTTTGTACCATGTTTTTGTGTTGCTACCATGCTGTGTTGTCATGTGTTGCTGCCTTGCTTTGTTGTTGTCTTAGGTTTCTCTTTATGTAGTGTTGTGTTAACTCTCTTGTTGTGATGTGTGTGTTGTCCTATATTTATATTGTATTTTTAATTTATTTTGAATCCCAAACCCCCGTCCCCGCAGGAGGCCTTTTGCCTTTTGGTAGGCCGTCGTTCTAAATAAGAATTGCATAATTGTTTTCTCAAAATCATTCACCTTTTCTTTCCTATGGAGAGGAATTGAAATCCTTAAATGCCAAAGTTGAAGAGCAAGGTGAAGACACTGAGAATCTGCAGAAGAAACTTGAAAAAAGTGTAAGCAAATCAACTGTTTCAAACTGTTTTTCAGACAACGACAAAATACGGCCAAATCTACAGTAAATACACATTTGTTTTGTTCTACACTGAGTATACCAAACATTAGGACGACCCCCCCACCCGAGTTCTGCCCTCAGAACAGCCTCAATTTGTCGTGCCATGGACTCTACAAGGTGCAGAAAGCGTTCCACAGGGATGATGGCCCATGTTGACTCCATTGCTTCCCACAGTTGTGTCAAGTTGGCTGGATGTCCTTTGTGTGGTGGACCATTCTTGATACACACGGGACACTGTTGAGTGTGAAAAACTTAGCAGCGTTGCAGTCCTTGACACAAACCGGTGCGCCTGGCGCCTACTACCATACCCCGTTCAAAGGCACTTAAATCTCTTGTCTTGTCCATTCACCATCGGAACGGCATACATACACAATCCACGTCTCAATTGTCTCAAGGCTTAAAAATCCTTCTTTAACATGTCTCCTCCCCTTCATCTACACTGATTAAAGTGGATTTAATAAGTGACATCAGTAAGGGATCATAGCGTTCACCTGGATTCACCTGGTCGGTCTAAGTCATGGAAAGCGCAGATGTTCTTAATGTTTTGTCCAATCACTGAGTGATGAGCGATAGTAAATCAAGTTGACTATTTTCTGTTTTATTTCTATAGTGTGGAGATCTGCCGGCTGAGTGCTCAAAGACAGAGAAACAAATGAAAGCAGTGGAGATTAAGAAAGTAATTTGCTACACTTGGATTATTTTGTCCTTAATTATTACATTTGCGTCATTTACAAGAGCAAGTAGGGTTAAGTACCTTGCTCGATTGCACATCGACATTTTTCACCTAGTTGGCTCGGGGGATTCAAACCAACAACCTTTTGGTGTTGGACACACTCTTAACTGCTAGGCTACCTGCTGCCCTAATAACTATCTTATCAAATACTTTGCTTTTTCGCTCTGGCTGTCCAACCTGAAGATAAAATTAGAGAGTAAAACTAAAGTCCAGGACAAATAACAAAAATAGGTTTGTGTTGACTCAAAAAAAGTTATGATAAAATGAAAAAAAAATGATATAGTATATAACACTTTCATCTGTGTTTTTCATTTACTTGTTTGTTCACAGAAGAAAACTTTGAAGAAGCAAATTGCAATTGAGACAGCAACAATGAGGTACTCCATGGCTTTAAATTATCACAAGAAAAGTGCAACTTTTTAATACAGTTGTCATGTAGCTTTGTTATTCATTAATCATAGATAAACAAATTGAAAGAGTAGTCAGAAAATATTCAGCAGTCAAATTAAGAGGAATGTAAGATTGCTTGATGACCTTGAAACCAAATCAACATCTGAGGCAGAGCTTCAGAAAAAAGGTGATTGGAAGTTAATATTATAGTACATTTTCAGCTTCTGGTAGATGTGGAAGAACACTTACTACGTACTAACCTGATCCCTGCAGGTACAGAAGCTACAGCTTCGAGCTACAGAGGCCGTCAAGAGTAAGGAAGATGCTGAAATCAAATGTCAGAACAAGACAGCAGACATGGTTGCCATGACAAAAAAGCTTAGGTTAAGTTCTCTGTTGGAATCAGAACCACTATGACATAATGCTTGACGAGAAAGATGCAGAGCTTGACGAGAAGAAGAGGAAAGACAGCTGCTAATAGAACATCACTGGTATGATACATGATAGTATATGAATAAACATGTAATTGTGTTAACTGGGAGTATTTCAGTAGGGTGTTATAGTAGCTCTGCTTCTTGGACATTTTTCTGATTTTTCCTCAGTAATTGGAGCTGTCACAGCAGAACATGGAGAATGGCCATTTGAAGGAACAACTGGAGAATGTAATGAAGGAGAGGGTAAGTCCCCTGCCATCCACCATGCTGACAAAGCTGTGTCAAGTGACAAATGTCTATGATGTCATGTTGTGTTGTAGGAAAGCTGACTACAGGAGATTACAGGCCTGGAAAAAGAGATGGCATGTCAGAAAACGAGCAGGCAACTGGAGACACAGGATAAACCGGTACATATTCAGATATAAGAGCGTTACAACAACACGTTGTGTTGTTTAAAAGTGTCTGACAAAAACTATTGTTTTTCCGCCAAAAACAATAATTTGCAAATGAGCTATCTGCCTGAGCCAAATTCCATAGAAGTTAGGTGTTCTGAAACCCCCCAACTTGTCCTCCTCAGCCACGATGCCAGAGGACAGTCAGAGAAAGCCTCTGTAACCCAATCCCAAAGCTCAGACAAAAGATATGCAGTGACTCAAAACTCCATCTTGGCGTTCCCCCAGTACAGCTGGCGCAACACCATGGAATAAGGTGGGGATAGATTTTTTATGTGTAGTATTCACTAACTGTGTTTTATTTGTTGACCGTGACATGTGTACCATTCCCCAGAGGATTCTCTCCATCCAATTTTTCTGTGATTGAGTGATTTTCTCCACAGTCTTACAGAATCAGAACTCTTCCGTCCACTGGGAAGTCTGTGCCCTGGGGGGAAGAGCACACTGGAGCTTGACCCCAAGTCTGACAGTTCTGAACATAAAGATTTATATGGTCGATCTAATGAACACACTGCTTTAACTTTAATAGTGCTTTGGATCCAAAACATTGGATTGGCCTAAGACTCAGGATTTATTATGAAATACCACCCAATTCCCAATGACCACAAATAAGTTTGAACTCATGACTTTATAATGCATGCTGTATGGTGTGCACATGTACATTTTCATTGTGGGAATAATTTTGCTTTAAATATCACATCTTCTAACTTGGATGTCTTTCTGGTTCTTAAAATGGCAGAGCTTTGCAGTTGCAACTGATCCATTCAAAAGCCGCCTGCAGCCAAGTGTCCCAGCAGCACAGAATCAAACCGTGGACATATTTAAAATGCAAGTAAAAACTATTTGAAATGAACCAAGTATATTATCTTGTTTTGATGTTACTGTTTAGCCACATTACTCACTTTATTCATGGAAAAATGTAAAATGCTTGTTTTGAACAGACTTGCCACCTTTGAGTCCATTCAACATAAATAAGTTCAAGTGTTTGTTCGTAACGTTGTTGTTTTTGCTTGTGCTGTTTTTATGTTCCTATATATGACATTTGTCAACATTGCATTGTTATTTACAGTGGTGTAAAGTACTTAAGTAAAAATACTTTAAAGTACTACTTAAGTAGTTATTTTGGTATCTGTACTTCACTTCACTATTTATATTTTTGACAACTTTTACTTTTACTCCACTACATTCCTAAAGAAAATTATGTCCTTTTTACTCCATACATTTTCCCTGACACCCAAAAGTACAAGTTACATTTCGAATGCTTAGCAGGACATGAAAATGGTCCAATTCACGCACTTATCAAGAGAACATCCCTGGTCATCCCTACTGCCTCTGATCTGATGGACTCACTAAACACATGCTCCGTTTGTAAATGATGTCAGAGTGATGGAGTGTGCCCCTGGCTATCCGAAAATTTTAAAAACAAGAAAATGGCTTGGCTTAATATGGCTTGGCTTAATATAAGGAATTTTAAATGATTTATAAATGTGTCCGCTTGTAATACAATAATGAATTGAAAATAATAACCCCCAACTGTGTGTGTACAGTGTTGACCAACATTATCTTTAATTCTCTCATCATCATCTGTGGATCTGTTGGGGCGGTATGCAAATTGGAGTGGGTCTAGGGTTTCTGGGATAATGGTGTTGATGTGAGCCATGACCAGCCTTTCAAAGCACTTCATGGCTACAGAAGTGAGTGCTATGGGTCAGTAGTCATTTAGGCAGGTTACCTTAGTGTTCTTCTGCTTGAAACATGTTGAAAAATGTCAGTGAAGACACTTGCCAGTTGGTCAGTGCATGCTCGGAGTACACATCCTGGTAATCCATCTGGCCCTGTGGCCCTGTGAATGTTGACCTGTTTAAAGATCTTGCTCACATCGGCTACGGAGAGCGTGATCACACAGTCGTCCGGAACAGCTGGTTCTCTCATGCATGACTTCCTTAGATTTCGTGTACCAGATGTTGTTTACAAATATGCAAAAGTCGCCGCCCCTTGTCTTACCAGAGGCCGCTGTTCAATCCTGCCAAAAAAGCTTAAAACCCGCCAGCTGTATGTCTTCTTGGGTATGACACTACAAGCTTGGCACACCTGTATTTGGGGAGTTTCTCCCATTCTTCCCCGCAGATCCTCTCAAGCTCTGTCAGGTGAAATAAAAAAAATTGGTTGGGGAGAGTCGCTGCTCAGCTGTTTTCAAGCCTCCCCAGAGATGTTAGATCGGGTTCAAGTCCGGGCTCTGGCTGGGCCACTCAAGGACATTCAAAGACTGGTCCCAAAGCCACTCTTGCATTATCTTGGCTGTGTGCTTAAGGTCATTGTCCTGTTGGAAGTTGAACCTTCGCCCCAGTCTGAGGTCCTGAGCACTCTGGAGCAGGTTTTCGTCAAGGATCTCTCTGTACTTTGCTCCGTTGATCTTTCCCTCGATCCAGACTAGTCTCCCAGACCCTGCCGCTGAAAAACATCCCACAGCATGATGCTGCCACCTCCATGCTTCCTTCAGACATGACGCTTGGCATTCAGGGCCAGGAGTTCAATGTTGGTTTCATCAGACCAGAGAATCTTATTTCTCAGAGTCCTTTATGTGCCTTTTGGCAAACTTCAAGCGGGCTGTCATGTGTCTTTTACTGAGGATTGGCTTCCGTCTGGCCACTCTACAATAAAGGCCTGATTGGTGGAGTGCTGCAGAGATGGTTGTCCTTCTGGAAGGTTCTCCAATCTCCACAGAGGAAGTCTGGAGCTCTGTCAGAGTGACCATCGGGTTCTTGGTCACCTCCCTGATCAAGGCCTGAAAGATTAGTGTAATCTGTGTGGGTATCTGGACAGGTAGGATGACTGACAGTGAAGGTGAACAGGTGGTCACGGGTCAGGTGACAGAGGAATGGATGAGACTGAGGCAGGAATTCCTTTAACCATAAAGTGGTATATTTACTGGGTAGTCTGTGCTGCATTACAAAGGAACCAGAATAACATATATCCAATCAAATTCATAACAAAGGAAATAGAATAACATGTATCCAATCAAATTCATAATCAAAGATCAAATCATAACAATCATTCATTATTAACATAATTAGGTAATTCAGCAGTTCAGTTCAATAAGAAGTCTATAGGAATCATCCTTGAGTCATTTAGGCTCGTAACTATTCATCATAATCATGAGAAGAATAATACAAAAAATTCAATCAGTGAGCGGTTATTCAATCTATAATCCCCATCAGTTTGATATCAGAATTGATCTGTTCAGCAAACAAGTTTGTCTTCGTATGTACATGTAATTTAATTACATATTAACCATATATCGATGGCACAATTGGCCTGTGATGATCTGTAGCGACGTGATCATTGATCATTTACCATACATAATAGTTTTGAAGCGTGCGCTCCAAGTCGCGCTCCGCGGTAATAACTAAAAACAATAAATGATGGCCCGCTCTCCCGATCGCAACAGATAGTTCAGGTGAAAGGTAACAGATTCGGTGGACTTACGTGGATTCATGGACGCACAGAACTTCTGGATTAGACGGAGTTAGGGAAGAGAAAGCAGCGAGTTCGGGCGATGGCGATTTCCTCCTTTTAATGAGTTGAGATCTGTCGGACATTCCACCTGACCTAATTAAAGTGGCCATGATTTTAAGGATTCTTCCACCAACTCCATGGGCCTTTTCTACAAGGCCCTTCCCCCCCAATTACTTTATTTGGCCGGGCGGCCAGCTCTACAAGGTCTTGGTGGTTCCAAACTTCTTCCATTTAGGAATGATGGAGGCCACTGTGTTATTGGGGACCTTCAATGTTGCTGCATTTTTTTGGTACCCTTCCCAAAGATCAGTGTCTCCACACAATCCTGTCTCTGAGCTCTACAGACAAGTCCTTCAACCACAAATATCCACAGAGGAACTCTGGAGCCCTGTCAGAGTGACCATTGGGTTCTTGGTCACCTCCCTGACCAAGGCCCTTCTCCCCCGATTGCTCAGTTTGGCCGGGCCCAGCTCTAGGAAGAGTCTTGGTGGTTCCAAGCTTCTTCCATTTAAGAATGCTGGAGGCCACTGTGTTCTTGGGGACCTTCAATGCTGCAGAAATGTTTTGGTACCCTTCCCCAGATCTGTGCTTCGACACAATTCTGTCTCTGAGCTCTACAGACAATTAATTCGTCCTCATGGCTTGGTTTTTGCTCTGACATACACTGTCAACTGTGGGACCTAATGCAGACAAGTGTGTGCCTTTCCAAATCATGTCCAATCAATTTAATTTACCACAAGTGGACTCCAATCAAGTTGTAGAAACATCTCAAGGATGATCAATGGAAACAGAATGCACCTGAGCTCAACTTTTGAGTCTCATAGCAAAGGTTCTGAATACTTATGTAAATAAGGTAATTCAGTTGTTTAATATAAACTAGCAAAAAAATCTAAAAAACTGTTTTCACTTTGTCATTATGGGGTACTAGGTATAGATTTTTACTTAATCCATTTTAGAATAAGGTTGTAACGTGACAAAATGTGGAAAAAGTCAAGGGGTCTGAATACTTTCCGAATGCACTGTATGTTGACTATGAAGTTACTTTAGCTGATATGGTGACAACAATGTAGTCTGTGTCTAGCGGTTATGATATGGTTTGGAAAGTTTTTTTGTCTGGTCACATACAGCTGATGTGTTGTGCATTGAAGTCCACAAGCGAAGGGAAAATGTGAGAGGAGAAGAGTGCATAGATGCAAGAAGGAATACAACGTGGCTGCTATGAAAGTGAACTGTGTTTAAGTGTGATCAGGGGTGTATTCATTCTGCCGATTCTGTTGAACAACGTTTTTTTTTTAAACGGAAGCAAACGGAACAAAACGGAGGATAAACATACCTGAATTTGTCCAATCGAAGCTCTCGTTTGCAACTGTTGTACTAATGATTACACCCTAGAACAGCTAGATACAGGCAAGAGTGCGCAAAGCGATACTGAATGTGTCACTGTCTGTCCATGAGTCACTGTCTATCCCCTCAACATTTTCTCTCAACCAGTGTGAACCTACGTTGTAAACTTTCATTCATAGGCTAGGTTGTAGCAACCTCATGGTGGGTATAGGGAACATTTGAGTATCATGTAGTAGCCAAACCTATCGCTGTTACATTGAATTGGATGAATGGAATATGAATGACAGTCATCCAATATGCTGTAATAGAAATAAGGCCATGCTCCCAAAACAAAATCGTACTTTATCATCTTAAATGGCACCGACCGCCATTGATTCCCTACCATTTCATTTTCACAGCCAACATTCAGAAAATAAATTTAACCCACCTTACACAGCCGGCACCCATGAGAGTAAAACCAGGAACTTTGTCTATTGCTTTAGCAGTCATTTCTTTCCCCATCCCATAGATCAAACTTTTTACTCTGTTCTCCACTCCCTACCAGGGCCGGCTCCAGGATAAACAACATAATCGGCCACTTAGGGCCCCAGGTCGCTAGGGGGGCCCCTGACCCCTCCCCCATTTTTTTTATAAAAAAAAATAATAAATGTACTCAGTAAGGGTCTCACCTCACTTACTGTTGAGAGTTAAAATAGTAGAATACACAAGCTGCAAGTTCAAAATTTGGTTGTGCATCAGTCTGACAGTCACCCCCTGACCTCCAAGGGGCCCCCATTGATTTTGTGAGTCACTCTCACTCAGATGTCATTAACATGGCATAAGTAATGGAAAATTGTGTGTGTAGAATTGAAGGAAATCTGCTTTAAAAGTGGCAAAATGGGTAGAACTTTTTATATAAAAGTGTGTCTATGTCACATCCAGGCCTGAGAAGACAGGCTGGAGTGTTTAGTTTTGTTTTTGGTGTAGGGTTTTTCTGTTCTAGGTTATATCTTTCTATGTTGGGGGTAATGGTTCCCAATTAGAGGCAGCTGAGTGTCGTCTCTAATTGGGAACCATAAATATGTTTGTAGTTTTCACTTGGGGTTTGTGGGTTATTGTTTGAGCATAGCTTGGTTTATGTTTAGTTGTGTTCAGCTTCACGATTTTCGTTACGTTCTGTTTATTGTTTTGCCCAGTTATGTGAGTTACGTTACTAAATAAAAAGCATGTATACTGGAAGCATCGCTGCGTCTTGGTCTGTCCCTTCCGAAGAGCGTGAGAGTCTACATAAATCGGGTTTAAAAGGATTAGCTACCTAACGCATATTAGGCCATGTATTAGAAGCCAACTAACGTTAGCTAGCTAACATACCAGCACTACATAATATGCTTTGTGGTTCGTAAGGCTAGTGTAGCCAACAAATTGTCAGCCCACATAACGTATAATGTAACTTCTTTTAAAAGTCATTACTTTTATATTACATTGCTCAACATTTTCCTAGTATTTGTCATCATTAGCTACAGCAATGAATATACATTTTTGTACTTACACGCTCCTTGTACTTCGGCTGCATATTTTCCGCCATTTTCTTCAAATCTGTCTACTACTGTTCACTACTTTTATACTTTTTGGTGAATGTAGTACAACTTCCGGGAACTTTTGGCATACTAAATATATCCATACTATGCCTCAATTTACATCACAAATAGTACAGTTATTGCGGTTAGTATTCGAACACAGCTATGGCCATTGGTCAGATTAACTTAACTCTCTGTGTAGGCTTACAGTCAGCAAATCAGAACTTGTTGCAGAGCAGTTATTATTAAGTTATTATTTTAAAAAAACTGGTGAAATAACTGGTGTTTGGGAGAGGGGGGAAATGTTTTTTGGATGTTGTGAATGGTAGGCTGAACCTGTACATCTAAGTCAGCTGCCAACAAATGCCAGTAATACATTAGTAGCATACAGTTGTTGGTTGACCCAATTAATATAGTCACCTTTGTAACGATGCATGTGAAGCATGCAAAATACAGTTGCATAACTGTTTCACTCCAAACCTGTTTAGAAATAAGTGTGCATTTGCCTTGTCTAGCTCATTGCCTTTTGTTTATGAAAACTTGACAATTATACAATCACAGATAAATCAAGCAAGCAGACAGGTATGCATTTCAGCACAATCTTTATATCCACAAAATGACTATTACATACTGTACAATGTCTCATATCTGCCTAAAGTGCTGTAAACACAATAAATATGATTACATATGAACTGCATATGCTTATTTGTAGTGACAATTAAGTTAGATTTACATTAGTATATATTGTTTTATCTTAACACAAGGTTGAAAAGTCCTACCTTACAACAAGTGCTGTATACATTAAAATATTGCTTTACATTGCAGTACCCTTACATGGCCTAGGTCAGGGATGCTCAACTACTATTTGAGAAGGTCTGGTCACACACATTTCCTAGGTAGCTGGATGGATATTGTCATTTATTGGGATAGTAACAAACCCCAACCTCACAACCCATGGGATCCTAAACTGTTCACACCCCTCTTGTTGGTTTAGAGAACATTTTGCAGTTTTAAAGCTAATTTCCTGCAATTCTACACATTTTGCCATGTCTTATATGTGTTCATATGATACTTTAATGACTCCACAAAATCAATGGAAGCCCCCTGGGGGTTGAGGCACCTGGGCAAGTAATCTGGTCTTGATAACTATAAGAAGCTTGGTGGCAGCATCACATTTTAGTGACCTTCTCCACATCCTTCTCCACAATGTTAAACTGAGAGTCTTGGAATCCAGCGTTGTTTGATCCCTTCTTCAGCTCTGACCCAGCCTTTTCATTTATCTCAGGTTCTGATGCCTGCAGAAGACACACAAAGACCATACCGGGAGCCAGTTAACACAGACACAGAACATTTAATACAGATGTAGGCCTACAGTGAGAGAGAGCGAGGGTGAGAAGCTTTACCTCTGAGTCCTTGCCACAGCCAGCGCAGAATAGATCACTTCTCCTTACAAAGAGATCTGAGCTTAGCTTCTCCTGCTTGCAGCCACCTGGACAGACAACACAGGGAGACGTCACGCTTAACTAAATGCATAAAATATCAATTTGAACCAGCCGAAGTCATTATGCCTAGTGGCAGGAATTTTTCCTTTAACAGACCTGACCAGGAACAACTAGCCTCAGAGTTTGGCCGGTAGCCTAGCGGTTAAGAACTTTGGACCAGTAACCAAAAGGTTGCTGGTTTGAATCCCGAGCTGATTAGGTGAAAAATCTGTCTGTGCCCTTGAGCAAGGCACTTAACCCTAATAGCTCCTGTAAGTCGCTCTGGATAAGAGTGTTTGCTAAATGACGTAAATGTTCAATGTAAAGTTTGTCCTGGTCAGGTCATGCGGTCAAAAATAATTAATATCATACACTATGCTGTTAGGATTGGAGCTAAAGGAGGTAGCCTCACCTGTGATAGCGCTTACCACCAAGCCCACGATCACAGTCACCAAAGTGCCCAGAAGACAGAAGTACAAGTAGGACAGGGAGTACCATGAGTCTGCCAGAGCCGGCCGGTTACTGTAACAAGATGAAGAGTCATACCTGAGCCCCCACAGTAGTCTTGCGCTAACACATTAGCCTTACCAAATCAAATCTTATTTGTCACATACACGTTTAGCAGATGTTATTGCGGGTGTAGGAAAATGCTTGTGTTTCTAGCTCCAACAGTGCAGTAATATATAACAACTCACAACAATACACACAACCTAAAAGTAAAAGAATGGCATTAAAGACTATATAAATATTAGGACGAGCAATGTCAGAGTGGCATAGACTAAAATACAGTAGAATAGAATACAGTATATACATATGAGATGAGTAAAGCAAAAATATGTAAACATTATTAGAGTGACTAGTGTTCCATTATTAAAGTGGCCAGTGATTTCAAGTCTATGTATATGGGGCAGCAGCGTCTAAGGTGCGAGTTACGTAACCGGGTGGAAGACGCCTAGTGATGGCTATTTAAGAGTCTGATGGCTTTGAGATAGAAGCTGCTTTTCAGTCTCTCGGTCCCAGCTTTGATGCACCTGTACTGACCTCGCCTTCTGGATGATAGCGGGGTGAACAGGCAGTGGCTCGGGTGGTTGTTGTCCTTGATACATTTTTTTGCCTTCCTGTGACATCGGGTGCTGTAGGTGTACTGGAGGGCAGGTAGTTTGCCCTCGTTGATGCGTTGGGAAGACCGCACCTCCCTTTGGAGAGCCCTGCAGTTTCAGGTGGTGCAGTCACCCTACCAGGCAGTGATACAGCCCAACAGGACGCTCTCAATTGTGCATCTGTAAAAGTTTGTGAGGGTTTTAGGTGCCAAGCCAAATGTCTTCAGCCTGCTGAGGATGAAGAGGCACTGTTGCGCCTTCTTCACCACACTGTCTGTGTGGGTGGACCATTTCAGATCGTCAGTGATGTGTATGCCGAGGAACTTGAATTTATTTTCCTGCTCCACACCGGTCCAGTTTATGTGGATAGGGGCGTGGCTCCCTCTGCTTTTTCTTGAAGTCCACAATCAGCTCCTTTGTTTTGTCGACATTGAGTGAGAGGTTATTTTCCTGGTAATCAGGCCTACTACTGTTGTGTCGTCTGCAAACTTCGTTCAAATATTTTTTATTGAACACACACAAGAATGGTGTAAAGGTATAAAATACGTGTGCAATTCTTATCTAAACATAAAAGAGCAGACAGAAATAACAAGACCCAGAGTTCTAGGTATAAAGTAAATAATACAAAATAAGACAAAAAGAACAAGGACAGGTCGAAAGAAAGAGGGTAGAAGTCACCCCCCCATCCCCTCCCATCCCCTCCATCCCCTCAACTGCTCGGGTGCCGGGGCAAGCACACGCTTCCCTAAGGTAGATTAAAATATTACAATTGAGAGTGCGTTAAAATGTACAAATTCACAGCGCCGACTGGTCCAAGTAAGAGAGGAGAGGCTTCCAGATTTGATCAAATGTTGATAATTTATTGTTCAGAATATGTCTTATTCTTTCTAAGTGAACAGTGTTTGCCAATTCGCTGAGCCATAATTTGGAATAGGGAGCTTCCTTCCTTTTCCAAAACAACAAGATAATTTTTTTTCCGAAATGAGACTGTAAGAGATTAGTTGTTTTGGGGGGTTGGTTAATCCGTTTAGGGAATCAGACACTCCCAGGATTATCAGAAGCGGGTCTGGGTCAATTGAAGTCTCCAGAACTTCAGAGAGGATCCAAAAAATTCCACACCAATAACCATATAGGTTAGAGCATAGGGCAAAGCAGTGGAGTAGTGTACCCTGCGCAGCATGACACTTATCGCACATAGGGGATGTATCAGGAAATATCCTATGCAACTTAGTTTTGGAATAGTGTAATCTGTGTAATACTTTAAATTGTATGAGACGATGTCTGGAGTTAATGGAGCAGATGTGGATATACTCCAAGCTATCTTCCCAGTCTTCCTCCCATTTTGCCTTAATGGCATAGAAGGTGTGCTAACAGATTGAAAAGCGTCATATAAACGAGATATCAGTTTGTCTGAGGTGGGGCATATTTTTATGCATCCGTCAAACATGGAAGGTTTAGCATTCCCAAATGTCGGAAGGTGTTTTCTAACATAGTCTCTAATCTGTAGGTATCTGAAGAAGTTACTTCTGGGAAGATTATAAGTTTCCCTCAGCAACTCAAAGGAGGTAAAGGTCCCTTCTATATATAGATCCCCTATGGTCTTTATCCCTAGCTCTCCCCATCGCTCAAAGGTGTTATCAAGGTTAGAGGGGGCAAAGGAGGGATTCCTGGCAACAGGGAGCATGAATGATATTGGTCTAAGGTCAAAGTGGACTTTAATTTGCTTCCAGATTCGGACTGTGCTAAGTATAATAGGATTGTTGCTATGAAGTGACATCTCCAGATTGACAGGCAATAAAATCACAGCGCCAATAGAGAAGGGGTGACAATCCTTACGCTCCATATTAAGCCAGCTGGATGACGGAAGTGCGGAGGTTAGTGGCCCAGTAGTAAAATATAAAATTTGGGAGAGACAATCCTCCTTCCATCTTGGATTTACAGAGGTGTTTTTTACCTACCCTGTGTGTTTTATAATCCCTGATGAAGGGATTGATAATTGAGTTCAGTTGTTTATGAAAGGACGTAGGTATGAATACTGGGATGTTCTGGAATAGGTGTGTCGTCTGCAAACTTGATGATTGAGTTGGGGGCGTGCGTGGCCACGCAGTAAGGGGTGGACAGGGAGTACAGGAGGAGGCTGAGCACGCACCCGTGTTGAGGATCAGCGAAGAGGTGTTGTTTCCTACCTTCACACCCTGGGGGCAGCCCATCAGGAAGTCCAGGACCCAGTTGCACAGGGTGGGGTTCAGACCCAGGGCCCCAAGCTTAACTAGCCTCTCAAAGCACTTCATGATGACAGAAGTGAGTGCTACAGGGCGATAGTCATTTAGTTCAGTTACCTTTGCTTTCTTGGGAACAGGAACAATGGTGGACATCTTGAAGCAAGTGGGGACAGCAGACTGGGATAGGGAGAGATTGAATATGTCCGCAAACACTCAAGCCAGCTGGTCTGGGCCGGCAGCCTTGCGAGGGTTAACACGCATTAATGTCTTACTCACGTCGGCCACAGAGAAGGAGAGCCCACAGTCCTTGATAGCGGGCCGCATTGGTGGCACTGTGTTATCCTCAAAGTGGGCGAAGAAGGTGTTTAGCTTGTCCGGAAGCAAGACATCGGTGTCCGTGACGTGGCTGGTTTTCCCTTTGTAGTCCGTGGTTGTCTGTAGATCCTGCCACATACGTCTCGTGTCTGAGCCATTGAATTGTGACTCCACTTTGTCTCTATACTGACGTTTTGACTGTTTGATTGCCTTACAGAGGGAATAACTACACCTTTTTGTATACTGCCATATTCCCAATCACCTTGCCATGGTTAAATGCGGTGGTTCGCGCTTTCAGTTTTGCTGCCATCTATCCACGGTTTCTGGTTAATGTAGGTTGTAATAGTCACAGTGGGTGCCAAATCTCTTATACAATTCCTGATAAACTCAGTCACTGTATCAGTGTATTCGTCAATGTTATTCTCGGAGGCTACCCGGAACATATCCCAGTCTGTGTGATCAAAGCAATCTTGAAGCGTGGATTCCGATTGGTCAGACCAGCATTGAATAGTCCTTAGCACGGGTACTTCCTGTTTGAGTTTCTGCCTTTAGGAAGGGAGGAGCAAAATTGAGTCGTTATCAGATTTGCAGAACGGAGGGTGGAGGAGGGCCTTGTAGGCATGCTGGAAGTTGGAGTAGCAGTGGTCGAGTGTTTTAGCAGCACGAGTACTACATTCAATGTATTGATAGAACTTCGGTAGCGTTTCCCTCAAATTTACAATAAATGCGGCCTCAGGATATGTGGTTTCCAGTTTCCATAAAGTCCAGTGAAGTTCTTTGAGAGCCGTTGTGGTATCAGCTTGAGGGGGAATATACACGGCTGTGACTATAACCGAAGATAATTCTTTTGGGATGTAATATGATCGGCATTTGATTGTGATGTATTCTAGGTTGGGTGAACAAAAGGACTTGAGTTTCTGTATGTTATCACAATCACACCATTAGCGGTTAATGATGAAACATACACCCCCGCCTTTCTTCTTCCCGGAGAGTTCTTTATTCCTGTTGGCGCGATATACTGAGAACCCAGCTGGCTATATGGACAAAGACAGTATATCCAGAGAGAGCCATGTTTCCATGAAACAGAGTATGTTACAATTCCTGATGTCTCTCTGGAAGGAGATTTTCGCCCTGAGCTCGTCTAATTTATTGTCCAGAGACTGAACATTAGCGAGTACTATACTTGGAAACGGTGGATGGTGTGCGCGCCTCCTGAGTCGGACTAGAAGTCCACTCCAAATACCTCTTCTCAACAGCGTGTTTTGGATCAGCCTCTGGAATCAGTTAATTTGCCTTGGGGGGTACGAACAAAGAATCCAATTCGGGAAAGTCGTAATGCTTGTTAATTACCGCCAACCTGATATTCAAAAGTTATTTACCAGGCTGTATGTAATAATATAAAACATTCCCTGGGCTAATAATGTAAGAAGTAACACACAAAAAAACAAAATACTGCAAAGTTGCTTAGTAGCTAGAAGCAGAGCTGCCCTTTCTGTCGGCGCCATCTTGTGAAACCAGACTGACCGCTGCATTAACGTTTTCTTTCAGTGAAACAGAATGTGAGCTCGCAAGATCAGGCTGGTTCAACAAGGCTGCTAACCCATAGTTAGCTATAAGCACCATAGGACTCTGGTATAAAATCGTGCACTATATGTGGAATAGAGTGACTTTGGAGACAGTGATTATAAAGTGACCGTGAGTAACTCACTCAGGCAGAGGGGTCAGTGTTACTGCACTGGTCCATGGGGCCAGGGTGGTGTAGTTCAGGTCCTCTGTGTGGTTACAGCCTGCCACACTGATTGGCAGGGGATTGGTTTTATCAGCTAAGGGTGGGTATATCTGAGCTCCAATCCCCACCCACAGGGTAATAACAAGGCCCACAATCAGCCCTGTGAGTCCCCCCTGCAACGCACAAGGAAGCCGTCTCAGTCTCACCCATAAAGATACATTTCATTTCTATGTCATTATATTGTCTAACGTTGTTTTGTATTCAACAACCAAAATCTTTGTATGTCAGAACATTTATAGTGTTTCTGGTTATTAATATATCTTTGAGTAAATTAGTAAATAATTATTTAAGTATAAATAATGAAAGTGATATGAATAAGATACCTACTGTTGAGTTTGCTGTGCGCCAGAACATGCCTAAGAGGTAAAGCCCAAGAAGAGGGCCACTGATCATTCCAAATATGGACAGGGCTGCCTGAAAAGAGACAACCGTTAGATACATAATGTAGAGGTGACAACTACCAGACAGCATGTGGCGATACGGAGTCACTTCTGATTATAGTTTTTCTACCTGCAGAATGCTCCCCATCAGTGAAGCTATTGCAGCCATCCCAATGCACAAAAATCCGAAGAAAACACCTGGAATAGGTGCAAAAGTAATTAAATATTCCATACACATATCATGATTATAAATATATTTCCATGCAAAGAATTTTTCCATGCAAAGTATTGACATATAATGTACATACCTCGGCAAATGTCAAACTGACCTTTATTTGTGTGACATTACTATTTGAATGAACCCACATATAATTGTGTTAGTCTTACAGACAGTGTTTTGTGTGAAACTCACTGAGGCCCATGTTCATCCAGGTCACCTGTTTATCTGTCAGGTTTTTGTACACTGGCCTGATGAAGTCCTCCACAGTGACAGCCACCAGCGCATTGATGCTGGAGGACACAGTACTGAAACAGACGCAATGACAATAGATGAGGCAAAGAGAAAGAGGAGGAATTGCCCTTTGTCTGCAGGGAACTCATGGTTAAACACATTCATTGGTAGGTTAGTTGTAGAAGTAGTGGAAGATTGCATGCATTTGTTAGTGTATACCAGCCATATGCAATAGGCGGTCCGCGGTCTGGTTCCGGATCCAGAGCGGGGGAGGGGTTTGCGAGGTAGGGGTTTGTTACTATGTTGATAAGTGACTATATCTATCCAGATCTTTGCCACCTGGAAGATTTGTGTCAGCGGACCTTCTCTATTTGGTTTCCCCTGGAGAATACTCACCTCAATGTACCACTGTATGCTGCTGCAACAAACAACCCAGGGACTCCAGGATAGGCTGCCAGGATGTCCATTACCAGGTATGGAAGCAGCTTGTTTACACACACAACACACACTATTAATCCCACACACAGTCCTGTCCAATTCACACATACATATTAATACACACTTGTACATGTGTGAAATAGGACAAATATAAGCACCCACCCACTAACATTCAATAACACTGCCATTGTGCAGCACTGTCCATGCCTGTGTAAGAGCCATAGCGGTCTTACATTTACTGACCTGATCAAGTGCCCCTACATCACCATTAGTGAGTGGATCACAGTTCTTGTAAATGGAGTACATGGTGAGGCCGGAGAACACTGCTAAGCTCACAGTCACCCAGAGACCAATCATATTCACATACAGTGACCTGAGGGTTTTAAAGAAAGCCAACATGGAACAAACACTCATATTGCTATTCTTCAATCACAGCTTTTCCTGTATGTTATGACTGTGGAAGGTAGGAGTGCCACTCACAGTTTGGCTTGAGTTAGGGTTTTGCAGGAGATGTAACGCTGCACCTGGGACTGGTTGATAGAGTAGATGGACGCCCACATCACACTGCCACCAACCACGATCGTCCAGAATGTGTGACGCTTCAAAGGGTCTGGATCAAAACTGCATTAGATGGTATTAAAGTGAAAATGCTCAGCTAACTATGAGAAGTCATACTGTGATGGTAATTTATTTGATCAGTGTATCTATTCAATCCCTGCATGACGTGTGGACATTTTACTTACTCAAACATGTTGAGCCTGCCACCTTGGTAGCAGTCATCCCAGATCTTCCCCAGACCTCCCTGGATGACAGCCCCCCTGGCGATGACGGCCACGAAGCCTGCTAACATGATCACCATCTGGAACACGTCTGTCCATATGACCGCCTTCAGACCTCCCTGAAAACCACAATGCAACATGGAGTCATGGGAAGGAAGGTATGCTGCAACCTCATGTGCACCAAAGAGGTACAGTTGAAGTTGGAAGTTTACATACACCTTAGCCAAATACATTTAAACTCAGTTTTTCACAATTCCTGACATTTAATCCTAGTAAAAATTCCCTGTCTTAGGTCAGTTAGGATCACCACTTTTTTTAAGAATGTGAAATGTCAGAATAATAGTAGAGAGAATGATTTATTTAAACTTTTACGTCTTTCATCACATTCCCAGTGGTTCAGAAGTTTCAATACATTCAATTAATATTTGGTAGCATTGCCTTTAAATTGTTTAACTTGGGTCAAACGTTTCAGGTAGCCTTCCACGAGCTTCCCACAATAAGTTGGGTGAATTTTGGCCCATTCCTCCTGACAGAGCTGGTGTAACTGAGTCAGGTTTGTAGGCCTCCTTGCTCGCACATGCTTTTTCAGATCTACCCACACATTTTCAGTAGGATTGAGGTCAGGGCTTTGTAATGGCCACTCCAATACCTTGACTTTGTTGTCCTTAAGCCATTTTGCCACAACTTTGGAAGTACGCTTTGGGTCATTGTCCATTGGGAAGACCCATTTGCGAACAAGCTTTAACTTCCTGACTGATGTCTTGAGATGTTGCTTCAATATATCCACATAATTTTCCTCCCTCATGATGCCATCTATTTTGTGAAGTGCACCAGTCCCTCCTGCAGCAAAGCACCCCCACAACATGATGCTGCCACCACTGTGCTTCACGGTTGGGATGGTCTTCTTCGGCTTGCAAGCCTACCCTTTTTTCCTCTAAACATAATGATGGTCATTATGGCGAAACAGTTATATTTTTGTTTCATCAGACCATAGGACATTTCTCCAAAAAGTACAATCTTTGTCCCCATGTGCAGTTGCAAACCATAGTCTGGCTTTTTTATTGTGGTTTTGGAGCACTGGCTTCTTCTTTGCTGAGCGGCCTTTCAGGTTATGTTGATATAGGACTCGTTTTACTGTAGATATAGATACTTTTGTACCCGTTTCCTCCAGCATCTTCACAAGGTCCTTTGCTGTTGTTCTGGGATTGACTTGCACCAAAGTACGTTTATCTCTAGGAGACAGAACACATCTCCTTCCTGAACAGTATGACGGCTGCGTGGTCCCATGGTTTTTATACTTGTGTACTATTGTTTGTACAGATGAACGTGGTACCTTCAGGCGTTTGGACATTGCTCTCAAGGATGAACCAGACTTGTGGAGGTCTACAATTTATTTTCTGAGGTCTTGGCTGATTTCTTTTGATTTTCCCATGATGTCAAGCAAAGAGGCACTGAGTTTGAAGGTAGGCCTTGAAATACATCCACAGGTACACCTTCAATTGACTCAAATGATGTCAATTAGCCTATCAGAATCTTCTAAAGCCATGACATAATTTTCTGGAATTTTCCAAGCTTTTAAGCTTTTACCCTGTGACCTGACCAGGAAAAAAACTGGACCCTACAGTAGTAATTGCCCATAACTGTGGCTGAGAGTTTTCCCTGCATGAACATGTCATGGGGTCAGGAAAAACTCCTGGCCCTGGGCAAAGATTTCTTCTGTAATGAGTCCGAAGCAAAGGATATACTGCTTTGTCGAGACAAGGCTCAAATCCCTGTCATCCGCGTGAAAAAAAGACAGAGAAAATGGGGGGAGGAGGGGGGAGTGCCTTGTAAGAATTAGCCGATGAGTAGGTAAACCACCACTACCCTCCGTACTATTGGCCAACTTGCAATCATTGGAAAACAAACTGGACGATCTACGATTAAGACTATCCTACCAACGAGACATTTAAAACTGTAATATCTTAGGTTTCACAGAGACATGGCTAAACGACGACATGGATAATATAGAACTGCCTGGCTTCGCCCTGTGCCACGTCTGCTCCTGCTCCTCCCCTCCCGCGTGCAACGTCACCAGAGTACTAACCACCGGGCCTGGGATTCATCATTACGCACACCTGGCACTCATCATTACGCGCACCTGTGAATCATTACACCCTGCATCAGCAGGACAGAGCAGATAAGTCTGGTAAACGAGGGCGGGGGTGTGTGTCTATTTGTCAATAACTGCTGGTGCGCGATTTCTAATAATAAAGAATACCTCAAAATAAGCTGTAGACCACACTATCTACCAAGATAGTTCTCATCTATATTATTCGTAGCCATCTATTTACCACCACAAACCAATGCTGGCACTAAGACCGCACTTAACGAGCTGTATAGGGCCATAAGAAAACAAGAAAATGCTCATCCAGAAGTGGCGCTCCTAGTGGCCGTGGACTTTAACGCATGCAAACTAAAATCTGTTTTACCTCATTTCTACCAACATGTCACATGTGCTAGCACAGACTGGAATCTGTTCCGGCATTCATCCAATAACATTGAGGAGTATACCACCTCAGCTTTATCAATAAGTGCATCGACAACGTTGACCCCACAGTGACCGTACGTAAGTGCATTGACCCCACAGTGACCGTACGTACATATCCCAACCAGAAGCCATGGATTACAGACAACATCCACAACGAGCTAAAGGCTAGAGCTGCCGCTTTCAAGGAGCGGGACACTAATCTGGACGCTTATAAGAAATCCCGCTACAGGCAAAGTGTCAATTCAGGAATAAGATTGAATCCTACTACACCGGCTCTGACGCTCATCAGATGTAGCAAGGCTTGCAAACTATTACGGACTACAAAGGGAAACCCAGCCGCAAGCTACCCAGTGACGCGAGCCTACCAGACGAGCTAAATGCCTTGTATGCTCGCTTCGAGGCAAGCAACACTGAAGCATGTATGAGAGCACCAGCTGTTCCAGACGACTCTGTGATCACGCTCTCCGTAGCCGATGTGAGCAAGATCTTTAAACATCCTTAAACATTCACAAACCCATGGGGCCAGATGGATTACCAGGACGTGTACTCAAAGCATGCGCGGACCAACTTGCAAGTGTCTTCCCGGACATGTTCAACCTCTCCCTGACCGAGTCTGTAACATCTACATGTTTCAAACAGACCAGCATAGTCCTTGTTCCCAAGATAGCGAAGTTAACCTGCGTAAATTATTACCGCCCGTAGCACTCACGTTGGTAGCCATGAAGTGCTTTGAAAGGCTGGTCATGGCTCACATCAACACCCTAAACCCACTACAAACAGATCCACAGATGATGCAATCTCAAACAATTATTCAAATGGCCACCTGGACTATTTACATTGACCCCTCCCTTTGTTTTTACACTGCTTGCTATCCTCTGTTTATTATCTATGCATAGTCACTTTACAAATTACCTCGACTAACCTGTACCCCCGCACATTGACCCGGTACCCCCTGTATATAGTCTCATTATTATTCTGTAATTTTATTTTGTTACTTTTGGATTACATTTTTTTACTTTAGTTTATTCAGTAAATATTTTCTTAACTCTATTTCTTGAACTGCCTTATTGGTACAAGCTCCAGCAGCAGAGGTGACTGTTTTGGAGAGCCTGGCGTGCCCAAAGTAAAATGCCTCCCATTTAGGCCCAGAAAATGGGATATGCATATATTTAGTACCATTGGATAGGAAACACTCTGAATTTTCCAAAACTGTTAACCATTTGTCTGTGGGTCAATCAAAACGCATTTGGCAGGCAAAACCCTGAGGAATCTCTGTCCTGGAAAAAGTCATTTTGACACATTGCTCATTTTGGAACCCCTCCTATCCAAAATGACCATATATAGGCATGTGAACGCAGTGCACGTCGCTTCCTTATGATGTCATCAACCACGAGACGGTGTTTTACTCCATCTTGGAGGAATTTCGACCATTGATACACAGCATGGCAATAGGAGACCACGTTATGAAAACTCTTCAGATTGGCGCTACGAGAAGGCGCTGTGCCTTATTTATCGTCTTTAGCGTTCAGTTTATATTCCGGCTGATTTATAATAGTAAATATACGTAAATATGTTCCTAAGGATACATTTAAAACTATGTTTGATTGTTTTTGGACAAGTTTATAGGTATAATTTGAACGAGTTGGCGCCGCGTTTCAAAAGAGGAGTGGAGGCTGTCGTTTCTGATTATAACGCCGCAAAACCAAATGGAGGATTTATGGATAAAAGACGTTACTTTTTCTAACAAAAGAACCATGGATGGTCTTCGTTGGACACTTAGGATGACCTCAGCAGAAGTTCTTCAACAGGTAATTGATTTGTTTTTGCTGTGAAATGTGTTATGTGTGTGCCATGATGGCTAATCGATACATGGCTATTGGAAAATATGTGAGGTGCTAGCCTCAAACAAATGAATGTGCTGCTTTCGCCGTAAAGCCTTTTTGAAATCTGACAACGCTGTGATATTGCCAAGAAACAGAGCTTTTGATGAGTATGGAACACTTGTATATTGCTGGATGTTTAATAATTCAACTTTCGGAATTTAAATTTGGCGCTTTAGATTTTCCCCGGTAGTGTCGGGATGAGCCCGCTAGCGACCCACTGGATATTGAGAAGTTAAGGGCTTGTAAGTAAGCATTTCAGGGCTTCTAAGTAAGCATAAGGTCTACACCTCTTGTATTCGGCGCATGTGTCAAATAAAATTGTATTTCATTTAATGTCTACTTGTTAAATGTTGGTAATGTTTTATTGTAAATGTAATTGTTTGTAATATCTTTTAAGCTCTATGTTGGACTCGAGGAAGATTAGCTGATGTTATGATGTCAGCTAATTGTGATCCTAATAAAATTCCATTTTAAAATGTGTACTGTCATAGCATGAAGGATTTGATTGCTGATTGGTGAGTGAGATCAGATTAACCACTGACCAGGGTGCAGTAGACGATGCACACCACCCCAGTGGCCACCAGCACTCCCCAAAGGTTCAGCCCTGTGACTGAAACACACACAAGTACAGACCCATTTACACAGATTTTCCAAATAATACTCTACAACTGTTTCCATGAGCTGAAACAAATAGATAAACGCAACATGTAAAGCGTGGGTTACATCTTTCATGAGCTGAAATAAAAGCTCCCAGAAATGTTAAATATGCTCGAAAATCTCTCCACAAATTAGTTTACATTCTTGTTAGTGAGCATTTCTTCTTTGCCAAGATAATCCATCCACC